>CP136058.1:170914923-172114923 GCA_032464435.1 Aegilops umbellulata | reverse complement strand
ACAAAGGGAACAACGTATGTTGTTATGCGGTCTGACCGATAAAAATCTTCGTAGAATATGTGGGAGCCAATATGAGCATCCAGGTTCCTCTATTGGTTATTGACCGGAGACGAGTCTCGGTCATGTCTACATAGTTCTCGAACCCGTAGGGTCCGCACGCTTAACGTTTCGATGACAGTTATATTATGAGTTTATATGTTTTGATGTACCGAAGGTTGTTCGGAGTCCCGGATGTGATCACGGACATGACGAGGAGTCTCGAAATGGTCGAGACATGAAGATTGATATATTGGAAGCCTATGTTTGGATATCGGAAGTGTTCCGGATGAAATCGGGATTTTACTAGAGTACCGGGAGGTTACCGGAACCCCCAAGGAATTTAATAGGCCTTAGTGGGGCTAGGTGGAAGAGAGGAGAGGAGGCAAGGGCTGGCCGCACGCCCCTCCCCCCTAGCCCGAATAGGACAAGGAGAGGGGGGCGGCACCCCCCCCCCTTCCTTCCTTCTCCTCCACTCCTTCCCCCTCCCAAGTCCTAATCCAACTAGGAAAGGGGGAGTCCTACTCCTGGTGGGAGTAGGACTCCTCCAGCGTGCCTCCTCCTATGGTCGGCCGCACCCCCCCTTGCTCCTCCATATACGGGGGCAGGGGGCACCCCATAGACACAACAATTGATCGTTTGATCTTTTAGCCGTGTGCGGTGCCCCCCTCCACCATAGTCCACCTTGATAATACTGTAGCGGTGCTTAGGCGAAGCCCTGTGTCGGTAGAACATAAACATCGTCACCACGCCGTCATGCTGACGAAACTCTCCCTCAACACTGGGTTAGATCGGAGTTCGAGGGATGTCCTCGGGCTGAACGTGTGCTGAACTCGGAGGTGCCGCGCGTTCGGTACTTGATCGGTCGGATCGTGAAGACGTACGACTACATCAACCGCGTTGTGCTAACGCTTCCGCTTTTGGTCTACGAGGGTACGTGGACAACACTCTCCCCTATCGTTGCTATGCATCACCATGATCTTGCGTGTGCGTAGGAATTTTTTTGAAATTACTACGTTCCCCAACAGTGGCATCCGAGCCTAGTTTTATGCGTAGATGTCATATGCACGAGTAGAACACAAGTGAGTTGTGGGCGATATAAGTCATACTGCTTACCAGCATGTCATACTTTGGTTCGGCGGTATTGTTGGATGAAGCGGCCCGGACCAACATTACGCGTACGCTTACGCGAGACTGGTTCTACCAACGTGCTTTGCACACAGGTGGCTGGCGGGTGTCAGTTTCTCCAACTTTAGTTGAACCGAGTATGGCTACGCTCGGTCCTTGTGAAGGTTAAAACAGCACCAACTTGACAAACTATCATTGTGGTTTTGATGCGTAGGTAAGAATGGTTCTTGCTAAGCCCGTAGCAGCCACTTAAAACTTGCAACAACAAAGTAGAGGACGTCTAACTTGTTTTTGCAGGGCATGTTGTGATGTGATATGGTCAAGACATGATGCAAAATTTTATTGTATGAGATGATCATGTTTTGTAACCGAGTTATCGGCAACTGGCAGGAGCCATATGGTTGTCGCTTTATTGTATGCAATGCAATCGCCCTATAATGCTTTACTTTATCACTAAGCGGTAGCGATATTCGTAGAAGCATAAGATTGGCGAGACGACAACGATGCTATGATGGAGATCAAGGTGTCGCGCCAGTGACGATGGTGATCATGGAGGTGCTTCGGAGATGGAGATCACAAGCACAAGATGATGATGGCCATATCATATCACTTATATTGATTGCATGTGATGTTTATCTTTTATGCATCTTATCTTGCTTTTATTGACGGTAGCATTATAAGATGATCCCTCACTAAATTATCAAAGTATAAGTGTTCTCCCTGAGTATGCACCATTGCGAAAGTTCTTCATGCTGAGACACCACGTGATGATCGGGTGTGATAGGCTCTATGTTCAAATACAACGGGTGCAAAACAGTTGCACACGCGGAATACTCAGGTTAAACTTGACGAGCCTAGCATATAACAGATATGGCCTCAGAACACGGAGACCGAAAGGTCAAGCGTGAATCATATAGTAAATATGATCAACATAGTGATGTTCACCATTGAAACTACTCCATCTCACGTGATGATCGGACATGGTTTAGTTGATTTGGATCACGTGATCACTTAGAGGATTAGAGTATCGGACCCCCTTGACAGTTCGCTTTGAATAAGACTCCTCCAGCAAGGCCCAACCTTGGTTTTACCATTTGCCACCTAAGCCTTTTTCCCTTGGGTTCTGCAGACTCAAGGGTCATCTTTATTTTAAACCCCTGGGCCAGTTCTCCTTCGATTGCTGGTCCAAACCGAGCGATGTCCGGCGCCCCTTGGGCAACCAGGGTCTATGCCAACCCGACGTCTTGCTCATCCGGTGTGCCCTGAGAACAAGATACGTGCGACTCCTATCGGGATTTGTCGGCACATCGGGCGGCTTTGCTGGTCTTGTTTTACCATTGTCGAAATGTCTTGTAGCCGGGATTCCGAGACTGATCGGGTCTTCCCGATAGAAGGAATATCCTTCGTTGACCGTGAGAGCTTATAATGGGCTAAGTTGGGATACCCCTGTAGGGTATTATCTTTCGAAAGCCATGCCCGCGGTTATGAGGCAGATGGGAATTTGTTAATGTCCGGTTGTAGAAAACCCGAAGTTGATCTTAATTAAAATACACCAACCGCGTGTGTTACCGTGATGGTCTCTTCTCGGCGGAGTCCCGGAAGTGAACACGGTGTTGGAGTTATGATTGACGTAGGTTGTTCTAGGATCACTTCTTGATCATAGTTGTTCGACCGTGCTTTTGCCTCCTCTTCTCGCTCTCTTTTGCGTATGGTAGCCACCATGTATGCTAGTCGCTTGCTGCAGCTCCACCTCATACCTTTACCCTTCCCATAAGCTTAAATAGTCTTGATCTCGTGGGTGTGAGATTGCTAAGTCCCCGTGACTCACAGATACTTCCACAACCAGTTTGCAGGTGTCGTTGAACCATGCAGGTGACGCAACCAAGCTCAAGGAGGAGCTCGATGAAGATCTTGTCCTTTGTGTTGTTTCGTTCTAGTTGATCAGTAGTGGAGCCCAGTTGGGGTCGATCGGGGATCTGCGTAGCATTTGGGGTAGTCTTCTTTTATTTTGGTTCCGTAGTCGGACCTTGATTGTATCTGTATGATGTAATGCTTTACTCATGTATTGTGTGAAGTGGCGATTGTAAGCCAACTATGTATCTCTTTCCCTTATGTATTACATGGGTTGTGTGAAGATTACCTCACTTGCGACACTGCTTTCAATGCGGTTATGCCTCTAAGTCGTGCTTCGACATGTGGGAGATATAGCTGCATCGAGGGCGTTACAAGTTGGTAATCAGAGCCTTCCCCGACCTTAGGAGCCCCCACTGATTGATCGTTTTTAGCGGCCGAGTTGTATCTAGAAAAATGTTTTGAGTCATTTAGGAATTAGGTATCGGAGAGTTTAGGAATTCTTTTTACTTCCCAGTCTCCTCATCGCTCTGGTAAGGCATCCTGACGTAGAGTTTTGACTCTTCTCTTCTCAAATTTCACTAAAAAAAATTAGGATCACGCGGGTATCTTAGAATCGTTCCGATGGTTTTGTGATGACAACATTGTCTTGGTGCCTCATTCAGCAGGGGTTTAGTGGAAGTGTCCCGGGGAGTTGAGCTCTGAGGTGTTGTCGTCATAATTTTATCGTTGCAGTTCTGAAATACCTGAGTTTAGTACGCCGACATCGAAAATCTCTTTTGTACAGTTGTTGGTGAGATAACCCTGATAGCCCAGTACTGAGGCGAGTGCGGGAGTATTGCCATAACTCGTATAACGGATGCTTTTCGAAGGTTGAGGTAAACGATTTCCGAAGGTTTCTTGGTTATGTGTTGAAGGATGGATACAGCTGGATCTAGGTATTGTTAGTTTGGGTGATATATTTTGTGTCCCCTGTATCCCCAACACCAGATTGCATAACCAGAAAGTTTCGGGGGTTTAATAAGTGGGAATTCAAGTATCTCGTAGGATATCTTTCCAATAGGCACATGATACGATATGGGATCTATCATATGTTTTTTTCTGGCTTATTCTGCAAGCCAAATCCTTTGGTTTTGTTTTGGTTTGTGGTAGTCGAGTTGCTTCGAAGTCAAGTGTTGATTCCATACCTTTTCTAAGCGGTGTTCCCATACTCCGATGCGAATACTAATCCTTCTTGATCATCGTGGTTGTCATGGTAATTCTTTTTCCAACCGGTGTGCTTTTCTCCAAGTAAATCCGATCATTTTCAACATCCGCAAGATCAACTCTAAAGTATTCTCAACAGTGTTTGTTTCATTTGTCCCAAGTTGTCTTTGTTTTCCCGCCCTCCCACCCTTTTTCTTCAAGGTCTCAGATTTCTTAATCAAGTATCCTTTCTGTTGATGTGAAGTCTCTTCATTTTTTTTCCTCCATGTTCTTACCTGGTGATTCTCATGAAGATGCTAAGGAAGCTTCAAGTCTATTATTCTTCGTTTTTTTCTTCTCCGGTGGACTCAAGTCAAGCTTTCAGTGTTGATCGTATTCTTTTCCTCGTTTCAAATGTTTTCTCATGCCGGTGTATCTCTTAATCATCCACTTCTCACTATTCATTTGTTTCGGAGTGCTGAAGATATCTCAGAAGATTCAAGTTTCCATTCTCAATTCACTCAAGTTCTTTTGAGGATGCTATCTCATTCAAGCTATTTAATTCTACCGGTGCAACCTCTCTTTAAAATTGGTCAACGGTGTTTTCTTTTGAGTGGGCCCTAACCCACAGGTCCTTTCCCAGGATCTTACCTGACTCTTCTAATTTTCCCGGAGTTATTCTCAAATGCTTTTCCAATTTTAACGTAAGAATGAATTATCATCAGTCAAATGTCTTTCTCCAAGATCTTTCAAATTCTTTTCATCGTTGGTTCGACCTTTCTAATTTTCATTCCGGAGTTTCTCAACAATTTGGTGGTGTTTCTCCTCGTCATTCTCAACATTTGAAGACTGAAGAAGAGTTTCTCTTAAATCTTGCTCCATTCTCTTGAAGATTCATGGTTCTAGATTGATGCCATTCTCTCATAATTGTTTTGCTTGTGAAAATTATTTTCACCCATCCAGAGCATTTCAGGAGTCTTTTTAGTTTGATTCTCCGGAGCCCACCATCTCAGAATTATTCAATTCCAAATTTCAGCTCTCGTTCTCCAAATCTTACCGGTGCATCGTTCAAATATCCTCTAATCGATTCATGATCTCTTGTTTTCACGTATCTAAATTCTGTCAAGTATCTTTATTCGTTTTCTAATTCTTCCCGGTGAATTGTGCCTTTGCGACTTCCATTATCAATTCTTATAGTGGTTCATTCAAGAATTCTCTTCCGTTGTTATCGTATCAATTCATTCGTTCTTTCCAAGTTCTCTTCCATTGTTACCGGTGGTTCGTTGAAGTCCTTCTCAAGTTTGTGCTATATCTCTCTTGATCCTTTCTACGAGAATAAGTGGTATGTCAAATCCATTGCTTGTCATCAATTTAATTGGTGAAGGATGAGCATAATGTAATTCTTATTCTTGTTTCATCGAGTAAATTTAATTCCTTATTCTCGAGATTCATCAAAATTCTTGATCTCATTTGTTCTTTTTTTTCTTTCCGGAGCTCCAAGTTATTTCAATTACATCATTTCAAAGCTTCATCTAATCATTTCAAGGATCCTCCCGGAGTTCTTTTCGACTTCTCTTTCTTTTTATCATCCTTTCATTACCGGAGTTCTTCATGGAGGCTCTACTTGGTGGTTCGTCAAGGATTCTTTTCATTCTTCATTTGTTCTTCAAGATTTTCTCGGAGTTAAGATCCGCCAAGCTATACTCTAAAATAAACATGGTGTTCAACACATGTCTTGTTTTGAGGATTCAATCATTCATCATCTTGCATTTCAAAGTGCAATTTGCTCTACCTTATCATTTGAGGTGGTGTTATGTCATTCTTGACAATTTGAGTTCGCGTTTCATGATTCACATATTGTTAAGAATGAGGTATTTTAAATCCATCAATCTCTTCATTGGAGTTATCTTGGGCTATATTTCACCTAAAGCTTTCCCTAAGGATTGATGCTATTTATGGTGCTTATAAATGACCCAAGTTCTTCATTTGTCCTCCCGGTGAGATAAGTTTCTCGTCTCCTTGTTGATATCAATCCAATCATTTGTTTTCGTTGGTGGCAGAAGCTCACCTCATAATTTTGGGATGTCTTCCATAAGTCCACATCAAGTTTAAGCTTTCATTGTTGATAATCCAACAACTCCGTTCAACCTTTTCTTCGTAAGCTTTCTCTTTCAATTTTATTTGTGAGAGTTATCATTTCCTTCTTCGTTCTCTTATTCCGATGATCTATCTTCTATTCATCCGTCCCGGAGGCATTGTGAAGTTGGTCCCTTCATCCAATAGTCTCGTTTTGCCAAGATCATGTTCCTTTTCCTTGGTTATCCATTTAACCGAAGTGTTGTGACTATCATTCCTCTTTTAACCGGAGTCTCATCCAAGTGCTTTCATTTTTCCAAGTTCATATTCTATTCCTCCATTTCCAACCGGAGTGTTGTATCATCTCTTCAATATCGTCTCATCTTATCAAGTTTTCTTCTCTTTTCTACCGGAGTGTTGTCCAAATTATGTCATTCTTGTTCCTTGGCTATCTCGTTATACCGGTGTGGCTCCATATGTTTTTGGTCCGTTGAGCTCTTGTTTCATGCCTTTCTACCTACAAGGTTCTTGTAATGTTCCTTGTTCCTCTTTGATAACAGAGTGTTTGCAATCTCCTCATCTCCATTGTATTCTCTCTTTCACTTTGTTCAACCTCTCAAGGTTCATGGTCTCACTCGTTTGTCGAAGAAGCAACTTAGTTTTACCTTTCTCTTCCTCTTCCGTTTCTCTCCGGTGCCATCCTAGATCTCGGGACGAGATCCTATTGTAGTGGTGGAGTGTTGTAACGCCCCGAGACCGACGCTTCAGAAGCCTTCCAGTTATTTCGTTGTTGCTGTGTGTTTTATTTGCCTGTTGCATTTCATCATCGCATCATTCGCATTGCATCGGCACTCCGTTGCCGTCATGTTTTAAAACTTGCATCCCCTCGTAGTTGCCGCGTCCCCCCACGCCTCCATTGACGTTTCTCAGACCAACCGTTCTTTTGGTGTCCGACCATTTGAGCCTCTCTGCACAATGCACAAAACCCCCTCGCGTGCGCGTCCGAAACTAACCCAAACCCGACCCGCTCTGTCGTTACCAATGGATCTGGATCATCCCCAAACATCCCGAAAGTATCTTCGTTTCTTTGTTGGATTCTTCCTAGCCTATTTTTTTTCGTCCGTACGATTACGATCGGAGGGACGGGATAGCCCCTAGCCTAACCTACCCGCTATATATACTAGTCTAAGCCGAGACCAAATCCCTAATTTCTAGGGATCCATCCCCATGCCGCCGCCACTCCACCGAATCCCCTCGGGATCTCCCCTGCCCGATTCACCCAACCAGCGCTCTCCCTCCTCCTCGTTCCAGATGCCCGAGCCCCAATCCAAAATTCCTCTCGACCTCCTCCCGTGTTTTCCGGCCACGAGCAGGAGCCCCTGTCTCGCACCTCCTGCGGGCCTCCTCACCTGCAAGCAGCCGGAGCAGCAGCTCCCCGTCGCCAGAGGAACCTCGCCTCGCGCCTCCTCCCTCCCGTTCCTTCTTTCTTTCCTTCACCTGCTGCCCGTGCTCATCACCCTCCTCGTTCATCCTCGACCCAATCGCCTCCTCTGCTCGATCCCGAGGGGATCACGAGCAGCTCGCCATCGGCTGCAAGCAGCAGCACCACCAGGACCCCGTCGCCTCTCCCCCCTTTCTTCTCTTTTCCGTCTCTGCATCTCTCTCTTTCTCTCAGTTTTTCTCTCTGCCCCGCAGGAACCAGGAGCTCCACGCCATGGCCGCCCCTTGGTGCTTCGTGCAGCGCCTGACCTACTCCTTCCGGTGGCCTCAGCCTCGCGCGCCATGCCAGCGCAGCAGCGCCTTGTCCACTCGCCCTCTTCGCCGCCCGTGGGCCTCCCTGCCCAACGTCGTGGATGGCCGCTGCCCCGCTGCTCCGATACCAAAGTCCCGTCGATCTGTAGCCCGTTCCTGCGCCCATGTGCACCAGCGCCAAGTCACCCCATTCTCGCCGCCGTGTCACCCGCGTCGCACCAAGGCCCTCTTCACCCGGATCCCGCATCGCCAACAGCAAGCTCCGCCACTACGACATCTGCTTCCCCTGCATCGAGAAGTTCTTGTTCGAGGAGGGTGTGGTCGCGCCTGGCTCCGCGCCCCAACGTCCCCTGCGCCTCCATCTCTTCCTCGCCGCCGAACTCCTGCTTCAAGCCGCGCCGGCGCCCCACTCGTTCTGCTTGGGAACGAGCACGCCCCAGCGCCTCTGCTTCGAACCAGGGGGCCGACGCCTCTAGCGCCCGCGTTGACCGGAGCCCAGCTCCTCTCCTTCAACTGGGCCAGGCCCGCTGGGTGAGCCTCCAGCGCCCACGCACCTATCGGGCCAGCCAGATTCGGCCCGCATCATTTTTTTTCCAGTTCTGAACGTTTTAACATTTTTTCCAGAGTATTACAGAATTGCAGAAAACCCCCCAAGCAACATGCATATAATATCTCACAAACAGTGCATCACATGTAAAAACTTAATATATGAAAGTTGCTTATAATTTTGTGTAGTTTAATTATATCCGACTTTCATCCATGTAAAAAATGTTTAAATTGTTGTTTGATTAAATTTGCTTAAATGCCATGTTAAAAATGATTTATTTCATAACTAAATAATCGTAGCTCGGATTTAAATAAATTATATATGTAAATGGGGTGGAAAAATGCATAGTTTAACATGATGCACTTTATTTTCCTGTTTTACAACATTAAAATATGCTTTAGGACAGAACAGTACTAAATCTAAAATATGCACATGAGGATGTTCCGGAATTGTTGTTTGTTGTTCCGGCCTCAATTAAACTTGGCTAAATAGTTAGTTTACTTGTGTTTCACCCCTTGCCATGTTAATCAACATTTAATATTGTTGGGTACATAACCGAAAGAGAACTAAATAATTGATGTGGTGTTTCGTCAATATGCAACTTGTTGCATATTGAGCTCCACTTAACTTGTAGTATTGCTTGTTGCATTTTGCCATGCCATGCCTCATTTAAAACGGACATGCATCATGCTTGATTGTGCATCATGCCATGTTTATGTGATGGTTGTTTACCATGTTGTTTGCTTCTTTCCGGTGTTGCTTCTTGGGGTTAGTTCAGATAACGTTGCGATTGTGAGGGTTCGTTCGACTACGTCCGTTTGTCTTCATCTTGGACTCGTTCTTCTTCCTAGCGGGATCTCAGGCAAGATGACCATACCCTCGAAATCACTTCTATCTTTGCTTGCTAGATTGCTCGCTCTTTTGCTATGCCTATGCTACGATGCCTACCACTTGCTTATCAAGCCTCCCAAATTGCCATGAAACTCTAACCTTTGTCACCCTTCCTAGCAAACCGTTGTTTGGCTATGTTACCGCTTTGCTCAGCCCCTCTTATAGCGTTGTTAGTTGCAGGTGAGGATGAAGTTTGTTCCTTGTTGGAACATGGAGATGTTGTTCCTTGTTGGAACATGTTTACTTGTTGGGATATCACAATATATCTTATTTAATTAATGCATCTATATACTTGGTAAAGGGTGGAAGGCTCGGCCTTATGCTTGGTGTTTTGTTCCACTCTTGCCGCCCTAGTTTCCGTCATATCGGTGTTATGTTCCCGGATTTTGCGTTCCTTACACGGTTGGGTGATTTATGGGACCCCCTTGACAGTTCGCTTTGAATAAGACTCCTCTAGCAAGGCCCAACCTTGGTTTTACCATTTGCCACCTAAGCCTTTTTCCCTTGGGTTCTGCAGACTCAAGGGTCATCTTTATTTTAAACCCCCGGGCCAGTTCTCCTTCGATTGCTGGTCCAAACCGAGCGATGTCCGACGCCCCTTGGGCAACCAGGGTCTATGCCAACCCGACGTCTTGCTCATCCGGTGTGCCCTGAGAACGAGATACGTGCAACTCCTATCGGGATTTGTCGGCACATCGGGCGACTTTGCTGGTCTCGTTTTACCATTGTCGAAATGTCTTGTAGCCGGGATTCCGAGACTGATCGGGTCTTCCCGGTAGAAGGAATATCCTTCGTTGACCGTGAGAGCTTATAATGGGCTAAGTTGGGACACCCCTGCAGGGTATTATCTTTCGAAAGCCGTGCCCGCGGTTATGAGGCAGATGGGAATTTGTTAATGTCCGGTTGTAGAAAACCCGAAGTTGATCTTAATTAAAATACACCCACCGCTGTGTTACCGTGATGGTCTCTTCTCGGCGGAGTCCGGGAAGTGAACACGGTGTTGGAGTTTTGATTGACGTAGGTTGTTCTAGGATCACTTCTTGATCATAGTTGTTCGACCGTGCTTTTGCCTCCTCTTCTCGCTCTCTTTTGCGTATGGTAGCCACCATGTATGCTAGTCGCTTGCTGCAACTCCACCTCATACCTTTACCCTTGCCATAAGCTTAAATAGTCTTGATCTCGCGGGTGTGAGATTGCTGAGTCCCCGTGACTCACAGATACTTCCACAACCAGTTTGCAGGTGTCGTTGAACTGTGCAGGTGACGCAACCAAGCTCAAGGAGGAGCTCGATGAAGATCTTGTCCTTTGTGTTGTTTCGTTCTAGTTGATCAGTAGTGGAGCCCAGTTGGGGTCGATCGGGGATCTGTGTAGCATTTGGGGTAGTCTTCTTTTATTTCGGTTCCGTAGTCGGACCTTGATTGTATCTGTATGATGTAATGCTTTACTCATGTATTGTGTGAAGTGGCGATTGTAAGCCAACTATGTATCTCTTTCCCTTATGTATTACATGGGTTGTGTGAAGATTACCTCACTTGCGACATTGCTTTCAATGCGGTTATGCCTCTAAGTCGTGCTTCGACACGTGGGAGATATAGCTGCATCGAGGGCGTTACATAGAGGGACGTCTATCTAAGTGGGAGTTTGTAAGTAATATGATTAATTGAAATTAAATTTATCATGAACTTAGTACCTGATAGTATCTTGCTTGTTTATGTTGATTGTAGATAGATGGCCCGTGTTGTTGTTCCGTTGAATTTTAATGTGTTCCTTGAGAAAGCCAAGTTGAAAGATGATGGTAGCAATTACACGGACTGGGTCCATAACTTGAGGATTATCCTCATTGCTGCACAGAAGAATTATGTCCTGGAAGCACCGCAGGGTGCCAGGCCTGCTTCAAGAGCAACACCAGATGTTATGAACGTCTGGCAGAGCAAAGCTGATGACTACTCGATAGTTCAGTGTGCCATACTTTATGGCTTAGCACCGGGTCTTCAACAACGTTTTGAATGTCATGGAGCATATGAGATGTTCCAGGAGTTAAAGTTAACATTTCAAGCAAATGCCCGGATTGAGAGATATGAAGTCTATAATAAGTTATATAGCTGCAAGATGGAGGAGAATAGTTCTGTCAGTGAGCATATACTCAAGATGTCTGGGTATAATAATCACTTGATTCAACCGGGGGTTAATCTTCCGGATGATGGCGTCATTGATAGAATTCTCCAATCACTGCCACCAAGCTACAAGAGCTTCGTGATGAACTATAACATGCAAGGAATGGATAAGACAATTGCCGAGCTCTTCGCAATGCTAAAAGCTGCGGAGGTAGAAATCAAGAAGGAGCATCAAGTGTTGATGGTCAACAAGACCACTAGTTTCAAGAAAAAGGGCAAAGGTAAGAAGAAGGGGAACTTCAAGAAGAACAGCAAGCAAGTTGTTGCTCAAGAGAAGAAACCCAAGTCTGGACCTAAGCCTGAAACTGAGTGCTTCTACTGCAAGCAAACTGGTCACTGGAAGCGGAACTGCCCCAAGTATTTGGCGGATAAGAAGGATGGCAAGGTGAACAAAGGTATATGTGATATACATGTTATTGATGTGTACCTTACTAATGCTCGCAGTAGCACCTGGGTATTTGATGCTGGTTCTGTTGCTAATATTTGCAACTCGAAACAGGGACTATGGATTAAGCGAAGATTGGCTAAGGACGAGGTGACGATGCGCGTGGGAAATGGTTCCAAAGTTGATGTGATCGCGGTCAGCACGCTACCTCTACATCTACCTTCAGGATTAGTATTAGACCTAAATAATTGTTATTTGGTGCCAGCATTGAGCATGAACATTATATCTGGATCTTGTTTGATGCGAGACGGTTATTCATTTAAATCATAGAATAATGGTTGTTCTATTTATATGAGTAATATCTTTTATGGTCATGCACCCTTGAAGAGTGGTCTATTCTTATTGAATCTCGATAGTAGTGACACACATATTCATAATGTTGAAGCCAAAAGATGCAGAGTTGATAATGATAGTGCAACTTATTTGTGGCACTGCCGTTTAGGTCATATCGGTGTAAAACGCATGAAGAAACTCCATACTGATGGACTTTTGGAACCACTTGATTATGAATCACTTGGTACTTGCGAACCGTGCCTCATGGGCAAGATGACTAAAACGCGGTTCTCCGGTACTATGGAGAGAGCAACAGATTTATTGGAAATCATACATACAGATGTATATGGTCCGATGAATGTTGAGGCTCGTGGCGGATATCGTTATTTTCTCACCTTCACAGATGATTTAAGAAGATATGGGTATATCTACGTACTGAAGCATAAGTCTGAAACATTTGAAAAGTTCAAAGAATTTCAGAGTGAAGTTGAAAATCATCGTAACAAGAAAACAAAGTTTCTACGATCTGATCGTGGAGGAGAATATTTGAGTTACGAGTTTGGTGTACATTTGAAACAATGCGGAATAGTTTCGCAACTCACGCCACCCGGAATACCGCAACGTAATGGTGTATCCGAACGTCGTAATCGTACTTTACTAGATATGGTGCAATCTATGATGTCTCTTACTGATTTACCGCTATCGTTTTGGGGTTATGCTTTAGAGACGGCCGCATTCAGGTTAAATAGGGCACCATCAAAATCCGTTGAGACGGCGCCTTATGAACTGTGGTTTGGCAAGAAACCAAAGTTGTTGTTTCTGAAAGTTTGGGGTTGTGATGCTTATGTGAAAAAGCTTCAACCAGATAAGCTCGAACCCAAATTGGAGAAATGTGTCTTCATAGGATACCCAAAGGAAACTGTTGGGTACACCTTCTATCACAGATCCGAAGGCAAGACTTTTGTTGCTAAATTCGGAAACTTTCTAGAGAAGGAGTTTCTCTCGAAAGAAGTGAGTGGGAGGAAAGTAGAACTTGATGAGGTAACTGTACCTGCTCCCTTATTGGAAAGTAGTTCATCGCAGAAACCGGTTTCTGTGACACCTGCACCAATCAATGAGGAAGTTAATGATGATGATCATGAAACTTCAGATCAAGTTACTACTGAGCCTCGTAGATCAACCAGAGTAAGATCCACACCAGAGTGGTACGGTAATCCTGTTCTGGAAGTCATGCTACTAGATCATGATGAACCTACGAACTATGAAGAAGCGATGGTGAGCCCAGATTCCGCAAAATGGCTTGAGGCCATGAAATCTGAGATGGGATCCATGTATGAGAACAAAGTATGGACTTTGGTTGACTTGCCCGATGATCGGCAAGCAATTGGGAATAAATGGATCTTCAAGAAGAAGACTAACACTGACGGTAATGTTACTGTCTACAAAACTCGACGTGTTGCGAAAGGTTTTCGACAAGTTCAAGGGATTGACTACGATGAGACCTTCTCACCCGTAGCGATGCTTAAGTCTGTCCGAATCATGTTAGCAATTGTCGCATTTATGATTATCAAATTTGGCAAATGGATGTCAAAACTGCATTCCTGAATGGATTTCTAGAAGAAGAGTTGTATATGATGCAACCGAAAGGTTTTGTCGATCCAAAGGGAGCTAACAAAGTGTGCAAGCTCTAGCGATCCATTTATGGACTGGTGCAAGCCTCTCGGAGTTGAAATAAACGCTTTGATAGTGTGATCAAAGCATTTGGTTTTGTACAGACTTTTGGAGAAGCCTGTATTTACAAGAAAGTGAGTGGGAGCTCTGTAGCATTTCTAATATTATATGTGGATGACATATTGCTAACTGGAAATGATATAGAATTTCTGGATAGCATAAAGGGATACTTGAATAAGAGTTTCTCAATAAAAGACCTCGGTGAAGCTACTTATATATTGGGAATTAAGATCTATAGAGATAGATCAAGACGCTTAATTGGACTTTCACAAAGCACATACCTTGACAAAGTTTTGAAGAAGTTCAAAATGGATCAAGCAAAGAAAGGTTTCTTGCATGTGTTACACGGTGTGAAGTTGAGTAAGACTCAATGCCCGACCACTGCAAAAGATAGAGAGAAAATGAAAGATGTTCCCTATGCTTCAGCCATAAGCTCTATCATGTATGCAATGCTGTGTACCAGACCTGATGTGTACCTTGCTATATGTCTAGCAGGGAGGTACCAAAGTAATCCAGGAGTGGATCACTGGACAACGGTCAAGAACATCCTGAAATACCTGAAAAGGACTAAGGATATGTTTATCGTTTATGGAGGTGATAAAGAGCTCATCATAAATGGTTACGTTGATGCAAGCTTTGACACTGATCCGGACGATTCTAAATCGCAAACCGGATATGTGTTTACATTGAACAGTGGTGTTGTCAGTTGGTGCAGTTCTAAACAAAGCGCCGTGGCGGGATCTACATGTGAAGCGGAGTACATAGCTGCTTCGGAAGTAGCAAATGAAGGAGTCTGGATGAAGGAGTTCATATCCGATCTAGGTGTCGTACCTAGTGCATCAGGTCCAATGAAAATCTTTTGTGGCAATACTGGAGCAATAGCCTTGGCGAAGGAATCCGGATTTCACAAGAGAACCAAGCACATCAAGAGACGCTTCAATTCCATCCAAGATCTAGTCCAGGTGGGAGACATAGAGATTTGCAAGATACATACGGATCTGAATGTTGTAGACCCATTGACTAAGCCTCTTCCATGAGCAAAACATGATCAGCACCAAGGCTCCACGGGTGTTAGAATCATTACTGTGTAATCTAGATTACTGACTCTAGTGCAAGTGGGAGACTGAAGGAAATATGCCCTAGAGGCAATAATAAAGTTATTATTTATTTCCTTATATCATGATAAATGTTTATTATTTATGCTAGAATTGTATTAACCGGAAACCTAATACATGTGTGAATACATAGACAAACAAAGTTTCACTAGTATGCCTCTACTTGACTAGCTTGTTGATCAAAGATGGTTATGTTTCCTAGCCATAGACATGAGTTGTCATTTGATTAACGGGATCACATCATTAGGAGAATGATGTGATTGACATGACCCATTCCGTTAGCTTAGCACCCGATTGTTTAGTATGTTGCTATTGCTTTCTTCATGACTTATACATGTTCCTATGACTATGAGATTATGCAACTCCCGTTTGCCGGTGGAACACTTTATGTGCTACCAAACATCACAATGTAACTGGGTGATTATAAAGCAGCTCTACAGGTGTCTCCAAAGGTACATGTTGGGTTGGTGTATTTTGAGATTAGGATTTGTCACTTCGATTATCGGAGAAGTATCTTTGGGCCCTCTCGGTAATGCACATAAGTTAAGCCTTGCAAGCATTGCAACTAATGAGTTAGTTGAGGGATAATGTATTACGGAACGAGTAAAGAGACTTGCCGGTAACGAGATTGAACTAGGTATTGAGATACCGACGATCGAATCTCGGGCAAGTAACATACCGATGACAAAGGGAACAACGTATGTTGTTATGCGGTCTGACCGATAAAGATCTTCGTAGAATATGTGGGAGCCAATATGAGCATCCAGGTTCCGCTATTGGTTATTGACTGGAGACGAGTCTCGGTCATGTCTACATAGTTCTCGAACCCGTAGGGTCCGCACGCTTAACGTTTCGATGACAGTTATATTATGAGTTTATATGTTTTGATGTACCGAAGGTTGTTCGGATGTGATCACCGACATGACGAGGAGTCTCAAAATGGTCGAGACATGAAGATTGATATATTGGAAGCCTATGTTTGGATATCGGAAGTGTTCCGGGTGAAATCAGGATTTTACCAGAGTACTGGGAGGTTACTGAAACCCCCTGGGAACTTAATGGGCCCTAGTGGGCCTAGGTGGAAAAGAGGAGAAGAGGCAAGGGCTGGCCGCGCGCCCCTCCCCCCCCCTAGTCCGAGTAGGACAAGGAGAGGGGGCGGCTCCCCCCCTTCCTTCCTTCTCCTCCACTCCTTCCCCCTCCCAAGTCCTAATCCAACTACGAAAGGGGGGAGTCCTACTCCCGGTGGGAGTAGGACTCCTCCGGAGCACCTCCTCCTATGGCCGGCCACACTGCCCCTTGCTACTTTATATATGGGGGCAGGGGGCACCCCATAGACACAACAATTGATCGTTTGATCTTTTAGCCGTGTGTGGTGCCCCCCTCCACCATAGTCCACCTCGATAATACTGTAGCAGTGCTTAGGCGAAGCCCTGCATCGGTAGAACATCAACATCGTCACCACGCCATCGTGCTGACAAAAATCTCCCTCAACACTCGACTGGATCGGAGTTCGAGGGACGTCATCGGGCTGAACGTGTGCTGAACTCGGAGATGTCGTGCATTCGGTACTTGATCGGTCGGATCGTGAAGACGTACGACTACATCAACCGCGTTGTGCTAACACTTCCGCTTTCGGTCTACGAGGGTACATGGACAACACTCTCCCCTCTCGTTGCTATGCATCACCATGATCTTGCGTGTGCGTATGAAATTTTTTGAAATTACTACGTTCCCCAGCAGTGGTGTCATATCATGATACTCATATCATATTAAATGGTGTACTACTTTGTGTCATGCATGGCAATTAATATATAAGGCAACCTAAGATACTAACTTATGATACTATGCGCGCATTATGGAGGTAGTATCATATACTATATTATCATATGCATGATACTAGTATATGATAAGGCTGGTTGTAAGGCCCCTCCTAGTGCTCCACCTTGTACAGGTGCTATAAGGCTGCCATGTAGGCAAAAAATATGATGTGGCAAGGTAATTAAGAGGAGAGAGATGAGTGTGGTGACCCCAGGAAGAAACAATGCCAAGCGCGAGAACCTAGGCAAAACACTTAAATGGAAGAATCCCAGCAATGCATGAAGAACTTTAGTTGCAAAATCATTAAATGAAGGATACTTAGCACAAACAAGTTAAGCACCTATGCATTGGGGTCTTTAGTTGCTAAAGTATTTAAAATGCTTAGCACCTCATGTAAGCACCAATGCATTGGAAGCAGCCTAATGGGGAGTATCATATACTAATATCATGCATATGATATTACGTCTGTAATGCGCGCATAGTATCATAAGTTAGTATCATGTAGTATTTTATTTATTGTCATGCATGACACATAGTAGCATAGTATTTATTATGATACGGTATCATGATATGATACTTTACCCTATCTTTTTTCATTTAATTCTATGACAGCTCATCAAAATTGCCTAGTTGGCATGCATGATACTAGCTATGATACTCCCAGTACGATCAGCCTAGCAATACAAATCATTTGTGCGTCACTTTACGAGTTTTCATCCATTTGTTCGAGAAGTGGGGAGAAGTTTCAAACATTTCGGACGCGAGCTGCGGCCATTAGCGTAGGACTAGTTGGTATCTTAATCATAGGAAATTTAGATGGAGTAAACATCATCAGAATCGATGTGTTCCCGTGGCGTGCTCTCACGACCCCGTGAAAAAAATTGGTAAAGTTTGGCAGAAGTTTTGATTATCGCTCCTTCCAAACCGGAGCATCTCACATGAAGGATCATGGTTTCCAAAAGAAGATGTGTCAATTCAAACTCCAGTGGCCGGTGACTTCATCGTTTGGCCTCATAAAAAATTCCACCGTACGCAATCACCATTATACCACGGGTTTGATTTTTTGGCGCATTTCAGGTATTGTTAGCTATATTTAAGACATTTTTTGAGTTTAACATGCATTTTGTGCATAAAAATAAAATTACAACCAGAACTGCATGTGTTGTCGAAAGGGATGAGGATCGCCGTGCGAAATTAATTAGCCGCGCGGCGACCTCCATCCAGCAGATAGACAAGCACGATGCGGTGGCGCACCGAGACAGCAAGGTCGAGGAGCAAAGCTTAGTGTGGCTGCCGCCTGAAGTTCAACCTCCACTATCCCGCCATCGACCGCGATGGATGAGCTCGAATCACGCCGCCGCCGCCGCCGCAGACCGTGGATTGACCTCCTATGACGCCGCCACCACCCACCGACCGAGGATTGACCTCTTCTCCGGTAGCCGCTGCCTAGGCTGCGGCCGCCATCTCTATATGCAGAGCAGTTGTTGTTTTTCTTGGCGGATATCTGCAGAGCGGCTGTTTACACGGTATCACTGTAACTCAATTATATGTACAGGGTAGTACATCGCATACGGTTATGTAACGGCAACCGTGTCTCACCTACGTTGTCTTCTCACACGGTTTGGTGCAGAAATCGTGTGTGACGTTGTAATACCTAACACAAACGGCATGTATAAATAGTGTGCCATATACAACATATAGTGCCATAAGTAGTTCCCGACCGTTAGCTTATCCCCATAGTTTCCCCATTTCCCCCAAATCCCTAGATAGCCTCCAAATCTCCTCGCGTGGCGCTGACATTGGGGGGAATGTGGACGAGTGGTGCTGATGGTTTCGGTGCGGCTGCTCTTGCTCGTATCGCCGCCACGACGGCGGTCGCCGCCGAGCACTTTCCTAAGGTCATCAGAAGGCAGGTGTACTACGGATCTGAATCGTCCTGTCAGGTTCCAATCTATCCCGATCTTTTTTAGCATTTCCAAAGTAGCTCCTTGCTGAATCCGTCCTGAATGACCCCCCCCCCCCCAGGAAAGCAATCTGCTACCGGATCCGGAACATGACTCCAGACTCCCGCAACACGAGTTCGACTCTGAGTTTTGCGCCACCGAGAAGTACCAAAAGTTGAGTTGTGTGCACGGGCACACTCCCGCTCGACGGTATGCACGGAGGGATTCAACATTGGTAGGAGGTTACTCAGTTGCCCCTTAGAGGTTAGTGCTAAGTTCATCATTTTACTTGAGTTAATGCCACCGCTCATCCTGAATACTATATAACATTGGCAGGGATATGAGGCTTGTGCCTTTGTTAACTGGCTGGATGAAGAATGGCATGGCAGGGCTGGAGTGTTATCACCAAGCTCGCAGAAGATAACGTAAAGCTGAAGAAGAAACTGGCTGATCTGGAATGTACAATCAGTACGATGAAGCAAGAAAGAATCTATCACAGGCAACAAATGAAAGCAAGAGACAAGAAGGAACTAGCATGTGTAGTTGTGGTTGTCGCATTAGCCATGTTCTATGCGCTGTTTGCAATGATGATTAGGGGTTTTGTTTGACAGTATTGCTAAAGCACATCTAGATGTGATCTAAGTAATGCACATCTAGGTCCTATGCCATTGATGTTACGTGAAGATTCGTGCAGATATTTTCCTTTGTCTTTTTTTCTTTTTATTTGTAGTTTGATTATTACTGGATTTATCAATAAGAAGAGCTCAATGTATTTCTTGCCAACTATCCTACTCCATTCGTACCGGTACCGGTGCACAATCCCAAAACTCGTTCCTTGTTTTTGTCCTAAAAAAAGAAACCAGCCAAATAGCCAATAGGAGTCCTGCACAACCCCGGGAATTTGGAGCGAATGGGTACAAATAATTGTGGTTGATTATATCAGCGGTTAGATAATACGTCAACCCCCGCTTCAGTTGTCATTTCCTATTCTCTGCATAGCCTGCTTAAGAGTCCACCATCTTCATCGTCCCCGGCAGTCCGCGCTACACACTGGCACACACTCTGCAGCCATGTCGAGCGACAGCGAGGACGACAGTTCGGCCAGCAGTCTGGCGCTCGATGGTAGGTCAACATCGGAATCATCACGCTCGTCTTCCATGAGTCCGGCGTCAAGCCTAAACCTCAATTATATCCGAATCATGGAAGGGACGCCGCCTCCGGAGTCATCAGACAACAACTAGACGGGCGAGGAGTCGTCGGAGGACGAAGAAGAGGACAGTGATGATGATGAGGAGGAATGGTCGAACGAGGATGACGACGAAGACGATGACAGCAACAAAGATGATGATGGCGGCGGCGATGAAAAGCCAACAGACAGCGACAAGAAGCGTCTCGCCAAGACGATGTCACGGGGCCATCCAACAAGAACAACAAGAAGAAGGACTAAATTAAGCATACTGTATATATCTCTGTTTTCGTTCGCTCACATTAATTTGTTATCTCTGTTTATCCTGTCAATCTCATCGTAGACAGTTAGTAACACATATTCGACAGAGATCTTCTACATTATCGCCCACAGATTGGTTTGTTGAACTGTGTGCCCTAACGAGCACACAATTAACAAAAAAGACTGTATGGGTTGTCTATAATGATCGCACACAATTCTGGTTACCGACCTGTTAGCTCGGTATCACACACATCTTGTTACGCCGAATCGTTTGGGTTCACCTCGATCATCGCAAATGGTTCATTGGATCCAACTATGTGCCGTATATCGCACACACCTTGATCTGGTTGCCCGTTTCTGTTGTTCTGGCTCATCGCAAATGGTTCGTATGGATCAACCGTATGCCCAGCATCCCACACGCAGCTAAAATCTGAATCGTGTTTGATGTACACGGGTACACATCAGTCCTAAACAAACGGTTTTTAACCCCTTTCCACAATGTCATTTGGAGCCGTAGCCAAGTGAGTGTGGGTGATAGGGTGTCCTCCCCACACAACCCAAAAATCGTCGGGGATATAGGCCCTCCTGGGACCCAGGCTGGGGCCGTGTGCGATTGGGCGAGGCATCGAAACCCAAACATTTTCGTAGGTATGTACATCCCACACGGTAATCTAAGAAAATCATTTCCGTAGGTATGTACATCCCACACGGTGAATCCCAGAAAAACATTTCTGTTTGTATGTATATCACACACAGTCAATCCAAGGAATACGTTTCCGTTATTATGCACATCCCACACAGTCAATCCAGGGAAAACGTTTCCGTTCGGATGTACATCCCACACTGTTTTATGTATACGCTCGTGTGTGAAAGGTGTAACTATCACACACGCTCTGCCTTGGTTAACTGTTTGCTTTCATTAACTACATCGCACACGATTTGATGTGCAAAACTGTGTGGCATTGGCCTATCCATCACAAGCGCTTTTACTATGTAACATCCCAAAATTCTAAATTTTGGAATGTTATATTAAATAGATAGATTTGATTGATTGTTTGATTGATTGTGTGAAATTGAGTGAAATTTGAAGCTTTTTGAAAGTTAAATGAGAGGGAATAAAAGGACTTTCCCAAACTTTCACATTTGCATTTTTATGATCTCCTGAATTCAAATTCTTTTCAACTACAAAACCCTAGAGTGAAGATGACATGACTTCTTCCATTTAATTAAATGAAAAGGGTTTTTGAAAATATTTGAATTCCATTTGAAAATATTTTCCAATTCTGAAACTTTACGCAACTCAATGATTTTCATGAGAGAGGATAAAATGACTTCTTTAAATTATATGAAATATGAGTTGGAAGTTTCAAAGAAATCCAATTTAATGTCCTTTTGAAAAATAAATTTCAATTTGGATGTTACCATATGGATTATTCATATGCATTTTTTATTTTTATGCATTTTGTTTTATTCGATTGGTGATCCAGAAAACCTAAGCAACTCAAGGACCAACATAAGAGAGTTGGGGTTTTTATAAAAATTCATTTTGAATTTATTTCAATTATGAAATGGATCAATTTGGCTCTAATAAATTCTTTCCGATTATTCCTCAAAATAAAATAAAGAGAGAGGACAATAAGACTTCCTCAAAATAAATACTTGAGAAATATTGGAAAAGTAATTTGGAGTCAAAATAATTTTATTGGATTTTTATTCGGAGTTTATTTTATTGATTTAGAAAAAAAGTGCGTTTTTCAAATTATTTATTTCGGTCAGAAAAAATGTTCACTTTGTCCGCAATATTTCTAGGAGACCGTAGAAATTTATTTCATAATTTTTGGACTTCGTTTGGTATTTATTTTCTCTGTTTTACCTCTTTCCGAATTAAAAAAAAATGAACCGACCTACATAGCGTGCCCGGGCCGGACTCCTCCCACCCGAGGCCTTTATAAGCCGCCCCCGGGCGCTAGTTTTGCACCTCGCCCCGCCCTTGCCCTGTAGCAGCGCCGCCGCCTCTCGCCAGCGCTGGCGCCGCCGCCGCCGGCGCTGATCGCCGGAATAGTGAAGGTAAAAAAAATATTTTTTTTGACAGGGACCTATCGGCGATTATTTTTGTCGCAGATTAGTCCCTGGTCTTAAAACCTTCATATCTTTTTGCTCGTTTGTCCAAACGCAGTGAAACCAATGCCTAAATCTTCGTCTCGAGCCCCTCTACAAATTAAACCAACTTGAACAAGATTTTGAAAACATTTTGAATCTGTTTCAAACAGATTTGAGTCGAATCTTCTTTTGATCATATCTTTTTATCCATAACTCCGTTGGAGTTGATTCTTTTTGCAAATTGAAGCTCTTAAACTAAACTTTCTGATAAGGCCAAATTCCCTTAATTTTGGTACTGTTAGAAATTGTTTTCTGTTGCAAGAGTTGTTTACTTGTTTTCGAAGTTTTCCGAGTTCTTTTCTTCGATTCTTTTGCATGATTGCTTATGTGTGGTTACTATTGTTTGCTTACGATAGATTGAACGGAGTGAGACAAGTAGATCTATCAAGAGTTTTGAGTGTGAATTATCTTCATCAACAATGCAGGCAAGTTCACACTTTGATCATACCTCTTTCATACCCAGTTTTTATTGCATTAGATCAAACCTCAAACATTGAATGATTAGGATCTAATTAAATTGTGGGATGGGAAGTAGCTGAGGTAGTACCTATTACCTGTTTATTATCAAACCCTTGGGAGTTACTATTACGTTATGCTTATATTCCCAAGTTATGCTCGTAGGCATGGATTGGGTTTTGAGAGTATTCATGACAGATGTGAGATTGTGAATTAATGGTTTACTTAAGGTGGCAACTTAAACACACATCTGGATGGATTGAGGTACCTGGGTATTCCAGGATTGCCTATCTAGGCACCTGGGTAGACCAGGATTGCCTGTTTTTATTATGGACCACCACCCAGGCTCAAAGGGATCATGAGATTATTCATACTAGAAACTTCCGTGTGCAGCCACAAGCTATTATGGGCTCTAGCATAGTTGATTAAGTCGTGCGAACTCTTACAGTGGTAGACTAGCAGATGTAGGGGAAAGTAGGTGTAACGGTCTACCCATCGTAAGGTGATAGCGCTTCTAAAAGACTATGTCTCGGTCATCCGTTTCTCAAACACCATGTAGTGCGAGAAATCCAACGGAGGAGATCGAGTCTTGTGGGGAAAAGTGCGCAAACCTCTGCAAAGTGTATAAACTAATCATGATTAGCCGTGTCCCCAGTTATGGACGTTTTGAGTATCTAGTACTTGGATTATCATGTGAATCTCATCACGTTACTTTAATTAATTTTGTTGGGTTCTAATGATGATACTTAATTGGGACTGAGAATGCTGTCAACCATTCTCAATGTTTAACAACCACCATGATAGTTAAATAAAATTTATTCCTTTGCAGTAGGGAAAATTTGGCTTTTCGCAAAAACCTTATAACCATAGAGCTTTTCCACCAGCCATATATGCATGTAGTGATAGCCATTATTCATCATTGCTCTACAGTGTGAATTTGCCAGTACATTCAATGTACTGACCCTTTGTGGCTGCAACGTCTCATGTTGCAGGATTATCTTACGACGAGTAAGTGATACGTTAGGGTTATGATTTCTACACTCAACTTTGTCGTTGGTGTTGATGGGAATCCACGACCTTGTTACTTCCGCTATTTGGATTGAGGTAATAGTATTTACATTATTTTATACATGTGATTTACCTCTGTTATAAAATCCTCGAGTATTGTGTGGGTCAGCATACCGATCCAGGGATGACACTTAAGCACAGAGACTTGACCGTCTGAGGTCAGGTCGCTACATACTACCAAAACCGTTTGCAAAGTTTCATGACCGTCTGTTCTCTTTTTATTTTTTCCTATTGTCGGTGTACTAAAGTAGGGGTGCCTTAGTACCCCGAACTTGTGCACGGGTAGTAGTAGCGTCCCGCGGCAAGGCTTGCCAGGGGAGCGACAAGAGTCTCCACGGCCCTTTCTGGGCCGGACGAAGGCCAAGTGATCGAGCCTAGAAGACCAGGCCCTGGCAAGAGGAGCTTGTCGGGCCAAGAAGGCAAGGTCCGGCAAGAGGAGCTTGCCGGGCCAAGGCGACAAGGCCCCGGCAAGAGGAGCTTACCGGGACGACTAAGCCGAAGCACCAAGGCCCCGGCGGGAGGAGCTCGCCGGGACGGCCAAGCCAAGGCACTCCAAGAGAAGCCCGCCGCGGCACGCCGCGCGCCCCGGCAAGGCCTGACGAGCGGCAAGCTCTCACGTGCGGCAAGACAACCACCGCGGCAAGCCACTTGCCACGGCAAACCACCACCTCAGGCATGCGCTCCAGCTCACCTGCCCACGCGCCACTCTGGGGCTTCCCCAGAGGCACGTGGCGGGGCGCCGCGCAACCTGGGGCGCGCGGTGGCATGCGACGTTGGCAGAGTCGCCCCCGTGGCAAGCGGAGGCACCCCTAACGGTCCGCCTCGGCACTGTTCAGGCGATCCAGATGGGCATTCAATGCCTTTGTCCCCCGCCGTCAGAGTTAGGTGCGATAGCACTGTGCGGCCACTGTTCGCATAGTTCCTTGCCATTTTTACCCTCACCTACGTCGCTACCTGTGGGAAACCCCTTAGCATATAAAAGGAGGCCCATGCGCACGTAGGGAGGGGGATCGAACCCTAGGAGGGATCCAGACCGGAAGAAGGACACCCAGTAGACCCTCGTCTACGTCCAGCACCAACTTACTGTAGCTTCTTGCGCTCCAGAGCAAGAACTCGAATCAACCAGACAAGCAGCAGTAGGGTTTTACGCATCCATGCGGCCCGAAGCTGGGTAAAATCGTTGTGTGTGTGTCGCCTCGATCTACTCTTTGTGCAACCTCCGCCCCCCGCCAAACCGACAAGGGGCTCCGCCCCCATAGGGCTCGTGGAGGCCGATATCCCCCGACATCTTTGGCGCGCCAGGTAGGGGGCGTCGAAGTTGTGCGAACCAGATTTGGCGACCACAGGTAAGCTCAGGTATGGCCAGGTACCTTTCCGCTCCAACCCATTCGAGCGGAGGCATTCCTCCTCACGGACTCGTGCACGGCCCTCCTCGAGTACCCACTCACGCAGAGACCGGGCAAGAGCAGCTGCTCCTTGAGGAGGACCGCCTTCCGGCCGCTGAGCGAGTTTCTCGCCTCCAGCAAACTCTGCGCCGCTCCCGTAGCCGCAGAAGTTAGCGCCGGAAGTTGCGAGAAAGGCGAGCTCGTTCTTCGGCGCGCCCAGGCCGCCAAGATCCAAACGAGTCGACGCCGACCGTGGGAGAGACCTTGCCAGTGCGGCTGTCGGAACCTGTTCCGTCGGCCATCCTCTCTGTCCAAGTCTTGCCGCAGTTGCATGTAATCCTTGGTACAGAGACGGGCGCAGATCCCAAGCATAGCTTATGTGCCCCGCACATCTTCTCGATTTCGCGCCTCTCCGCTTGGCGCATGCATTATTTGACACGATTGTGCAGCACTTGACTCCGGCAAGCGATGGCAGGCCGCGAAGCCCCGAGCCTTCGTGATTCCCTTACCTCGAGAAGGGGGGATCACAGGATAGGCTGGGCGTTGCCCGAGGAAGCTGCGCCTTGCCGGACTGCGAACAACAGAAAAGCTAAGTTGCCAAAGTTTGAGCAATTAAGCTCCTTTTTATCCTTAAGTTATCTTCCTCGAACGACCGAGCTTCGTATGGGAAACCTGTGCGCGGAGGGGCCGGCTCGTGGCTGGTTGCGCCCTTATTTCGTTTCGAGTCCGCTCAACGACTTAAGTGTGCTACATCCCGAGTAGCGTCCTACTTTGTTTCAAGCTTGCTCGGCAGCTTGAGTGTGCCGCGACTGCAGTCGCCACGCTTACCTCGCCCTGAGCCTGCTCAACATTGTAAGTGAGTTGCGCCAGCCGCGGCAAGGTTTCTTGCCGGTGGAGGCACCGCCAGCGGGTTGCTGATGTCCCGCACTCGGCACCCGTGGCAAGGCGGAGGCTTGCACCGACAAGTTCCCGGGAGCGTAGGGCGCGAACGTATGAAGCACAAAGTCGAACGAGGGAGATAGCAGCGCAATGAACTGCCTAAGATAAAAGTTATATTCCAAAATGACTTGCTGCTGCTCTAATCAGCTGTTTCTATGACATGCTCAGCAGCGACAAGAGAAGAAAATAAAGAGGTGGGCGGCCTAATCCGCGCGGTCGCCCTCGACCCTCCTGATCCCGGCCACCCTTTCCACAATGGGGGTGACGAGGGCCCTGATCTCCGTCAGGTCGGCATCTTCCGGCAGGTGCCTGAGGACGTTGGTAAGCCTGATGGTGGGGTTGCGGAAGACGATCTTCACCAGCACCCTCTCGAGGGCCCCAGAGACAGCTTCCCGCGTCTCCTCGGCCAGCTGCTCTGGGATCGTTTCCCGGAGATGCTGGAGCACCCCCACCAAGCCCTTGAAGAAGGAAGTGAGCTTGACGCTCGGCGGGACGTTCTTGCCGGAGGGGTACTCGTGGCCCTCCATCCCCAGCAGCTTCAGCTCCTTGTCGATGGTGGTGGCGATGTCGACGAGGCCTTCGGTCCACCGCTCCACCGTCTCCTGGAAGGCATTCTGGGTAACGGCGGCGCGCTTCAATAGCTCCTCGTTGCCAGCAACCTCCTTCCGCAAGGTCGCTTCCTGCCCCTTGGCGCTCTCCAGCGCCTTGGCCAGGGTGTCCAGCTTCAGCTCGAGGTCAGCCTTGGAATCCTTGGCGGCGTCGAGCTCCTGGATCTTCTCGGCGAAGCGGCCCTGCAGCTCGCCAAGGGTGTGAGCGCCCTTCTCGCGCTGCTGTTTGAGCGCGGCAAGCTCTTCGCCGCTCGCCTTGAGGTCGCTGACGAGCTGCGCCACCCTCGTCTCCAGCTTCCCCTTGGCGACCTCGGCGGCCGCGGCAGCGTCCTGCGCTTCCCGCAGGGCCCCGCCAAGCGCCTGCTCGCGCGCGGCAACCTCCTCCTCGTGGCTGGCGAGGCTGGCCTTCTGTTGCACCAGTTCGCTTTCCCGCGTGGATAGCCCCGCAGCGGCAAGCCTCTGCTGCTCTTCGGCCTCTGCCTTCTCGAGGAGAAAGGCCGTCCGCGCCTCGTCGAGCAGCCTCCGCTCCTCCGCCAAAGACCGGAGAGCCTCCTGGTTGAGCTCCCGGAGCTCCCCGGCGCGCTTCTCCATGTCCGCGCCGGCCCTCGCGACGAGTGCCTCCTGGCACTCCACCTTAGCTTGCCGGGCGCGGTAGAGCGACACAAGCTTCCGGAGCAGCCGCTCCTCCTCGGGCTCGCCGCTGCTGGTGCTTGGCGCGTCGACCACTGTCAGCCCGACGGAGGCGAGCACTTCTCCGTCCAAGGCCTCCCCCTCGACCGGCGCCCTAGAGCTAGGCTCCCAGGGGAGCCTGATGAAGACGCCATCGCCGGCCTTCAGGTAGGCACCCGCCGGGGGCTCCTCAAGGCTCGACGTGCCGGCAACCGCGGGATCGCCGGACGGCGGAGTGCTTGACGCCCCTGCCTCCCCGGGGCCGTCGGCGCGGTCGCCGGTCCCCTCGCCGTCTGCCGCCGCGGCGGCCACGGCGGCTTCGGCCTCCCTGCCGCCTGCGGGGTCGTCGGTACCGTCCGCCTCCTCGATGACGACAATGTCGTCGGCGTCGCCGCGCGCGCCCTCCCCGACGACGACCTCGATCTCCATCGGGTCCGCGGTGGGCGGGTCTGATGGCCGGAAGAGGGGAGAAGAGTCAACCGAGCAGCCGACAAAAAAGCTCATCAGGAAAGATAACCAGGGAAAGTTTTCCGTGCACGGGGGCTTACCGGTGGCAGGGTCCGTGGCCGCGGCCTCCGTTGTCGGGGGATCGCTGGCCGCGTCCCTCGCCGGAGATCCCTCCCTTGCCGGAGAGGTCTCCCCTGCTGGGGGCTCCTCCCTTGCCGGAGATTTCTCCCTAGGCGGGGTGGTCGACGCAGACGGCGCGGCAGGAGTGCCCCCCGGGGTCGCCTGCTGGGGCTGCTCTGCTCCTACCCAACGACAACAACAACAGCCACATGTCAACAAAGAGAAGGGGAGCTCACGCGCGCGCCAAACGGCAAGAACTAGCCGTGCACTCACCCTGGAGGCTGCGCTGTGGGCTGCCCTGGGGACCCGCTGCCAAGTCCAGCAAGGTCGTCTCCGGCACCTCCCCAGTTGTCGGGGGAGATTCGCCCTGAAGGACGACCAGCTGGATCTTGGCCCTCTTCGCCCTCCTCTGGGCCAGGCTCCTGAAAGGGAACGGTTTCGGGGGGGTGAGTGGGCTGCGAAACAAGATGAAGCAACAGAGATCAAGAAGATACAAGCTCTACCAGGAACTTACTCTTCGTCCTCCTCTTCGTCGTCGGAGCTAAGCGCGGAATAGTCAAAAACTGGCTTGCTCCAGGCGCGAGGAGACAGGGGAGTGGGTTCCCGGGACCGCTTGGCGGGGACGGTGGACGACCCCGCCCCCGTTGCCACTGCGGTACGGGGAGCGGTAGGAGCAGAAGCCGCGGCCCGTGAGGACCCCGCTCCCGCTGCTTCGGAGGCGCGTGTCACGCGGGGCTGCGGTTGCTGGTCGGCCTGCCGCACCACCTCCCCGGCCCTGCGGAGACGCCTCCTCGGCTGGGCAGGGGGCTCCGCCTGCGACGAGCTACCCGGGAGCTGCGAGGAGGGCGCGTCGACCTCCGGCAAGCCGCTCGCGTCCTGGGCAGGCTCGCCCGCACCACCGTGCCCGGCTGGTTCCTCCGAGCGGGCGAGCTCCATTTGGTCGGCGAGGCTCTCCGCCTCCGCCGCATCCGCTTCGGCCAGGGTGAAGCCAGACTCGCCCGCGGCCGCGGCGGCCGCCGCCTCCTCCATCCTGGAGGCGATGTAGGCCAGCTCCTCGGGGGTGGTGTCCCGCGTGAGGCCCCTCTTCTCGTCGGGGTCGACCGGCACCTCCTCCAAGTTGTCGAAGAAGGCCTGCACGACGTCGTCCGCCGGCTCCTGCCAGGTCGCGTCGATCCCGTGCGAGTCGCACAGCGGCATCATCGCGAGGATGCGGCTGAGCGTCGAGTTGTTGCACAGGGGGACGACGCCCGGCAGCAACCTGAACCATTCTGGGTGCTCGGAGTCGTACTTGAACAGCTCCTTCAACACTCCGACGAGCTCCAGAACGGTGAAGTTGTAGTTAAGGCCCGGGCGCAGCCTCATGATGTCCGCCGCGTTTTGGAATTCTTAAGCCGGCTTCCCCCTCTCCTGCAGGGGAGCGATACGCCGGTGAAGGAAATCCGCGCCGACGGCGCCGACGGAGAGCCCGGCAAACCTGAGGCGCAGGATTCGGGTGGCGGCAATCTTCAGCTTGGCGTTGTCCGGGGCTAGGTCGCTCCAGTCACGGCCGCGCACCACTGGAGTTCGCCGCACGGCGGTGAACGGCGGTGTATTCTCCTCGACGATCAGGCACCACTCGGCCCTCCACTCCTCCCATCTGCCACGGAGTTCCCCCTCCAAGTAGACCTCTTTCTTGCCGGTCCTGGAGACCCAGGCGACTCCGCCGGACAGCGGCTCTCCTTTCTCCACCCGGGGAGTAAAGAAGTGGCGGAAGAGGGCTACGTTGGGGCGGACTCCGACAAAGTTCTCGCAAAGGTGTGCGAAAACCGCCATTGTCAGAACGGCGTTGGGGGTGAAGTCGAGGAGGTGGAGGTTGTAGGTGTGCATGATGTCGCAGAAGAACTCGGAAAAAGGCGGGCAGAGCCCGCAATAGAAGAACACGGCGAAGAAAGGGTACCCGGTCGGGTACAGCTTCTGGGCGATGGCGGGAAGAACTCGCGTGCGCGGATGCGCTCGCGTCGCCGTCGACCAGAAGAGGCGGTATCCATTGTTCAGCCTCAGCGCATCAAGCTGAGGGGGGAACGTCGCCGTCTCCTTCCGAAGCGCTTCCAGCCGCAGCGCCTCAGCCGACTTCACGACCTTCCCCTTTGCCTTGTCGCTCTTCGGGGCCATGGCAGAAACGGGGAGGGGGAGTTGTCGGCGTTGGCGGCGCCGGAGGCTGCGAGGGCGAATCGCTGCTTTCTCTAGTAAGGAGGAAGTGGCGGAGATTTTCGAGGAACAACAACCGGCGGAATGGCGAGCTGCCCCTGTTCCCCTCCGCTTATAAAGGGGGGAAGGAGTGGGGGCGGACGTTCCGCCTTTCCAAATAAAGGAACCGTGCCCGACGTGACGCATGCCTGCGGGCCTCAAGCCCCGCGCACGCCACCCACGTCACGCACGTCTCGCACGCCTCGCCCCCCCCCCCCACGACGCCGCGATAAGCGCGTGCCACTTGGGGAGGGCGCGACGAGCACGGAGTTAAGGAGCAGCGCAACCCAGGCCACGCGTGCCCGTGCACTGTTAGGGCCTAGCCCAACAACGCTCAGCACCGTGTATGACCCAGACCCGGGGGCTCCTGTCGGTGTACTAAAGTAGGGGTGCCTTAGTACCCTGAACTTGTGCACGGGCAGTAGTAGCGTCTCGCGGCAAGGCTTGCCAGGGGAGCGACAAGAGTCTCCACGGCCCTTTCTGGGCCGGACGAAGGCCAAGTGATCGAGCCTAGAAGACCAGGCCCCGGCAAGAGGAGCTTGCCGGGCCAAGAAGGCAAGGTCCGGCAAGAGGAGCTTGCCGGGCCAAGGCGACAAGGCCCCGGCAAGAGGAGCTTGCCGGGACGACTAAGCCGAAGCACCAAGGCCCCGGCGGGAGGAGCTCGCCGGGACGGCCAAGCCAAGGCACTCCAAGAGAAGCCCGCCGCGGCGCGCCGCGCGCCCCGGCAAGGCCTGACGAGCGGCAAGCTCTCAGGTGTGGCAAGGCAACCACCGCGGCAAGCCACTTGCCACGGCAAACCACCACCTCAGGCATGCGCTCCAGCTCACCTACCCACGCGCCACTCTGGGGCTTCCCCAGAGGCACGTGGCGGGGCGCCGCGCAACCTGGGGCGCGCGGTGGCATGCGACGTTGGCAGAGTCGCCCCCGTGGCAAGCGGAGGCGCCCCTAACGGTCCGCCTCGGCACTGTTCAGGCGATCCAGACGGGCATTCAATGCCTTTGTCCCCCGCCATCAGAGTTAGGTGCGATAGCACTGTGCGGCCACTGTTCGCATAGTTCCTTGCCATTTTTACCCTCACCTACGTCGCTACCTGTGGGAAACCCCTTAGCATATAAAAGGAGGCCCATGCGCACGTAGGCAGGGGGATCGAACCCTAGGAGGGATCCAGACCGGAAGAAGGACACCCAGTAGACCCTCGTCTACGTCCAGCACCAACTTACTGTAGCTTCTTGCGCTCCAGAGCAAGAACTCGAATCAACCAGACAAGCAGCAGTAGGGTTTTATGCATCCATGCGGCCCGAAGCTGGGTAAAATCGTTGTGTGTGTGTGTCGCCTCGATCTGCTCTTTGTGCAACCTCCGCCCCCCGCCGAACCGACAAGGGGCTCCGCCCCGATAGGTGCTCGTGGAGGCCGATATCCCCCGACACCTATAATTTATTATTCTAATTGGAAATTTTGAAATATGAAACGTGCAATTCAAATTCTCAGCACAATGGTTCAACAGTGAATCCATAAATAAAATTCCCAGTACAATATGTTCAGTAATTACAGGATTAGGCAGCAATTAACTATCATGAACCACAATATTTAAAGGCGGTAAAGGTGAAGAGACAAGAGTAAATCATTTTGACTGCTGACGGTGTTGAAGAAGCGGAATGCCCATAATGTGCCTTCCTGCATGCCATAGGCACGAACCACTTTTGTCCAACCCCTTGTGACGATCGCCCGCCCATCCTTCACCGCCTTTAGGAAGACTTCTAGAGCATTATGATGGTAGCATGAATTATATACTTTAACCTTAGTTGCCTCCACACCAGCCATGTAGTTTGCAAGGTAATCATCAGTAAATAGCTTCGGAAACCACTGAAAAGAGAAAAATATCAGATATTGAGGTCTAAAAGAGTAACTTGTTTTGAGCAGGGGGAAAAGGCAACACATTACTTACCATCCTAAAGTTCACTGTTGTTTCCTCACTTGTTTTGACGCTTAATTATATATCACCCATTTCTTCCGCCTAACAATCTTTCTTAGTTTCCTCACTTGACGCTTGTTCATGAATATCTCATTGCCCCATACGCAAAAGGGATCGAAGCGTGGATCAGTACTGCTCATATATGTACCTACAAGCAACCAGTAAATGTTAGAAGCTAAACCGAGATTGCACAAATGATGTAAAATACAACTAGCTATGTTCCTAAGTACAAGTATTTTTTTAGATTTCAATTTGAAATACATATAGATGTATATAAAATTATAGATATAGTTTAGATTAGAATCTAGATTCACTCATTTTGCTCCTTATGTAGTCTATATTGGAATCTCTAAAAATACTTATATTTAGGAATAGATGGTGTATAAGACATGGGATGCAGCTAACCTCGACGGCAAACAACAGCATCGCCCATTGTAGCCCTGTGTAAGTACATGGAAAGCCAATGTTAACTACAACAGGGTTAACATCCACCAAAAATAGCAAATGGTAATAAAACGGTAGCATCTGTAGTGATATCTTCATTTCGAAAGGGTGGCATGATAGCAAAGGGACGGATTAAAAAATGGATACAACAGTTAATTGCAACAGGCTTAACAACATCCTAATTCATGTTTTGTAAGTTTGTAGCCATTGAAATACAACTCTTTAAAAATGGATACAACTGTCAATTGCAACAGGCTTAATGGCCATTGAAACCGGTACTGATAATAACGCAATTGGCAGAGTTAGACATCACAGGGCAGGTGCTGCCAGAGCAGATAATGGCCCAGTTGTCTATAAAAAGGTAGGGAAAATAGCTAAAACGTGTTAGGCATGTTTACTACAACATGCTTAATACATCGACCGTACAAAACATAGCCATTAATTGCAACTGGTATTGGTAAGATTGAACTGGTGAGTACATACTTGGTAAGTCCTGAGAAGTAGTTGTTGGGGCACTTCATCTTGGCCAGAGCCTGCCCAAAGTCAGCGGCGGCGGAGGCGAGCTGTTCCTCCGGGTCGAAGCGTGGATCAGCTCCACTGACATGTGTACCTACAGGCAACCAGTAAATGGTAGAAGTTAAACTGCAATTGCACAAATGATGTGAAATACTGTAAGACATGGGATGCAACTAACCTCGACGGCAAACAACAGCATCAACCATTATGACCCTGCGTAAGTACATGGAGAAGCAAGTTAAATACAACAGGGTTAGCATCCACCAAAAATAGCAAATGGGGCAGCATCTCTAGTATATCTTCATTGCGGAGAGTAGCATGGTAGCAAATGGACAGATTAAAAAATGGATACAACTGTTAATTGCAACAGGCTTAAAGCATCATAAGTCATGTTTTGGATGTTTGTAGCCATTGAAATACAACTATTTTAAAATGGATTCAACTGTTAATTGCAATAGGGTTAATAGACATTGAAACCGGTACTGATAAAAATGCAATTGGCATAGTTAAACATCACAAGGCAGGTGCTGCCAGAGCACAGAATGGCCTAGATGTCTATAAAAAGGTAGGGAAAGTAGCAAAAACGTGTTAGGCATGTTTACTAGAACATGCTTGATACATCAACCATACAGAACATAGCCATTAATTGCAACTGGTATTGGTAAGATTGAACTGGTGAGTATGTACTTGGTAAGTCCTGAGAGGTAGTTGCTGGGACACTTCATCTTGGCCAGAGCCCGCCCAAAGTTAGCAGCGGCGGAGGCGAGCTATTCCTCCGGGTCGAAGCATGGATCAGTGCCACTAACATATGTACCTACAGGCAACCAGTAAATGGTAGAAGTTAAACTGCAATTGCACAAATTATCTGAAGTACTGTAAGACATGGGATGCATCTCACCTTGACGGCAAACAAAAGCATCGGCCGTTATGACCCTGCGTAAGTACATGGATAGGCATGTTAAGTATAACAGGGTTAGCATCCACTAAAAGTAGAAAATGGGCAGCATCTCTAGTGATATCCGAAGTCATGTATTGTAAGTTTGTTGCTAGTATTGGTGAAATGGAGCTGGACACGGTAATTTTTGAACATCACACAGTGTGCAGTACTGAAATAAACAAGGCTCGAACATTCTTAATACATCAACTGTACAAATCATAGTCGTTGCAAGTGGTATTGGTTAGATTTAGTTGGTCAGATCTTACATGTTGAGTCTTGGGGGTAGTAGCTGGGGGACTTCATTTGGGCCAGAGCCTGCACCATGTCGGCAGCGGCGGAGGCGAGGTGTTCCTCCGGGTCAACACGCACAGTGGCCATCGCGCCATGGACCGCCATCAGCTCCTGGCGGGGGGGATTTGGAGGCATGAGGATGTTTCGCAGGCGCCATTTAAGCAATCAGACCAGGGACGTGATAGAGATCGGTGGGTTTGTTGGGGAACGTAGTAATTTCAAAAAAATTCCTATGCACACGCAAGATCATGGTGATGCATAGCAACGAGAGGGGAGAGTGTTGTCTACGTACCCTCGTAGACCGAAGCGGAAGCGTTGACGCAACGTAGAGGAAGTAGTCGTACGTCTTCTCGATCCGACCGATCCAAGTACCGTTACTCCGGCACCTCCGAGTTCTTGGCACACGTTCAGCTCAATGACGATCCCCGGGCTCCGATCCAGCAAAGCTTTGGGGAGGAGTTCCGTCAGCACGACGGCGTGGTGACGATCTGGATGCACTACCAGCACAGGGCTTCGCCTAAGCACTGCAACGATATGACCGAGGTGGAATATGGTGGAGGGGGGCACCGCACACGGCTAAGGAACGATCACGAAGATCAACTTGTGTCTCTGGGGTGCCCCTGCCTCCGTATATAAAGGATCCAGGGGGAGGGGCTGGCCGGCCAAGCCCTTGGCGCGCCAGGAGAGTCCTACTCCCTCCGGGAGTAGGATTCCCCCCCCCCCTAATCCTAGTTGGACTAGGACTCCTCAAGGGGGAGAGGGAGAGAGGGGGCCGGCCACCTCTCCTAGTCCTAATAGGACTAGGGGAAGGGGGGAGGCACGCGGCCACCTAGGGCAGCCCCTTTTCTCCTTTCCACTAAGGCCCACAATGGCCCATTTCGCTCCCGGGGGGTTCCGGTAACCCTCCCGGTATTCCGGTAAAATCCTGATTTCACCTGGAACACTTCCGATGTCCAAACATAGGCTTCCAATATATCAATATTTATGTCTCGACCATTTCGAAACTCCTCGTCATGTCCGTGATCACATCCAGGACTCCGAACAACCTTCGGTACATCAAAATGCATAAACTCATAATAACTGTCATCGTAACGTTAAGCGTGCGGACCCTACGGTTCGAGAACAATGTAGTCATGACCGAGACACGTCTCTGGTCAATAACCAATAGCGGGACCTGGATGCCCATATTGGCTCCTACATATTCTACGAAGATCTTTATCGGTCAGACCGCATAACAACATACGTTGTTCCCTTTGTCATCGGTATGTTAGTTGTCCGAGATTCGATCATCAGTTTCTAATACTTAGTTCAATCTCGTTACCGGCAAGTCTCTTTACTCGTTCCGTAATACATCATCCCGCAACTAACTCATTAGTTGCAATGCTTGCAAGGCTTAAGTGATGTGCATTACCGAGAGGGCCCAGAGATACCTCTCCGACAATCGGAGTGACAAATCCTAATCTCGAAATACGCCAACCCAACATCTACCATTGGAGACACCTGTAATACTCCTTTATAATCACCCAGTTACGTTGTGACGTTTGGTAGTACCCAAAGTGTTCCTCTGGCAAACGGGAGTTGCATAATCTCATAGTCATAGGAACATGTATAAGTCATGAATAAAGCAATAGCAACATACTAAACGATCGGGTGCTAAGCTAATATAATGGGTCATGTCAATCAGATCATTCAACCAATGATGTGACCTCGTTAATCAAATAACAACTCTTTGTTCATGGTTAGGAAACATAACCATCTTTGATTAACGAGCTAGTCTAGTAGAGGCATACTAGTGACACTCTGTTTGTCTATGTATTCACACATGCATTATGTTTCCGGTTAATACAATTCTAGCATGAATAATAAACCTTTATCATGATATAAGGAAATAAATAATAACTTTATTATTGCCTCTAGGGCATATTTCCTTCAGTCTCCCACTTGCACTAGAGTCAATAATCTAGATTACACTGTAATGATCCTAACACCCATGGAGTCTTGGTGCTGATCATGTTTTGCTCGTGGAAGAGGCTTAGTCAACGGGTCTGCAACATTACGATCCGTATGTATCTTGCAAATCTCTATGTCTCCCACCTGGACTAGATCCCGGATGGAGTTGAAGCGTCTCTTGATGTGTTTGGTCCTTTTGTGAAATCTGGATTCCTTTGCCAAGGCAATTGCACCAGTATTGTCACAAAAGATTTTCATTGGACCCGATGCACTAGGTATGACACCTAGATCTGATATGAACTCCTTCATCCAGACTCCTTCATTTGCTGCTTCCGAAGCAGCTATGTACTCCGCTTCACATGTAGATCCCGCTACGACGCTTTGTTGAGAACTGCACCAACTGACAGCTCCACCGTTTAACGTAAACACGTATCCGGTTTGCGATTTAGAATCGTCCGGATCAGTGTCAAAGCTTGCATCAACGTAACCTCTTATGGTGAGCTCTTTGTCACCTCCATATATGAGAAACATATCCTTAGTCCTTTTCAGGTATTTCAGGATGTTCTTGACCGCTGTCCAGTGATCCACTCCTGGATTACTTTGGTACCTCCCTGCTAAACTTATAGCAAGGCACACATCAGGTCTGGTACACAGCATTGCATACATGATAGAGCCTATGGCTGAAGCATAGGGAACATCTTTCATTTTCTCTCTATCTTCTGTAGTGGTCGGGCTTTGAGTCTTACTCAATCTCACACCTTGTAACACAGGCAAGAACCCTTTCTTTGCTTGATCCATTTTGAACTTCTTCAAAATCTTGTCAAGATATGTGCTTTGTGAAAGTCCAATTAAGCGTCTTGATCTATCTCTATAGATCTTTATGCCTAATATGTAAGCAGCTTCTCCGAGGTCTTTCATTGAAAAACTTTTATTCAAGTATCCCTTTATGCTATCCAGAAATTCTATATCATTTCCAATCAGTAATATGTCATCCACATATAATATTAGAAATGCTATATAGCTCCCACTCACTTTCTTGTAAATACAGGCTTCTCCGAAAGTCTGTATAAAACCAAATGCCTTGATCACACTATCAAAGCGTTTATTCCAACTCCGAGAGGCTTGCACCAGTCCATAAATGGATCGCTGGAGCTTGCACACTTTGTTAGCTCCCTTTGGATCGACAAAACCTTCCAGTTGCATCATATACAATTCTTCTTCCAGAAATCCATTCAGGAATGCAGTTTTGACATCCATCTGCCAAATTTCATAATCATGAAATGCGGCAATTGCTAACATGATTCGGACAGACTTAAGCATCACTACGGGTGAGAAAGTCTCATCGTAGTCAATCCCTTGAACTTGTCGAAAACCTTTTGCGACAAGTCGAGCTTTGTAGACAGTAACATTACCATCAGCGTCAGTCTTCTTCTTAAAGATCCATTTGTTCTCAATTGCTTGCCGATCATCAGGCAAGTCAACCAAAGTCCATACTTTGTTCTCATACATGGATCCCATCTCAGATTTCATGGCCTCAAGCCACTTTGCGGAATCTGGGCTCACCATCGCTTCTTCATAGTTCGTAGGTTCATCATGATTAATATCATGACCTCCAGAACAGGATTACCGTACCACTCTGGTGCGGATCTCACTCTGGTTGATCTACGAGGTTCAGTAGTATCTTGATCTAAAGTTTCATGATCATCATCATTAGCTTCCTCATTTATTGGTGTAGGTGTCGCAGAAACAGTTTTCTGTGATGTACTACTTCTCAATAAAGGAGTAGGTACAGTTACCTCGTCAAGTTCTACTTTCCTCCCACTCACTTCTTTTGAAAGAAACTCCTTCTCTAGAAAGTTTCCGAACTTAGCAACAAAAGTCTTGCCTTCGGATCTGTGATAGAAGGTGTATCCAACAGTTTCCTTTGGATATCCTATGAAGACACATTTCTCCGATTTGGGTTCGAGCTTATCTGGTTGAAGCTTTTTCACATAAGCATCGCAGCCCCAAACTTTAAGAAACGACAACTTTGGTTTCTTGCCAAACCATAGTTCATAAGGCGTCGTCTCAACGGATTTAGATGGTGCCCTATTTAACGTGAATGCGGCCGTCTCAAGAGCGTATCCCCAGAACGATAGCGGTAGATCAGTAAGAGACATCATAGATCGCACCATATCTAGTAAAGTACGATTACGACGTTCAGACACACCATTACGCTGTGGTGTTCCGGGTGGCGCGAGTTGCGAAACTATTCCACAATTTTTCAAATGTACACCAAACTCGTAACTCAAATATTCTCCTCCACGATCTGATCGTAGAAACTTTATTTTCTTGTTACGATGATTTTCAACTTCACTCTGAAATTCTTTGAACTTTTCAAATGTTTCAGACTTGTGTTTCATTAAGTAGATATACCCATATCTGCTCAAATCATCTGTGAAGGTGAGAAAATAACGATATCCGCCACGAGCCTCAACATTCATCGGACCACATACATCCGTATGTATGATTTCCAACAAATCTGTTGCTCTCTCCATAGTTCCGGAGAACGGTGTTTTAGTCATCTTGCCCATGAGGCACGGTTCGCAAGTGCCAAGTGATTCATAATCAAGTGACTCCAAAAGTCCATCAGTATGGAGTTTCTTCATGCGCTTTATACCGATATGACCTAAACGGCAGTGCCACAAATAAGTTGCACTATCATTATCAACTCTGCATCTTTTGGCTTCAACATTATGAATATGTGTATCACTACTATCGAGATTCATCAAAAATAGACCACTCTTCAAGGGTGCATGACCATAAAAGATATTACTCATATAAATAGAACAACCATTATTCTCTGATTTAAATGAATAACCGTCTCGCATCAAACAAGATCCAGATATAATGTTCATGCTCAATGCTCGCACCAAATAACAATTATTTAGGTCTAATACTAATCCCGAAGGTAGATGTAGAGGTAGCGTGCCAACTGCGATCACATCGACTTTGGAACCATTTCCCACGCGCATCGTCACCTCGTCCTTTGCTAGTGTCCGCTTATTCTGTAGTCCCTGTTTTGAGTTGCAAATATTAGCAACAGAACCAGTATCAAATACCCAGGTGCTACTGCGAACATTAGTAAGGTACACATCAATAACATGTATATCACATATACCTTTGTTCACCTTGCCATCCTTCTTATCCGCCAAATACTTGGGGCAGTTCCGCTTCCAGTGACCAGTCTGCTTGCAGTAGAAGCACTCAGTTTCAGGCTTAGGTCCAGACTTGGGTTTCTTCTCTTGAGCAGCAACTCGCTTGCCGTTCTTCTTGAAGTTCCCCTTTTTCTTCCCTTTGCCCTTTTTCTTGAAACTAGTGGTTTTGTTAACCATCAACACTTGATGCTCCTTCTTGATTTCTACCTCCGCAGCTTTTAGCATTGCGAAGAGCTCGGGAATAGTCTTGGTCAACCCTTGCATATTATAGTTCATCACGAAGCTCTTGTAGCTTGGTGGCAGTGATTGGAGAATTCTGTCAATGACGCAATCATCTGGAAGAGTAACTCCCAATTGAATCAAGTGATTATTATACCCAGACATTTTGAGTATATGCTCACTGACAGAACTGTTCTCCTCCATTTTGCAGCTATAGAACTTACTGGAGACTTCATATCTCTCAATCCGGGCATTTGCTTGAAATATTAACTTCAACTCCTGGAACATCTCATATGCTCCATGACGTTCAAAATGTCGTTGAAGTCCCGGTTCTAAGCCGTAAAGCATGGCACACTGAACTATCGAGTAGTCATCAGCTTTGCTCTACCAGACGTTCATAACTTCTGGTGTTGCTCTAGCAGCAGGCCTGGCACCTAGCGGTGCTTCCAGGACGTAATTCTTCTGTGCAGCAATGAGGATAATCCTCAAGTTACGGACCCAGTCCGTGTAATTGCTACCATCATCTTTCAACTTTGTTTTCTCAAGGAACGCATTAAAATTTAACGGAACAACAGCACGAGCCATCTATCTACAATCAACATAAACAAGCAAGATACTATCAGATACTAAGTTCATGATAAGTTTAAGTTCAGTTAATCAAATTAATTAAGAACTCCCACTTAGATAGACATCCCTCTAATCCTCTAAGTGATCACGTGATCCAAATCAACTAAACCATAACCGATCATCACGTGATATGGAGTAGTTTTCAATGGTGAACATCGTTATGTTGATCATATCTACTATATGATTCACGCTCGACCTTTCGGTCTCTGTGTTCCGAGGTCATATCTTATATGCATAGCTCGTCAAGTATAACCTGAGTATTCCGCGTGTGCAACTGTTTTGCACCCGTTGTATTTGAACGTAGAGCCTATCACACCCGATCATCACATGGTGTCTCAGCACGAAGAACTTTTGCAACGGTGCATACTCAGGGAGAACACTTCTTGATAATTTAGTGAGAGACCATCTTATAATGCTACCGTCAATCAAAGCAAGATAAGATGCATAAAAAGATAAACATCACATGCAATCAATACAAGTGATTATGATATGGTCATCATCATCTTGTGCTTGTGATCTCCATCTCTGAAGCACCGTCATGATCACCATCGTCACCGGCGCGACACCTTGATCTCCATCATAGCATCGTTGTCGTCTCGCCAATCTTATGCTTCCACGACTATCACTACCACTTAGTAATAAAGTAAAGCATTACATCGCGATTGCATTGCATACAATAAAGCGACAACCATATGGCTCCTACCAGTTGCCGATAACTCGGTTACAAAACATGATCATCTCATACAATAAAATTTAGCATCATGTCTTGACCATATCACATCACAACATGCCCTGCAAAAACAAGTTAGACGTCCTCTACTTTGTTGTTGCAAGTTTTACGTGGCTGCTACGGGCTTTAAGCAAGAACTCATCTTACCTACGCATCAAAACCACAACGATAGTTTGTCAAATAGACTCCGTTTTAACCTTCTCAAGGACCGGGCGTAGCCACACTCGGTTCAACTAAAGTTGGAGAGACAGTCTTCCGCAAGCCATCTATGTGCAAAGCACGTCGAGGGAACCGGTCTCGCGTAAGCGTACGCGTAAGGTTGGTCCGGATCGTCTCGTCCAACAATACCGCTGAACCAAAGTATGACATGCTGGTAGGCAGTATGACTTGTATCGTCCACAACTTACTTGTGTTCTACTCGTGCAAATAACATCAAACCATAAAAACCTAGGCTCGGATGCCACTGTTGGGGAACGTAGTAATTTCAAAAAAATTCCTACGCACACGCAAGATCATGGAGATGCATAGCAACGAGAGGGGAGAGTGTTGTCTACGTACCCTCGTAGACCGAAGCGGAAGCGTTGATGCAACGTAGAGGAAGTAGTCGTACGTCTTCCCGATCCGATCGATCCAAGTACCGTTACTCCGGCACCTCCGAGTTCTTGGCACACGTTCAGCTCGATGACGATCCCCAGGCTCCGATCCAGCAAAGCTTCGGGGAGGAGTTCCGTCAGCACGACGGCGTGGTGACGATCTTGATGCACTACCGGCGCAGGGCTTTGCCTAAGCACTGCAACGATATGACCGAGGTGGAATATGGTGGAGGGGGGCACCGCACACGGCTAAGGAACGATCACGAAGATTAACTTGTGTCTCTGGGGTGCCCCCTGCCTCCGTATATAAAGGATCCAGGGGGAGGGGCTGGCCGGCCAAGCCCTTGGCGTGCCAGGAGAGTCCTACTCCCTCCGGGAGTAGGATTCCCCCCCCCCTAATCCTAGTTGGACTAGGACTCCTCAAGGGGGAGAGGGAGAGAGGGGGCCGGCCACCTCTCCTAGTCCTAATAGGACTAGGGGAAGGGGGGAGGCGCGCGGCCACCTAGGGCAGCCCCTTTTCTCCTTTCCACTAAGGCCCACTATGGCCCATTTGGCTCCCGGGGGGTTCCGGTAACCCTCCCGGTATTTCGGTAAAATCCTGATTTCACCTGGAACACTTCCGATGTCCAAACATAGGATTCCAATATATCAATCTTTATGTCTCGACCATTTCGAAACTCCTCGTCATGTCCGTGATCACATCCGGGACTCCGTACAACCTTAGGTACATCAAAATGCATAAACTCATAATAACTGTCATCGTAACGTTAAGCGTGCGGACCCTACGGTTCGAGAACAATGTAGTCATGACCGAGACACGTCTTCGGTCAATAACCAATAGCGGGACCTGGATGCCCATATTGGCTCCTACATATTCTACGAAGATCTTTATCGGTCAGACCGCATAACAACATACGTTGTTCCCTTTGTCATCGGTATGTTACTTGTCCGAGATTCGATCGTCAGTTTCCAATACTTAGTTCAATCTCGTTACCGGCAAGTCTCTTTACTCGTTCCGTAATACATCATCCTGCAACTAACTCATTAGTTGCAATGCTTGCAAGGCTTAAGTGATGTGCATTACCGAGAGGGCCCAGAGATACCTCTCCGACAATCGGAGTGACAAATCCTAATCTCGAAATACGCCAACCCAACATCTACCATTGGAGACACCTGTAATACTCCTTTATAATCACCCAGTTACGTTGTGACGTTTGGTAGTACCCAAAGTGTTCCTATGGCAAACGGGAGTTGCATAATCTCATAGTCATAGGAACATGTATAAGTCATGAGAAAAGCAATAGCAACATACTAAACGATCGGGTGCTAAGCTAATATAATGGGTCATGTCAATCAGATCATTCAACCAATGATGTGACCTCGTTAATCAAATAACAACTCTTTGTTCATGGTTAGGAAACATAACCATCTTTGATTAACGAGCTAGTCTAGTAGAGGCATACTAGTGACACTCTGTTTGTCTATGTATTCACACATGCATTATGTTTCCGGTTAATACAATTCTAGCATGAATAATAAACCTTTATCATGATATAAGGAAATAAATAATAACTTTATTATTGCCTCTAGGGCATATTTCCTTCAGGGTTACCACGGCGTGCAGCCTCTTTTTTCTTGCGGCGGCAGGACTCTATTTTCTTGACTGCTTTTTGCATTTTCCGCTCCTTCTGTGCGGCTTTGGCCGCCTCTAGATCCACCACACATTCGGCCATGGCATCTTCAAACTCCGCCCATGTAACTGTCTGGCCGCCGGCGGCGATGAACTCGGCGCAATGAGATGCCATCGCTTCCTTACCATGTGTGCGGTCGCGGGCGGCGAGAAACGCCCATCGCTTCCTTACCGGTTACGGTGCGCTGCGGTGCCATGGACGACGCCTGGAGAGAGCTTTGGGGTGGAGGGGTCGGGCAGCCATACAGTGCAGTGGTATTCAAGAGCTCAACGAAAATCGACAACAAAAATTTGGCTTCCCTTACAACTTTGCTCATTCATTATCGCACACGGTTCATCTCCGTCGCTTCCGGAGACAGTGTGCGTAGTGTGTTGCGTTATGATTGGCCGAAACCCCAGCCACGCGAATCGCACGTGTGCACCATTGGATGTGCTGCGATCGAATGGCAATCCACATCCCTCACATCACACCCGTGCACCTGTAGCTGGATTGGATTTATATGCGCTAAATGCCTAGAAAATGCACATAATCCCCTAAAAATGCCAAATTTGAACATGGTGATTTGCAGGGTGTATGTTCATCGTAGAAAAAAACTCCAGGGCAAGGAACGAAGAAAATTTGGATTCCCTTTCAATCTTGGGGATTTCCCTCTCGAAAGCATGGAACTTCCTCGGTGATGGTTCGATTTATGAAGGGTGTGCATGACGACATGAGCCGAACCTTCTCAAACTTTTACCAGGGCATGGTGAGGTCATACTATGGCACCATGCTAGGTGTCATGTTTTTTAAGCATTTATTTCATTTTTTCTATAGTTGAAAACCCAACAAACATACATTTGTGGTTGACTATTGCCACACATTTCATCAAAATATCTGTTCATTCCTTGTGAAAGGCATGAGAAATTACTAAATGGAACAAGCACCCTTTCATGCATCGATTGTTTGAACTTGAATTATGCGCATTAATGCCTAGGAAATGCACATAATCCCATAAATATGGCAAATCAACCCGTAAAAGCGCCAAATTTGAACACGGTGATTTGCAGGTTGTATGTTCATCGTAGAAAGAAACTCGTAGACAAAGGACAAAGGAAATTTGGACCCCCCCCTTCAATCTTGGTGATTTCCCCCTCGAAACCACGAAACTTCCTCGGTGATGGTTTGATTTATGAAAGGCACGCATCACGACATAAGGAAAACATTCTCCAATTTTTACTATGGCATGGTGAGGCCATACCATGGCACCACGCCAGGCGTCATGTTTTCCAACCATGTGTTTCATTTTTTGTATAGTTGTTAACCAAGTAAACGACGCGTTTATGGTTGACTATTGCCACACATTTCCTTGAAATATCTGCCCATTCCTTGTAAAAGGCATGAGAATATACTAAATAACACAAGCATGGTTTCCAGACCATTCTTGTGCACCTTTTCATGCACCGATTGTTCGAATTTGAATTATGTCCATTAATGCCTAGAAAATGCACATAATCCCCTAAATATGGTAAATGAGCCCGGGAAAATGTCAAATTTCAACACGTTGCATTTGAGGCGGCATGTCGATCGTTGGAAAAAAACTAAATGACAAACTAGGACGGAAATTTGGATTCCCGTTCAATCTTGGGGATTTTCCCTCTCGAAAGCATGGAACTTCCTCGGTGATGGTTCGATTTATGAAGGGCGTGCATGACGACATAAGCCAAACCTTCTCAAATTTTTACCAGGGCATGGTGAGGCCATACCATGGCACCATGCGAGGCGTCATGATTTTTAAGCATTTATTTCATTTTTTATAGTTCAAAACCCAACAAACAAACATTTGTGATTGACTATTGCCACACATTCCATCGAAATATCAATCCATTACTCCTTGTAAAAGTCATGAGAATTTACTAAATGGCACGAGCATGGTTTTCTAGGCCGTTCTTGTGGACCCTTTCATGCACCGATTGTTTGAACTTTAATTATGTGCATTAATGCCTAGGAAATGCCCATAATCCCCTAAATATGGCAAATGAACCCGGAAAAGTGCCAAATTTGAACACGGTGATTTACAGGTTGTACGTTCATCATAGAAAAAACTCGTGGACAACGGACAAAGGAAATTCGGATCCCCCTTCAATCTTGGTGATTTCCCCCTTCAAACCATGAAACTTCTGTACAGTTGTTAACCCAGTAAACGATGGGTTTATGGTTGACTATTGCCACACATTTCCTTGAAATATCTGCCCATTCCATGTAAAAGGCATGAGAATGTACTAAATAGCACGAGCATGGTTTTCCAGACCGTTCTTGTGCACCTTTTCATGCACCGATTATTCGAATTTGAATTATGTGCATAATTAATGCCTAGAAAATGCACATAATCCCCTAAATATGGTAAATGAGTTCAGAAAAATGTCAAATTTGAACACATTGCATCTGAGGCGGTATGTTGATCATTGGAAAAAAATTGAATGACAAACTAGGACGGAAATTCTGATTCCCCTTCAATCTTGGTGATTTCCCTCTCGAAAGCATTGAACTTCCTTTGTGATGGTTCGATTTATGAAGGGCGTGCATGACAACATAAATCAAACCTTCTCAGCTTTTAACCAGGGCATAGCGAGGCCATACCATGGCACCATGCCAGCCGTCATGTTTTTCAAGCACATATTTCATTCTTCTATAGTTGATAACCCAGTAAATGACGCGTTTGTGGTTGACTATTGCCATGCATTCCATTGAAATCTATGCCCATTCTTTATAAAAGGCATGAGAAATTACTAAATACCACGAGTATGGTTTTTCCAGACCGTTATTATGCACCCTTTCATGCACCGATTGTTTGAATTTGAATTATGTGCATTAATGCCTACAAAATGCACATGATCCCCTAAATATTGTAAATGAACCCGGAATAGTGTCAAATTTGAACACGGTGATTAACAGGGTTTATGTTCATCGTAGAGAAAACTCATGGATGAAGGACAAAAGAAATTTGGACTCCAATTCAATCTCGCTGATTTACTATCGCACACGATTCATCTCCGTCGCCTCTGTGAACCGTGTGTTTTCACTCACACATGCAAAAGGAAAAGAAAACCTTCACCCACTTCATTGCCACTCACTTGCCGCAGACTCCTCCGCAACTCTGCACACTAAGCTCAACGGCTGTTGGCAGCAGGCGTAGGTCGCGCTCCAAACGGCACCGGATTTCGCCTCCACCGCTTTCCGCCGCCTATCTGCACCGACATTTTAGACTCTGGTCGACTGGGGTTTTCTATGGGATTGGGCCGTGGATTTTCTCATGGAGAAGGTAATCAACTTAATTAGCGAAATATTCACTCATCTCTTATCGCAGTCCGTCCGTCACTGTTAATCAACCGGCAGAAATCGTCGTGGAATCATTTTTGTTCTAGCTGATTCGTGGGTGTTCATTCATGCGTCCACAGTGCGAGCACAAATCGGGCAATTGTGGTCGTGGCCAGTCGAAAACGAATTTCTATCTCACCATTCCGGATGACTTAAGGGAGCGCTTGGTATGTACAATCTCAACCTATCAGGGTCGGCATGACCTAAATTTATGAACATATACCGTCTGTTGCTACATTATCTATATATTTGCATCGAATATTTGTTACATTATCTATTTTTAATTCTATATTTTTGTACTTTGCTTTCATCTATATATATATATATATATATATATATATATATATATATATATATATATATATATGGATCTGTTCTATCAATTACTCCCATATTTGCATCTTGCTCTGTGTCGGGGGAGATCTGGCCTCCACGAGCACCTATGGGGACGGAGCCCCTTGTCGGTTCGGCTGGGGCGGAGGATGCACAAAGAGCAGATCGAGGCGACACACACACACAACGATTTTACCCAGCTTCGGGCCGCATGGATGCGTAAAACCCTACTGCTGCATGTCTGGTTGATTCGGGTTCTTGCTCTGGAACGCAAGAAGCTACAGTAAGTTGGAGCTGGACGTAGGCGAGGGCCTATTGGGTCCGATCCCCCTCTACGTGCGCATGGGCCTCCTTTTATATGCCAAGGGGTTTCCCACAGGGAGCGACGCAGGTGAGGGTAAAAATGGCAAGGGATTGTGTGAATAGTGGCCGCACAGTGCTATCGCACCTAACTCTGACGGCGGGGGACAAAGGCATTAAATGCCTGTCTGGATCGCCTGAACAGTGCCGAGGCGGACCGTTAGGAGCGCCTCCGCTCGCCACGGGGGCGACTCTGCCAACGTCGCATGCCACCGCGCGTCTCAGGTTGCGCGGCGTCCCGCCACGTGCCTCCGGGGAAGCCCCAGAGCGACGCGTGGGCAGGTGAGATGGAGCGCGGGCCTGATATGGTGGTTTGCCGCGGTAAGTGGCTTGCCGCGGTAGTTGCCTTGCCGTACCTGGGAGCTTGCCGCTCGCCAAACCTTGCCGGGGCACGCGGCGCGCCGCGGCGGGCTTCTCTTGGGGTGCCTTGGCTCGGCCGTCCCGGCGAGCTCCTCCCGCCGGGGCCTTGGTGCTTCGGCTTAGTCGTCCCGGCAAGCTCCTCTTGCCGGCGCCTTGTTGCCTTGGCCCGGCAAGCTCCTCTTGCCGGACCTTGCCTTCTCGACCCGGCAAGCTCCTCTTGCCGGGGCTTGGCCTTCTAGGCTCGATCACTTGGCCTTCGTCCGGCCCGGAAAGGGCCGTGGAGACTCTTGTCGCTCCCCTGGCAGGCCTTGCCGCGGGAGGCTACTACTGCCCGTGCACAAGTTCGGGGGACTAAGGTACCCCTACTTTAGTACACCGACAGGAGCCCCCGGGTCTGGGCCATACACGGTGCCGAGCGTTGTTGGGCTAGGCCCTAACAGTGCACGGGCACGCGTGGCCTGGGTTGCGCTGCTCCTTAACTCCGTGTTCGTCGCGCCCTCCCCAAGTGGCGCGCGCTTATTGCGGCGTCGTGGGGGGGGGGCGAGGCGTGCGAGGCGTGCGTGATGTGGGTGGCGTGCGCGGGGCTTGAGGCCCGCAGGCATGCGTCACGTCGGGCACGATCTCTTTATCTGGGAAGGCGGAGCGTCCGCCCCCGCTCCTTCCCCCCTTTATAAGCGGAGGGGAACAGGGGCAGCTCGCCATTCCGCCGATTGTTGTTCCTCGAAAATCTCCGCCGCCTCCTCCTTGCTAGAGAAAGCAGCGATTCGCTCTCGCAGCCCCCGGCGCCGCCAACGCCGACAACTCCCCCTCCCCGCTTCGGCCATGGCCCCGAAGAGCGACAAGGCGAAGGGGAAGGCCGTGAAGTCAGCTGAGGCGCTGCGGCTGGAAGCGCTTCGGAAGGAGACGGCGACGTTCCCTCCTCAGCTCGACGCGCTGAGGCTGAAGAACGAATACCTCCTCTTCTGGTCGACGGCGACGCGAGCGCATCCGCGCACGCGAGTTCTTCCCGCCATCGCCCAGAAGCTGTACCCGATCGGGTATCCTTTCTTCGCCGTGTTCTTCCTCTACGGGCTCTGCCCGCCTTTTTCTGAGTTCTTCTGCGACATCATGCACACCTACAACCTCCACCTCCTCGACTTCACCCCCAACGCCGTTCTGACAATGGCGGTTTTCGCACACCTTTGCGAGAACTTTGTCGGAGTCCGCCCCAACGTAGCCCTCTTCCGGCACTTCTTTACTCCCCGGGTGGAGAAAGGAGAGCCGCTGTCCGGCGGAGTCGCTTGGATCTCCAGGACCGGCAAGAAAGAGGCCTACTTGGAGGGGGAACTCCGTGGCAGATGGGAGGAGTGGAGGGCCGAGTGGTGCCTGATCGTCGAGGAGAATCCACCGCCGTTCACCGCCGTGCGGCGAACTCCAGTGGTGCGTGGCCGCGACTGGAGCGACCTGGCCCCGGACGACGCCAAGCTGAAGATTGCCGCCACCCGCATCCTGCACCTCAGGTTTGCCGGGCTCACCGTCGGCGCCGTTGGCGCGGATTTCCTTCGCCGGTGTATCGCCCCCCTGCAGGAGAGGGGGAAACCGGCTTGGGAATTCCAAAACGCGGCGGACATCATGAGGCTGCGCCCGGGCCTCAACTACAACTTCACCGTTCTGGAGCTCGACGGAGTGTTGAAGGAGCTGTTCAAGCACGATTCCGAGCACCCAGAATGGTTCAGGTTGCCGCCGGGCGTCGTCCCCCTGTGCAACAACTCGGCGCTCAGCCGCATCCTCGCGATGATGCCGCTGTGCGACTCGCACGGGATCGACGCGACCTGGCAGGAGCCGGCGGACGACATCGTGCAGGCCTTCTTCGACAATTTGGAGGAGGTGCCGGTCGACCCCGACGAGAAGAGGGGCCTCACGCGGGACACCACCCCCCAGGAGCTGGCCTACATCGCCTCCAGGATGGTGGAGGCGGCGGCCGCCGTGGCCGCAGGCGAGTCTGGCTTCACCCTGGCCGAGGCAGACGCGGCGGAGGCGGAGAGCCTCGCCGACCAGATGGAGCTCGCCGGCGCGGAGGAGCCAGCCGGGCACGGTGGTGCGGGCGAGCCCGCCCAGGACGCGGGTGGCTTGCCGGAGGCGGACGCGCCCTCCTCGCAGCTCCCGGGCAGCTCGTCGCAGGCGTAGCCCCCTGCCCAGCCGAGGAGGCGTCTCCGCAGGGCCGGAGAGGTGGTGCGGCAGGCCGACCAGCAACCGCAGCCCCGGGTGACGCGCGCCTCCGAAGCAGCGGGAGCGGGGTCCTCACGGGCCACGGCTTATGCTCCTACCGCTCCTCGTTCCGCGGCGGCAACGGGGGCGGGGTCGTCCACCGCCCCCGCCAAGCGGTCCCGGGAACCCACTCCCCTGTCTCCTCGCGCCTGGAGCAAGCCGGTTTTTGATTATTCCGCGCTCAGCTCCGACGACGAAGAGGAGGATGGAGAGTAAGTTCCTGGTAGAGCTTGTATCTTCTTGATTTCTATTGCTTCGTCTTGTTTCGCAGCCCATTCATCCCCCCCCCGAAACCGTTCCTTTTTCAGGATGCTGGCCCAGAGGAGGGCGAAGAGGGCCAAGATCCCGCTGGTCGTCCTCGAGGGCGAATCTCCTCCGGCAACTGGGGAGGTGCCGGAGACGACCTTGCCGGACCTGGCAGTGGGCCCGCAGGGCAGCCCACAGCGCAGCCCCCAGGGTGAGGGCACGGCTAGCTCTTGCCGTTTGGCGCGCGCGCGAGCTTCCCTTCTCTTTGCTAACATGTGGTTGTTGTTGTTGTCGTTGGGTAGGAGCAGAGCAGCCCCAGCAGGCGACCCCGGGGGTACTCCTGTCGCGCCGTCCTCTTCGACCACCCCGCCTAGGGAGAATAGTTCGACAAGGGAGGAGCCCCCGGCAGGGGAGACCTCCCCGGCAAGGGAGGAGCCCCCGGCAAGGAAGACCTCTCCGGCAAGGGAGGGGTCTCCGGCGAGGGACGCGGCCAGCGATCCCCCAGCAGCGGAGGCCGCGGCCACGGACCCTGCCACCGGTAAGCCCCCCTGCACGGAAAACTTCCCCTGGCTATCTTTCCTTATGAGCTTCTTTGTCGGCTATTCAGCTGACTCTTCTCCCCTCTTCCGACCATCAGACCCGCCCACCGCGGACCCGATGGAGATCGAGGTCGTCGTCGAGGAGGGCGCGCGTGGCGACGGCGACGACGTCGTCGTCATCGAGGAGGCGGAAGGCACCGACGACCCCGTAGGCGGCGAGGAGGCTGAAGCCGCCAAGGGCGCCGCGGCAGCAAGCGGCGAGGGGACCGGCGACCGTGCCGACGGCCCCGGGGAGGCCGAGGCGTCAAGCACTCCGCAGTCCGGCGATCCCGCTGCTGCTACCACGTCGGGCCCCGAGGAGCCCCCGGTAGGCGCCTACCTGCAGGCCGGCGATGGCGTCTTCATCAGGCTCCCCTGGGAGCCTAGCTCCAGGGCGCCGGTCGAGGGGGAGGCCTTGGACGGAGAAGTGCTCGCCTCCGTCGGGCTGACAGTGGTCGACGCACCAAGCACCGGCAGCGGCGAGCCCGAGGAGGAGCGGCTGCTCCGGAAGCTTGTGTCGCTCTACCGCGCCCGGCAGGCCAAGGTGGAGCGCCAGGAGGCACTCGTCGCGAAGGCTGGCGCGGACATGGAGAAGCGCGCCGGGGAGCTCCGGGAGCTCAACCAGGAGGCTCTCCGGTCCCTGGCGGAGGAGCGGAGGCTGCTCGACGAGGCGCGGACGGCCTTCCTCCTCGAGAAGGCAGAGGCTGAAGAGCAGCAGAGGCTCGCCGCTGCGGGGCTATCCGCGCGGGAAAGCGAGCTGGTGCAGCAGAGGGCCAGCCTCGCCAGCCACGAGGAGGAGGTTGCCGCGCGCGAGCAGGCGCTTGGCGGGGACCTGCAGAAAGCGCAGGATGCCGCCGCGGCCGCCGAGGTCGCCAAGGGGGAGCTGGAGGCGAGGGTGGCGCAGCTCGTCAACGACCTCAAAGCGAGCGGCGAGGAGCTTGCCGCACTCAAACTGGAGCGCGAGAAGGGCGCTCACTCCCTTGGCGAGCTGCAGGGCCGCTTCACCGAGAAGATCCAGGAGCTCGACGCCGCCAAGGACTCCAAGGCTGTCCTCGAGCTGAAGCTGGACACCCTGGCCAAGGCGCTGGAGAGCGCCAAGGAGCAGGAAGCGGCCTTGCGGAAGGAGGTTGCTGGCAACGAGGAGCTGTTGAGGAGCGCCGCCGTTACCCAGAACGCCTTCCGAGAGACGGTGGAGCGGTGGACGGAAGGCCTCGTCGACATCGCCTCCACCATCGACCAGGAGCTGAAACTGCTGGGGATGGAGGGCCACGAGTACCCCTCCGGCGAGGACGTCCCGCCGAGCGCCAAGCTCACCTCCTTCTTCAAGGGCTTGGTGGGGGTGTTCCGGCACCTCCGGGAATCGATCCCAGAACAGCTGGCCGAGGAGACGCGGGAAGCCGTCTCCGGGGCCCTCGAGAGGGTGTTGGTGAAGATCGTCTTCCGCAACCCCACCATCAGGCTCACCAACGTTCTCAGGCACTTGCCGGAAGATGCTGACCTGACGGAGATCAGGGCCCTCGTCACCCCCATCGTGGAAAGGGTGGCGGGGATCAGGCGGGTCGAGGGCGACCGCGCGGATTAGGCCGCCCACCTCTTTCTTTTCTTCTTTCATTGCTGCCGAGCATGCCACAGAAACAGCTGATTAGAGCAGCGGCAAGTTATTTTGTAATATACCTTTTATCTTAGGCAGTTCATTGCGCTGTTATCTCCCTCGTTTGACTTTATGCTTCGTACGTTCGCGCCCTACGCTCACAGGAACTTGTCGGCGAAAGTCTCCGCCTTGCCACGGGTGCCGAGTGCGGGACGTCAGCAACCCGCTGACGGGGCTCCCACCGGCAAGAAACCTTGCCGCGGCTGGCGCAACTCACTTAAATGTTGAGCAGGCTCGGGGCGCGGTAGGCATGGCGACTGCAGTCGCGGCACGCTCAAGCTGCCGAGCAAGCTCGAAACAAGTAAGGACGCTACTCGGGATGTAGCACACTTAAGTCGTTGAGCGGGGCTCGAAATGAAATAAGGGCGCAACCAGCCACGAGCCGCCCTTCCGCACACAGGTTTCCCATACGAAGCTCGGTCGTTCGAGGAAGATAATTTAAGAATAAAAGGGAGCTTAGTCGCTCAAACTTTGGCAACTTAGCTTCTCTGTCGTTTGCCGTCCGGCAAGGCGCAGCTTCCTCGGGCGACGCCCAGCCCAGGCTCGGGGCCTGACGGCCTGCCACCGCTTGCCGGAGATGAGTGCTGCACAATCGTGTCGAATGATGCCTGCGCCAAGCGGAGAGGCGTGAAATCGACAAGACGTGTGGGGCACATAAGCTATGCTCAGGATCTGCGCCCGCCTCTGTACCAAGGATTACATGCAACTGCGGCAAGACTTGGACAGAGAGGATGGCCGATGGGACGGGTTCCGACCGCCGCGCTGGCAAGGTTCCTCCCATGGTCGGCGTCGACTCATTTGGATCTTGGCGGCCTGGGCTCGTCGAAGAACGAGGTCGCCTTTCCCGCAACTTCCGGCGCTAACTTCTGCGGCTACGGGAGCGGCGCAGAGTTTGCTGGAGGCGAGAAACTCGCTCAGCGGCCGGAAGGCGGTCCTCCTCAAGGAGCAGCTGCTCTTGCCCGGACTCTGCGTGAGTGGGTACTCGAGGAGGGCCGTGCACGGGTCCGTGAGGAGGGATGCCTCCGCCGAGCGGGTCGGAGCGGAAAAGTCCCTGGCCATACCTGGGCTTGCCTGTGGTCGCCGAATCTGGTTCGCACAACCTCGACGCCCCTCCCCTACCTAGCGCGCCAAAGATGTCGGGGGAGATCTGGCCTCCACGAGCACCTATGGGGACGGAGCCCCTTGTCGGTTCGGCGGGGGCGGAGGATGCACAAAGAGCAGATCGAGGCGACACACACACACAACGATTTTACCCAGCTTCGGGCCGCATGGATGCGTAAAACCCTACTGTTGCATGTCTGGTTGATTCGGGTTCTTGCTCTGGAGCGCAAGAAGCTACAGTAAGTTGGAGCTGGACGTAGGCGAGAGCCTATTGGGTCCGATCCCCCTCTACGTGCGCATGGGCCTCCTTTTATATGCCAAGGGGTTTCCCACAGGGAGCGACGCAGGTGAGGGTAAAAATGGCAAGGGATTGTGTGAATAGTGGCCGCACAATGCTATCGCACCTAACTCTGACGGCGGGGGACAAAGGCATTAAATGCCCGTCTGGATCGCCTGAACAGTGCCGAGGCGGACCGTTAGGAGCGCCTCCGCTCGCCACGGGGGCGACTCTGCCAACGTCGCATGCCACCGCGCGTCTCAGGTTGCGCGGCGTCCCGCCACGTGCCTCCGGGGAAGCCCCAGAGCGACGCGTGGGCAGGTGAGCTGGAGCGCGGGCCTGATATGGTGGTTTGCCGCGGTAAGTGGCTTGCCGCGGTAGTTGCCTTGTCGTACCTGGGAGCTTGCCGCTCGCCAGGCCTTGCCGGGGCGCGCGGCGCGCCGCGGCGGGCTTCTCTTGGGGTGCCTTGGCTCGGCCATCCCGGCGAGCTCCTCCCGCCGGGGCCTTGGTGCTTCGGCTTAGTCGTCCCGGCAAGCTCCTCTTGCCGGGGCCTTGTCGCCTTGGCCCGGCAAGCTCCTCTGGCCGGACCTTGCCTTCTCGACCCGGCAAGCTCCTCTTGCCGGGGCTTGGCCTTCTAGGCTCGATCACTTGGCCTTCGTCCGGCCCGGAAAGGGTCGTGGAAACTCTTGTCGCTCCCCTGGTAGGCCTTGCCGCGGGAGGCTACTACTGCCCATGCACAAGTTTGGGGGACTAAGGTACCCCTACTTTAGCACACCGACACTCTGTTATTTCAATATATCTAATTTACGATCTTAATTTTCATTTCAAGCGGTACATCCCTTGCTTTGCAAGAACAGGAGTAGAAGGAAATCTTGGGCTTTACTTTGCTGATGACACCCAGGATATCATATTGACAACGCAGCATGGATTTACAATGACGGTTAGCATAAAACTTGATAAAGATGGTCACTCCTATTTTAATGCGGACCTTTGGAGAAAAATGTCTAAGTGCTATGGACTAGAAGATGGCAATAAAATTCTAGTGCGTGCACCACAACCTGGTCTAATTAACATGGATGTTTAATTCCCCAACGTCATCAGCCGATCAAAGTCTGATCAAGGTCAGTGTCCTTTCAACTTTATCCTTGCTATCATATTACTGTTTAAGCAACCAATTGATCACTATTTAAGCAACCAATTGTGATACCATATTCTGACTCCGTTCCTAGGCAGTAACAAATTCTATTTACCAATTTATGTGCACTATATATTCTTCTGCCATGTTATGAATAAATAATACCTTTCCACCTTTTAAGCAGGATATGTTGGATGCACAGTGAATGATTTGTATGTTACTAAGCGTACCAAATTTCACTGGAAGGACTTGAAGCATGTCATAAACTTTGTTGATAATCTGACAGAGATAGCACAGCGTATGAACACTGGATTTTGGATGGGATTAATTAGACCTATGGTGCACACACTGAACAAGACCAATTGTGTGCACAAAACGTTGGTAAAAAGTCTTATTTTAATGTTGATTCTCATAAACTATATATATGTTCAACGATATGTTACAATTGTTTTTTGTTCTACATGTCAACAGAAATTGCCCCCTGTAGCAGTTCCTGGATCGATTTCCCAGCGTGGTCGAATTACACTTGTGCCTGCTAATAACGCCAAAGTGATTGCAAGGTACTGCATTTCCCGCAGAAATGGAACCATTCAAATTAACAAGTTCTTTCTTCTCGTGGCAATGCATCCATATTAGAAAATTGGAGACACTGTTCTACTCATGATCTACCAAGGCACAGGAGGGCTCTTCCTTTTCATTGACGATATGCTGAGTCGCCGTGATCAAGCTACTTCCAGTGGATAGTTGTGGTTGTTGGCCCTCAGCCCCTTAAAATGTGCTAGTTGTTACTATATATGTTAAGTATGTAGATATGGACCATATGGTTGTTGGCCCTTAGCCTCTTAAAATGTGATATTTGTTACTATGTTAAGTATGTAGATATGGACCATATGGTTGTCAAAACCGTGTTAAGAAGATCCTCCTTTTGTCGAATAGTGTAACCACTATATATATGTTACTCAAATGTTGTTACCCAAATTCATAAATTTTCATGGAAAGTATTACTATCGGACACAGTTCATTGAGTTTAAGCATGTGCCCGATGACCAGAAGGCATTAGCATATTAACTGTGCATATTGCAAATTCACACACATGTTCACATAAGGAAACGTATGTGTAACATACTAATCATCGCACACGAGTACTCGCAAACGCATTGTGTGCGATACTCCGCCACCGCAAGCAACTAGTTTGCATTTTTTAATTTTGTACACACAGAATCGCACACGAACTAACTGCATTGACCGTCTATGTTGTAATTTCTCATCGCAAATAGTTCATCCGAGTCGGTTGTTTGCCACGTATCACACACATCTTGTTTACATGACTCGTTTGTGTTATTTTGGCTCATCGCAAACAGTTCATCCATGTGAACTGAATGCCACATATCAAACACATCTTGTTAAGTTGAACCATTTCTGTTGTATTCCCTAATCGAAAATAGTTCATCCAAGTTAACCATATGCCGTATATCGCACACAAATTGATATGGCTGCCCATTTCTGTTGTTCTACCTCATCGCAAACAGTTCAAATGGATTAACCGTGTGTCCTGCAGCGCGCACACATTGTTATAGCTGCCCGTTTCTGTTGTTCTGCCTAATCGCAGATAGTTTGAATGGATTAACCGTGTGTCCTGCATCGCACACGCAACTAAAATCTGAACCATGTTTGATGGCTCCACCATTGCAAACGTTTTGCACCTTTTTTGACGGGTTTTTTACACCACCGTTTGCGATTATTGCATCGCACACAGTTTCGGCAAAGGGTCTCTAATCATAGTGTCGCGTTAGCAGTATCCTGCAGTAGTGGTATCATTCATCGCAAACGCTTTGCGTCCTTTGTGACGGTTTTTTAACATCACCATTTGCGATTGATGCATCGCACACAGTTTCGTCAAAGGGTCTCTGATCGATGTGTCGTGTTAGCAGCAACCTTTAGTAGTGCTTCATAGTTGCATGAGAGAAAGTCATTTAAGAGACTTGGGAGTTTGATAGATGTGACCATGACGAGAACTACATGCGAGGGGAATTTACAACCCCAACCATTAGGCATGTTTCCAACATTGCGGTTGGTGATAATGCTATCATGCAAGCAACTCCTGAGGAAATTTCTAACACTGTGTTTGGATGTCTCTATTGATCTCACTATATTGAATTTGGTATTGGGTTACCCCAGTTTAGGTGTTTGGATGTACTAGTATCAAAATCAGAGCGGTTTTTGTTCGCACGCATCTTCTCATCCCGCAACTTGGAGGCCTCCCAGTCCGATTTCGGCCCAATTGCCCTCGTCCCACAAAAGATACCGATCAACACAATTAATCCCTCCCACAACTGTGAAAAAGAAGGCAAGAACTGAAGGAGAGGAGAATGGTGGTAGCACAACAAGATACTCGGTGACACATGTATGCTCGCACGCCCTTCCCTTCCTCCTCTGCCAATGTAAGGTACCAAAAGAACTCTCTAGTTCTTCAGTTTGCATTCTAGCTTCAGATAATGATTCACAGCTCATCGAACGGCCGACATCGCTCCCTTCACAATAGTCATCCTTCGGCGGCCCAGATGGGTGCGGTTACTATTAAACTTCATTTGTCATAGTTACTGTAGCATTTTACTTACCGTTGGGTTATTCTTCTTGCCTATATAAACAGCCGGGTTGTAGCTGGCATGGGTATGCTTGGATTAGAATTGTATTCTGTCGAAATGGATAGAACAATTACATAGATAAATACGGGGCCTCGTAGCTCGGCCAAATCCCTAAGATTCCCTTATACTTCATCTGATTTAGCTTACAAACTTGGATCGATCCACTAGGATCTGACAAATTGGTAATTAGAGCTTGGTTTTCTTCCTCGATGGAGACTGGGAAGGGGAAATCGACGGCAAAAAAATCCCCCTCCCTCCTCACCTAGATCTGTGGTGGCGGCAACTCATTGGTCGGAACTGGTTCCCGGAGCTCATCGATTTCAGGGCAAAACTCCAGGTTCAAGGACAAGTGGTGCTGCTTCGTGGTGGTGCATTGGGTTGGCGGCGAAGAGATCTGGCAGAGCCATCATGTGGAGAGGAACATCGGTGGTATAATATCTCTTTTGCTTGTTCATCTAAGGTCATGGGGCGCGGATCCAAGCCTGTAGATGATGCGGAGTGGCAGGAGGTGTTGTCCATGCGAGAAGAGTTTGCAGAACGACAAAATATTACAAATAATCTATAGTCAGAGGTACAATCTCTCAAGGCCGATGTGCAATCTATTCGCTCTTCCCAAGGAGAGATTTCAGAGCAAGTAAGGGCAGTCCAAGGAGTAGTGCTGGATTTGGGAAAACAATTGGCTGCTATCAATCTAGCTCTAATGACACTGGTGTCGTCCACATCCAGAGTTCTGGAGCAACAATTGGTAAGAACACAAGAAGAGCAAACCAAATCACCAACAGTGTAGGAGGATCACGGAGAATAGCAGTTTGATTTGGAGAGGGAAACTATGAAATAGTGTGGAGACTTGCCACCTATTTGAACTACCAGGCCTTATCTAGCTCTAGGGTTGAGAAGGGGACATCAAAATGATGGAGGAGCAAAGGATAATTCTCCATTAGTTCATACACAAGACCTGGATAGTACTCTTAGATTCCACCAGTTCAAGAATAGCACAGAAAGGTAATTGTGGCAAGGCTATTACAAAACATATAAGAAGGAAATGAAGATTCGGTTTATGACATCCATTACAAAGGGACCTAAAATGGAATTTCCCAAGTTTGGAGGTGAAGATCCTGTGGGATGGACCAGACAATACAATAGATACTTTCAAATGGCTGTAGCACCTAAATATTACAAATTGTCCCTAGCTTATATGTATATGGTGGGAGAGGTTGATGTTTGGCTGAGAAGATGTGGCCTTCCGAAGAAACAAATGACCTGGCCAGCTTTTTGAGTGGAACTCACAAAAAGAATTTACACTCGGGGATCTTATGATTTAACTGACAAATACAATACTATCAAACAAGGGCAACAATCTGTGGTAGATTACACAAGAGACTTTGAGGATTTGGTGGCAGAAATTTAAGAAGAAACACCTAAACTTCTTGAAGTTTGATTTGCCAGGTGTTATGTCAATGGATTGAGAGAGGGGATTAAATTCCAAGTCAGAACTCACAAACCTCAAACCATCACATATGCTTATTTGCTAGCTAGGGAAATTGATCGAGGACATCATCCCTTAGTGTGTGCCATATAACATTTTTTATGGGAAACAATTTGCTAGCATTCCACTCAAACACTCTACCAGGTCAACCCCAATAGATAGTTTTAAAACAAACTAAAGCATCCTTTGCATAGTTCCAAAGAGCTAGAAAAGTGGGGGAATGCTGGAGATGTGGGGATAAATGGATGCAAGGACATAAATGCAAACTTGTGCCTAACATCAATTTCCTGGAAAGCGAGGAAATGGACACATGGCAAGTGGACAGTGATACTGGACAAGCACAACAGGAGCAAGTTGAGGAAACAAATGAAACAGTTATGTCCATATCAGCTCGGGCTTTAGGGGAAACTAGTTCTTTAACAACTCCTACTGTCATCATGTATTTGAATGTGAAAAGAGTAGTGGCACTATCAGACACTGGCAGTACTTCCTCCTTTGTCAATGAGAAATTTGCTATTGCTGCAAACTGTGCTCTCCTTCCTACAAGGCCCAAACATATTGCAGTAGTTGGGGGAGGCACTATTCCCTCTACAATTGTTATTCCTAACAATCCTTTCACTATTGCTAAAGACAAGTTTCAACATTCTTTTAGGACTCTGGATCTACCACCTCATGATATTATCTTAGCCTGTGATTGGTTTACTCTTGTCAGTTCTAGTTCTTTTGACATATACAGGAAGACATTTTTCTTTACTCTTCCTGACAAGACTATGACATCTGCCAAGATCTATATTGCTTTCTTTGTTTCAGTGGAAATACAAGCTGAAGAAGTGCACAAATTGTTGGCAAAAGGAGCTACATGCTTTGTCATATAGTTAAATCAATTACAGCTGAAATAGGGCACTGTAGTACCTATTCCGTCAATTATTCAGACTTATTGGTGGAACTTCAAGATGGTTTTGCTGAACCCGTTGGACTACTGATACGTCTCCAACGTTCTATGATTTTTTATTGTTTCATCCTATTATAGTATCAATCTTGGGTGTTTGTGGAGCTATATTTTTATTCATCACATGATATGAGTTTTGCTTGGAGCATAGTGTATTATATGAGTCTTTGCTATGTTTTATTTTTAGATTGCCACAATCATCTTTGTTGAACCACCTTTTTGAGAGTGACACACATTATTCGTGATTTGTCATAATACTCTATGTGCTTCACTTATATCTTTGAGCTAGGCAGTTTTTCTAGTGCTTCACTTATAATTTTTAGAGCAGGGTGGTGGTTATATTTTAAAGAAATAGTTGCACTATCATACTTCACTTATATCTTTTTGAGAGTTGATAATAGTAATGGCAATTAGTATGAGTTATAAATTTGGTCCTGGTATGATAGGTATTCAAGAGGGGCATAATAAAAACTTTCATGTAGATCACTGAATATCATAAGTTTGATTCCTTGCAATAATTTTGCGATATGAAGATGGTGATACGGGGTACATACTAGTGAATGATTGTGATTTAGTGTGAATATTGGTGCTAATTTTGTGATTCTCGAAGCATGCACGTATGGTCCTTCGTTATGCTATGACGTTGGATCACGGCTTATTATTGAGTGTCTTCCTTTGCGTGAAGGTCAGGGGCGCGCGATGGTTAACTCATACCAACCTCCCCCCTAGGGGCATGCATAGTGGTACTTTGCTTTGAGGGATAATAAACTTTTGCAATAAGTATGTGAGTTCATGATGACTAATGTGAGTCCATGGATTATACACACTCTCAACTTTCCGCCATTTGCTAGCCTCTTCGGTACCGTGCATTACCCTTTCTCACCTTGATGTGGTGAAAACTTCGTCGGTGCATCCAAACCCCATATGATACGCTCTATCACACATAAGCCTCCTTATATATTCCTCAAAACAACCACCATACCTACCTATTATGTCATTTCCATAGACATTCCAAGATATATTGCCATGCAACTTCCACAGTTCCATGTTATGACACACATTACCATTGCCATATTGCTTTGCCTGATCATATAGCTAACATAGTATATGTGGCTCAGCCACCGTTCATCATTTTTTTATACATGTTATGCAAGATCATTGCACATCCCGGTACACTACCAGAGGCATTCATATAGAGTCATATTTCGTTCTAGTATCGAGTTGTAAGTAAATAGAAGTGTGATGATCATCATTATTCATATTAGAGCATTGTCCCAAGTGAGGAAAGGATGATGGAGACTATGATTCCCCCACAAGTCGGGATGAGACTTCGGATGAACCAAAAAAAGGAAAAAAAAAAAAGAAAAGGAGGCCAAAAATAGCCCAAGAAAAAAAGAGAAAAGAAAAAGGAACAAATTTGAGATAAAAAGAGAGAAGGGGCAATGTTACTATCCTTTCCACACTTGTGCTTCAAAGTAGCACCATGTTTTTCATATAGAGAGTCTCATATGCTTTCACTTTCATATAATAGTGGGAATTTTCATATAACTAGTGGGAGTATATTCCAAAGATGGGTTCCTCAAATGCCTGAGGTCTTCATGAGCAAGCAAGTTAGATGCACACCCACTTACTTTTCTTTTTGATCTTTCATACACTTATAGCTCTTAGTGCATCTGTTGCATGGCAATCCCTACTCCTTGCATTGACATCAATTGATGGGCATCTCCATAGCCCGTTGATTAGCCTCGCTGATGTGATAATTTCTCCTTTTTTGTCTTCTTATAATCTCACCACCGTACTCTATTCCACCCATAGTGCTATATCCATGGCTTGCACTCATGTATTGCGTGAGGGTTGAAAAAGCTGAAGCGCGTTAAAAAGTATGAATCAATTACTTGGCTAACACTAGGGTAGTGCATGATTTATACTTTGTGTTAAGAAGATGGAGCGTGACAAGGCTATATGATTTTGTAGGGATAACATTCTTTAACATTGATATTTTGAAAGACATGATTGTCTATTGGGATGCCTGAGTATTTATGTATTTATGTCAAATTATAGACTATTGCTTTGAATCATTCGGATATTAATACTCATGCCACAAAAGAGAGATTACATGATGAGTATTATAGGTAGCATTCCACATCAAAAATTCTGGTTTTATAATTTACCTACTCGAGAAAAAGCAGGAATTAAGGTTGGGGATGCTTGGTACATCTCCAACGTATCTATAATTTTTTATTGTTCAATGCTATTATAGTATCAATCTTGGATGCTTATTATGCAATTATATATCATTTTTGGGGACTAACCTATTAACCTAGTGCCAGTGCCAGTTGTTATGTTTTGTTTGTTTTTGGCTTTTCCGAAAATCGATATCAAACAGAGTCCAAATGGAGAAAAAACTTTGGATTAATTTTTCTGGACCAGAAGGGACCCTAGAAGGTTCGGGAGAAGACCTGACGAGCCACGAGGGAGCGACAAGCCCGGGAGGTGCACCCTAGGGGGGCGGCCCCCGAGGCTTGTGGGCCCCTCGTGACACCTCGTGACCTAATTCTGCCTCTATGAATTCCCAAATATTTCCCATACATTAGAGAGCCACCCGAAATACCTTTTCCTCCACCGCAAGTTTCTGTTCTCATGAGATCCCATCTGGAGGCCTTCTCCGATACTCTGCCGGAGGGGGAATCGACCATGGAGGGGCTCTATATAAATCTTGCTACCCTTCCGATGATGTGTGAGTATTTTACCACAGACCTACGGGTCTATAGGTAGTGGCTAGATGGCTTTTCTCTCTCTTTGATCTTCAATACAATGTTCTCCTCGATGTTCTTGGAGATCTATTCGGTGTAATCCTTTTTGCGTGTGTTTGTTGGGATCTGATGAGGTTTGAGTTTATGATCAGATTATCCATGAATATTATTTGAGTCTTCTCTGAACTCTTTTATGCATGATTATTATATCTTTGTATTTCTCTCCGATCTATTGATTTGGTTTGGCCAACTAGATTGATTTATCTTGCAATGGGAGAGGTGCTTTGTGATGGGTTTAATCTTGTGGTGATCTATATTCCAGTGACAGAAGGGGACAAGACACGTATTTGTATTGTTGTCATTAAGGGTAAAATGATGGGGTTTATTCATATTGATTGAGTTTACTTTGTCTACATCATGTAATCTTGCTTAAGGCGTTACTCCATTCTTTATGAACTTAATACTCTAGATGCATGATGGATATTTGTCGATGTGTGGAGTAATAGTAGTAGATGCAAGCAGGAGTCGGTCTATTTGTCTCGGACGTGATGCCTATATACATGACCATTGCCTTGGATATTGTCATGATTATTCGTTTTTCTATCAATTGCCCAACAGTAATTTGTTCACTCACTGTATGCTATTTTCAAGAGAGAAGCCTCTAGTGAAAACTATGGCCCGGGGGTCTATTTTAATCATGTATAAAAATCCAAAAATACCTTGCTGCAATTTATTTACCTTTATTTTTATGTTGTGTTTTTGTTTATCTATCTATCACTACAAGATTTGATCCTTGCAATTAACCGCCAAGGGATTGACAACTCCTTGTTTGCGTTGGGTGCAAGTATTTGTTATTTTGTGTGTAGGTGTTGTTCACGAACTGTTGTGTGCTTCTCCTACTGGATTGATAACCTTGGTTCTTAACCGAGGGAAATACTTATCGCTACTTTACTACATCATCCTCTCCTCTTCGAGGAAATCCCAACGCAGCTCACAAGTAGCAATTACCGCCTAAAAGAGAAATGGATCACACCATTCCCTTAAAACCAAGCTCCATACCACCTAATATCAGCGCCTATAGAGTGTCTCATCTATAGAAACATGAAATGGAAAAATCAAGTGAAGATCTAATTGACAAACACCTGATCAGACCAAGTCAAAGTCCTTATGCCTCTCCAGCTATTCTGGTCAAGAAAAAGGATGCCACTTCCTTATTTTGTATTGATCTCAGAAAGGTCAATGAGCTAACCATCAAAAACACGTCTCCTATTCCAGTGATTGAGGACCTTTTAGATGATTTACATGGAGCAAAAAATATTCCAAGCTTGATCCGAGGTCAGGATATCATCAAATCAGAATGCATGAAGATGACATCCATAAAACTGCATTCAGAACATATAATGGCCACTATGAATTCTTAGCGATGCCCTTTGGATTGGTTACTACACCTGGCACATTTCAAAAGTTGTTAATTTCACATTTGGACCACTCAAACTAGAGGGAATGTGTGTGTGTGTGTGTGTGTGTGTTTTGATGACATCCTAGTAGCTACTATCTCAATCTCTGAACATGTGCTGACCTTACGAAAAATGTTCACTCTCAGAAAATCAACTATTTTCCAAAAGATCCAAATGTGTTTTTGTAGTACTGCAAGTGGAATACTTGGGCCATGTCCTTTCTACAGAAGGGGTGTCCACTTCCAGAAGGTGCAATCAGTTTTTGATTGGGCTACACCTCAAGATGTATCTGAATTAAGAAGTTTTCCAGGCCTAGTAGGCTATTACGGAAGATTCATACAGAATTATGGCATTATGTGTATACCCTTACATGACATGCTTAAGAAGGGCAATTTTCTTTGGATAGCTACTCAGGACAAGGCATTTGCACAGGTCAAGCAAGCTCTCACATCTGCTCCAGTTCTTGCATTACTAGACTTCACCACACCTTTTGTCCTAGAAACAGGTGCTCCAGGAAAAGGCGTAGGGGATGTGCTAATGCAGAATAGGAAGGCTCTGGCTTACTTTAGTGAAACATTATGTCCAAGAAATGCAACTATGTCAACCTATGACAAGGAAGCACTAGCTATTGTGGGAGCTTTGAAAAAGTGGAGGCATTACTTCTTGGGAGCTAAGCTGATTATTAAAATAGATCAATAGTCTCTGACGTTCATTATGGATTAGAGATTGACTGAGGGAATCCAGCACAAACTCATGATGAAATTACTGGAATTTGACTTTATAATCATGTACAAGAAAGGAAGGTACACTAAGTGATGTCCATCTTTGCAGCAGTACCTGCTTGGGCTCAGCAATTATATGACCGTTACCTAAAACAACAGCATTATATTACAAGCCCATTCTGGAACAGTTTCTGTGCAACAAGGATAATAGCTCCTCTGGTTATACTTGTCATGTTCGCATTCTCAGATTCAGGGGCAAAATTGTTGTGGGAGCTGAAGAGGACTTGAAGAAAAAGTTGTTAAATGCATGACATGATTCTCCTATAGGAGGACACTCTAGAATGAGAGCAACCTATCACAAAGGAAAACAATATTTTACTGGCCTGGTCTCAAAAATTTTGTGGAAAATTACATTGCTCAATGAGGGCTAAAGGTGAACATTGTTTAGCACCAGGGCTGTTAGAACCATTGCATGTTGCTGATATGGCCTCGCAACATGTGGCCATGGATTTTATTGAGGGCTTGCCTCTTTCTGGAGGTAAAGATGTAATTCTTGTGGTTGTGGATAGACTCACCAAATATGCACATTTTATACCATTGTCCCACCCATATTCAGTACATTCTATAGCAACAAATTTCCTGGATAACATTATGAAGTTACATGGGCCTCCTAAACTCATTATAGACAGAGACATGCTTTTTACAAGTCGGGTGTGGAAAGATATATTTACATGATTTAAGACAAAGCTCAGATACATTCCTGCATACCATCCTCATACTGATGGTCAACCTGAAAGGATGGATCAGTGTTTGGAAACCTACCTAAGATGCATGCACTGGTGCACGTCGGTCCTAAACAAACGGTTTTTAACCCCTTTCCGCGGCGGCATTTGGAATCGTCGCCTAGTGAGTGTGGGCGATAGGGGGGTTCTTCCCACACGACCCAGAAATCATTGGGGATAGGCCTCTTGGGACCTAGGCTTGGGTCGTGTGAGATCAGGCGAGGCATCGAAACCCAATCATTTCCGTAGGTATGTACATCCCACACGGTAATCCGAGAAAAACATTTCCATAGGTGTGTGCATCCCACACGGTGAATCCCAGAAAAACATTTCCGTTCATATATATATCACGCACAGTCAATCCAAGGAATACGTTTCCGTTCTTATGTACATCACACATAGTCAATCCAGGGAAAACGTTTTCATTCGTATGTCCATCCCACATAGTTTTATGTATACTCTCGTGTGTGAAAGGTGTAACTATCACACACGCTCTACCTTGGTTAACTGTTTGCTTTCATTAACTACATCACACAAGATTTGATGTAGAAAATTGTGTGGCATTGGGCTATCCATCACAAGCGCTTTTACTGCCAGAACTGTTTGCAAAGTTCCATGACTGTTTGTTCTCTTTTTACTTTTTCCTGTAATTTATTATTTGAATTGGAAATTTGAAATATGAAACATGCAATTCAAATTCTCAGCACGATAGTTCAACAACGAATCCATAAATAAAATTGTCAGTACAATATGTTCAGTAATTACAGGATTAGGCAGCAATTAACTATCATGAAGGCGTAAAGGTGAAGAGACAAGTGTAAATCATTTTGACTGCCGACGGTGTTGAAGAAGCGGAATGCCCATAGTGTGCCTTCCTGCATGCCATAGGCACGAACCACTTTTGTCCAACCCCTTGTGACAATCGCCCGCCCATGCTTCGCCGCCTTCAGGAAGACTTCTAGAGCATTATCATGGTAGCATGAATTATATACTTTAACCTTAGTTGCCTCCACTCTGGTCATGTAGTTTGCAAAGTAATCATCACTAAATAGCTCTGGAAACCACTGAAAAGAGAAAAATATCAGATACTGAGGTCTAATAGAGTAACTTGTTGTGGGCAGGGGGAAAAGGCAACACATTAGTTACCATCCTAAAGTTTACTGTTGACTGTTGTCTTCAACAAAGTGTAAATAAAGAGCTTAATTCCAATCACCCGTTTCTTTCGCCTAACAATTTATCTTAGTTTCCTCACTTGACGCTTGTTCATGAATATCTCATTGCCCCATACGCAAAAGGGATCGAAGCGTGGATCAGTACCGCTCATATATGTACCTACAAGCAACCAGTAAATGTTAGAAGCTAAACTGAGATTGCACAAATGATGTAAAATACAACTACCTATGTTCCTAACTACAAGTTTTTTTTAGATTTCAATATGAACTACATACGGATGTATATAGAATTATAGATATAGTTTAGATTAGAATCTAGATTCACTCATTTTGTTCCTTATGTAGTCTATATTGCAACCTCTAAAAATACTTATATTTAGGAATAGATGGTGTATAAGACATGGGATGCAGCTAACTTCGACGGCAAACAACAGCATCGCCCATTGTCGGTGTCAAAACCGGCGGATCTCGGGTAGGGGGTCCCGAACAGTGTGTCAAGGTCGGATGGTAACAGGAGACAAGGGACACTTTATTTTACCCAGGTTCGGGCCCTCTCGGTGGAGGTAAAACCCTACTCCTGCTAGATTAATATTGATGATATGGGTTGTACAAGAGTGGATCTACCACGAGATCAAGGAGGCTAAACCCTAGAAGCTAGCCTATGGTATGATTGTGTATGATGATGGTTGTCCTACGGACTACAACCCTCCGGTTTATATAGACACCGGATAGGGTTAGGGTTACACAGAGTCGGTTACAATGGTAGGAGATCTTGAATATCCGCACGCCTAGCTTGCCTTCCACGCCAAGAAAAGATCCTTCCAGACACGGGACGAAGTCTTCAATCTTGTATCTTCATAGTCCTAGAGTCCGGCTGAAGGTATAGTCCGGCTATCCGAACACCCCCTAATCCAGGACTCCCTCAGTAGCCCCCGAACCAGGCTTCAATGACGATGAGTCCGGCGCGCAAATCGTCTAAGGCATTGCAAGGCGGGTTCCTCCTCTGAATCCTGTGTACCTGTACGAATAACGTCTGATTTTTGTAATGTAGCGCTCCTCGGCTTCAGTGCCCAATAATGGCCGTCTTCCACGTGCTGAACGAATGCGAAAAGCTTGGGGTGTTTTTACATCCACACCCTTAGTCATATAAACGAGCCGCCTATTTAACGGGATGGGGATTTAGATCCAAACCACATCTTCTCCTCTCCGCGAGTTATCATCAGAGCGTCTCCAGCAAAGGTCCATTCCAACATGGCCAGCCGTCGCAGCTCCTCCCCTCGCCCCTCCAGTCCTAAACCCGGATACTGGGAGAGTTGCACCATCCCACACAGCTAGTTAGTGTCGCTACAGGCCAAGGGATTCCTTCCCCAGGCATATATGGTCCCGGTCCGAGCCGGACTCGCCACCTATAATGGCGGAAAGCAAGCGGAGAGCACCCCCAATCCTTCCAAAGGAGAGCGGGTGTGCCTCGTCCCTTATTTATTAAGGGGACTGGGATTTCCAATTCATCCATTCCTCCGCGGGCTTCTGGAGTTCTACGGCCTCCGGCTGCACAATCTCACGCCCGGCTCCGTACTACATATTGCAGGCTTCCTTGCCCTTTGCGAGCTATTTTTAGGCGTCGAGGCTCATTTTGCGTTGTGGAAGACGTTGTTCTGCTTGGTGCCTTGTTCTCAAAAGGGGTCCATTTATCAAGTGGGCAGAGCCGAAGTATGGCGCATCGCCGGGACCGGATACCCATCCGGAACCCCAAAAGAGGCGTCCGAGGACTGGCCTTCGGAATGGTTTTACATAGATGACGTCCCGCTACCGGACCCTATCCGGGTCGGTCTCCCCGAGTTCAACAGTGCTCCACCGAAGAAACGCTTGAGCTGGCATCCGCAGAGCTCTCAGAGAGAAAGTGACAGAGACGTACTTTACCTGACAGGCCGGATAAGACTGTTGGCTCATTCCGGACTAACCATGATTGGAATCATGGCCACATGCATTATGCCGGGGGTGCAGCCGCTTCAATATAGAGGCCACCCCATGTGGGATTTCAACGGGGAAGATGACGCCACCCGTTACGGTCGTAAGGGGCCAGCCACAGCTGCCGCTCTAGTAAAGATTTTAACATCTTTGTACAAGGGAGAAAAGGAGGACTTCCTCCGCGTGAACCCGCGGGCCGGATTCACTATGTACGAACCTCCAAGTTGGGTAAGTGAACAATTGCACTTGCCTGTCTGTTTAACGCTCCCACGACTAGATACGTAATCTGACGATTTCAATGCAGGAACTGCGGCAGGAAGTAAAGGATATCAACAGCCGCCCTACACAGCCTGAGGACCCAGAACGGTACCTTGATCCGGACTCCGAAGAGGATCCGAACATATCGGTGGAGCTCATCGACGGGGTGTTCCATCAGTTAAGCAAGGACGATACCTTGGTGGCCATCACGGCCGATTACCCCGGGTTATTCCCTCAAGAGAGATTCCATTCTCACATATTCCGGCGTTTCAAATGACAATCGTATTTCATAGGGGAGATTTCCAAGGCGGGAGGCCGAACCTGCAGCAGCTAGCCAACGAGGGGCCGTAGGGCCTCGTGGGGCAAAAAGAAATGTAGTCCGGACTGAGATTCCGGCACAAAGGTATAACGCGCCCTCTGTATCCCTGGTGTTATTCTGTCAAGGCATATTAACATTCGTGTTGTTTCCAGGATGAAGAGGCCTCGCCGGACTATGTCCGGAGAGGTCGCCAATCGCGCCTCCACTAGCCAGGCTCCAACGTCTGGTCCGGAAGCGGGGACGAGCACCAGGCGCGCACCGGACGCTCCTCCAACAGAGGATGTAGACCGGCTGTCTGCCACAAATTCAGAAGTGGAGAGTGCCATGAACCACAGGCCTCGCCGGACAGTTCTACGCGACGCTTGTTTCTCCCGAGAGGCTTTAAATGCCTTTAATTCGGGAGATGCGTACCTTCGTGCCGCTCAAGATGGTTTAGCCAAAGCCACGGAGCAGTATGTGAAAAACATACGGGTAAGAAAATTTTGGTTAAATATATATATATACCAGTAGCCCCCGAGACTTGAAACAGTTAAAGTAACTGATTTAAGGATCATATAACATGCAGGTTCTTATAGAGAAGAACACCGTGCTGTCCCAGGAGCTGGAAAAGCGCAAGGCCCAACTAGAGGCCGCACTAGTCGCAACAGGGGAGCCCAAAGGGACCCCCTCAGGTAAGATACACTTCGAAAGATTAGTATTGTGCGGCATGGGTGCAAATCTGACAATTCATGTTGCAGATGGCGCCGAACTTGATCCGGAGAAGCAACAACTCTTACGTCGGTTAAAGGCCGGTGAGAGTATGTTGACAAGGGTGAGGCGAGAGAAGAATGATCTTCAGGATGCCAACACCAAGCTGGATGTTGAACTGAAGGACGTTCGTGGCCAGCTGTCGGACTCCATGAAGGAGAATCAGCGGCTTCGACGCGGCATATTTAGTAAGTGCTTGAACGAACTTTGAAAAATGAGTTCGGCGAGGAAGTCGAATAACAGAGTATTGTCTGTAGGTATGCCCACAGGTCGTCCTGCAGAGGAGATGCCCGGTTCTACGGGTGACCTACTTCCCGAACTCCTGCAACTGCACGAGCGAATTCGGCAGGCGATGCGAGGTGTTGCCCAAGCCTTATGGCCTGCCCACCCCACGCCCGAGGGCCTTGGAGAGCTTGCGGAGAAGCTGAAGGGAGCTCGGCGGCGCTTCCGGTTGTGGAAGATATCAGCCTGCCGACAAGGCACTAGGGAGGCCTGGGCCATGGTGAAGACCCGCTTTACGAAGTCTGACCCCAATCACATGGCCGAGGTCGGACCGGTGGGGCCTGACGGGAAGGAGATCCCTGTGAGCTTAGTGTATGGCCTGGTAGAATTGGCCGCAAAGTATTCGCAGCAGGACTGCAAATTAGACAGCCTGTTAGATGGTATAGAGGAGGAATACAATCAGTCAGGATGACTATGTAATTTATAATGGACATGTGAAATGCCTTCTAGCCGGATTATAGATCGTTTGTCGTTGCCGACCTTTTCGCTTCAACCTCGGGACCTGACGGTCCGAAGTGTGTCCGAATACCATAACGGTTATATAAGAACCGAGGTATGCATGGAGACCAGGCGTAGGGGTCATTAGTGCTTTATCAGACAAGTGCCCAACTAGTTATGTTATATTACATGGTTAGTAAGAAACATCTTCCAGAGAGAATAGTTCCGTTCAGGGTTCCTTTCGCTGGGGTGGCGTGCCCTGAAGTGCACGTCCGGACTGCAAATGCAGGAAAACATCTGGGGGCATGTATAAGTAAAAAAGGTTCATCTTTAGTTCACCGACTGAATATTCCCTTAAGAACGCTAGCTTTCGGCTTCACCCAGTCTGAGGTACACATCCGGCTTATCCGGCAGTAGCAATCGCAGAGGTGCTCCCTTTACCGCCTAGCCAAACAATCGGGAACGTAGGGGTAAGCACAGGAGCCAAGCAACCCAGCTTGGCCAAAACTTAAGTCATATAGATGCATATAATGGTGAATAAAAGGTGCATGCGGAAGTTTGACGCATGCATTGGGTGTGAAACCCATATAAACAAGCTTCTGTTAAAGAAGCCCCCAGGTTTAAGGAGCGCTGGTAGCGCGTCATATGATGAGCCTTTAAGGGCTAGAAAAGGAAAGAGTGGGAGGAGACAAAAATAAAAACAGAAAGATATATGTAAAAATGGACAGAGGAAGGAGACAAACTCAGAGTTCGGTGCTAGGCATAGAATCTTCGGAGACGTGTGGCGTTCCATGGGTTCGGCTCGAGTCGGTTGTCCGACGCGTCTCGCAGGCGGTACGCTCCACCAGTGAGGATTTGGTCAATTATGAAGGGACCTTCCCATTTGGGCTTGAGTTTGTCCTTTTTCTTATCCGGCAGGCGTAGAACTAGTTCGCCAACATTGTAATTTTTGGCCCATACTTCTCTGCTTTGATATCTTCGAGCCTCCTGCTGATAAAATGCGGAACGGGCTTTAGCCATGTCGCGCTCCTCCTCTAGGGCGTCCAGGTTGTCCTGCCGATCAAGTTCGGCTTCTCTTTCTTCGTACATGTGCACTCGAGGTGAGTCATGAATTATGTCGCAGGGTAGAACTGCCTCAGCGCCATACACCATAAAAAATGGTGTGAATCCGGTGCTACGATTCGGCGTGGTTCGCAGCCCCCAGAGTACGGAGTCGAGCTCCTCTACCCAGTGTGTATTAGATTCCTTTAGGGACCGTACTAGTCTGGGTTTGATACCGCTCATGATGAGACCATTTGCATGTTCGACCTGACCGTTAGTTTGTGGGGGATAGACAGAAGCATAATCGAGCTTAATGCCCATGTTTTTGCATCACAGCTTTACTTCGTCAGAGGTGAAGTTTGTGCCGTTATCGGTGATAATGCTGTGGGGGACACCGTAACGGTGTACGACCCCGGATATGAAGTCTATCACAGGTCCGGATTCGGCCGTCTTAACAGGCTTGGCTTCTATCCATTTGGTGAATTTATCCACCATGACCAATAAGTATTTTTTCTTGTGGGTTCCACCTTTAAGGGGTCCTACCATGTCAAGCCCCCATACCGCAAAAGGCCAAGTGATGGGGATAGTTCGGAGGGCGTTGGGCGGCATATGGCTTTGGTTTGCAAAGAGCTGGCAACCGACGCATCGTTTGACTAAGTCATGGGCGTCTGCTCGGGCCATCGGCCAATAAAAGCCTGTACGGTAAGCCTTGCTTACAAGGGATCCAGCTGCAGCGTGGTGGCCACCGAGTCCGGCATGAATTTCAGCCAACAGACTCCGCCCTTCCTCTTTTGAGATACATCTTTGGAGGACTCCTGTAGTACTTTTCTTATAGAGCTCTCCCTCATGGACTTTATAAGCTTTAGATCGCCGCACTATGCAGCGTGCCTCGTTTTGGTCCTCTGGGAGTTCCTGCCTAGTAAGGTAGGCGAGGAATGGTTCTGTCCATGGGGCGATGACCGCCATTATTACGTGGGCTGAGGGTGTGATTTCGGTGGCAGGGCCTCCGATTATGTCAGATTGTTCGGCGTCGGGCTGTGCGGTTGTGTTCGGACTATGGACCGAGGGTTCCCCTTCCCATGCTACAGATGGCTTGAATATTCTCTCTAAGAAGATGTTGGGGGGGACTGCATCTCGTTTTGCTCCAATACGTGCCAGGACGTCCGCTGCCTGATTATTTTCTCGGGCTATATGGTGAAACTCCAGTCCTTCGAACCGAACTGACATTTTTAGGACGGCATTGCGATAAGCTGCCATTTTTGGGTCTTTGGCGTCGAAGTCACCATTTATTTGGGATATCACGAGGTTGGAGTCCCCGCGTACTTCCAGGCGTTGAATGCCCATGGATACTGCCATCCGGAGACCATGTAGAAGGGCCTCATACTCGGCTGCATTGTTGGAGTCCGCGTACATGATTTGGAGTACATATTGGACTGTATCCCCTGTAGGGGACGTCAAAACGACACCAGCCCCCAGTCTGGCCAGCATTTTGGATCCGTCGAAATGCATGATCTAGTTGGAATATGTGCCGTACTCTTTAGGGAGTTCGGCCTCTGTCCATTCGGTGACGAAGTCAGCTAGGACTTGCGATTTAATTGCTCGTCGTGGTTTGTAGGTTATGTCGAATGGGAGGAGCTCTATGGCCCATTTGGCTATCCGGCCCGTTGCATCGCGGTTGTTGATGATATCATTGAGTGGTACTTCCGAGGCTACTGTTATGGAACACTCTTGAAAGTAGTGACGTAGCTTCCGGGATGCCATGAACACCGCGTATGCGATCTTTTGGTAATGCGGGTACCGTGATTTGCATGGTGTAAGGACAGTGGACATGTAGTAAACCGGCCTTTGAAGGGGGAGTTTGTGTCCGTCCGTTGCCCGCTCGACGACGAGTACTGCGCTAACAACTTGATGAGTTGCGGCAATGTATAATAACATGGGTTCGCCAATGTTCGGCGCGGCCAGGACTGGGTTTGTTGCCAAGATGGCCTTTATCTCCTCGAGTCCGGCCGTGGCAGCTTCTGTCCACTCAAAGTGTTCGGTGTGCCTAAGGAGGCGGTAAAGGGGTAATGCCTTTTCTCCCAAGCGGGAGATAAAGCGGCTTAAGACCGCCACGCATCCGGTGAGTTTCTGTATTTGTTTGAGGTCTTTTGGGACATCCAATTGTGATAGAGCTCGGATTTTAGCTGGATTTGCTTCAATTCCTCTACCGGATACAATGAAGCCCAGTAGCTTTCCGGCTAGAACGCCGAAAACGCATTTTTCCGGATTGAGCTTAATGTCGTATTTTCGGAGGTTGTTGAATGTGAGCCTCAAGTCATCTACTAGAGATTCGACATGTCTTGATTTAACGACCACATCATCTACATACGCCTCCACTGTTTTGCCGACCTGGTTTACCAGACATGTTTGAATCATGCGCTGATATGTCGCACCAGCGTTTTTTAGTCCAAAGGGCATCGTGTTGAAGCAGAATGGGCCGTATGGTGTGATGAATGCTGTTGCGGCTTGGTCTGATTCTGCCATCTTGATTTGATGGTAACCGGAGTATGTGTCGAGGAAGCACAGGGAATCGTGTCCTGTGGTGGCATCGATGATTTGATCTATTCGAGGGAGGGGAAAAGGATCCTTTGGGCAAGCCTTATTGAGGTCTTTGAAGTCGACACACAGGCGCCAGGATTTGTCCTTCTTTGGTACCATCATCAGGTTTGCTAGCCAGTCCGGGTGTTTTATATCTCTGATGAATCCGGCCTCCAATAACTTGGCTAGCTCCTCTCCCATATCATGTCTCTTTGGTTCAGAGAAACGCCGAAGGGTTTGTTTGACAGGTTTGAATCCTTGCTGGATATTTAAACTGTGTTCTACCAGCCTGCGTGGGATTCCTGGCATATCTGAGGGGTGCCAAGCAAAAATGTCCCAGTTCTCTCGTAGGAACTCTCGCAGTGCGGCGTCTACATCGGGGTTCAGTCGTGCCCCGATGGAGGCTGTTTTATTGGGGTCCGTAGGGTGGACCTGGAATTTGACTATTTCGTCCGCTAGTTTGAAGGATGTGGATTTGGATCTCTTATCGAGTATCACATCGTCCCTGTTAACCATGGATTGCAGCGCAGTCAGTTCTTCGGCCGCTAAGGTTTCTGATAGTGCCTCGAGGGCCAATGCGGCTGTCTTGTTTTCGGCGCGGAGCGCTATGTCCGGATCACTAGCGAGAGTGATAATTTCGTTTGGCCCAGGCATCTTAAGCTTCATGTACCCGTAATGGGGTATAGCTTGGAAAACTGTAAAAGCCTCCCGCCCTAGTATAGCGTGGTATCCGCTTTTGAACGAGGCTACCTGGAACGTAATCTGTTCGGACCTGTAATTATCCGGCGTACCGAACACCACATCTAGTGTGATCTTTCCGGTGCAGCGCGCTTCCTGACTGGGAATTATTCCTCTAAAAGTTGTGCTGCTTCGCTCAATGCGGTTCCAGTCTATTTCCATCTTTTGGAGGGTTTCCTTGTAGATGAGGTTCAATCCGCTGCCTCCGTCCATGAGTACCTTTGCGAGGCGACAGCCGTCCACTATGGGACTGAGGACCAGTGCGGCTGGTGCTTTGGCTGTTCGAAATTTAGGTTCGTCACTCGCGTTGAAGGTGATAGCAGTATTACTCCATGGATTTATTGTCGCTACTTGATAGACTTCGGTGAGGCTGCGAAGTGTTCTTTTTCGCATGTTATTCGATGCGAAAGTCTCAAAGACTGTGAGAACGGAACTGAAATTCCCTGGCTGGTTTCCTTCGACCTCTGGAATTAGGAGGTCCTCGCCAATTTTGGCCACCTGCCGGAGTATCCAACATGCCCTGAGGCTGTGGGTTGGGGTGGCGTCCGCTGCACCATGAATCTTGCAGGGTCCATCTAGCCACCTTTCCAGTACGGTTCCATGCCCCTAGAGGGTTTTGATCTTTTAGTGTTTAGTCCGGGCGCCTTACTGAGGTGCGCCCTCTTGATCCAGACGGGATTGCTATTCAAGGCCGGAATATCCCAAAATTCAATTTCGGTTTTCCAAGCACTTTCCATGGCACAGTATTTTTGTACTATGGACGCCAGGTCAGCAAAGCGTGTCATAGTACGACGACTTATGGCGTTGAGTATTCCCTTGTCCGTGCAGTTACTGCAAAAGATTGAAATTGCGTCTTCCCCGCGGCAGTCCTTTATCATGTTCATAAGTAGGAGGAATCTGGCCCAGTAATGATGTACTGTTTCTTCGGGCATCTGCCTAATTTGGGAGAGATTGCTTAAGATCGGGTGGTCGGGCGTCGTTGAATCTGAGACTTCGCCCGGTTTGCTGTTCGGAAGCCGAAGAACTTCCGGATTCTGAGATCCGGAGTCTTGGACGTTATCCGATTCGCCTGATTTTAGGCTCAGGTCTTGGATTGTACCCTCCCCTCCGCGGATATCCGGCATGGAGGGTTCAGGAATTCGGACGTGGCTAGTCCTTAAGATAGATGAAGGGTCGCCGCATCGCGTTTCCACCACAGCAACGTGGTGGGTGACTTGGGGAGAGTTAATTTCCCTTAGATCGGGTTTAAGCCCAACCTGATCGTAATTTGTAGCGACCCCCAGGGCGGCGATGCGATCCAAGAGCTCGTTTACGAAAGAGAGCTCCATCGGATCCAGCTGCTCGGCAAGTTCCGGGCTGACGTGGAGGTTGCTTTCGATGACCCGAGAGGTCACCGTCGGCGCAACGGCCGAACAGGCGGTCATGGGAAAACCACCAAGCCGGAGGGTTTGGCCGATAGCCAAGGCTCCCTTAGTAATGGTGCCATCTTTAAAGACGGGAAAAGGCATCCTTCCTGATCGCGACGGCACAGAGGAACTCTCAATGAAAGCACCAATGTCGGTGTCAAAACCGGCGGATCTCGGGTAGGGGGTCCCGAACTGTGCGTCAAGGTCGGATGGTAACAAGAGACAAGGGACACTTTATTTTACCCAGGTTCGGGCCCTCTCGGTGGAGGTAAAACCCTACTCCTGCTAGATTAATATTGATGATATGGGTTGTACAAGAGTGGATCTACGACGAGATCAAGGAGGCTAAACCCTAGAAGCTAGCCTATGGTATGATTGTGTATGATGATGGTTGTCCTACGGACTACAACCCTCCGGTTTATATAGACACCGGATAGGGTTAGGGTTACACAGAGTCGGTTACAATGGTAGGAGATCTTGAATATCCGCACGCCTAGCTTGCCTTCCACGCCAAGAAAAGATCCTTCCGGACACGGGACGAAGTCTTCAATCTTGTATCTTCATAGTCCTGGAGTCCGGCTGAAGGTATAGTCCGGCTATCCGAACACCCCCTAATCCAGGACTCCCTCACCCATTGTAGCCCTGTGTAAGTACATGGAAAGCCAATGTTATCTACAACAGGTTTAACATCCACCAAAAATAGCAAATGGTAATAAAACGGCAGTATCTGTAGTGATATCTTCATTTTGAAAGAGTAGCACGGTAGCTAAAGGACGGATTAAAAAATTTCTACAACTGTTAATTGCAAAAGGCTTAACAACATCCTAATTCATGTTTTGTAAGTTTGTAGCCATTGAAATATAACTCTTTAAAAATGGATACAACTATTAATTGCAACAGGCTTAATGGCCATCGAAACCGGTATTGATAAAAATGCAATTGGCGGAGTTAAACATCACAGGGCAGGTGCTGCCAGAGCAGATAATGGCCCAGATGTCTATAAAAAGGTAGGGAAAATAGCTAAAATGTGTTAGGCATGTTTACTACAACATGCTTAATGCATAGACCGTACAAAACATGGCCATTAATTGCAACAAGTATTGGTAAGATTGAACTAGTGACTACATACTTGGTAAGTCCTAAGAAGTAGTTGCTGGGGCACTTCATCTTGGCCAGAACCTGCCCAAAGTCAGCGGCAGCGGAGGCGAGCTGTTCCTTCGGGTCGAAGCGTGGATCAGTCCACTGACACGTGTACCTACAGGCAACTAGTAAATGGTAGAAGTTAAACTCCAATTGCACAAATTATGTGAAATACTGTAAGACATGGGATGCAGCTAAACTCGACGGCAAACAACGGCATCAGCCGTTATGACCCTACATAAGTACATGGACAAGCATGTTAAGTACAACATGGTTAGCATCCACCAAAAATAGCAAATGAGCAGCATCTCTAGTATATCTTCATTGCGGAGAGTAGCATGGTAGCAACTGGACAGATTAAAAAATGGATACAACTGTTAATTGCAACAGGCTTAACAGCATACTAAGTCATGTTTTGTAAGTTTGTAGCCATTGAAATACAACTATTTAAAAATGGATTCAACTGTTAATTACAACAGACTTAATAGACATTGAAACCGGTACAGATAAAAATGCAATTGGCATAATTAAACATCACAAGGAAGGTCCTGCCAGAGCACACAAGGGCCTAGATGTCTATAAAAAGGTAGGGAAAGTAGCAAAAACGTGTTAGGCGTGTTTACTAGAACATTCTTAATACATCGACCGTACAGAACATAGCCATTAATTGCAACTGGTATTGGTAAGATTGAACTGGTGAGTACATACTTGGTAAGTCCAGAGAGGTAATTGCTGGGGCACTTCATCTTGGCCTGAGCCCGCCCAAAGTCAGCGGCGGCGGAGGCGAGCTGTTCCTCCGGGTCGAAGCGTGGATCAGTGCCACTAGCATGTGTACCTACGGGCAACCAGTAACTGGTAGAAGTTAAACTGCAATTGCACAAATTATGTGAAGTACTGTAAGACATGGGATGCAGCTCACCTCGGCGGCAAACAAAAGCATCGGCCATTATGACCCTGCATAAGTACATGGACAGGCATGTTAAGTACAACATGGTTAGCATCCACTAAAAATAGCAAATGGGCAGCATCTCTAGTAATATCCTGAGTCATGTATTGTAAGTTTGTTGCTAGTATTGGTGAAATGGAGTTGTACACGGTAATACTTGAACATCACACAGTGTGCAGTACTGAAATAAACAAGGCACAAACATTATTAATACATCAACCTTACAAATCATAGCCGTTGCAAGTGGTATGGGTTAGATTTAGCTGGTCAGATCTTACCTGTTAAGTCTTGGGGGTAGAAGCTGGGGGACTTCATTTGGGCCAGAGCCTGCACCATGTCGGCGGCAGCGAAGGCAAGGTGTTCCTCTGGGTCAACACGCACAGCGGCCATCGCGCCATGGACCGCCATCAGCTCCTGGCGGGGGGGATTTGGAGGCATGAGGATGTTTCGCAGGCGCCATTTGAGCAATCAGGTCGGGGCCGTGATAGAGATCGGTGGGTTACCTGACTGGATCCGAGCAGAACGTAGATGTGGTTGAAGTTGTGGTTGCGGTGGTGGCGGTTTGAGATGCCAGTAGGGGGAGACGCGAGGGGGGATACTAGGGGTGGGGATTGTAACGCCCCAGATGTAACTTGCCATATTTGTAATCCAACTCTTGCCATTTTCGGCATTGTGATATGATATTTCCTCTGTGGTTGGCTTTCCCTTCGTTTTGCATTTTGTTCATGTCATGCATTTCATATCATGTCATCATGTGCATCGCATTCGCATACGTGTTCGTCTCATGAATCCGAGCATTTTCCCCGTTGTCCGTTTTGCAATCCGGCGCTCCTATGTTCCCCGGCGTCCCCTTTTACATTTCTTTGTGAGCGGGTATTAAACTCTCTCAGAATAGACCGAGGTTTGTCAAGCGGCCTCGGTATAGCACCGGTAGACCGCCTGTCAAGTTTCGGGTCAATCGGAGGTCATTTGGTACTCCAACGGTTAACCGGGTAACCGTGAAGGCCTCGTGTGTGTTGCAGCCCAACACCCCTTCAAAACAGCCCAATAACCCATCTAAGGCACTCCCATGTCCTCCGCCGTTCGATCATGATCGCGTGGCCGAAAAACGCTCTCCATTTGGAGCTCCCTAACTCCTTCTACCTATAAAAAGGCCTCCCCCTCCTCCAATTCTGGGTCCAAACACCCCAAACCCTAGCCCCTCTCCCCTCCGTCGCGCTGGACACGTCCGGGTCCGGCCGGACGACGTCCGCCGCCGCCCGCAGCCACTCCGGGTGCGACACGTGGCAGCCGCCGCCGGCCCGCGAGCCCGCCGCCGGCCATCCCCGCGCCCGATCCGGGCCGCCCCGCGCGCCGCGAGCCGCCGCCCGAGCCGCCGTCGTCGCCTCCTCGCCGTCCCGCGACGCCGGCGCCGCCGCCCGCTTCCCCGTCCCCGCGCCGCTCCCGCCGAGCTCCGCCGCCGACCACGGCCCCGCGCCCGCGCCCCGCGCCCCCGCGCGCCAGAGCTCCGCCGCCCGGCCGGCCTCGCCTCCCCTCTCCACCTCGCCGGACCCGCCGCACCTCGCCGGAGTTCGGCCAGATCCGATCCAGAGCCGGAGGTTGACTTTTCCCTCGCTCCAGAAATCTTCCAAGTCCCTCATTTTTTTTGCATCATCGTCACTTGTTCATCGTGCCATATCTTTGCATCCGTAGCACCGTTTCATGTGTATAATATATCAAATTGTTCGCCTCTAAGAGTACATCATTTCTTTCCATTGCACCATTTTCATTTGATTTCGTTTTGATGCCCGAAATGCTGTTAGAAAAGGGCTATGTGATGTTAGTTTCTGGTTCTTATCAGAACTTGCACTTTTGTCATTTTTGCCATGTTTGGCGTGTACCTCCTATGGAGTTGAGTCCTACATGAGTTTTGTAATATGCCATGTTAACTTTTCAGAGAATTATGCCATGTATTTTTGTGACCTTTGTGGTGACTAGCACAAGCATGCAAACTACGGCACTTGATGTTGCTGTTTTCAGAGACTTAGTGATTTCACTAAGTCCCTGACTGCTGTTATTTTTATGCCATGTGTTCATGTTGTTTCAGAGAGATCTATGCATATTTTGAGCATGATCAGTAAGAGTGTTTTGAGAATATGGGTTTGCTCTATCCATCCATGCCTTTGTTTGTATTTATGGAGTGCCATAGCTTGAGTCAATCAAGCTCTACTTTTGCTATAAAATGTTATTGGCAGATTGTTTACATGTAATTCGATTTTGCCAAGCTTGTTGTAGTTGATCCTTGCATGATATGATGTTATTCTTGCCATGTCTAGCTTCTATGTCATGTCTTCTTGATGTATGTATGCTTAGTTTATCATGCAATTCTCATTAGTGAGTGCATCGAGCTCGTAAACATGCCTACTTGTTATCTGTCTTTGACTTGTCTAGTTTTTCTGTTAGTCTGAAACCTGTAACGAAACTTGCTTATTTGACATGGGTGTAATCATATTTTATGATCCTTTTTGGCTTATGTTCAGTAAGGGACTTTTGTCAAGTGCTTTGAGTAGATCCATGCCATGCCTTATTTTGCTATGTCCTGTTCCCATAGCATGTTGTTTCATTGCTCTAAACATGTCATCCTGATGTTAATTTCTGGCATGTTATTTTCACCAAGTCTGTGAACCTGTTATTTTTTGCACTTTTGCCATGCTTGTTTGAACCTGTTGTGGTGTGAATTAGCCGTTGCTCAGTGTTCATCTTTTGTCAAGCATCTTGAGTAGATTACTGTCATATGCTTTGTTGATATGTTTGGGTGCAGTAGCTTAATTTCTTGTTGCTTGCTAAGTAGCATCATGCTGTTAATGGCAGATTATTGTCATTCTTGTTTTGCTTGTCATTTGCAAACCGTGCATCCGATTCCGGTGATCTTTATATCGATTTCATCCGAAATCACCTCACCTATCCAGTGGCATACTTGGTTTGCCAAGATTATGCCTTGTTCATCTTTTTCCTTCCGGAGCACGCATATGCATTGCATATCACATCTCGCATATCATGTCATCTTTTGCATCATGTTGCTTGCGCATTGCATCGCGATTGATATTTGTCCTCTTGGTTTGTGTTCTTGCTTTGGGTAGAGCCGGGATACGAGTACGTGAACGAGGAACCTGTTGAGAACACTTTCGAGGACCAAGCTTTCGACAACTCTGAGAACCTTGCAGGCAAGATGACCATACCCTCGAAATCACTTCTATCTTTGCTTGCTAGATGCTCGCTCTTTTGCTATGCCTATGCTGCGATACCTACCACTTGCTATATCATGCCTCATATATTGCGATGTCAGCCCCTAACCATCCATGTCCTAGCAAACCGTTGTTTGGCTATGTTACCGCTTTGCTCAGCCCCTCTTATAGCGTTGCTAGTTGCAGGTGAAGATGAAGTTTGTTCCTTGTTGGAACATGGACTTGTTGTTCCTTGTTGGGACATGTTTACTTGTTGGGATATCACAATACCTCTTATTTAATTAATGCATCTATATACTTGGTAAAGGGTGGAAGGCTCGGCCTTATGCCTGGTGTTTTGTTCCACTCTTGCCACCCTAGTTTCCGTCATACCAGTGTTATGTTCCCGGATTTTGCGTTCCTTACACGGTTGGGTGATTTATGGGACCCCCTTGACAGTTCGCTTTGAATAAGACTCTTCCATCAAGGCCCAACATTGGTTTTACCATTTGCCACCACCTACTCCTTTTTCCCCCGGGTTTTCGCGAGCCCGAGGGTCATCTTTATTTTAGCCCCCCCCCCCCCGGACCAGTGCTTCTCTAAGTGCTGGCCCGAACTGAGCTGCCTGCGGGGCCACCGCGTGGAAACTCGAGGCCTGGTTTTACTCGTAGCTAGTCTCATCCGGATGTGCCCTGAGACCGAGATATGTGCAGCTCCTATCAGGATTTGTCGGCACAATCGGGCGGCTTTGCTGGACTTGTTTTATTGCTGTCGTAATGTCTTGTAGTTCGGGATTCCGAGATTGATCGGGTCTTCCCGGTAGAAGGAATATCCTTCGTTGACCGTGAGAGCTTGTAATGGGCTAAGTTGGGACACCCCTGCAGGGTATTATCTTTCGAAAGCCGTGCCCGCGGTTATGAGGCAGATGGGAATTTGTTGATGTCCGGTTGTAGAAAACACGAAGTTGACCTTAACTAAAACACATCAACCGCGTGTGTAACCGTGATGGTCTCTTCTCGGCGGGGTCCGGGAAGTGAACACGGTGTTGGAGTAATGTTTGACGTAGGTTGTTTCAGGATCACTTCTTGATCACTTCTAGCTTCACGGCCGTGCTTTGCTTTCTCTTCTCGCTCTCTTTTGCGTTGTAGCCACCATATATGCTAGTCGCTTGCTGCAGCTCCACCTCACTACCCTTTCCTACCTATAAGCTTAAATAGTCTTGATCTCGCGGGTGTGAGATTGCTGAGTCCCCGTGACTCACAGATTCTATCACAACAGTTGCAGGTACCAACGATGCCAGTGCAGATGACGCGTCCGAGCTCACTTGGGAGTTCGACGAGGAACGTGGTCGTTACTATGTGTCTTTTCCAGATGATCAGTAGTGGAGCCCAGTTGGGGTGATCCGGGGATCTATGTAGCATTTGGGGTAGTCTTCTTTCTTTTGGTACCGTAGTCGGACCTTGAGTGTAATTTGGATGATGAATGTTTATTTATGTATTGTGTGAAGTGGCGACTGTAAGCCAACTATGTATCTCTTTCCCTTTATGTATTACATGGGTTGTGTGAAGATTACCTCACTTGCGACATTGCTTTCAATGCGGTTATGCCTCTAAGTCGTGCCTCGACACGTGGGAGATATAGCCACATCGAGGGCGTTACAGGATGATGTTGGAGGAATAAATTCTGAAATCGCGCGCCTAATGAAAATTTCGCTGTGAAACTTTAAACTTGGGTGGGGAAAACACACAACGCAGACGAAGCGCGTAAAATACTCATGTGCGAGAAAAAAGTAAGTTGGCAGATCCCGTCTCCAAAAAAATGTACACGTGTACTTGATTTTTTTCAGTGGATGGTACGCCTGGTTTATTAGGAAACATCGCACAGGTAACTAACTTATGAGTCATTAACGCAAAAAAACGCTGACGGGTACGGCATAGAAATTATGTGTTTTTTGATCTTCTATTGATTAACGCAAAAAACGCACACGGGCACACATGCTAATCAACGCTCAGAGCCCTCAAAGGATGCTCTTACCGATATTGTATGTTAATACTACAAACTTAAAGTACTACTGGTAATTTGCTCTAATACTACAAACTTAAACTACTTCTCACATGCTGCCATCGGGGCATGCTGGCCATACGTTGGCGTTCTCCTTCCTGGCCTTGTAGGCAGCAGCCCACCATGCTTCGACCTCCGCCAAGCTCTCCTCACCATGGCGTGCGACCTCTTTCTTCTTGCGGCGGCAGGACTCTCTTTTCTTGACTGCATTCTGCCTTTTCCGCTCCTTCTGTGCGGCTTTGGTCGCCTCTAGATCCACCACCCATTCGGCCATGGCAGCCTCAAAGTCCTCCCATGTAACTGTCTAGCCGCCGGCGGCGATGAACTCGACGCGGCGAGATGCCATTGCTTCCTTACCATGTGTGCGGTCGCGGGCGGCGAGGAACGCGGCGCGGCGAGATGCCATCGCTTCCTTACCAGTTACTGTGCGCCGCGGTGCCATGGATGATGCCTAGAGAGAGCTCTGGGACGGAGGGGCCGGGCAGTCATACAGTACGGTGGTATTCAAGAGCTCAACGTCAAACGACAACAGAAATTTGGCTTCCCTTACAGTTTTGCTCGTTCAATATCGCACACGCTTCATCTCCATCGCTTCTGTAAACAGTGTGCACTGAGCCCATTGTGTGTTGTGTTATGATTGGCCGGAACCCCAGCGACGCGGATCGCGCATGTGCACCATAGGATGCACCGCAATCAAACAGCAATCCACGTCCCTCACATCACACTCGTGCACCTGTAGCTGGATTGTATTTATAGGCGCTAAATGCCTAGAAAATGCACATAATCCCCTAAATATGGTAAATGAGGCCAAAAATGCCAAATTTGAACACGGTGATTTGCAGGGTGTATGTTCGTCGTATAAAAAAACTCCAGGGCAAAGAACAAAGAAGGATTCCCCTTCAATCTTGGGGATTTCCCTCTCGAAAGCATGGAACTTCCTCTATAATGGTTTGATTAATGAAGGGCGTGCATGACGACATAAGCCAAACCTTCTCAAATTCTTACCAGGTCATTGTGAGGCCATACCATGGCACCATGCCAGGCGTCATGTTTTTTAAGCATTTGTTCCATTTTTCTGTAGTTGAAAACCGAACAAACAAACATTTGTGGTTGACTATTGCCATACATTTCATTGAAATATTGTCGGTGTACAAAACTTGGGGCACATTTTTGTACCCCTTTACCTGTGCCACAGCAAGCAGAGCGGAGGAGGTGAGCCGAGGTAGGAACGAAGCCCAAGACGAAGCAAAGCAACGACAAGGACCAAGGCCACAAAGATCAAATGGGCGAAGCAGGTTTCCCCGGCAAGGATCCTTGCCGGGGCGGCCCCAGCGGCCCCGGCAAGACCCTTGCCAGGGCAGCTCGCCCACGCCAGCCGAGCGAGCCACCCTCGAGCCCACCAACACTAAACACATGTGTTGGGACAGGGCTCGGGAGGCACCTCTGTGGTGGCATGCAGATCTTTGTGAAGACAAAGAATAGTCAAGATCAAGTGAGGATGGGAAGGTAGCCATCCTCGCCGAAGGAACCCACAAGACCCCCGGCAAGATCCTTGTCAGGGACGCCTGCGCGCCACGGCAAGACCCTTGCCGAGCCACCCGGCAAGGCCCTCGCCAAGCGCGCCAGCCAAGTCTCCACCGCCGTTCGCATGCAGCTGCCGACCCAACCAGCTGGACAGGCACCTGCGTGGCTACATGCAGCCCTTCGTGAAGGCTCCACCACCGCGCCACCTCAGCTTCCTGCCTGCCTACATGGCACCGCATGCACCGCTGGCCAGGGCGCATGTGGAAGCTTGGAGGAGCGGCAACGAACGGGACGGGCCTCGCCCCCGTCCCCGATAAAGTGAGAGGACACCTAAGCGATGCATTAAATGCACCTTGTCCTGTAATACGAGGGATAACCTCGTCCCACTGTAGACCTTTCCACCTCCTGTGTGCCACTGTGGTAGCATCTTTCACCTATAAAAGGAGGCCCGAGGTGACCAGGAGAAGGATTCGGCTTTTTGGAGCTCGTTACACTCCGTAGCTAGCTCAAGAACATAGAATACAGCCACCAAAGCAGGAGTAGGGTTTTACGCATCCTCGCGGCCCGAACCTGGATAAACGAACCGCGTGCTTCTCTATTAGACCCGCTCTTCTCTCAACCCCGCACCCCACAACCGCAGTAGGGATTCTTGTGATCCCATAGGTGTCGTTTCCCACCGACATCTTTGGCGCGCCAGGTAGGGGGCGCGTTTGTGAGAATCTGGTCTGGTAGTTAGCCTAGCGATTCTTCGTCGCCATGGCCCCTAAGAAGAAGATGGCCACGGCGATCGGCTCGTTGGGGGCCGAACAGCCCGTGCCGGTGCGGACGAGCAGCGGACCGGTCGCAGACAGGACTCGGGCCGCAGCCCGCGAGCACCAGCACCACCCAGCCAATCGGAGCCTGGCGAGCGGCGTCGTTCGTGCACTAGACGCCCGGCTGCACGCCGCCGGACCCATGGACGGAGTTCGGCCCCCCGCAGGCGGCGCGGGGCCCTCCGGGGGTGTCGTTGCGCCGACTCCGGGTGGTGCGACGACCTCCAGGACGCATACACTGGCGACCACCGCGCGTTCTTCCCATTGTGTGCGCGCCGAGCAGCGTCACCACGTTGGTGACCCTGGGCACCACCGTGGGAAGAGCCCTGTGCGTCATCGTCAAGACGAAGGAGTTCAACGTGCTCGCTGAAGCGCTGGTGAAAGTGCGTTATATCGACTAGAGGGGGGTGAATAGGCGATTTTTATGAAATTCTTCACTGAGGAATTTGCTCGTGAGGAAATTCCTTAGCAAAGAAATACTAGCAGCGGAATAAGTACTCAGAAGTAAACATAACAGATTACATGCATGGTCATCATGATGAAATGAAGACAAACACAGAGTACAGAAAGCGTAGGCACAGGATAACTCTAGATGAAGACAAACAGACTGTAGAAATTGAACTGAGGAATTTGTGAAAGTCTTCAGTCAAAGTCTTCAAACACAGATATGAACAAACAGACAACACAGTAATGAGGAAATGAAGGTGTTGAGGAAATGGAACCAGTAAGCTTGGTGAAGACAATGATTTGGTAGACCAGTTCCAACTGTTGTCTCAGTTGTACGTCTGGTTGGAGCGGCTAAGTATTTAAACTCGAGGACACACAGTCCCGGACACCCAGTCATGAGCACGCAGCTCGGGACACCAAGTCCTCACTGTATTCTCCTTGAACTAAGGACACACAGTCCTCGTCCAATCACTCGTGGTAAGTCTTCAGGTGACTTCCAAACCTTCACAGACTTGGTCACTCGGCGATCCACAATTCCTCTTGGATGCTCTAGACCTTGACGCCTAACCGTCTGGAAGAAGCACAGTCTTCAAAGGTAACAAGCCTCGGATCCACGCAGGATCAATTTCTTCAGTGATGCTCAATCACTTTGGGTTTGTAGGTGTTCTGGGTTTGGGTTTGGATTTTCCTCACTTGATGATTTTCGCTCAAAGTCCTCGGAGGATGGGTTGCTCTCAAATGACAAGTGTCAAGTTCACGCGGAGCAGCCAACCAGCTAGTGGTTGAAGGGGGCGGCTATTTATAGCCTAGGGAGCAGCCCGATATGATAAGACATAAATGCCCTTCAATGATATGACCGTTAGGTGGACAAGATATTTTAGGATAGCTGGCGCGTGGCGCAGCAACGGTCGGAAATTTGGAGTACAAATTCCTCAGGGCTATCATGTTCCTCACTGTGTAGGCAATTCGCACTGGCGAATTCCTAACTCCTCAGTCAGAGCAAAGTCCTCAGTGACCAGAAGAATTGCGTCTCTGTCACTGAAGAAATTGACTGAACTGTATGAGATTTCCAATGGCTTCACTCGAAGGGATTGGTAGGTGTAGGATTTGAGTTGAGCATCACATGGAAATTTTCTCCTTAGTATTTCCTCGACCCCCTTTAACAGTACGGTGTTTCCTATGACTCATGAAAGAGAAAAATGAAACTACGAAAACAAAAGTCTTCACGCTTCACGTTCCTCGAACGAATACCATGTCTTCAAGGTCACACCAATTTCTTCACATTCAAAGTCTTCAGAAAGTCTTCAGAAAGTCTTCAGAATATCAAAGTCTTCAGTCGAAGAACTTCATTTTTAGGGGTCGACTTTTACTGTAAGTTTCAAACTCCTCATAGACTTATAGACCTGTGTACACTCATAAACACATCAGATGCTTAACCTATAAGTCTTCAATACACCAAAATCACTAAGGGGCACTAGATGCACTTACAATCTCCCCCTTTTTGGTGATTGATGACAGTATAGGTTAAGTTTTCAACGGGGATAAATATATGAAGTGTAGAAACTAATATTGAGGAATTTGATTGCAAGATATAGAAGAACTCCCCCTAAAGTTGTGCACAGTGAGGAATTTGCTTTTGAAGCAATGCACACTTGAAGAGTTAAATCATGGAGATCTCCCCCTATATCTTGTAATTCATACACGCATTTGATATATGATATGAAGAATTTGAAATGCATGATGAAATATGGTGCCTGATGCAATTCAGCATGCGTGCGATAACATTAATGAGGAATAAGCATGCAGAATAGCGCATCAAAAGTATCAGAGCTCAAGCATGTGTCGAAGTATCAGAGCACCGAGCACCATAGGGTTTAAGATTACAACTCGATCCAATAAAAGTTTCGGAAGAACGAGAGTTGCAACTTAAAAAAATATGCCCTTATTATAGACCCGCTTGAAGACTAACTCAGATTTCTCCCCCTTTGTCATCAAATGACCAAAAGGATCGAAACTGAGGACTAACGCCCCTGAAGATATTCAAGTTGATGGAGGAGCGCCAGTGTTGTTGGGTTCGGTTGTTGAAGTAGGGCCTGCTGCAGTGTCGTCCAAGTCTTCATTTTCATCAGTGTCGCGTGATGAAGAATATGAACTGGCCACCAGAGAAGGAACCTTGACCTTCTTGAATTTCTTCGGCGGAGGTGGCGACCAGGCAAATTCTTCTTTGAGGCCTGTCGTGGGTTTGTCACGGCAGATGTCCTATCCAAAGGACTTAGTCGTGGAGCCATCGCAACGGGTTAACTTGAAGGGGTTAAAGCGGACACAAGGACACAGAGAATTATACTAGTTCGGCCCCTTCGATGAAGGTAAAAGACTATGTCTAGTTGGTGTTGGAATTGATGAAGTCTCGACGACTAGGGAGCAATTGCTTCTCCTAGGCTTCGATTTGTTGGTTCCCCCCTGAACCTATATCAGGTCGTCCCCTTATATACACGGGTGACTCCCGTCGGTTCATAGAGTCCCAATCTCTGGTTTATACTCGTACCCGGGTTGGTCTCTTGCTTATTCCTAACTTACAATACAAGTTGTACACAGGCCGGTTTACGGCTACAGATGTTAAACCGACTACGGCCTCGGGCCTTTACATAGCCTCTTGGGCTTTAACATTCTTGAGCTACTGATGAAATTAACCTGGCCCAGATAGGCCGGTTTAGGCCCAGTAGTAATATGCCCAACATTAGGCCCCAGGTTGATTTGAATGATTTCATGTCAACCCTTAGCATAAACCTTCATATTCAGCATCTTCCCTTCATTGCTAAACCGATATGTCGTCATTTTCTCTAGTGGCCGTAAACCGGCATGACATCATCATGAAGCTAGCTTTTATGGTGCCTTCTTTGTTTAACCAATTCGCAATAATCAAGGCGACAGCTCTGCTTCCGAAACCCGTGGCTCCTGGATTCGCGCGCCCGACACACGTGCCTTGCCTTATAAATAGGGGTGAGAGGTCATTTCTTTCTCCCCTTCATCCCTTTCCTATTCGTCTTCTCCGCGCTGCCAGCCTCGAAGCTTCGCCGCTGTCGCTGACCTCTGCATCACCTCGGGCCGCTGCATCAACCTGACTGGACCAGAGAAACTGCGGCGTTCTTCTGCACCCCTCGGAGCTCCGGTGAGATCCCCACCTTCTCAACTCAGATCCGCCTCTAGGGTTTACTGTGTTCTTCCCGTTCCTTGAGTTCTCCGCATTTAAACTGGGATATACCTTCAGATGACCCCGCGACTTTTGCTCCGTTCAGTAGAAGTTTTCCGCCTCTGTTTTCAGGGTAATATACCTAGACCGTAGATTTGATCCACAGTTTGACCTTGCTGTTCTTGCACAATCTTCAAAAACTCATGAGTTTTTACCCCTTGTATGAGATCGCCTCAGATCCAATATCACACTGAGACAATGTGAAACCTGTTTCCGCACACCTGCTCTTTTGCATTTCCAACTGTTCCACGGTCTTAGATCCAGCGGTTTAACCTTGTTGTAGAAGATCACCAAATCGGTACATACCATTAGTCCCCTTGTTGAACCGCCAGTAATCCTTTGATAGACCGCACCGCTTTACCAATGTCAGATTGTAATTGATTTCTTCCGGTTTAACATTGATAGCATCAACATGAAAAAAATCTGTGCAGAACATAAGTCCTGAACCGGAATCATTTTCATTTTGTAGACTTCCCCATGGCTAAGCAAGTGTATGAGTGCAACTGGGCTCCTTCCCGGGTCACGGAAAATCAACTGAATAATCTGGTCCTGACCGGTGCTTTGAGCAGCAAAAACGCGATTCATTGGAGGGTGCCAGGCAAAGAGTGCCCCCCTACACCCCGAGATGGAGAAGTCGTTGTGTTCGCGGATCACTTAGCCCGCGGTTTCAACCCGCCCGGTTCAAAATTTTATCGCGACGTTTTGGCTAATTTCCAACTCCATCCACAAGATATTGGCCCCAATTCTGTCACTAACATATGCCACTTCCAAGTGCTCTGTGAGGTGTTCTTTCAAGAGGAACCTACAGTTGAGTTGTTCCGAGATTGCTTTCACTTAAACCGCCGCACAGAATTTACTGATGGCTCCAACATGGAACTGGGTGGCGTGTCAATCCAGAAGAGGAAAGAGGTCACTTACCCTCATGCAAAACTGCATAGTCACCCCCAAGAGTGGAATAACTCCTGGTTTTACTGTAAAGACACCTCCCCAGAGAACGAGAATATCCTGCCCGATTTTCGTCCAGAACGGCTCAGCAACACTCACCCCTTTCCTCAGAGGTTGACTGCTAAAGAGAGGAGTAAATACGCTCCCCAACTGTCCAAACTCAGAGCCTTCATGGCCAACGGTTTAACAGGAGTCGACCTCGCTCGTTGCTGGATATCTTGGAGTATACTGCCACTCAGTCAACGCTCCGGTTTGATGTGCGAATACACAGGCAGTGTTGATGATCCGTTACGTCATGTAAACATCCAGCTTACGGATGAAGAGGTCACCAAAGCCGTAAAGAAGATTCTAAATGAACCGGAACGCGTCTGCGCACGAACTGGCCTTCTTCCCTTCTGCGCCATCAATAAACCACCAGCGGTAAATCAAAATTTCTTCTCATTAAGTCTGATGTTCTCTTGTGTGCGTATGATTGATTCTAATATCTGTTGACGCAGGGTGATGACCCTTTTTGGAGCAAAAAACTCCCTCAAGGAAAGGCGGATAAACCGGAGAAATCGACCCGGCCTAAGACAAGAGTCGTCAAAAAGTCTGCTCACAAGAGGAAAACCACGGCCTCTTCCGATCCTGCCGATGATGAGGTGGGTAATCCGGGTTTTGAAGCTAAACTTGACTCCCTCGGTTTATTGTTTGTGCAGTTTATTGACGATGCAATTTGTCAGGATGATGCCGAAGCGAGCCATGCTGATGATGCAGAGGTAATTACTATTTCTTCTGATTCAAGCCTTCTGCCTTCCCACAAAATCCGTCAGCCGAACCGCAAAGTTAAATTTTCCCATCCTCTTGCTTACTTGGATCCCAACTTTCTTATGAAGACCCGTCAGCACGAGGTGCGTCGTACAACCCGACACAGCGGTCAGGTAGTTACCTCCGCCGGTTTACCGAACAGTCCGGTTCGGAGACGTCGTTCAGAGGTCTCTAATTTGCTTGTCAAATTTTGTCCTAAAGCGGGCTGCTTTCGTCAACCACTTAATCCGTCTGACTCCAATTATCAGGTCACCTCGCACTCATCCTCTGGCGAGTCAACTGGTACTCAGCTGCCTCCACTCAAAACCGTGCTAGGGTAAACTTTGTTTTTCTCGTCAGGCTGTCCATTGTTATAATCTTCAACATATGCTGTCCTTAACTTTGCTGCTTCTTTCAGAGCTAAATCGAGGCCGAGCAAAAAAGCTCGCCAAGACAAAACAGGAGAAGAAAGGCTCCTCCTGAACCGGACACTGTCCCGAATGTTGAAGCGACTATCCCTGAAGATCTAATTGATGACCCATCAGTCCGAGATGAAGTCGTTGTTCCCGAAGAAGGCTCTGTTAACCCCTCTGGCCCAACGGATCAACCAGCCAGTCCAATTCGTGCTGAGAAAACCATTAGTTCCTCAAAGCCTGCCGAAAAACCGACCGTGCCAGTCCTGACCGGCGACCACAAAGATGATGAAGTCATGATTACTGGCATAGGTCATACTGAACCGGGAAATCCCATCGCTTTAGCCAAGCACACTGCTAAAGAAGAAATTTCTGCTTTAAGTAAAGGTAAATGGGATGTTGATCTGGCAACGTACTCCGCCCTTGGTGCTCAAGACATTCATTCTGGCTACTTAAACCGGCTATATACTAGCCGTGACTATGAAGCCAATCTTGTGAAGATGATGAAAGACAAATTCGAGGTAACTTCCATGCCCTCACTCCTGCTTCTTATCACCGTAGCCCCCAAGGGTCGGTTTAACTTTATCATAATTGAATCGACACTTGTAATCATCATACCGTAGCATCCGAAATATCATTAGAACAAATAGCCATTAGCCCCCAAGTGCCGAGCTGAATACTTGTATTGTGCTTGGGACTTTGATAATTAAATGATAACTTTAGATCAAATAAGCATTAGCCCCCAAGTACAAAGTACCTAACTTGTTATGTGCTTGGTACTTCCTTTGTTTAAACCGTACAACTGTCGGACTGCAGACTGAACTGAAGGTCAAAGAAAGCCAAATTGCCGATCTTCAAGAGAATATAAAATCCCAGCAAGCAGAAACTTCCAAAGCCAAAGAGGAACTAACCAGCGCTTTAGGCAGCATGGAACAATTGAAAGAAGGTTTTCAGAAGGAGCGGGCTGACTGGGTCACAGAAAAGGCCGCTTTAATCAAAAAGATTGAAAATGCAGAATTTGCCCTTAAACCGGTAACAGACGAATTGACCAGCGTGAAGCGACAGGTGCACGCAATGACTACCGCCATCTTTGGTAAGCCTCGCGTGACTTGTGTAATAATCCTGATTCTTCTATAAAAAAGCTCGGTTTATGACCTGCTGATCATATTACAGGCACTCGCATCAACCACCTGGGATCAGATGTGCGTATGAAGCTAAAAGCGGCCTATACTTTAGTCGAGCAGCTGTACACCGGCGCACAGCGGGTTATCACTACTGCTTCACACAACAATCCGGCCCCCACATTGATCCAGGACACGCTGAAGAGGTTGTCGATGCTTCCCGCTCGGATTGAAGAGTTAAAAAGATCCGCTGCTCGAACCGGAGCCATTAATGCCTTAATCCAGGCCAAAGCATGGGTGCCTGATTTTGATCCCGTTGAAGCGGCTCAAGGTTATCCTAGCTTAAAGGAGGATGGCTCCGAGTTCGATGAAGAAGAATTAAGAAAGATAAAACGGGCAGTGCGCCTTCTAGCCTGTCAATTGGTAGAAGAGGCAAACTTGTCTCATTATCAAGCCCAGTATAATAACCAGAACAAACGGGTAGCAGCGCCAATCCCTGAAGCGGAAAACTTAATTCCTCCAATCCGGAAACACACCTATGCCCCTGATATTGAACCTCGTCCCTGATACATGAGGAAGCTGTCTTTCAAGCTTTAATGGGGATTGATTGGACCACTGTTGACCTCCAGCCGCTGGGTAGGGAGGAGGAAGCGGAAGCGGCGCAGGATGATCCAGAATCATCAAACCGGGATGACACACAGGCGTGAACCGAGGGCAGCTTTAATCGGTTTCCTTTTGATACTTTGTCAAAAAACAATCATCTTATTTAGGCACCATGTTGCCTTTTAATAGGATAGACCGTACTTTATGCTTTATGAGATGCCTTCGCGCATTCAGTACTGATATTCTCCTTTGAAAAATTATTTTTGCCAGCTTGTATCTCCTGCAATCACAAAATTTTAAACTACCAGGGCGGTTGTACCGTCATCCGGCTTGTGAATCTTTATGTAAATAAGCAAGGAAACTTGCAAGTATGATCAAACTATTTGTGATACAAAATACCTGCCATATAGTAGGCATGAAATAGGCGTTTGTGGCCAATGTTAAAACGGTAGTTGATATTTTTTAAACCATCGTGGGAGAACCGAGCTCCTGTGTATATAACACCGGTTTACCGTCCTTTACTGATAAGAATCTTTTGTTGCTCGAAAAAGGATGTTTAGCAGAAAAACCCAAACCGAACCAACAATCTCAGATTGTTGAAAAAAGAAAGGCCGTGTTCCGCCAAATTGGCTATGTAGAACCGGTGTAAAATATTGTCGGTTTAAGAGAAAGGCAATAAACCATCAACGGTGACAAAAACCTTTTGCAAAAGAAGAGCTCTATTGAGCTTGGTTAGATGGAATTACCATGGTCAGATGCAACCGAGCCCCCCGAAGGTGTAGCGAACTTGCCTGGCACCACGCCATGAAAAACCGTGTTTGAAGGCCGTAAACCCTTATCCTTGAGCCCCATACATCGAAAGGTCTCATAGTATAGGATGTTAATACTGCTACCCCCATCCATGAGCACCTTGGTGAACTTATAACCTCCTAACTGAGGCGCCACCACTAAAGCCAGCTGACCCGGATTATCCACCCGAGGAGGGTGATCCTCTCTACTCCAGATGATCGGCTGCTCTGACCATCGTAGGTATTGGGGCACGGCCGGTTCAACAGAGTTAACTGCCCTCTTCCGGACCTTCTGGTCTCGCTTGTCCAAGCTAGTGGTGAATACATGATATTGGCCACTGTTTAGCTGCTTTGGATTGCTCTGGTACCCCGATTGCTGCTGATTATAGCCCCCTTGATCATTTTGGCTATGTTGATTACCATGTCCGCCCGGATTGCTATTCCCGCTCGGATTACCATTAAACCCTGAACCGGAGTTTCCTCCACCGTGGCTTGGCCCGGATCTTGAACCGCCACCAGGATTGTGATCATACCGGAAGGCGTTGGAATTCTTGAACTCTCGCATGATGTAACAATCCTTCCACACATGGTTTGCTGGTTCCTCCGTCGTCCCATGCTTTGGGCAGGGCTGATTCAACAAACTATTTAAGCGCTCTGGATTGGGGCTGGGTCCGCCACCGCGGCCTTTGCCCCTACGCTGCTGGCCCCTGTTCTGCACATTGGTGTTAGCCACAAAATCCATGGAACCATCTGATTTACGCTTGCCTCCGACGTTGCTCCCTAGGTGATGTTGCTGTCCTCTGGAGTTGCCGTTCTTCTTTCCCTTCCCTGCCTTTTCATCATCAGACTCGGGATCCTTGGTATTATCAGAATCAGCATACTTTACCAAAGCAGCCATGAGAGTCCCTATGTCAGTGCAATGGCGCTTCATTCGTCCTAATTTCAATTTCAAGGGCCCAAACCGGCAATTGCCTTCCAAAGTCACAACTGCAGTGTCAGCATTGATGCGGTCTGATGAATGCAAGATTTGCGAAACGCGGCGCACCCAATGAGTGGTTGACTCTCCTTCCGCCTGGACGCAGGCGGCTAAGTCCACTATCGACATGGGTTGCCTGCACGTATCTTTGAAATTACCGATAAACCGAGCTCGCAATTGAGCCCATGAACCGATGGTATTGGGCGGCAGGCTTTTTAACCAAGTGCGGGCCGTTCCTTCAAGCATCATAGTAAAATATTTTGCACATGCAGCTTCATCTACGTCAAGCATCTCCATGGCCATCTCGTAACTCTCCACCCACGCCTCCGGGGGTTGATCTGCTGTATAATTCGGTACCTTGCGCGGCCCCTTGAAGTCCTTAGGCAGGCGCACATTACGCAAAGCAGGTATAAGGCAAGGCACCCCCAAAGCGCTAGAAGCAAGCCCTGGTTCGACCGAAGTGGTGGGACGAACCGGCGTAAGCTGGCGGGTCTGGTGTGCTGCCAATTCGGCTTCTCTGCGTGCACGGGCCCGGTCTACCAACTCCTGAGCATCAGGAGCCGGATTGTTGCCGCGGGGCACTCCATGCCGTGCATTGCTGGACTCAGCTTGTTCTTCCATGTGCCTGCTATAACTCCGGGTTGGACGTGGAGTAGAATGAATCCGCTCGCGGTTGTATGAATACGCTTCCTGTTGGACCAGCGCCGTTCTGAGGAGCTCCTTGACCCGGCGCGTCTCTATTGCCTGTAATGAATCTCCCTCGACCGGAATAGCCTCTAGACGCGCTGCCGCAGCAACAAGATTATCCAGCGGGTTGGAGTAGTGATCCGGGGGTGTGGTCACAATCCGTGGCTCCGGGTTATAATGGGGCAGATGTATTATGCGGGGCTGAACCGGCGCGCCTGTCCCGGGCGCCTCTGCTCGGTTTACCACTGGTTGATTACTGGTCCCTGCTCCAGGAGTATTGAAAAGATCCCTTCCTTCAAAAACCGGTGGCAGGCGGGACCGATATTTCCTCCTCATGACCTCCTGTGAAGCGTTCTGATCCAGCATGAACTTATAGGCTTGTGCGTTCAAAGCGGCCCGTTCCGCAGTCATCCTGACCTCCTCGGCCGCCAGATCCGCCTTGGCCTGGCTAATCTGTTCTCTCACCTTTGCAATCTCTGCGTTATGAGCATCCCGATCCGCCGGATTAGCCTCTGTCAAGAGCGCCGCCAATGCGTCAAACAGATCGGATAATACTTGAACCGGTGGGCGCACAAAACCTCCTGCTCCGGCAGCCGTTGAACCGGAAACCATTGCTGCGGCCGTCGATGAATGAGGTGCTACTTGGGTGCCGGCCATGAATATGCCGACCCGGCCAGGCAGATCGAAGGGGTCCGGAATACTGTTGCCGTCGGAACAGCCCCCAATCCGACCATCATGCACTTGATACAGGGACTCAGTTTCCCCGGTTGACGACTCATCGCCGGAACAAACGACGGTTTCGCCACCAGATTCTGATCCGTCCTTATAATTTCCTCCGTGGATGACTCCCACAAAGCCACGCTTTACGGCTAGCTTAACCCGGGCAGGTCGCGCACACTGAGCTGTCTCGATGAGGTCGGTGCAGGTGTCCAGCTCAGGGCCCGGTTCACCAATCTTGCCGATAAAAACGTGTATACTGCCAAAGGGGACCCGGTACCCGTACTCAACTGAGCCGGCCTCGGGGCCCCAGCCTTCGTCGTCGATGTAAACCTTACCGCGGCGACTCTTGGTCATCCGGCCCACGGCATATCCCTTGAGTCCTTCAAAGCGGCCCTCCAAGAACTTGAAACCATCGTGCGATAGCCCCACGGTGGGCGCCAACTGTCGTGGGTTTGTCACGGCAGATGTCCTATCCAAAGGACTTAGTCGTGGAGCCATCGCAACGGGTTAACTCGAAGGGGTTAAAGCGGACACAAGGACACAGAGAATTATACTAGTTCGGCCCCTTCGATGAAGGTAAAAGCCTACGTCTAGTTGGTGTTGGAATTGATGAAGTCTCGACGACTAGGGAGCAATTGCTTCTCCTAGGCTTCGAGTTGTTGGTTCCCCCCTGAACCGATATCGGGTCGTCCCCTTATATACACGGGTGACGCCCGTCGGTTCATAGAGTCCCAATCTCCGGTTCATAGAGTCATCATTGGTGGAATAAGAAGCAGCCTTGCGAAATTGACCATCCAATGGACGAATGCCTTCATCTATCACAGCAGTGGCCTTGCCCTTTTCATCAGCTGAGGAGAATGTCCTTTTGAGGACTTCAATAGGAGGCAAGTAGCTGCAGTGGTTGAGAGTTTCAGCCTTGTAGTTGAGTGAAGACCTTGTCCTGATGAATCTCATAATTCAAGGTGCATAAGGCTTCAGCTCAAATGGTGACATAGCAATGTTGGCTAGAGTCCTCATGAAGAAATCATGGAAGTTTATGGGAACGCCATGTATGATATTGAAAAGCATATTCTTCATGATGCCAACAATTTCTTCATCGGAAGAATCATGTCCTTTGATGGGACATATTGTCTTCGTCAGAATGCGATAGACAGTCCTAGGCACATACAGCAATTCCTTGACGAGGAATTTGGTACGAGGTGATTGCCCTGGCTTAAGAGGCTTCATGAGCACTTGCATATAGTGGTTTGACAGTTCAGGTTCATCATACACGCAACGCGCATCTTCAGTGGTTGGACTAAGAGAAAGGCAGCGAAGCAATTCAGTTGCTGGGGCCTTGTAATGTGTACTTTCAGTCATCCAGTCCAGAACCCATGAATTGACATTTCCAGAGTTGCCAGTGATGTGCAGTGTAGCATAGAACTGAAGAATAAGTTCTTCATTCCAATCGCATATATCTGTGCAGAAGTTGAGTAGCCCAGCGTCGTGAAGAACACTAAGGACTGGCGTAAAGCACGGCATTGATTCCATATCCACATGAGGAATATGTGCATGGTCGAAGACTTTGTCTTTGTTGTAAAGCACTGAGGAATAGAAATTTGCTTGGCTGGCAGTCCAGAAACGCCTCTTCCTTATGCGAGCAGAGTCATAAGGATTGTATTCAGTGAAGAATACGTGCTCGCCATAGAAGTCTTCAGCCTTGAATTTCTGTTTGCGTGAGAATGGATCCTTTGGCCTTGGCAGAGGAGTGTCAGTGAGTTGCATCACGACCTCAGGAATCACAAGCTCAGGTTCTTCAGGCTGAGGAATTTCAGGATTTTCCTCAGGTGCAGTCACCTTGTCTGTTTCAGCAGCAGTTTCTTCAGCACTAGTGGCTGGAATTTCTTCATTCACAGAAGCAGTGGGATGAGTTGCATCAGAGCCCAATTTTATGGTTGGTGAAGGAGAGTGAGGGATTTGCTGCAAAGGAGTGAAGAGTGGGGAATTGGGATGCTGACTTTCCCAAAAGTCGTCATTCATTACTAGAGTTGTGCTTCCAATATCCACATCTTCATCATCAATTTCTTCAACACCAGCCTCTTCAGCATCAAACTGAGGCATTGGTGATGAGACTATTGGGGTTGAAGGGATTGTATCCACTTCAATTTCTTCATCAATCTGCTCTGAGGAAGCAGCAGACTGAGTTTCTTCATCTGATCCACTTGGGATCTCATAATCTTCACCAAAAGGAACAAGGTCCTTTGATGGCATGGAGGAGATAGGAACAACATCAATTGGATTGGCAAATGAGCTGGTCATGGGCTTCATCTTCTTTGGGACTGAAGATTCTGAAGCACTTGATGCTTTCCTTTTCTTCACTGCAGCTCGCTCTGCAGCCTTGGTTTTCTTCACATCTAAAGCAGAGGGAAGAATTGGAGTTGGAGTTGATGCAGGTGGAGCTGAGGAATCTGGTTCATTTTCTTCAGGCACAACTGATGCAGTTGCCCTGGTCTCTTCATTTTCTTCAGGCGCACCTCTAGTGGATGCCCTGGCAATTTCATCAATGGCTGGAGCAGAGTCATCAGCCTTGGAACTAGCATTTTCTTCAGCAGCCTGAACTTCATCAGCGGTGCTGGCATGTTCTTCAGTTTGCTGAACAGATGCTTCAGCTTGAGGAATTTGTTGCTTTGAGGCAGTACCCTTGGTGAAGGTATCAGTAAGCCTCACAAATCTGACATTGGCTCCTTGCCAATCAGCATAGTACGAGTCAAAGTTGTCGCTGAGGGCTTTGATCTCAGCCTGCATCTTGACAAGTTCCTCAGGCTTCATTTTGAGAACATTTTTCTTCAGCAGCTTCTCTTTGCGGTACTGGGATTTCTTGATCTCTCTGGCCCTATCATATTTCCACTTCTCCTCTTGGATGAAGTGAGTCAGCATGTGACTTTGGCCAGGTGTCAGCTTGAAATCAGGCATAGGAGTGTTGGGATCCTTGTGCCAGAGATCAATATAGTCTAGGATCGCCCTTGGATCCAAAAGCAGGGGCACAGGTGTGCCTTTGGCTTTAGCAGCCCTTTCTTGGCGGTCTCTGATGATTTCAGCGAGTTCTTCTTCATCAGCTTCATCATCATCAGATGGCATAGTGAAGACCACTTGCTTCTTTGGACTTGGGCGAGTGCCGCGTCCAGCGGTAGCCTTTTTCTTCAGTAACGAGGGTCCAGCTGAGGATTTTGGTGCAGCTGAGAAACTAGCTGAGACACCAGAGGCAACAGAGATGCCAGTTGTCCTTTGGCATGAGGCCAGATGCACAGGAGCTGAGGACTTTGTGGGAGCAGGAGCAGCATGAGGAATTTGCTTTGAAGATTTTGAAGATTCTGGCCGTGAGGGCGCAGCTGAGGAACTTGGCCGTGAGGGCATTGAAGGTGAAGCACTTGGCTTACGAGCAGGCTTCTTCATCATTGATTTCCTCGGCTTGGCAGAAGCCTCAGTGGCAGCAGCAGCAGCAGATTCTTCATTGAATTTCCTCACAGCTTCTTTTGCTTGCTTTTGCAGTTTACGCTGGCGCTTGGCCCATTCTTGAGGAAATTCCTCACCTCTTATGATGCTAGAGGGATCAGCCACTTGGCCAGGTGCCAATGGAGGGCGTTGACATGGAGGGTTTACGGCGAATTTCTTCATGTACTTAGGAGTAACATATCTGTACTCCCTCCATTCTCTTGCCCATCTCCTTTCAATCCTCTGTATGCGCACCTTGCGCTGATTTCTATCTTCTTCAGGAGGTGTGCAGTACCCAGCATAAATGTCCTCAGGGATTTCAAATGCAGTCATGACCTCTGGTCTCTTTCCTCCTTTCTGCGGCCTTTTACCTTCAGCCATTTTCTTCAGATGAGGAATTTGAACAATGGAATTCTCTGAAGAAGTATGCAACTTTTCTTCGAGGAACGCTGCAAATGAGTTAAGTTGATGAGAACCTAAGGATTCAGCAGCGGACATGTGTACCTGTGAACAGAGTATAGTTGCGAGGAATTTGAAGAGGTCATATGCGTTCTCAGAGGGTTTTTCATAAAGAACAAGTTTTGAGGAATTTGACCAGATTCGTCTTGAGGAATTTCACTAAGCTCCACATATATCTCGGGTTCCAGAGTTGTATAGATTGAGAATCCACACAATTGAGGAATCTTGAAGAAATTTAGACTTAGGGAAATGAATCAAGAACAGAGAACAAGTGAGGTGTTTTGTGTGTGAGGATTTGAAGAATAAAAACACCTTTGAAGATTTTGTAGAAAAACTTCGAATCAAAGAGGGCAGTAAAAATAGCTTTTAATTACCCTGAATGAAGAACATGACGAACTGTGAGTTGGAACAGTGAAGTTCGTCAATGCAGATCTTCCACGCCCTAACTTGGCGGAGGAAGACGTCTACGGCGGCGGCGGAGGTGAAGATTTCCGCTGTCGGCGCGAGTACGTCGGCGATGAGGTCGAGGCAGTGAAGCTTTTCCTCACCGGCGACGATGGAGTAGCGACGGCGCTAGGGTTTGGAGAGCTCGAGCGAGGTAAAGGAAGTGAGGATGGCAACGGAGGGGTATTTATAGCCGCAGTGAAAAACTGCTCGTCCGAAGATTTAGGACTAACATGCCCCTGGTCGTTCTCCTTCACTTGACATGTGTCACCCACGTAATGTGTAGTGGAGATCCTGTAAGATCGTGGGTGAGTAAAATAATCCATCGTGGGAAGTGGAACGGATTGCGCGGCAAAACCGAAGGTTTGGATAAGATTAGTTTTAACATTCCGTTCGCAATTTCTTCAGCTGACAAGACACAGTGAAGAATTTGAACGAGTTTCAAATAGAACGCACATGAAGAATTTGTGAACAGACTGGATTGAGTATAGCATAGAGGGGAAGGGTCCGATCACATTCACTTAGCAAAAAAAATTCCAACTTGAAGAAATAGCTATAAGTGAATGCTCTAGAGGACATAAACTCATATATATATATATAGCAAATGAAGAAAAACGACGGCACAAGTGAAGACTTTGTAAAGTTTGAAGAATTTGAAAAACTGAAGAATTTCAAAAGTTGAGGCAAACTCAAATTGAAAATTTTCAACTTTTGTGGTGGCGTGACCCACCGTGTAATAATGATGATTTCAGACACCGCGTACAATTGTCGTAGGGTTCTGAGAATCAAATTCTTCATTAATTTCTTCACACTTAGAGTGTTATTCTTCATTGATTGAAGAAAAACGTTTCTTCATGTGTTGCACATCTAAGTCATCAATTATGCATAGGTGTTAGGATGAGTGCATTTTCAAAGTACATTCGAAGATTCTAAGATATTTAGCTCACACCGCAACTTGCTAAATCTCTTCTCATCCAAGGGCTTAGTGAAGATATCGGCTAGCTGTTCTTCAGTCTTCACATGCTCAATAGAAATGTCGCCCTTCAACACATGATCACGAAGAAAATGATGACGAATCTGAATGTGCTTTGTCTTCGAGTGCTGAACTGGGTTGTGAGCAATCTTGATGGCACTCTCATTGTCACAGAGGAGAGGCACATTCTTCACGTTGAATCCATAGTCCTTGAGTGTTTGCTTCATCCATAGTAGTTGAGCACAGCAAGAACCAGCAGCAATGTACTCAGCTTCAGCAGTAGACAGTGATACACAGTTCTGTTTCTTCGAGGAGCAACAGACCAAGGATCGTCCGAGGAAATGACAAGTACCAGATGTTGACTTGCGATCCACACGGTCACCAGCATAGTCAGAATCAGAATATCCAATGAGGTCAAAGTCTGAGCCCTTGGGGTACCATAATCCTAGTGTTGGTGTGTGAGCTAGATATCGAAGAATATGCTTCACAGCCGTATGGTGTGATTCCTTCGGTGCAGCTTGAAATCGTGCACACATGCAAACACTAAGCATTATATCTGGCCTAGATGCACATAAGTACAATAAAGAGCCAATCATGGAGCGGTATACCTTGTGATCGAAGTCAGTACCATTTTCATCAGTGCATAGATGACCATTTGTGGGCATAGGAATTTTGAGACCTTCGCAATCTTGCATGCCGAATTTCTTCAGGACATCCTTGAGGTATTTCTCCTGAGATATGAATATCCCATTGTGTTGTTGACGAATTTGTAGACCTAAGAAGAATTTCAATTCTCCCATCATAGACATTTGATATTCTTCACTCATCATATAGGCAAATTCATCACTATAACGTTGGTCAGTACAGCCAAATCTGATACCATCAACTGATAGAGGCAAAGGTGTCCCGTCTTTCGATGAGATGGTGGCTATCGTTTAGGATGAAGTCGACTTTGACGATCCGACTACGAACGTGCGATGACGTCGCGCCTTAGCAATCGCTAAACCAACTCCGAGAGGTTATTGACCACGCCGGAGCACGATCAACCTGACCACGAGGGTCTGTTTCCTGCAGGCAAACGAAGAACAAGCAAGAAACTAAGATTGCAATCTGGATATTGCGAATAAAAGAGGAAAGCTTTATGAATGAAGGTGGGGTTCTGTGACGCCTTGGTCTGGTCGTTGAACACAAACGAAGTACGCGAAGTTGCTGCTATGGCGAACTTTTGATCTAAACAAAACCCAAAGTCTAAACGACGCCCTAAGGGCTGTATATATGGAGGAAGAGGGGGGGGGGATTTCGTGGCCCTTGAGGAAGGGGTCCGAAACCAACCCTAACTCTTGTTTCCCCACACATACGGACTCTAAAAACAGCCTATACTTAAGTATTTCGAAATTACATGGGCCTGGCCCAATAATAAGGTGACGCAGCACCTAGAATAGCCTCTGGACGAAATTTATGAAGTGGCATCTTGTATATTTCGTCCAAGGCTTCATTCACTCCTTATGGTGGCTTCAGAGTCCTGAAATCATCACTTGTAACTCCGTTCTTGTTCCCCTTGCGCATGCCATCAACTCCATGCGTGTTCTTGCTCCAATGTTCACCCTTCTCCAAGCTAGGCCCTTCATTTGTAAGCAAAACAAATGTATCCACTTTAGGCAGTATCATATTCTCATGAACATTAGAATCATTACCAAGAAACGAAAGTACCTGGTAATTTAATTGGCGTGCGCGAGCTCTAGTAATTGGTCCAGTATGTATAGCAGCAGGGGCTGTGGATGTAACAATGGTATTGATGTCCTCATCATCCTCCCCTTCTTGAAATGAAGTCGTCCTCGACGGAAGCTCACCTTCCTCACCCAAATAAGGCTTCAAATTTGCAATGTTAAAAGTGGGACTAACCCCAAAATCTGCAGGCAGCTCAAGTTTATATGCATTATCATTTATTTTCTCTAACACCTTAAATGGACCATTAGCACGTGGCATTAGCTTTGATTTGCGCAAATTAGGAAACCTATCCTTACGCAAATGTAACCAAACAAGATCACCAGGTGCAAAGACAACATGTTTTCTACCCTTATCTCCAGCAAGTTTATATTTAGCATTCATACGCTCAATGTTTTCCTTAGTTAACTTATGCATTTTTAAAATCAATTCAGCACGTTCTTTAGCATCAAAATTAACCTTCTCCGAAGATGGAAGAGGCAACAAATCAATAGGTGCACGAGGTAGGAAACCATACACAATTTCAAAAGGGCACATCTTAGTAGTAGAATGCAATGAACGATTATAAGCAAATTCAATATGAGGCAAGCATTCTTCCCACATTTTCTTATTATTCTTCAAAACAGCCCTAAGCATAGTAGACAATGTTCTATTGACTACTTCAGTTTGTCCATCAGTTTGGGGGTGACAAGTAGTACTAAAAAGTAGTTTAGTCCCCAACTTAGCCCATAAACATCTCCAAAAGTGGCTAAGAAATTTAGTATCACGATCTGAAACAATAGTATTTGGCACACCATGCAAGCGAATAATTTCACGAAAGAACAAATCAGCAACATTAACAGCATCATCGCTTTTATGACATGGTATAAAGTGTGCCATTTTCGAGAATCTATCCACTACAACAAATATGCTATCCCTCCCCTTCTTTGTTCGAGGCAAACCTAAACCAAAGTCCATAGATATATCCTCCCAAGGAACACTAGGTACAGGCAAAGGCATATATAAACCATGAGGATTGAGTCGTGACTTAGCTTTTTGACATGTAGTGCAGCGAGCAACAAAACGCTCAACATCCCGTCTCATCTTTGGCCAAAAGAAATGTGTAGCAAGTACGTCCTCTGTCTTCTTCACGCCAAAGTGTCCCATTAATCCTCCTCCATGCGCCTCCTGCAACAACAAAAGACGAACAGAACTAGCTGGAATGCATAGCTTGTTAGCACGGAACACAAAACCATCATTAACAACGAACTTGTTCCATGATCTACCTTCTTTACAATTCTGCAAGACATCTTTAAATTCAGCATCATGCACATATGGATCTTTGATGGTCTCCAAACCAAATATTTTAAAATCAAGTTGTGAAAGCATAGTATAACGACGAGACAATGCATCAGCAATAACATTTTCTTTACCCTTCTTGTGTTTAATGACATAAGGGAAAGTCTCAATGAATTCAACCCATTTAGCATGTCTACGGTTCAGTTTAGCTTGACTTTTAATGTGTTTCAAAGATTCATGATCAGAATGTATAACAAATTCTTTGGGCCATAAATAATGTTGCCATGTTTCTAAAGTCCGAACAAGAGCATATAATTCTTTATCATAAGTAGAATAGTTCAGACTAGGCCCACTCAATTTTTCAGAAAAGTATGCAACAGGTTTGCCATCTTGTAATAACACACCTCCTAATCCAATTCCACTAGCATCACATTCAAGCTCAAAAGTCTTATTAAAGTCAGGAAGTTGAAGTAAAGGAGCATTTGTCAACTTATCTTTCAATACCGTGAAGGCTTCTTCCTGTGCGGTACCCCAAACAAAAGGCACATCCTTCTTTGTAAGCTCATTGAGAGGTGCAGCAATGGTGCTAAAATCTCTCACAAAACGCCTATAGAAACCAGCGAGTCCAAGAAAACTCCTCACTTGTGTGACCGTTTTGGGCTGCGGCCAACTCTCAATAGCTTCAATCTTGGCTTTATCAACTTCAATTCCCTGTGGAGTAACAACATAGCCAAGAAAAGACACTCGGTCGGTGCAAAAGGTGCACTTCCCAAGGTTACCAAACAAACGTGCATCACATAGAGCATTAAAAACAGCACGTAAATGTTCCAAATGTTCTTCCAAAGATTTGCTATAAATCAGTATATCATCAAAATAGACTACCACAAATCGTCCAATGAAAGCACGTAAAACTTTGTTCATTAATCTCATGAAAGTACTAGGTGCATTAGTTAACCCAAAAGGCATGACTAACCACTCATATAAACCAAACTTAGTTTTAAATGCTGTTTTCCATTCATCTCCCAATTTCATACGAATTTGATGGTATCCACTACGCAAATCAACTTTGGAGAATATTATAGATCCACTCAATTCATCAAGCGTATCATCTAGCCTAGGAATAGGATGACGATAACGAATAGTAATATTATTAATGCCTCTACAATCAACACACATACGCGATGTACCATCCTTTTTAGGCACTAGTATAATAGGAACAACACAAGGACTAAGAGATTCACGTATATAACCTTTGTCGAGCAGCTCCTGTACTTGACGCATAATCTCCTTCATCTCCTCTGGATTGGTACGGTATGGTGCACGGTTGGGTAGCGATGCACCGGGAATTAAGTCAATTTGATGCTCAATCCCTCGAATAGGTGGTAATCCCGGTGGCACGTCTTGTGGAAAGACGTCAGCGAACTCCTGCAAAATGTTAGTAACAGCAGGAGGCAAAGAGGAAGGCACGTCCTCGAATGAAAATAATACCTCTTTGCACACAAAAGCATAGCAAACAGATTTGCTAACATCTAGATCATCAATATCAGATTTGGTGGCAAATAAACATGCACTTTTCAATTTAATTTCAGAAGCAACACTAGATGGTTTATTATTAGGCTTCATTTGTTGCTCAAATTCTTTTGCCACAATCTGATTTTCACTCTTATTTTGCTCCTGTTTTGCTTTATTAGCTCGATTAATATCATCTTTCAAAATGGAATCAGGAGTCATAGGAAGCAAAGTAATATTTTTTTCCTTATGAACGAGAGTATACTGATTGTTTCTACCATGGTGTACAGAATTTTTATCAAATTGCCATGGTCTACCAAGTAATAAGGAACATGCTTGCATAGGTACCACATCACAATCAACATAATCAGCATATGTAGAGATACTAAAATGCACACGAACAGTACGTGTTACCTTAACCTTGCCGCTGTTGTTGAACCATTGGATGTAGTAAGGATGTGGATGTGGTCTTGTGGTGAGGGATAGCTTCTCCACCATCTCCATGCTAGCCAAGTTGTTGCAGCTCCCTCCATCTATGATGACGCGAACAGAACGTTCCTTCACAACTCCCTTTGTATGGAACAAATTATGCCTCTGATTTTGCTCAGCTTGCGTGACCTGCACACTCAAAACACGTTGAGCAACCAAACATTCATACCTGTCAGCATCTTCAGGAGCCATGTATTGCGTCTCATGATCAGAATCATCTCCACCGTGTTCTTCATGTGTAAGAAGAGCCAAAGTCTCCTCATCATAGTCACTAGCGGACTCATACCCACCATCCTCAGTAGCAATCATCACACGCTGAGATGTGCATTCGCGCGCAAAATGTCCTCTTCCCTTACAACGACGACAAATAATATCACTTGTGTGCCCTGTAGACGCCATGGAAGAAGCAGAGCTCTGTGCAGGCCCGGCAGGTGTGCTCTTGGCAGATAGTGGTGGTTGTGCCTGCTTTCTTGTATCACAGTTGGAGGTGGCAGCCGACGGAGGTGCCGGTGTAGCAGAACGTGTGGAAGTAGATGATGCACGTGGTGTCCATGATGAAGGTCGACCTGCAGAAAAGTTAGTTCGCGCCAATGCCTGTCGATCCTGCACTTCACGTTCAGCTTTACAAGCAAGATGGAATAAACGAGTGATATTATTATAATCCTTATAGTCTAGAATGGTCTGAATCTCTCTATTTAATCCACCCAGAAAACGTGCAAGCATAGCTTCATTCTCCTCAACAATACCACATCGTATCAATCCAGTTTGTAATTCCTGATAATATTCTTCTACAGAATTTTTTCCTTGTCTTAAGCGCTGCAATTTTTGAAGTAATTCATGTTGATAATATGGCGGAACCCAACGAGTACGCATAGCAGTTTTCAAAGCAGCCCAAGTAGCTGGAACAGGATATAATCTACAATATTCAGACCACCAAACACATGCAAAGCTAGTGAAAGCACAAACAGCAGCAGGAACACGTCTCTCCTCAGGATATTGTAAACATGTAAATCGTTGTTCAGTTTCTAACTCCCAAGTAAGATATATATCAGGAACATATCTACCCTCAAATGGTGGGATATTCAATTTCAGTTTAGGGAGATGGTCATGATCTCGTACCTGAGGGGGAGCCCTAACATTACCATTATTTGCATGTGGACGACCTGGTGGTTGTGGTGCTGGTGGTTGCACGTAGTTCTGATGTTGATCAACCTCATCCTCGTAATCTCCCACATAATCATCCTCCTCCGCATCAGCAGCAGGAGCCACAGAAGTATCAACAGCAGCACCAGCAGGTTGGCCAGGCTGAAGAGGGACACGGGTCGCTCGGCGGAGGGTTGTTTCGCGATGTGGAGGTAGTCGTTGTTGTTGTTGTAGAGGTGCGTTAGGTGCCGCCGGTGGTGGTGGTGGTAGATGCGCGAGCAATTCATTAAACTTGTTATCGAGCTTTGTTTCGAACGCCTTCTCAATGCCATCTATCTTCTCCATGGCCTCTACAAATCTATTTAGCACATCTTCCACCTGTCCACTCATCATTTGTTGAAACTTATCATGTAACGCTTTGTTTGTCATGTTCTCCCAGTCAGTCTCGTCGGCTTGTGATCCTGCCATGGTTAGCAGCAATAGAAACACACAAGAATATGATTCTACAGACTACTAGGAAGTGGTGGTGGTGGTGTGGTGGACAGTCACAAATCCGTCAAGCAAATCTCAAATTCTTACCAGTTCTTACCAAGCAGCAGGCGGTGATCGGCAACCCTTGTAGTCAAAACTCTCAAAGCTTGGATAGAGCGATTACCAGGGAGAGTCAAATGCACGACGTAGATGTATGTGGAGGTAGGAAGGCTTATAATATGGTAGCAAAAAGGGTCAGCAATAATCAATTCAGAGATGCAAAGTTGAATAAACGCTCAACGACGGTACTGTGCTGGTCCTAGGCTAGACCGTACTAGAGACGCGAGCCTAGAACACTAACAAAATCACGGCGCTGCACGTAAACAAGGGAGAAGCACACTCTGAATTTTTTTTATTTTTTTTCACTTTTTTTTCCTCTTTTTTTTTGCTCCGCAACAAATTTTTTTCGAAAAAGTCTACAAATGTCCTAAAAACTGCCTAGCCAGAATTTTCCAGACTTAGTTTTTTTTTTGAAACTGGAACTATTTTTCTTCTGCGGGTAGCACGAAAGTTGGGGAGTCCTTCTTTGTCACGACTCGGAGTATCGCGTGATCTGGAAATCGAGAACAAAGCAACAATTACTGGACTCGGACTAGGACTCGTGGCGGAGATGAATCTGGTGGAAACTCGGACTGGTGGCGGATATTTGCAGGGCGATGGAACACAGACTGGTGGTGAATCTGTGATGGAGGTGGACTCAGATTAGCGTGATGGCGGTGGATATGTGGTATATGGTAGCGGCGATGACGATGGTGGTATATGGCAGCGGTGATGACGATGGTGGTATATGGCAGCGGTGATGATGATGATGATGCGGTGGTGATATATGGCAGCGGCGACGTGACAACCTGTGAACAGAACTCGAAACTCTAAAGGACTAGACACTAAGACCAGCAACTTGACACGACGATGCAACCGCAAATTCAACAAAGCAAATACAGAAAAGATTATGCAAAGGCTCAGATTGGTTCGGATAGGATGAACTAACCCTATTTTTTTTTGGTTTTTTTCGTGGACTATAGGTATGAAGAACAGACTCGATCTAAACTACGAAAAACTGTAAAATCTCACCGAGCAACCTGGAAATCTGATACCACTTGATAGAGGCAAAGGTGTCCCGTCTTTCGATGAGATGGTGGCTATCGTTTAGGATGAAGTCGACTTTGACGATCCGACTACGAACGTGCGATGACGTCGCGCCTTAGCAATCGCTAAACCAACTCCGAGAGGTTATTGACCACGCCAGAGCACGATCAACCTGACCACGAGGGTCTGTTTCCTGCAGGCAAACAAAGAACAAGCAAGAAACTAAGATTGCAATCTGGATAATGCGAATAAAAGAGGAAACCTTTATTAATGAAGGTGGGGTTCTGTGACGCCTTGGTCTGGTCGTTGAACACAAACGAAGTACGCGAAGTTGCTGCTATGGCGAACTTTTGATCTAAACAAAACCCAAATTCTAAACGACGCCCTAAGGGCTATATATATGGAGGAAGAGGGGGGGATTTCGTGGCCCTTGAGGAAGGGGTCCGAAACCAACCCTAACTCTTGTTTCCCCACACATACGGACTCTAAAAACAGCCTATACTTAAGTATTTCGAAATTACATGGGCCTGGCCCAATAATAAGGTGACGCAGCACCTAGAATAGCCTCTGGACGAAATTTATGAAGTGGCATCTTGTATATTTCGTCCAAGGCTTCATTCACTCCTTATGGTGGCTTCAGAGTCCTGAAATCATCACTTGTAACTCCGTTCTTGTTCCCCTTGCGCATGCCATCAACTCCATGCGTGTTCTTGCTCCAATGTTCATCCTTCTCCAAGCTAGGCCCTTCATTTGTAAGCAAAACAAATGTATCCACTTTAGGCAGTATCATATTCTCATGAACATTAGAATCATTACCAAGAAACGAAAGTACCTGGTAATTTAATTGGCGTGCGCGAGCTCTAGTAATTGGTCCAGTATGTATAGCAGCAGGGGCTGTGGATGTAACAATGGTATTGATGTCCTCATCATCAACATATATTTGGCACACAAACAGTTCACCATCATATGATTTAGTAAAAAGAGTGGGATCGAGTGAACCGGGTGTGAAGCCTTTCTTCATGAAGAATTCCTTCAATGTGTCATACCACGCCCGTGGGGCCTACTTGAGGCCATAGAGGGCCTTGTTAAGTCTGAAGACTTTGTTAGGATGTTTTGGATCTTCAAAACCTGGTGGTTGAGCAACATATACTTCTTCTTCAATCTTACCATTGAGGAATGCACTTTTCACATCCATTTGGTATAAGATGATATCATGATGGTTAGCATAAGCAAGTAATATGCGAATAGCTTCAAGTCTAGCAACAGGTGCAAAAGTTTCATCGAAATCAATTCCTTCAACCTGTGTGTAGCCTTGAGCTACTAGTCATGCCTTATTCCTCACCACAACACCATTTTCATCTTGCTTGTTGCGGTAGATCCACTTTGTACCAATGATGTTATGCTTGCGAGGATCGGGACGATTGACCAGTTCCCATACATTATTGAGCTTGAACTGATGTAATTCTTCTTGCATGGCCTGAATCCACTCAGGCTCCAGAAATGCTTCATCTACCTTAGTGGGCTCTGTGATAGAGACAAAATTTAGATAGATGTGAAGCTTTTGAGCGTGTGAGAGGACCTGGTGCTCTAATGTCATCGATGATCTTCTCCACTTGCACTTCTTTTGCAATGCGAGGGTGAGTTGGTTGCCGTTGAGGAATTTGATCAGCATTTTTTCAGCATCAATTTCCTCAGCATTTTCTTCAGGTGCATCAGTTTGACGTTCTTCACGTTCTGGAACGAATTCTTCAGCAGATTCTTCAGTAGGAATGATATCTTCAGTAGCCTTGTGCTTGATCGATTCCTCAGGTGCTGGTTCATCTAACACAGAAGGTAGGTGCTCTCTTTGCGAGCCATTAGTTTCATCGAACCGCACATCTACAGTTTCAACAATCTTGTGAAGAACATTGTTGAAGACTCTGTAGGTGTGCGAGTCCTTTCCGTAACCAAGCATGAAACCTTCATGTGCTTTCGGTGCAAATTTAGAGTTGTGATGAGGATCTCTAATCCAGCATTTAGCACCGAAGACTTTGAAATAACTCACATTGGGTTTCTTGTCAGTGAGGAGTTCATAGGCAGTCTTCTTGAAGAATTTGTGAAGATATACTCTGTTGATGATATGGCACGCAGTATCAATTGCATCAACCCAGAAACGACGAGGGGTTTTGTACTCATCGAGCATAGTGCGAGCCATCTCAGCAAGAGTCCTGTTCTTGCGCTCCACGACGCCATTCTGTTGAGGAGTATAAGGAGCAGATAATTCATGAGTAATACCAAGTTCATCAAGATAGTCATTGAGACCCGAATTCTTGAACTCAGTGCCATTGTCACTTCTGATGTGCTTGATCTTCACACCAAAGTTAGTTGAAGCCCTCGAGGAAAATCGTTTGAAGACTTCCTGCACTTCAGTTTTGTAAGAGACAAGGTGCACCCATGTGTAACGAGAGTAATCATCAACAATAACAAAACCATATTGAGATGCTTCATTAGAGAGAGAGGAATAATGGTTAGGACCGAAGAGATCCATGTGAAGCAATTCGAATGGACGAGTAGTGGTCATGATAGTCTTCGCTGGATGCTTGGCCTTGGTCATCTTTCCAGCTTCACAGGCACCGCATAAGTGATCCTTGAGGAATTTGACATTCTCAATGCCAATGACATGCTTCTTCTTCGCAAGCGTGTGCAGATTCCTCATGCCTGCATGACCAAGTCGTCGATGCCATAGCCATCCTTCTGAAGTTTTTGCAAGTAGGCACGGCAGGTTGTGAATCTGCAGAGAAATCAACAATATACAAGTCTCCTCTCCTAAAGCCTTCGAAGACTTTGGATTTGTCAGATTCCATAATCACAACACAACGATACTTGCCGAAGACAACAACCATATCTAGATCACAAAGCATTGAGACAGACATAAGATTGTATCCTAAGGACTCAACAAGCATGACTTTGTCCATGTGTCGATCCTTTGTGATAGCAACCTTACCTAGACCCAATACCTGACTTTTGCTTTTATCAGCGAAGATGATATGCTTCATGTGTGATGCTGATAAGGGAGCATCCATCAACAGATTCTTGTCACCGGTCATGTGATTTGTACATCCACTATCAAGTACCCATTCAGTGGCTTTGGGTTGATCATCCTGCAGATGAATTAGTGCAACTTACGAACCTCATATACTTCGGTAGTGAAGAATATGACATCACAATTCATCAGATCAATTTCATCAAGCAGTAGAACCGATAAAACAGAGGGAGGACGTGTGAAATGAAAGTTCATTTCATCATGGTTAGCCTGCGTCCTTTCAGGCATTTTTTGTCAGGTCCCCAGCAAATTCTTCAGACATTACAGCACGTCTGGAGACCTGACCCTGCAGAAGAGATTAGTTCTTTTTCTTCACCACCCACATCTGAAGGGGTGGCAAAGAGTTCATCACTCTGCGAGCTCCATATGAGAATGGTGGCAAAGCAGCCAAACCATTTCGTTTCACATAAGAGGGGTTAGGGTAAGCATATGAATAAGCAGAGAAATTCTTTGAGGACTTATGAACATAATAATTTGAAGAATCATGCTCATATTCATAGCCCTTGGCTCTTCCCTGCGAAACAGAGTTGTTAGCACGATGATGTTCATATGAGGACTTTGATCCATGTGAGGAATTTGATCCTCTTGAGGAATTTGGTCTGTATGAGGACTTGGATCCATATGAAGAATTTGGTCCATATGAAGAATTAGATCTGGGGTTCCTTTTCTTCACAGGTGGTGTCATGAGGACATTCACCTGAAGACTTTCAAGGCAGCTTTTGGGAACCCAGATTTTCTTCATAGGGGAACCGTTCCTGCAGTTAGTGCCAACATATCTAGCAAATACTTCACCATTCTGATTTTTGAACAGTTTATAGTTGGAGTCAAATGACTCATCAGAAGAATGAGAAGATTCACATGTATAGCCAGATAAATCAGATGGATCAACTGGAGGTCCCTTTGCAGCAACCCATGAGGTTTTGGGGTACTGCTCAGGCTTCCAATAAGTACCATCCGCATTGAGTTTCCTCTCAAAGGCAATACCCTCTTTCCTAGGGTTCCTGTTGAGGATCTGCTTTTTAAGCACATCACAAAGAGCCTGATGCCCTTTGAGGCTTTTGTACATGCCTGTCATGTACAATTCCTTCAGTCCTGCATCGTCAGTGATACTTGCAATGTCCTCAGATGAGGAATTAGTGATAGCACAGACAGGTGAAGAATTTGTAACATTTGAAGAATTTGAACATTCAGGTGAAGAATTAGCAGATTCTCGTTCAATGCATTTTAAACATGGAGGAACAAATTCTTCCTGAGCAGCGCTGATTTGTTGAGCAAGTAATGAATCGCGCTCCTTCTGAAGATCTTCATAACTCACTTTTATCTTCTCAAAGTCAGACAAGAGAGAGTTATGCTGATCTTGAAGGGAGTCATACTTAGAATGCAGTCTTTGAAGACTTTCAGCCAAGGCTTGTGACTGATCCATTTCTTCACCCAACATATCATTGCTCTTACTAAGCATATCATTAGCATTTTTCAAAGCTCTTTGTTGTTTAGCAGCAAGGGAAGCAAGTTTGACATAACTGGGTCCAAATTCATCACCAGATTCTTCATCACTAGACTCAGATAGGTAGCATTCAGTTACCTCAGCACTTTTTGCCATAAGGCATGAAGTAGAGGATGATGATTCTGGTTAGAATGTCATCGATTTGAGCGATTCCTTGAAATCCTCAAACCAAGGATCATGACGGGTTCGATGGCCTTCATAGACATCAGAGAGATGGTCCCGAACAAGCTTCGCCTGATCGAGATGCACGATGTTTCTGAACTGGTTTCGAGACAGACTGGAGCAGATGACGGCCTTCGTTGTGAGGTTGAGTTGAGTGTACTTGCGAATGTCATCAGCTTCCGCCATCTTGCACAGATCGGTCAGACCAATCTCAGTGACGGTCCATAGCTCGCTGTCCATCACCATGAGACGCTTCTTCATCATAGCCTTCCATTTGGGATACTCATGACCGTCAAAGATGGGGCACGGTACTTTCTTCATATCTGCGGTCGACATAACTAAAACTCCAGGTGGTTAAACCAAAATCACACAGAACAAGGGAGTACCTTGCTCTGATACCAATTGAAAGTGCGTTATATCGACTAGAGGGGGGGTGAATAGGCAATTTTTATGAAATTCTTCACTGAGGAATTTGCTCGTGAGGAAATTCCTTAGCGAAGAAATACTAGCAGCAGAATAAGTACTCAGAAGTAAATATAACAGATTACATGCATGGTCTCATGATGAAATGAAGACAAACACAAAGTACAGAAAGCGTAGGCACAGGATAACTCTAGATGAAGACAAACAGACTGTAGAAATTGAACTAAGGAATTTGTGAAAGTCTTCAGTCAAAGTCTTCAAACACAGATATGAACAAACAGACAACACAGTAATGAGGAAATGAAGGTGTTGAGAAAATGGAACCAGTAAGCTTGGTGAAGACAATGATTTGGTAGACTAGTTCCAACTGTTGTCTCAGTTGTACGTCTGGTTGGAGCGGCTGAGTATTTAAACTCGAGGACACACAGTCCCGGACACCCAGTCCTGAGCACGCAGCTCGGGACACCAAGTCCTCACCGTATTCTCCTTGAACTAAGGACACATAGTCCTCGTCCAATCACTCGTGGTAAGTCTTCAGGTGACTTCCAAACCTTCACAGACTTGGTCACTCGGGGATCCACAATTCCTCTTGGATGCTCTAGACCTTGACGCCTAACCGTCTGGAAGAAGCACAGTCTTCAAAGGTAACAAGCGTCGGATCCACGCAGGATCAATTTCTTGATGCTCAATCACTTTGGGTTTGTAGGTGTTCTGGTTTTGGGTTTGGATTTTCCTCACTTGATGATTTTCGCTCAAAGTCCTCGGAGGATGGGTTGCTCTCAAATGACAAGTGTCAAGTTCAGCGGAGCAGCCAACCAGCTAGTGGTTGAAGGGGGCGGCTATTTATAGCCTAGGGAGCAGCCCGACATGATAAGACATAAATGCCCTTCAATGATATGACCGTTAGGTGGACAAGATATTTTAGGACAGCTGGCGCGTGGCGCAGCAACGGTCGGAAATTTGGAGTACAAATTCCTCAGGGCTATCATATTCCTCACTGTGTAGGCAATTCGCACTGGCGAATTCCTAACTCCTCAGTCAGAGCAAAGTCCTCAGTGACCAGAAGAACCGCGTCTCTGTCACTGAAGAAATTGACTGAACTGTATGAGATTTCCAATGGCTTCACTCGAAGGGATTGGTAGGTGTAGGATTTGAGTTGAGCATCACATGGAAATTTTCTTCTTAGTATTTCCTCGACCCCCTTTAACAGTACGGTGTTTCCTATGACTCAAGAAAGAGAAAAATGAAACTACGAAAACAAAAGTCTTCACGCTTCAAGTTCCTCGAACGAATACCATGTCTTCAAGGTCACACCAATTTCTTCACATTCAAAGTCTTCAGAAAGTCTTCAGAATATCAAAGTCTTCAGTCGAAGAACTTCATTTTTAGGGGTCGACTTTTACTGTAAGTTTCAAACTCCTCATAGACTTATAGACCTGTGTACACTCATAAACACATCAGATGCTTAACCTATAAGTCTTCAATACACCAAAATCACTAAGGGGCACTAGATGCACTTACAACTGGTGAAAATGGCACGCAGCCGCTGGGTCGTGACGGAGCTCCTTCTAACATGGTTAGAAGTCGAAGCGCGCCATGATCCACTCAGCTGTCGCCGCCACCCACGCCAGCGGAAGCCTTGGCACGCGCGCAGCTGCTCCTCGACTTCCCTCCTGCTGCGGAGAAGCTCGATGAGTGGAGGGCACTATCCAAAGCCTCATCGCCGTCGCGAACAAAGACGATCCGCGACCGGCGGGGCCCTTGGCTCGGCGCTCCACCGAACCACCACATGCTGGCGCTGGGAGGACCGAGGGAGCTGCGGCCACGGTGCACTCTCCTCCTCCTCGCCAGCCGCCACGGGCGTCGGCACGTCGCGACGACGCTGGTGATAACATCTCCATAGCGTCGTCCGATCCACGGACCCTCCGCGACCAGCGCCAGGTTCTTCGGGAGCGAGCTCACGAAGACGCTCGAACCATCGTTGAGCGTCAGCGCGAAATGCGCCGCCAGTCGGACAAGCGGGTGGGACATGCTACGGACCACCCGGCACCAGGGGAGCCCAGCGGCCTACCTTACGAGGTGGGCTGCCCGGCTTTTACCCGTGAGCAGAGGCAGTTCCAGTGGCCGTCCCACCGCACGTTCAAGCCCGACGTCAGCGAGAAGTGCACCGGCAAGACCCATCCGTCCGAGTTCCTCAGCATCTACACCATCGCGATGCAGGCCGCTGGGGCTCGCGACGACAAGATTCTTGCCAACTACTTCCCGCTAGCGCTCAAACCCAATGTAATGTCTTGGTTGATGCACTTGTCGGCGGACTCCATCTCTTCCTGGTCAGATCTGTGCCATGAGTTCGTTTGCGCCTTCACAGGAGGGCACCAAGCTCATGGCCAGGCCAGTGATCTGCATATCATTCCCCAGAAGGAAGGGGAGACCCTGTGCAAGTACATCCAGAGATTTAGCCGGGTGCAGTACAACATCCCCGACGTTTATCCCGCCGTTGTGATTAGCGCGTTCCATCAGAACATGCGCAATCGCAAGATGCGCGAGGAGCTGGCGATGACCAAGGTTAAGGATGTGGCCGAGCTCTACGTTCTGGCCGACAGGTGCGCCCGAGCTGAAGAGGGAAGGAAGTACCCCAGCGAAGACGTCGGCGTGGAAACCGACTCTACCGATGAGGACGCCGCCGCCTCGACGAAGAAGGGCCGGCGTCGCAACAAGAAACGCAAAGGCAAGGTTGTGCTTGCTGTTGAGGGATCTAACGACACCGGTGCCGATAAGAAGGTCAAGGCAGACACCCCCGGCAAGGAGATTGTCGGGTGCGCCACCTGTCGGGCCTTGGCGGCCACCGACAAGCTAGGAAGCTCCGGCAAGCAATACTTCAAGATCCACCGCACCAAGGTCCACGATCTCCAGAACTGCCGACAAGTCGAGCTGCTTGCTGAGAAGCAAAAGGCTGAGTACGAAAGGCGAGACAGGGAGAAGGACCAACATGGTGCTGAGGGGTCTGACAAGAAGCGTGGCGGCCAAGGAGGCCGCCTCGGCAAGGACAATCAACAAGAGAGGCCCGCCCGGGGCCGCGACAAGAAACAAGAAGACGACGAGGACGACGAGTCCGGTGAGCAAGGGTTCCAGAAGGCTACGGAGGCCATGTGCGTTGATGGCGGCGCCTCGCTGCATACCTCTCGCCGCCAGCTCAAGCAGTGGGCGCGAGAGGTCACAACAACGGAGCCGTCGTTCGACGCCTAGAAGCCCCTAAAGTGGTCCAGCACGCCCCTCATCTTTGACGCTGAGGACCACCCTGATCGCACTACCGCGGTCGGGTATTTGCTGTTGTTGGTTTCGCCAACAATACGCAACCTCAGGGTGAACAAGATGTTGGTTGACGGTGGGGCCGGCCTGAACCGGATCTCGCCTGTCGTAATCAAAAGGTTGCAAATCCCTGACGGAGACCTCGAGGAAATGGGCACGTTCCAAGGGGTCAATCCGGGGAGGAGCCAGCCGAAGGGAAAGGTCACGCTGCCCGTGACCTTTGGAGGAGAATTGAACTACAGAACGGATAAGAACGTCTTCGACGTAGCCGAGATCCCCTTGCCCTACAACGGGATCCTCGGCCGCCCGGCACTGGCCAAGTTCATGGCGGCGTCACACTACGCCTACAACATGCTGAAGATGCCCGGGCCATTGACCATCATCTCCGTCCCCTCCGACAAGAAGGACGTGCTGATCTGCGCAGACCAACTCTACCGGGAAGCAGTTGCAGCTGCTGCCGTCAAGGCACCTGCCCCTGCCGCCGAAGGCCCGGGAGGAAAGAAGGAACCCGACAAGACCTCTCACACCCACTCCGGCAAGCGCACCTCTTCGGGGTGTTGTGCTACCGTTGAGGACGTGCCAGAGAGCTCTGCTGACAAGAGCAAGAGATCCAGAGCCGAGCCGCCGTAGACCAAAAAGGTGCCTGTCACGGAGGACGGCACGGGAGGGGCCTTTATCATAGGCTCCTCCCTCGACAGCAAATAGGAAGGCGAGCTCCTCACCTTCCTGTGGGCGAATGTCGACGTGTTTGCATGGCAAGAGTCTGACATCCCCGGTGTTCCCAGGGAGGTGATTGAGCACCACCTAGTTGTCTGCCCCCACGCGCGGCCCATCAAGAAGAAGGTCAGAAGGCAGGCTCTGGAGAGGCAGGAGTTCATCACAGAGGAGATCAGGAAGCTAGAAGTGGCAGGTTTGGTGAGAGGGGTGCTCCATCCGACGTGGTTGGCCAATCCGGTAGTGGTGCGCAAGGCGAATGGGAAGTGGAGGATGTGTATTGATTACACAGATATCAATAAGGCTTGTCCTAAAGACCCCTTCCCATTGCCGCGCATCGACCAGATTGTTGACTCCACGGCCGGGTGTGATCTGTTATCATTCCTCGATGCCTACTCAGGCTACCACCAGATCTTCATGACAAGAGAAGATGAAGAGAAGACAGCATTCATCACCCCATGTGGTATGTATTGCTTTTTACGGATGCCTTTCGGGTTGAAGAGTGATGGCTCAACATTTGCATGAGCAGTCCAAATTGGTTTTGAACCTTAGCTCCATAGAAATATGGAATCCTACATGGATGACATAGTGGTCAAAACCAAGGACGGGCCGACTCTTGTGCAAGATCTAGAAGAGACGTTTGCCAACATGCGCAAGATCAACCTCAAGTTGAACCCTGAGAAGTGCGTCTTCGGCGTCCCGTTCGGCAACCTTCTCGGGTTCTTCGTGTCACAGCGCGGGATCGAGGCAAACCCGGACAAGATCAAGGCCATTGAGCAGATCGAGGCGCCCGAGCGGATCAAGGATGTGCGTCGGCTCACCGGCTGCGTTGCCGCCATGAGCCGATTCATCTCCAAGTCCGTCGAGCGCGCCCTTCCCTTTTTCAAGATCTTGAAAAAGGTGGGCCCAATGGAGTGGACCCCAGAAGCCGAGGCCGCGCTGCAGGACCTGAAGAAATACCTTTCCTCCACGCCAATACTGGTTGCGCCTAAACCACAAGAGTCGTTGATGCTGTATCTGGCGGCGACGAATCAAGTGGTCAGCGCCGCACTAGTGGCGCAGAGGGAGGTCGACGAGGAGGCAGCAATGGCGGCAGGACCAGTGGAGGGCAAGCCGAAGATTCCCCCGGCAGGGCCCGGTGCCGACGAGGCGCGGCCCTCGGCAGAGTCTGGTGCCACCAAGGTGATGCCCGCGCGGTCAAGTGAAGTGGTGCCCAAGAAGAAGATGATGCAGCACCCGGTTTACTTTGTCAGCTCCCTCTTGCAGGGGGGCTAGGTCAAGCTATTCTGGTGTGCAGAAATTGCTCTTCGGCCTCCTTATGGCCTCGAGGAAGCTGCATCGCTACTTCCAGGCCCACGAGATCACTATCGTCACCCGCCTCCCGTTGCAATGGATACTGCACAACCCAGACACAACCGGAAGGATTGTGGAATGGGCCTTGGAGTTGTCAAGCTTCGGCTTAAAGTTTGAGAGTACCTCGACAATTCAGAGCAGAGTCCTATCGGAGTTCATCGCGGAATGGACCTCGACGCCTGACGAAGAAATCCAGGAGATGACTCTCCCCGGCAAGGAGGCAGACTGCAACTAGGTCATGTACATTGATGGAGCCTTCTCGCTGCAAGGCGCCGGTGCCGGTGTGCTGCTCGTCGCACCCACCTGAGAGCACCTCAAGTACGTGATCCAGATGCACTTCCCCAGGGAGATGTCCACCAACAACACCGCCGAGTACGAGGGATTGCTTGCCGGTCTCGGGATCGCAGCAGACCTCGGGGTCAAGAAGCTCATCGTTAGGGGTGACTCGCAGCTCGTTGTCAGGCAAGTCAACAAAGATTATCAGATCCCACTGATGGAAGCATACGTAGATGAGGTGAGGAAACTGGAGGAATGCTTTGACGGTATCCAGGCAGAGCACGTCCCCCGAGCGGAGAACGACGTCGCCGATTACCTGTCAAAGCGTGCCGCATTCAAGCAACCTGTGGAACCAGGTACCTTTTTGCTCCGGTTAACTCAACCATCTGTCGATCCATCAGCAGGGCAGAGCAAGCGGAGAAAATCAGGTCCCGGCAAGTACTTTCCTACCGAGCCCCCCGGGACCGCCGGCAAGGGTACTGCCGCAGACGCTGAGCCTGCCCAAGAGCAATTGACTCCAGTGGGGCGTCAGGCCCTGGCTGTAGAGACAGTCGCTCCCATGGCGGAAGAGATGCCTTTAGTCCTTGCCGTCGAGCCTCACGCTCCAGCATGGGCGCAGCATACCGTCCAATTCCTCCAGACAAGGAAGCTTCCTGAGGAGCAGGAAGAAGCGGAGAAAGTAGCCCGTCGGTCCGCCCTGTACCAGTTCGTCGATGACGTCCTGTACCGGAGAAGGCTGAACGGTGTGAAACTCAAGTGCATCCCCCGGGAGGAAGGACTGGAGCTGTTGGCAGAGATACATGGAGGCATATGTGGCTCCCACATAGGGTTAAGGGCCTTTGCCGAGAAGGCGTTCCGGCAAGGTTTCTTCTGGCCCACCGCCCTCCAGGACGCGATGGCGCTAGTCACCAAGTGTGAAGCATGCCAGTTCCATTCAAAGAAGCTTCATCAACTAGCTCAAGCCCTTCAAACAATCCCTCTCTCCTGGACATTCTCGGTCTAGGGGCTAGATATACTGGGCCCCTTCCCCCGTGCCATCGGGGGCTTTGAGTACTTGTACGTTGCAATCGACAAGTTCACAAAGTGGCCAAAGGTGGAAGTAGTGAGAAAGGTGACTGCTCAGTCAGCTGTTAAGTTTTTCAAAGGACTGGTCTGCCGTTTTGGTGTGCCAAACAGAGTCATCACCGACAACGGCACGCAGTTCACAAGCCACACCTTCATGCACTACATTCAAGACCTCGGCAGCAAGGTATGTTTTGCTTCCGTGGCACACCCACGGAGCAACGGCCAAGCGAAGAGGCCAAATGCTGAAGTGTTGCGAGGCCTAAGGACAAATACTTTTGACAAGCTACACAAGAGCGGAAGGTGCTGGATTGATGAACTGTCAGCGGTTCTTTGGTTGATCAAGACGACGCCAAATCGAGCCACTGGCCAGACACCTTTTGCCCTGGTATATGGGGCAGAAGCAGTTCTCCCCACGGAACTCATATACGGGTCACCTCAAGTCCTCGCTTATGATGAGCTTGAGCAAGAGCCGTTGCGCCAAGATGACACGACGCTCCTTGAGGAAGATCGTCTTCGGGCGGTCGTGAGAGCGGCACGCTACCAGCAAGCCTTGCGCCGCTACCATAGCTGCAAGGTTCATGCCCGAAGCTTTGAGGAAGGCGACCTTGTTCTTCGGCGCGTTCAGTCGGCCCGGAATTCCAACAAGTTGACGCCGAAGTGGGAAGGCCCTTATCGGGTAATACGAGTCACCAGGCCTGGCGCAGTCCGCCTGGAGACCGAGGATGCCATACCAGTTAGCAACTCCTGGAACATCGAGCATCTTTGCAAGTTCTACCCATAAGGTGCGGCTTGCCGGGCCTCCCGGCAAGCCACCTTTTGTACGAGCTTTGCCGCAAGGCATGTGACCCTTGGTACAAAGCCAGGCGCAGACCCTGAGAGAGAATAAATGAAGCGTCGGTGCCCTAAGTTATAGCATGCATGCTAGGTCGAGTCTCGTCCTTGGTTAGGGTTGATAGTGCTTAGCGGCAGCTAACCCCTAGCTTAGAGGTCGAGTGCACGTCTTTCTGTTCTTCTCTGTCTTCTTTGGTTCGCAGGACACATGAATATCCTTGCCGAGCTGCTTTGGAAGAAAGGAGACGGACCGGCGCCCGGGCCCCGGCAAGCCAGTATTGCCGGGGGCTACAAGAGCAAAGATCCACCCGTGGCAAGCCAAGGATGCCGGGGGCTGCAGATTCAGATAAGTTCTTTATCCCTTATCATGCGTTTCGTTATGGACTGAGGTATGTGAAACCTCGTTTTATCCTTAGGCTACCGTGCTCCCCTCACTCCGGACCCCAGGACTCGTTTTCTGGGACCGAGTTTGGTCGTAGTCGTGGCAGCAAGGAAATGAAACGAGGAGCCTAAGCCCACCTCATCCCTGCCTCCGCCAAGCGCGTGAGATAGGTCGAGCGAAGTGGGGGGACGGCAAGGCCTGCTGCCGGGCGAGAAAACGTTTATCTTAAAGGTAACAAGGATTTACTCCTTGTCGTGGGTTTTACCTACGAACGAAAAGCCCGGCAAACATCCCTTTTTCATTAAAAAACATTCCGTACAAGTACAGTTCATACGAAATGAAAAACATGAGCAAGGGGATTACAAGTTCTAAAGTTAACGAAGGCCTGAAGGCTTACAAAACTAAAAAGAGATAAGATGCCCGTAATCCTTTTCTTGTCCCTCTCCTCAGGAGGCAGGTCAAGGAGGCGAAAAGGGCAAAAGGGGCGCCTAGGCGAGCTACGAGTGGCAGAAGACACCAACAGAACATCTTGGTGGCCGTCCAAGGGCTGGATGGTGATGGCGGCGCCGGAGGCAGAGTTCGAAGGCGAGGCGGCAGGACGTCAGTACGCGACGAAGGCGTCAGTGCCCGCGTACTCCGACTTGACGGCCTTGCCGCCCGCCCACTTCCTCGTCTGCAGCCTCCCAACACCAACCGCCCAAGGAGACGACCCCGAGAAGTTCAAGGAGCCGGCGACAAGGATGATGGGGTCGCCGGTGCCGCTCGGAGCGGCGCACGACGCCTAGTCGGACCCGTCATCCTGCCGCCCGCTGGCCTCGTCGTCGCTGCCACTGTCCTCCTCGCCACTCTCGCTCGAGGAAGGATCTTCGTCGTCAGAAGAGCTCTCCACGCAGCACCTTACGCGAGTCCCGAAGTGCCCGAAGATCTTGATGGATAGGAGGCCACCCTCCATTAGTTTGAAATGGAGAGTGAGCCCATCCGTCAAGCTGTGGAGGCGAGCGAAGGTCTTCCACCCTCGGTGGAGGTACATGGCGTGAGGGGCGGGGAACTCGATGTTGGCCCATGTGTCGCTGATCCCACAGCCCCTCATGTGCAGCCGCAACGACTGCGGTGGATCCAGCTCCATCTCCCGCGCAAATGGAGTCGGGAGGCGAAGGCGACGGTGCAACGGCCGGCGCAGCCTGACGAAGAATTCGCAGGGGTTGTCCCCAGCGTGGCCCTCCATCGGAGGAGGAGCTGCTGGCGGGGGCGAGGTCGGCGCCGCGCCCCGTCCTCCTCTTCCCCGAGCGCTGTGGCCTCTGCCCCGGCCTCGCCCCCTCCCCCTTCCCCTCACGGCCGGCTCTGCCACCGCGGGCGCAGGAGGAGGAGGGACGCGTTGTCGAGCGGCGACCCTCGCCGCCACCGTCGAAGGACCGGGATTCCCTTTCTCCATGACGAATGGAAGGAAGGAGCAAAAGCATAAGGAGGGAGAAGATGGAGGAATGCGGGATGCCATCCCCCCTTCCCGCTCTTTATAAAGGAACGGGGTTGGGGCTCGGCCGCCCCGCTCGGCCAATCAAGATACGGGAGGCGCAGGGAACCAGGACCGACCCGCAGCCCCAACCAGCGACGGCCCGGTTTCCCGCCTCCACTGTTTGCCACCCCGAGTGCATGGAGGACGTGTGGCAGACGTGCAGAACCGAGGGGACAAGTGAGGCGACCTCTCCCCACCCCGTGATCGTGGGGAGTGGATGCCTTGAAGACCGCGCCTCGGCCCCATTTAGTAAATGAGTAGCGCCTCCACGCCTCCCTCCTTTTACGGGGAAGGCGCGAGCCGCCTCTTTACTGCGATGTGACGCATGCTTGCGAAAACCTCCCCACGCATGCCGACCACGTCACGCACGACCCTCCATGCCGCGCCGCGCGCGCGGGTTATGGGAAGCGCGGCACGCGAAAAATCTTACCGCGGTAAAAACCGCCCCGCCTGCCCGCGCACCGTTTTGGGCCTGACCCAACAACGTGTCGCGCTTACGTGTGGCCCAGGCCCGGGGGCTCCTGTTGGTGTACAAAACTAGGGGCACATTTTTGTACCCCTTTACCTGTGCATGGGCAGTCAGAGCCACGCCCACGGCCACACCAAGCAGAGCGGAGGAGGTGAGCCGAGGTAGGACCGAAGCCCCACGAAGCAAAGCAACGACAAGGACCAAGGCCACAAAGATCAGATGGGCGAAGCAGGTTTCCCCGGCAAGGATCCTTGTCGGGGCGTCCCCGGCAAGGCCCTTGCCAGGGCAGCTCGCCCACGCCAGCCGAGCGAGCCACCCTCGAGCCCACCAACACTCAACACATGTGTTGGGACAGGGCTCGGGAGGCACCTCTCGGGTGGCATGCAGATCAAGTGAGGATGGGAAGGCAGCCATCCTCGCCGAAGGAACCCACAAGACCCCCGGCAAGATCCTTGCCGGGGACGCCTGCGCGCCACGGCAAGGCCCTCGCCAAGCGCGCCAGCAGGGCCACCATCAGGCCCGCGCCAGCCAAGTCTCCACTGCCATTCGCATGCAGCTGCCGACCCAACCAGCTGGGCAGGCACCTGCATGGCTACATGCAGCCCTTCGTGAAGGCTCCACCACCGCGCCACCTCAGCTGCCTGCCTGCCTACATGGCACCGCATGCACCGCTGGCCAGGGCGCGTGTCGAAGCCTGGAGGAGCGGCGACGGACGGGACGGGCCTCACCCCCGTCCCCGATAAAGTGAGAGGACACCTAAGCGATGCATTAAATGCACCTTGTCCTGTAATACGAGGGATAACCTCGTGCCATTGTAGACCTTTCCACCTCCTGTGTGCCACTGTAGCAGCCCCTTTCACCTATAAAAGGCGGCCCGAGGCGACCAGGAGAAGGATTCGGCTTTTTGGAGCTTGTTACACTCCGTAGCTAGCTTAGGAACACAGAATACAGCCACCAAAGCAGGAGTAGGGTTTTACGCATCCTCGCGGCCCGAACCTGGATAAACGAACCGCGTGCTTCTCTGTTAGACCCGCTCTTCTCTCAACCTCGTGCCCCGCAACCGCGGTAGGGATTCTTGTGATCCCATAGGTGTCGTTTCCCACCGACAAATATCTATCCATTCCTTGTAAAAGGCATGAGAATTTACTAAATGGCACGAGCATGGTTTTCTAGGCCATTCTTGTGGACCCTTTTATGCACCGATTGTTTGAACTTGAATTATGCGCATTAATGCCTAGGAAATGCACATAATCCCCTAAATATGGCAAATGAACCCGGAAAAGTGCCAAATTTGAACACGGTGATTTGCAGGTTGTATGTTCATCGTAGAAAAAAAAACTCGTGGATAAAGCACAAAGGAAATTTGGACCCCCCCCCCCTTACAATCTTGGTGATTTCCCCCTCAAAATCATGAAACTTCCTCGGTGATGGTTCGATTTTATGAAAGGCGTGCATCACGACATAAGGAAAACATTCTCCAATATTTATCAGGGCATGGTGAGGCCATACCATGGCACCCCACCAAGCGTCATGTTTCCCACCCATGTGTTTCATTTTTTGTATAGTTGTTAACCTAGTAAACGACGTGTTTATGGTTGACTATTGCCACTCATTTTCTTGAAATATCTGCCCATTCCTTGTAAAAGGCATGAGAATGTACTAATAGCATGAGCATGGTTTTTCTAGAACGTTCTTGTGCACCTTTTTATGCAACGATTGTTTGAATTTGAATTATGTGCATAATTAATGCCTAGAAGATGCACATAATCCCCTAAATATGGTAAATGAGGTCAGAAAAATGTCAAAATTGAAAATGTTGCATTTGAGGCGGTATGTTGATCGTTGGAAAAAAACTGAATGACAAACTATGACGGAAATTTGGATTCCCCTTCAATATTGGTGATTTTCCTCTCGAAAGCATTGAACTTCCTCGGTGATGGTTCGATTTATGAAGGGCGTGCATGACGACATAAATCAAATCTTATCAGCTTTTAACCATGGAACGGTGAGGCCATACCATGGCACCATGCCAGCCGTCGTGTTTTTCAAGCACATACTTCATTGGTCTATATATAGTTGATAACCCAGTAAATGACGCGTGTGTGGTTGACTATTGCCACACATCCCATTGAAATCTCTGCCCATTCCTTGTAAAATGCTTGAGAAATTACTAAATACCACGAGTATGGTTTTTCTAGACCGTTCTTGTGCACCCTTTCATGCATCGATTGTTTGAATTTGAATTATGTGTATTAATGCCTACAAAATGCACATAATCCCCTAAATATTGTAAATGAACCCGGAAAAGTGTCAAATTTGAACACGGTGATTAGCAAGGTTTATGTTCATCATAGAAAAAAAAACTCATGGATGAAGGACAAATGAAATTTGGATTGCCATTCAATATCGGTGATTTACTATCGCACACGATTCATCTTCGTCGCCTCTGCGAACCGTGTGTGTTCACTCACACATGCAAAAGGAAAAAAGAAAACCCTCGCCCACTTCGTCCCCACTCACTCGCCGCGGACTCCTCCGCAACTCTGCACCCTAAGCTCGACGGCTGTTGGAGGCGGGCGTAGGTCGCGCTCCAAACGGCACCGGATTTCGCCACTACCGCTTTCCGCCGCCTATCTGCACCGACATTCTAGACTCTGGTCGACTGGGGTTGTCTACGGGATTGGGCCGGGGATTTTTCTCATGGAGAAGGTAATCAACTTAATTAGCGAAATATTCACTCATCTCTTATCGCAGTCTGTCCGTCGCTGTTAATCAACCGGCGAAAATCGTCGTGGAATCATTTTTGTTCTAGCTGATTCGTGGATGTTCATTCATGTGTCCACAGTGCGAGCACAAATCGGGCAATTGTGGTCGTGGCCAGTCGGAAACGAAGTTCTATCTCACCATTCCGGATGACTTCAGGGAGCGCTTGGGATGTTCAATCTCAACCTACCACGGTCGGCATGGCCTAAATTTGTGAACATATACCGTCTGTTGCTACATTATCTATATATTTGCATCAAATCTTTGTTACATTATCTATTTTTAATTCTATATTTTTGTACTTTGCTTTCATCTATATATGGATCTGTTCTATCAGTTACTCCCATATTTGCATCTTGCTCTGTTATTTCAATATATCTAATTTATGATCTTAATTTTCATTTCAAGCAGTACATCCCTTACTTTGCAAGAACAGGAGTAGAAGAAAATCTTGGGCTTTACTTTGTTGATGACTCCCATGATGTCATATTGACAACGCAGCATGGATTTACAATGACGGTTAGCGTAAAACTTGATAAAGATGGTCACTCCTATTTTAATGCGAACCTTTGGAGAAAAATGTCTAAGTGTTATGAACTGAAAGCTGGCAATAAAATTCTAGTGCGTGCACCACAACCTGGTCTAATTAACATGGATGTTTACTTCCCCAACGTCATCAGCCGATCAAAGTCTGATCGAGGTTAGTGTCCTTTCAACTTTCTCCATGATGTCATATTACTATTTAAGCAACCAATTGATCACTATTTAAGCAACCAATTGTGATATCATATTCTGACTTCGTTCCTAGGCAGTAACAAATTTTGTTTACCAATTTATGCGCACTATATATTCTTCTGCCATGTTCTGAATAAATAATACTTTTTCACCTTTTAAGCAGGATATGTTGGATGCATAGTGAATGATATGTATGTTACTAAGCATACCAAATTTTACTAGAAGGACTTGAAGCATGTCATAAACTTTGTTGATAATCTGACAGAGATAGCACAGCGTATGAACGCTGGATTTTGGATGGGATTAATTAGACCTATGGTGCACACACTAAACAAGACCAATTGTGTGCACAAAGCGCTGGCAAAAAGTCTTATTTTAATGTTGATACTCATAAACTATATATATCTTCAACGATATGTTACAATTGTATTTTATTCTACATGTCAACAGAAATTGCCCCTGTAGCAGTTCTTGGATCGATTTCCCGGCGTGGCCGAATTACACTTGTGCCTGCTAATAACGCCAAAGTGAGTGCAAGGTACTGCATTTCCCGCAAAAATGGAACTATTCAAATTAACAAGTTCTCTCTTCTCGTGGCAAATGCATCCATACTGGAAAACTGGAGACACTGTTCTACTCATGCTCTACCAAGGCACGGGAGGGCTCTTCCTTTTCATTGACGAGATGCCAAGTCTCCGTGATCAAGCTGCTTCCAGTGGATAGTTGTGGTTGTTGGCCCTCAGCCTCTTAAAATGTGCTAGCTGTTACTATATATGTTAAGTATGTAGATATGGACCATATGGTTGTTGGCCCTTAGCCTCTTAAAATGTGATAGTTGTTACTATGTTAAGTATGTAGATATGGACCATGTGGTTGTCAAAACCGTGTTACGAAGATCCTCCTTTTGTCAAATAATGTAACCACTATATATATGTTACTCAAATGTTGTTACCCAAGTTCATAAATTTTCATGGAAAGTATTAGTATCGTACACAGTTCATTGAGTTCAAGCGTGTGCCCGATGTCCAGAAGGCATTTGCATATTAATTGTCCATATTGTAAATTCACACACATGTTAACATAAGGAAACGTATGTGTAACATACTAATCATCGCACACGAGTACTCACAGACGCATCGTGTGCGATACTCCTAGCCATCGCAAGCAACTAGTTTGCATTTTTCAAAGTTTTTTGTACACACAGAATCGCACACGAAGTAACTATATTGACCGTCTGTGGTGTAATTTCTCATAGCAAACAGTTCATCCGAGTCAGCTGTTTGCCACGTATCACACACATCTTGTTTACATGACTCGTTTGTGTTCTTTTGGCTCATCGCAAACAGTTCATCCATGTGAACTGTATGCAGCATATCACACACATCTTGTTAAGTTGAACCGTTTTTGTTGTGTTCCCTAATTGAAAACAGATCGTCCGAGTTAACCGTATGTCGTATATCGCACACACATTGATATGGATGCATGTTTCTATTGTTCTACCTCATCGCAAACAGTTCGAATGGATTAACCGTGTGTCCTGCATCGCACACACATTGTTATGGCTGCCCGTTTCTGTTGTTCTGCCTCATCGCAGACAGTTTGAATGGATTAACCGTGTGTCCTCCATCGCACACGCAACTAAAATCTTAACCGTGTTTGATGGCTCCGCCATCGCAAACGTTTTGCACCTTTTTGACGATTTTTTTACACCACCGTTTGCGATTATTGCATCGCACACAATTTCGGCAAAGGGTCTCTGATCATAGTGTCGCGTTAGCAATATCCTGCAGTAGTGATGGCTTCTTCTATACCAAAGAAATGGTTGTCTTGGCTACCTTTGACTGGATATTGGTACAATTCTACATAAAGAGGTCCACTTCTCAAGCCCTTTGTGGATTTCCACCCCTTATGATCAGCGAGTTGGCCAGTCTTGGTCCATTTGACTGTGATGCACATGACTTGTTGAAGAGCAAGAGTGCTATTCTCATGAACATCAAGGAACAACTACTTAAAGCTCAATAGAGGATGAAGAAATATGCTGATCTAAAAAGGAGTGAAAGAACTTTTGTGTGTGGTGATATGGTTTACCTAAAGATGGTGCCTTATAGACTGACAACTTTTGAATTCAGGGGTGCTCTGAAACTCCACCACAAGTACTATGGGTCCTTTGTTGTCACTCACAAAGTAGGCAGTGCTGCATACAAGCTATAATTCCCAAAACATGTCAAGATACACCATGTCTTCCATGTTAGTCAATTGAAGAAGCATATTGGCCCTAAAACAATTCCTAGCCCAAATCTTCCAGTGGTAAATGCAGATGGCACGCTTAAAACATCACCAGTGGCAGTGCTAGAAGTGAGGCAAGTTCCCATGAACAATCTACCTGTGGTTCAATGGCTTATTCAGTGGGAGAATTTGTCACCTGCAGAGGTCACTTGGGAGGATGACTACTTTGTGAAGTACATGTTCTAGAGTTCTTCAGAACCACCACGGAGGACTAGCGTTCGAGGGCTGCACCGCCATGAGGACACGTCAGCTTTCAAGGCGGGGAGATATGACAGGTACCTGACGAGCTGTCTAGTTCTTCAGTTTGCACTCCAGCTTCAAATAATGCTTCACGGCTCATCCAACGGCCGACATCGGTCCTTTCACAATTGTCGTTGCTCGACTGCTCGGATGGATGCGGTTACTCTTAAACTTCATTTGTCGTAGTTACTGTAGCATTTTATTTACCGTTGGATTATTCTGCTCACCTATATAAACAGCTGGGATGTGGCTGGCATGGGTATGCTTGGATTAGAATTGTATTCTGCCGAAATGGCCAGAGCAATTGTATAGATAAATACAGGGCCTCATAGCTCGGCCAAATCCCTAAAGTTCCCCTATACTTCGTCTGATTTAGCTCACAAACTCGGATCGATCCACTGGGATCTGACAGCCGACCCTTCCCTTCCTCCCGGCCCTCCTTAGCTATAGCTGCAGCTTGGTGACCCCGTCGGCGCTCCCAGATCTGGTGACCCAGTTTGCGTGGTGACGCAGCCGATGCTCCTTTGCGTGGTGTCCGTGATTCCTGCCTTGTGATTCGTGGAAGGTGCCGACGTTTGTAGGTGAGATGTGTGGTCGTGATGTTCGTGGCTTGTATCTTTTTTTTACGGGATCCTGGCTTGTATTTTTAGTTTTGTAAAGAGTTCTTTTTTAGAATCAATTTTGTAAAGAGATTGATTTGATGCTTTGTACACACACAAAGTAGTTCATGCTTTGTACAGGTACTAAGGGGCATAGTTCTAGCCATCTAGGCTACATCGGTTGTGCACTGCCACCGGCTGTAAATAGAGGCATAGATTTGTTTTTTTACTTGTAGATTTTGCTGAAAAATTCCCCGCAGAAAAAAGTTTTGCTGAAAATCGGAATCACAAATTTTGTTTTGATGCATATATAACAATGTATTATATTCATACTCATGTTACTATACGATTCCATAGTATGTCATCCAAACATCATTTGGTATTGAAACCTCACCGAATTCCATAGGCCAATTAAGGACATCCAAACAAGTGAATTTGTATTCATGTCCATTACAATATCCTTGTTGAATTGGTATTCCAACCAATTCAACACAGACATCCAAACAAAGCATAATGGATTGTTGACGTATCAAGTACGGTTTCACATATGATAAATCGTATCTAAAACTAATGGTTGGTGGTGCATTTCGTATGCAAGACCATCATGATATTTCTATAAAACAAGTTAGCCAATTCTCACTTTATCAAGTCAAAACAGCAACTTGTGCTTTAATCTGCATATAAACATCACATTCAACACTCGGGATGTTACTGACATTTCACAACCTCCACAGCTCCTTTAGCTGTCCACGGTAGGGTAAATAAACAACCAACTTCTGATACTCAGGAATCGTAAGCCACAGAAAGCCACAGTGATTCTCAGGAATATGTGGCTCAAACAAAGAGGGCCTTAGATATACTCCCTCCATCCGGAAATACTTGTCGCCAAAATGGATAAAAGGAGATGTATCTAGATGTATTTTAGTTTTAGATACATCCCTTTTTATCCATTTTGATGACAAGTATTTCCGGACAGAAGGAGTACCAGATTCAGTTCACGACAAGGGCAGCGATGTACTTACTGTAGAAATTTAGCAAACCAGTGGACAGAAAATGTTCCTTTGAAGTGTGAAGCACGGCAACGAAATACAGTAGCTAGTTATTAAATGTGCCAAAAGTAAGCATTACACAATACCCAAAGGCATTGTGCCACGAAAAGCTATTAACCATGCATAGTTATTCATCAACTTTGAGCTCCAAGTTAGGCCAACGAATATCCTGAAAGGGTAGACTCAAGGCCAAGGAGCCCCACTTCATGTTCTTCGAAAACCAGGCAGGTTAGACAAAAGGTTGGATGACCTGGGTTTCTTAACTTTGTAGCAGGAGATGGTGGTCTTTAACCTTCTAGCGGGAACTGTAACTTCTCGAAAATAAGGATAGCAACAACTGGTCCTGCAAAATCTCCAAGGATACAACCTGCAAGCCATATATGAGAAATAGCATCAAACTAGTTTGAACTGAAGCAATACTAACATGCTGCAGCGATTCAAGGTGGTGGTGTCCTAAATTCCTTCAAAGCAAACTAATGGACAGAAGAACAAATAGAACCTTGGTATATCTTAGGGGAGAAAATTTGAAATGAAACAAACAATATCTGTGCTTCAAGCCATTACACAATAAACACATACGACACATTTTTTACTTTTGGCAACATAAAGGGTGCTTCCAACATAAAAGGCTGCAAACGTACCAACGAAAATAAAAAAGGAATTTCATGCAGAATAAACAAAATTAATTTATGTGATTTTGTAGAAACAAAAGATATCTTTATCACCAACGTAAGTGAAATTGAAACTCTTCAATGAATATTGTCAGTCCAGAAACAAAATGAGATGCTTTGGCAAACAAGGCATAGTCTAGTACTTGAACTGATGAAAGAAAAGAAGTCATAACTGACCAATCCATTGTCCATGCACTGGATGCAGGAGGACGCCGAGGCCTGCTCCAATCGAGGCAAAAACCAAAGAGAAACCACATTTGATGGTTACACTATAGATCCTTCTCGCAAACAATCTGAGTTTTTCCTTCTCGTCGAACAATTCGTCATCATTATCAGGTTGACGAATAAAACATTTGTAGACCTGGACGACAGATTGTACAACCCAAGTAGCAGCTACTCCCAATGCATGCGCTGTTTGTACAAAGAAAAATAATTGAACAACAATTTACAGAAGGAAAAGCGACACTGCAGGCAAATCTTACCTCGGAAAGTTGTTCTGGCAACACAGTATGTGTATTCTGGAATTGACATCCCCCTCAGAGCTTTCCTCTTTGATGATTTTGCAGCATCTTTAGAAATAGAAGTAAATAGTAAGGCATTATATTATAACAGCTTATAAAGTGATAATCACAAATGAGTACACAAGAAGACAAAAGAAAATAATCGTATGAAGCAACGGACAGAACATGGTGTAACTTATTGGTAAGCTAGCATTTGACAGAAAATGTAGCTAGCAAGCGTATCTAAGATAAATTTGGAGGCACATCCTGCAAAGGTACTGGACAATGTTGGGCCAGCACAAGAAGTCAAAATAAATAATCTATCCGACAGTGAGGAGTGCTCAACTCACCCACAAAGAGATAGGGATTTAATGACTTACCATCCAACTCAGCATTCAGGGCACATTCAGCTCACAGATAAGCTCTAATTAGACAAACTGTGTTAGCCACTTAGGCTTTACTTTTGTTGAGCCCTGAGCCCCAAACATAAAATGCTAATGCGTTAGCTCCTTTCTGAGTCCTAATCTTGCCAGGTTATTAAGAACAAGTTCTTTACACATGCATGCGGAACAAGATTGTAAAAAGGAAAATTTGGTAACTTGTGTAGTCCTAAGACTCCTAATGTGGTTTTAATTGCCTAATAGTTTGAACCAAAAGTTAAACCAATAAGCAATTTGCAAGCTGAATAGAGCATTCAATAGTGATTGTGGACAATAGCAGCAATAAGACACATGCCAATGATCTGGTGAACAAGGTTTCTCGAGAAAAAAACTAAGGCAAGGAAACTACTAATGATATGGTTACAATTAATAAAATAACATTCTTTCTATGCAAAATGATAATTCCAAGAATGTAGCTATTCGATTGGAATAACAATCACATTAACATACATATTAAGTGATTCAACACCATGTCTGATATATATCTTTCACCCACTGCTTCTAGAGTGCTGCTAGAAGACATGAGAAAAACGGAGAAGCATTCACCTTTGAGAAGCTTCCATGCTGTTCTTTGTGAAACATGACGAACCGCAATCCTTTCGAATATTCTTCTTGTTGTTACAACAGAAATCTGAAATGCAGAACAGAAGATTAAGCAAGTAACTTTTACTTCACATAGGAGAAATAATAATGATCTTCTGGGCCAAGCTTAAAATTCTAATGTAAGCAGCTTAAAATTGAAATTCTAATATAAGCAAGTTTAAGCTTCAGCTCAAAGAGTGTTATGACTCATAAATACACCCAAATGGTTTCAGCTGATTTCGAGTTTTTTCCTACAAAGCTGAATTAGGGTTACAGGATAAGGCCAGGAAGTCCCACCTGCTTGGCCTAGCTTTATTATCCTCCAGGCCTATATAAATAACATGAATACTAGAAGTACATTTATGTTTCACGTATACAAAGAACAAATTTATGTCTATTTTGAAAATAGTCTAACTAGGAAGCAAAATCAACAAGTCAAGTATAGCGATTGAAAAAATCCAGCAAGCACTGAATTTGCACAGATCGAATTTATGCTTCTCGTGGACTGAGAGGCAAGGCAACATTGGAGGTTGGTTAAGGTGAACACGCATGAGCATCTGGAATCAAGATACTGGCATGTCCTATCTGATCAATCAGTCAAATCAAGCATGTGCCTGGCCACTCACTGTGACTAAAATATCTGTATGAGCAGGAATCACGCTACTGTACTAAAGTGTCAGAGAAAATATGTACCTCGCGAGCGATTTGCTTCAATGAATTGTGGAAGGGAGTAACCAGGTCGACCGGCGGCCTCTCTGAATCATCTTGAAGCAGATCGTCATCGTCATCGTCATCAGTGGGCGGACGAGGCTCCAGAAGTGGTAAATAGTATAATAAAAAGGCCCTAATAGTCGTCATACTCAAATGCTTAAAGCCAAATGCATACAAAAGTGGCTTCAGCTCCAACGGGTATTCTTTTGTCGGTAATTGGAGATCATGTATTGAGTCATGTATCTTCTCATTAAGATCATTGACAAGATCAGGACTATCATTCGATCCATAAGTTGCACCAGCATCACAATGAGCAACAGTGAATCCTGGAAAACTGAATCAGGAAAGCATCACTGCATGAATCAGAGGAAAAAACTAAATGCAGCTTGCATGCAAACAAACAGTGTCCTTAGTAATAGGTGATGCACATTCACATAAGGCAGTGAAGAGTTATTTTTTTCCAGGTCTTTACTTCCATGTTAGTAGTGAAGATATCTTATTAGCATTCATTTCACATTCATTTGTAGAAAACCACGACTTTTGCTAGTTAGCGAACAAAAGCTTGACTAAAATCACAAACTCCGCAGAATGATATTGTTTAATGAAACTTTTCCAATTTATCCCACATTTCCACATGAACAGTTATGTAGAGTTAATGCCACAACTTTATATTCAATTCCATACCATATTCAGCAACCATGACTTGTGGGCTGCGAGTCTGCGAGCATACTCGGATGAATTATTAAACCAAGAGAACAACTTTCCCTATTATTCAGTTGGTTCAATCCATCAAGAAATGCATTAAGACGTAAATTCCAGCTCAATGACAGTCACTTCTTCCCCTATTCACCCAAAGTGATTACTATGGCAGAGTCATACAACACAAAGAAAACAACTAACTGAACAAGATAAATGAGAAGATTAAAGCATGTGGGTGAAGAACCCAGCTCGCATTCCAGCGTGCTTGCTACTTTTCTTCATTCTGTTTCACTTAATATCAAAAATAAATTCACACAGCTCTCTGATAGTGACACCAGAACTCACATGAAAATATATTTTTTGGTACTTCGTCATGTATCCCCCCTTTGTCCGCCCCTCATCCAATTTACATCTTACATTCATGACCATAAAGGGGTTCCGTGTTATGGACAGTTCGACTGTAACGAAGCATTATGATGTTGCACTACATGGCATGGTTGCTAGAGGTGAACGATCTTTGAGGGCGGGGACATCTTCTAACAGAGACAGTCCAGTATCATCAGACACCTTTTACATGTATGATGATGTTGCACTACATGGCATGGTTGCTAGAGGTGAACGATCTTTGAGGGCAGGGACATCTTCTAACAGAGACAGTCCAGTATTTTAAAGTTTACTTACATGAATGGACCAATGGTCACTGATACTTGGCTGAAAAGGGAGACTTGATATACCCATATACACCTCATGCGCACCAAGAGCAAAACCCCAACTAATAGACCACAACATCAAGGCCTAAACACTGGCAACTAGCTATCCAAAGACGATGTTGAACACCGGACAGAAGCTTTAGCAACTGCAATGGCTAACACATCAAGCTTTAGCACCTGCGACTACTGCACCGAAATACCCGCGCGCTAACTGTGCGAGCGCAACCTAATATCCCTGGTAAAACCCTCCCGGCGCAATGCGCCGAACACCTCGATCGCGACATAGGCACGCGCACACAAAAAACACGGGAGTAGGAAATAACAAAAACGCCCCTAGTTAGGAGATTAAGGAGGGGGGGGGGGGGTCGAACTAACCCGAAGAATGGCCGCGCGGAGAGGGGTACGCCGGAGGCGGACAGGGCAGCCGCGGCGGCGGCGGCGGCGGCGGAGAAGGCGGCGTGCGAGTGGAGGGAGGCGGAGGAGCGGGGAGCGCGGGCCGCAAGGTCGAACAGGAGCGCGATGCCGATCGCCATGGACGCGGGATCTCGCGGCGAGCGAGGAGAGGTCGGGGGCCTGTCGGATTCGCCGGCTCGTGCCGCGTCAGTAGCGACGACGACGGAGGTGGCTGCCGGTATGGGCTGGGCTTGGTCGGGCCCTTGGCGCGACCTGGCCTCCCTGTTTTATATTGGGCAGGTGATTGGGTCGCCTAGTCGAATTACAAAACACTTTCCGCGTCGAATTACAACCCCTTCCTTAAGAAAGCCGAATGTGATCCTAAAAAAAAGGCGAATGTATTTCTCAAAAAAAAGCCGAATGTTTCTCAAAGAAAAAAAGGCGAATGTTTCTCAAAAATAATAAAAAAAAGCCGAATCACAACCGGAGACGAACCAGATCAAGGTTTATCTCTATTCCTAATGGAGCAGTTGGTAGTCTCCGCCGGTCAATTTTCGTCCCACCAGAGACGGGTTTTTTTCGTCCGTTTTATTTTCGCTGGGTTTTTTTGGTCACCTCCCACCCCCTCCTCACCCTCACACACGCATTGTAGAAGAAAAAACCAGCCCTCGGGAAACACCGCTACTCCCGATCTCTGGTTGAAAAGAAAAATGCAGGGACGAGTCGCTCCTGTCCCCCCTAGCCCCTCGCGCGCTAGGGTTCCTTATGCCGACGTCGCCGCCGCCACCGCCGCATGGGTGTTCGTTGACTGGCCCTGCCTCCGGCCGCCGCCGCTGCAGCCGCCCACCTCCATCATCTCCCCAACCCCGTCGGCCTCCACTCCACTCCACTCCTCCGCGGGCGCCACCAAACTGCCGCCGCCCTCTCCCCACACCCGCACCCAAGGACTCAGCCGGCGGCCAGATCCGCCCCTCCCACTCCTCCTGTGCTCGACTCGCGCCGCTGCGTGCCTGCGTCCACCCATCCGACTGGATTCACCGCTCCTCGATGGCAAGGGCTTCGGTCGCCTCCAACTCCGGCGACTCCGGCGGTTTATCTCCGACGCCTACCCAGCCCCCACGCGCAGCTCTGTCTCCTGGATGGACTTGCCCTGCTCGAGGACGACCGGTTCTTCCTCAACCTCCAAGGACGCGCGCCATCGTCGAGCCTCCCTCCGTGGGACGCCATGGAGATGAAACTCCCCTCGACCAGGGTAGGTACCAATTCCTCCTCTCCTACCCTTGTCTTCTTCATCTCGAACATCTGATGTATGCTTGTATTGTGTCAAGCAATCAAGGGCATGTGGGAGAGGGAGAAGGTCCATGGAGAAGATGCTCTGCTCCGACCCTCCCTGCCTGCTACTACAACATGTCTTTTTTTTTGTGCTTGTATTGCAGCAGCCATGTGTGTATCAAAAAAATGGTCCAATTTGCAGCAGTCACATGGTGGGGTTAGGGAGAGGGGATGCACTGGGAGGAGGAGACGTCGTGGTGGCCAAGCACGGATGCAGCAGAAGAGGTAGGGTCGTTGCCATAAACTAAGCGGGTCAACGAAGTCTATGAGGCAGAAGTGCCATAGTGTACAGGTGAGTCAATAGGTGCTCTTTTCTTATTTTTCAGCCGGTTCCGATTTTGGTGTATTTTTTTGCATTCAAGTACGATGAATATTTGTATTAGTATCTCTTCTTTTTGCACATCAGGTTGTTTTTTGTCCAAACTACTTTGAAGATATATAGACCAAATTGTAGAAAGCTATAAAGGGTCATGTGTTATTCATGTGATTAACGTTTTAAAACTACAAATCTATAATCTGAACCGAACTAATTTTTCATTCAGTAAGTTATAATTTTAGTCTAAGCATTGATTTTTAACTTCTCTCCTTGTATATCTTGGTTTTAAACATGAACATTACTATATTTTGATTTGTTCGGTACTTACACATGACCATACTGAGGATTAAGTATATTGTCATGTAACTGAACTGATTAACTCTGTAATCTCATGTAAAAATGCAGCGCCGTGACCTGCTTGAAAGAGAGAAGGAGAGGGGTTGCCTCCCATTAGTCTAATCCCATCCCTTGTGCCAGCAATGAAAGAGAGGAGGGAGAGCAGAGAGGAGCGCAATGGCAATGCGTTGATGCTGGCTGGTTGACGCATGGTTGACATGTCAGTCAAGGGTCCCTGCATCTATGGTGGTCGGCTCGCTGTGGTGGTCGACCACGCGCAGGTACACACATAGGCATACCAAGATCGTTATTAATTAATCCATGTTGTTTCATGTCGAGGTCAATGTTTATTTGGGGGAAGTGTTGTTGATTTTTTTTATTCAGCCATGAGTGTTTAGTGTTGATTTTGAGGGCATTTTTAGGTGTTTTAGTTGAGCTAGCAAGGGGGCGTACTGGATCTGTCATCATTTTTTTGAAATGGGTGAAAGATGTTCAGCGTTGGCTCTATATTTTCAAGGGCATGTGTTACCCTGAAGATGTTTCAGCTGCATTTTTGTTTACCCACCATTCGGTGGCAAATCTCTGATTCCTCACAGGCTGCAGATGATGAGTACTCACATTTTTGGGCTTATTGATTTTGTCAGCCTGATGGATGCACGGCAAATTTCAGTCTTACTGATTTTGTCTGAGAGATAATCAGATAAAATGACACTTGACGCCCAACTAACCACACCTAGCTTAGCTTCACTAGCGGCCATTAACTAATCAGTCACTCAACTCGTAGCTTGGTGTCGTTCTGAATGTTTCCATATCCATTACGTAGATTCAACTGGATGCTCTTGCTTGACCCCTACATTATGCCCTACTCCTACCAAATTATTAGCAAGTACGTACTCGATCCATGGAATCATCATTTTGAAGTTAGTATTAATTCTGTCATACACTACATTTTGAAGTTAGTATCCATTCATTCTGTTCTTGCTAAATATCTGAAACATAATTAGATGTTGCCATGTCGTCTGCCCTGCTTCTAGCACCTAACTATTTTCAGAACGTTGACTCTTAATGCTCAGTGACTGGATGCTGCCACGTCGTCTGCCCTGCTTCTAGCACCTAACTGTTTGCTCCCTTTTTTGCTCCCCTGTCCTATTATTAACGCAAGAACTCATGTGTGTTGTGTAGATGAATGTTGATAAGCTGAAGAAGATGGCCGGTGCCCTGCGCCGGAGTCAAGAGCAGTGTTTAAATGTGCTTTTTGTGTTAACCTTGTTACTATTATCCATAGGTAGGGGTTGTTTAGATTGCAGACCAAGGATGCCTTACCAAACATTTGGCGTTGACCGTAAGCGACAGTGCCCGTTTGGTTCATAGCCAAAGTTTTCTGCCCACGCCAATTTTTTGGTCACTCGTCCAACTTTAACGCCCACCCGCTGGCGAGACGGAGGCGGCGAAATCCTTTGCCAATAATTTGGCGAGCCTGATTTTGGCAGGGCTGACCTGGGCGTGAACCAAACAGGCCCGTAGTGTCCTTGGTTTTGCTACAAGCAGTAGCGTTCCCCGCTTTCAGCACATTATCTACTCTATAGGTGTCCATTACCTGTGTAAATAGTTTGTTTTAGACCTAAAATGTTACCTCACAATCAATAATGTGTGGGCCTTGTGAACAATTCTTGATGCCCTGTGTAGAAATGCCAGATTTGAAGTGTGCTAGCTATGCATACTGATTATCATCCAAGCATGATATTATCACATTTGTAAATTGATTTTTCAGTGAATGCCATTTAGAGTGCGCATATCAGCTTACAGAGTACAAAAATATGAAACCTTTCTCCGCTTGTTATACTTAGTTTTCCTTCCACTGATGACAGGAAGAAGAAGGCAGTGCACAAGACCACAACCACTGATGACAAGAGACTTCAAAGCACTTTGAAAAGAGTAGGAGTCAACATCATTCCTCGTATTGAAGATGCCAACATTTAAAAGGATGGCGTACTTATCCAAATCCAGAACCCAAAAGGTGAAATGCTGACATGTTGAACCATTACTTCTGCAGAACTACGGATCCACTCACAAATTCTTTCAACTATGGCATTTCTCGATTTCTTGCAATGCAAGCTTCACCTTGCGCGTTGGCCTCCCAAACGACCACTTTCGTTAGTCGGCATGAAGACAAGGGTCGTGCCAGTGTGGTGCAAGTCCTCCAATTCACTTGGCGGCGCACCAACCCACGTGGCACAACACTTAGGATGCACAACAGCCATGGGATAGAAGAAGACACGAGTGGATTTGAATGTCATCAGGGATGGGACCTCAAGCTCGTAGGCATAAAAGAATTTTTGCAGTATAGCACCCAATTGATTCACCCGTGATAATAAAGCTTAGAAAAGAGAGCACGGCCCAGTAGCTGGTTGTCCAGCAGGAGATGATATGTCTTCAGTTCTTCTTCACATAAACATCTTGATCTTTATTTTTTCTTCATACGACCAACTATTGGCTAGGTTCTACCATTCTGAAGTAACTGAATTTGCCTTATTTCGTTTCATTAGTATTTGCTGGGCTGCTGGCAATTATTGTTCAGAAGCATGATTGTATATTGTGAAGGAAATATGCCCTAGAGGCAATAACAAAGTTATTATTTATTTCCTTATATCATGATAAATGTTTATTATTCATGCTAGAATTGTATTAACCGAAAACTTAGTAGATGTGTGAATACATAGACAAACATAGTGTCACTAGTATGCCTCTACTTGACTAGCTCTTTAATCAAAGATGGTTGAGTTTCCTAGCCATGGACATGAGTTGTCATTTGATTAACGGGATCACATCATTAGGAGAATGATGTGATTGAGTTGACCCATTCCGTTAGCTTAGCACACGATCGTTTAGTATGTTGCGATTGCTTTCTTCATGACTTATACATGTTCCTATGACTATGAGATTATGCAACTCCCATTTACCGGAGGAACGCTTTGTGTGCTACCAAACGTCACAACGTAACTGGGTGATTATAAAGGTGCTCTACAGGTGTCTCTGAAGGTACTTGTTGGGTTGGCGTATTTCGAGATTAGGATTTGTCACTCCGATTGTCGGAGAGGTATCTCTGGGCCCTCTCGGTAATGCACATCACTTAAGCCTTGCAAGCATTGCAACTAATGAGTTAGTTGCGGGATGATGTATTACAGAACGAGTAAAGATACTTGCCGGTAACGAGATTGAACTAGGTATTGAGATACCGATGATCGGATCTCGGGCAAGTAACATACCGATGACAAAGGGAACAACGTATGTTGTTATGCGGTCTGACCGATAAAGATCTTTGTAGAATATGTGGGAGCCAATATGAGCATCCAGGTTCCGCTATTGGTTATTGACCGGAGACGTGTCTCGGTCATGTCTACATAGTTCTCGAACCCGTAGGGTCCGCACGCTTAAAGTTTCGATGACGGTTATATTATGAGTTTATGAGTTTTGATGTACCGAAGGTTGTTCGGAGTCCCGGATGTGATCACGGACATGACGAGGAGTCTCTAAATGGTCGAGACATGAAAATTGATATATTGGAAGCCTATATTTGGATATTGGAAGTGTTCCGGGTGAAATCGGGATTTTACCGGAGTACCGAGGGGTTACCGGAACCCCCCGGGGGCTCAATGGGCCATAATGGGCCTTTGTGGAGAAGAGGAGAGGCGGCCAGGGCAGGGTCGCGCGCCCCTCCCCCCTAGTCCGAATAGGACAAGGAGAGGGGGGCAGCGCCCCCCTTTCCTTCCTCTCTCCCTCCTCTTTCCCCCTCCACTCCTAATCCAACAAGGAAAAGGGAGGGAGTGATACGTCTCCAACGTATCTATAATTTTTGATTGCTCCATGCTATATTATCTACTGTTTTGGGCAATATTGGGCTTTATTATCCACTTTTATATTACTTTTGGGACTAACCTATTAACCGGAGGCCCAGCCCAGATTTGCTGTTTTATGCTTATTTCAGTGTTTCGAAGAAAAGGAATATCAAACGGAGTCGAAACGGAACGAAATCAACTGGAGAAGTTATTTTTGGAAGGAAACCTACCGGATAGACTTGGACCCTATGTCAGAAGATGAAGGAGGTGCTCACGAGGGTAGGGGCGCGCCCCCTACCTCATGGCCCCCCCTTCGGTCCACCGACGTACTCCTTTCACCCATATATACCCACGTATCCTAAAACTTCCAGAACAGAGATTAGATCGGGAGTTCCGCCGCCGCAAGCCTCTGTAGCCACCAAAACCTCTCGGGACCCTGTTCCGGCACCCTGCCGGAGGGGGGGAACCCTCACCGGTGGCCATCTTCATCATCCCGGCGCTCTCCATGATGAGGAGGGAGTAGTTCACCCTCGGGGATGAGGGTATGTACCAGTAGTTATGGGTTTGATCTCTCTCTCTCTCTCTCTCTCTCTCTCTCTCTCTCGTGTTCTTGATTTGGCACGATCTTGATGTATCGCCAGCTTTGCTATTATAGTTGGATCTTATGTTTCTTCTCCCCCTCTTCTCTCCTGTAATGGATTGAGTTTCCCCTTTGAAGTAATCTTATCGGATTGAGTCTTTAAAGATTTGAGAACACTTGATGTATCTCTTGCCGTGCGTATCTGTGGTGACAATGGGATATCACGTGATTCACTTGATGTATGTTTTGGTGATCAACTTGTGGGTTCCGCCCATGAACCTATGCATAGGGGTTGGCACACGTTTTCGTCGTGGTTCTCTGGTAGAAACTTTGGGCACTTGAGGAGTCCTGGATTAGGGGGTGTTCGGATAGCCGAACTATACCTTCAGTCGGACTCCTGGACTATGAAGATACTAGATTGAAGACTTCGTCCCGTGTCCGGAAGGGACTTTCCTTGGCGTGGAAGGCAAGCTTGGCGATGCGGATATTCAAGATCTCCTACCATTGTAACCGACTTTGTGTAACCCTAACCCTATCCGGTGTCTATATAAACCGGAGGGTTTTAGTCCGTAGGACAACAACTTCATCATACAACAATCATACCATAGGCTAGCTTCTAGGGTTTAGCCTCCTTGATCTCGTGGTAGATCTACTCTTGTACTACCCATATCATCAATATTAATCAAGCAGGAAGTAGGGTTTTACCTCCATCGAGAGGGCTCGAACCTGGGTAAAACTTCGTGTCCCTTGTCTCCTGTTACCATCCGGCCTAGACGCACAGTTCGGGACCCCCTACCCGAGATCCACCGGTTTTGACACCAACATTGGTGCTTTCATTGAGAGTTCCTCTGTGTCGTCACTTTTAGGCCCGATGGCTCCTTTGATCATCAACGACGATGCGGTCCAGGGTGAGACTTTTCTCCCCGGACAGATCTTCATCTTCGGCGGCTTCACACTGCTGGCCAATTCGCTTGGCCACCTGGAGCAGATCGAAAGCTACGCCCCTGGCCATCAGGTCAGGTTTGGAAGCTTAAACTACACGGCAAACATCCGCGGGGATTTGATCTTCGACGAATTCGAGCCACAGCCAAGCGCGCCGCACTGTCTCGAGGGGCATGACCTAGCTCTGCCGCCGAACAGTGCCCTGGAGGCCGCACACGCACCGGTTTCGACCCTTAATTCGGAGCCTATTGCGCCAATCGAGGATGAGCGGTTGGACGTCACCTCGGGGGCTGCGATCTCAAAGGCGATCGAGCCGAACGCCAGCCCCGTACTCTGCATGACCCGTGACTCCGAGGATCCGGATTCCTTACCGGACTCCGAACCCCCCGTGCCCCTGCCAATCGAATCCGATTGGGCGCCGATAATGGAGTTCACCGCCGCGGACATCTTTCAGCACTCGCCCTTCGGCGACATCCTGAATTCTCTAAAGTCTCTCTCTTTATCAGGAGAGCCCTGGCCAGACCACGGTCAGCGAGGATGGGATACGGACGATGAAGAAATTCAAAGCCCACCCACCACCCACTTGGTAGCCACTGTCGACAATTTAAACGACGTGCTCAACTTCGACTTCGAAGACATCGACGGTATGGACGACGATGCAGGAGACACATATGAACCAACGCCTATAGGGCATTGGACAACCACCTCACCTCATGATGTGTACATGGTGGATACCCCTAAAGGTAGCGACCACAAGGAAAATGGGGATAGAACGAAGGATCAATCCCTCGAAAAACAATCAAAGCGTCGGCGTAAACACCGACCCAAGCCCCGCCTCGATACAGACCCAACCATAGAGCAGGATGAGCCAGCAGGCTACGAGCATGCCCTAGAGCAACCGTCCGAACAGGGCAGCCCGGATGAAGAAACCGAACATCCCTCCCCTGGTGAAAATGGCATTCTGTACAACCTTACGCCGGATAAACCCGCGGAGAAGAAGAACCTCCACAAGAGGCTCGTTGCAACCGCACGCAGCCTGAAAAAGCAGAAGCGGAAGCTCAAAACTGCAGAAGATGCACTCAGGATCAGATGGAGTAAAGTAATCAACAACGCAGACAAATATGGCGATAGTCACCGCACTAAAAGCTATCCGAAGCGAAAGCTACTGCCTGAATTCGACGAAGAGGCCTTAGAGCCCTCGCACTCAAAAAGTAAGAAAGCCACACGGTCGGATAGACGACCCCATAGCCAGCATAAAGCGGCAAACGGCGCCGCACTTAAGCCGACACGCGACCTACTTACGGATTCGCATCAAAAAGATGGCCCAGCCAGGTCCATTTATGGGCCAAGAAAGCAAGCTCTCGTAAGCAATGCAATAAAACCATTATCAGAATCTGGCACACCCAAATACAGGGGCGCCGCACATCCCCTATGTTTCACCGATGAGGTCCTGGATTATGAATTTCCAGAGGGATTCAAACCCGTAAACATAGAGGCATATGATGGAACAATAGACCCTGGAGTCTGGATCGAGGATTATATCCTCCACATACATATGGCTAGAGGAGATGACCTCCACGCCATAAAATACTTACCCCTTAAGCTTAAAGGGCCAGCCCGGCATTGGCTTAAAAGCCTTCCTGAAAACACAATCGGAAGTTGGGAAGAGCTCGAGGACGCTTTCCGAGCAAATTTTCAAGGGACCTATGGCTGCCCTCCGGATGCAAATGATCTTAGTCACATAACTCAACAGCCCGGAGAATCAGCTCGGCAATTCTGGAATAGATTCCTCACTAAAAAGAATCAGATAGTCGACTGTCCGGATGCCGAAGCCTTAGCAGCTTTCAGGCATAACGTCCGAGACGAATGGCTCGCCAGACACCTCGGCCAAGAAAAGCCAAGAACAATGGCCGCACTGACAAGCCTCATGACCCGCTTTTGTGCGGGAGAGGACAGCTGGTTGGCAAGATGCAGCACCAGCGACCCAAGTACATCCGAAACTAGGGATGGAAACAGAAAACCGCGACGCAATAAGGAACGTCGCTGGACTAAGGAAAACAGTCCGAAGAGCACGACAGTCAATGCCGGATTCAAAGGCTCACGACAGAATCAGAAAAAGCCGCCCCTCCAGGATAACAGAGATGATTTATCCAACCTAAACAAAATCCTGGACAGGATATGTCCAATACACAGCACTCCAGGGAGGCCTGCTAACCATACCCATAGAGATTGTTGGGTTTTCAAACAATCCGGCAGACTCAACGCCGAACACAAGGGGCTCGACACACCAAGTGAAGACGAGGACGAACCCCAAAAGCAGAGCACCAGGAAACAGAAGAATTTCCCACAAGAAGTAAAAACAGTAAACCTACTTCACATAACAAAACGGGCGGCGCCCATAAAGGTACGCGCCACACGACCCATCCCAAAGGGGTCCCGCCACTGGTTGTCAAAACCAATCATCTTCGATCGTCTGGATTATTCTAGAAGTACCAGGAACGCAGGCTGGACTGCCTTGATACTCGATCCAATAATTGGCGAGCTCCAGTTTTCAAATGTATTAATGGACGGCAGCAGTGGACTAAACCTGATATATCAGGACACAATCCGTCACATGGGGATAAACCCAACAAGAATCCGCCACAACAAAACCTCCTTTCAAGGGGTAGCGCCCGGACCGGACACCCATTGCATGGGTTTTATCCGGCTTGAAGTTATATTCGGCTCTACCGATATCTTTCGCTGCGAAAGGCTAACCTTCCACATCGTCCCATTCTCAAGTCGCTATCAAGCACTGCTGGGGCGCGAAGCTTTCGCCCACTTTAACGCAATACCGCATTATGCATCTCTCATGCTTAAAATGCCCGGTCCACGAGGCATCATCTCCTTGAAGGGGAAGCATTGAGCGCTCCTCCCCCGAGCAGAAGATTGTGCGGCCGCTTTAACAGCCCCACAATACAATGGCTTCACCAGCCAGAACATCCGAACAGGTCATTAAAACCACGGGCACGGATAGACGAGCCCGGCATGCCCTAGGGGCTCCGCATACATAAGAGAAAATAAAGCTCAATTTTACATATTTTACCTTATATTTGTTTATTTAATACAATTTTTGTTCGGCACGAATTTTTGTTTATTTAATACAATTTTTCTTTTCAACTTAGTTCCTGTCTTTCACAGATGAACATCGTGCTGCGCCCGTCCAGGATACGGCACAACGGAGACACAGGCGCAGACGTGTAGTAGGGACCCGTTCCAAGGATTCTTTTCAGATTAAGACCCTGCGTAAACCTTTTTTACTGTCTCTTGTTGCTACACATCCCCTGGTTCTATAACCAAGGAGGAGGCTGGCGTCTTGGCATGTGGCCACGTCAGAATTCCTGCGCGTACCTGGACACTAGGGGCTTATAACTAAGAGCATTCTTTTACCCGCTCTCATAAAAGACCGAATACCTTAGGGAGTGTTCGGCGTCGCGAGTTTGGCCTTATATGCATCAGCTCCGAATCATGATTTTGGTCAATGTTGGGTTGCCCGGCTCCTGTGTTCGGCCGCCTTACGTTCCGCTCTATCGGCTAAGGCGGCACCAGGAGAACTACTGCGATTGTGCCCCGGTTCGGCCGGGCGAGCACCTCAGTAGAGAAAGCCGAAAACCGACTGTCATGATATAGCGCGAGACTGGTCAACCACTCGATGACTCTCCGAAATCTATAGGATTCCTCTGCATTAACGAAGGGCCGTTTCCCGGCCAGGCACACACGCGCCCCGAATTCGGGCGAGCGCAGTCGCCACCAAGGGCTATCTAAAGAGTCCCACTGTCAAGCTCCTATGGCTAAGTGAAAGTGTTAAAGCATTATAGTCCGGTTGCCTGGCTCGCTGCGCCATCACCTCCTTTGTAGGACCAAGACGTTGGATTAAGTGTGAAAAAGCGCCTTCTGCGAGCACCCCCGCACTATGTGCGTGGGGGCTGAAGCCAACGACTGCCATCTTTCAGATTTCATATATATATTAAAAACGGCCGCACAGGAGGTGTTCCCCATACTTGAAGGCTCAGGTATAAAAGCCTACTACAATTCATCAAAATACTGTTTTATAATTACATATGCTATCAGAACATAGCATCCTTCGAGCACTGCGTCTCTATTACACGAGCGCCTTCAAGGACTTCCTGAAAATAGTGTTCGGAGGGTACTCGGCTTTTGTCCGAATATCAGGACGCAACAACGGTGGTCTCCGTCTCCGCCCAATATGTCTTGACACGGGCAAGAGCCATCCATGCGCCCTCTATGCATGCTGACCTCTTCATTGCATCGATACGGGGCACCGCATCAAGGAGTTGCTGCACCAAGCCGAAATAACTCTTCGGCTCCGATCTCCCCGGCCACAAATGACCCATGACGAACTTCATGGCGAGTCCGGACAACCTATTCAGTTCGGCCCATTGAGCCAGACGATCGTCTACCGCCAGGGGACGCTCTGGATTATGAAACTGCGACCAGAAATTTTTTTCCACTTCGCGATCTTCTTGATCTCGAAAGTGTTCGGTCGCATCAGCAGCACCCGCTGCCAAATCCAGATAAGTGTCCTCCACACTCCACATCCGGTCCAGCGGAGAAAACTTCGGATCGCAAAACCTCCTCCGCAGCATAAAGGGCTTTCTAGCCGCAATCTGTCCGTCCTGACGCAACTCCTCCTTCGCAGCTCTCGTCGTAGAGCGAGCGTCCTTGGCATCAGCAATGGCCTTCTCTAAGCCCGTCTGCCTCGCCCGGTCTTCTTTCTCAAGAAGCTCGCAATGGTCAGCAACGCTCTTTAACTTCTCGGCCATCTCCTTCTTGCTTCGGCAATGAGCAGCCTGTTCGGCTCTCAGCTCTTCAAGGGCCTTCTTGGAGCCGCATCCCTTTCTCTGGCTTGTTCCTTAGCCCGGGCAAGTTCCGCCCGAAGACGCTCCACGGCGGCCGCACCATCTGCATCAAGCTCACACATTGTAAGATACTGGCATCAAGCTCATCTTACTGGGTGCCGCCCAAGGAGTTACATACCTTGAGCCTCATCAAGCCGCTTGTTGACGAGCGCGTTGTCGGCATCTGCCACGTCAAGTTGCCGCTTTAGTTTGGCCAAATCATCAGTTCGGCTCGATTCCGGACACTTCACCACCTACATTTAAAGGCGACAAATTTAGACCTGGGGTTATGATCCTCTGCACGCTGTCACTTCTGACAACGCACAGAGTCTCAGGGGCTACTATCTATACAGGGCGCATCTTATTTATGCGCAACTGACAAAAGTGTACATTATCTAATGTACCTCAAAGCCCGTCAGTAAACTTCTGACGGCCTCGTGCAATCCGCTTTCCGCGGATGAAATCCTTTCAATCACCGTGACCATCAATGCGCGGTGCTCCTCTGAGATAGAAGCTCGCCCCAGCAGATTCTTTAGCTCCTCCAGCCGAGCACCAGACGGTGCCGGACTTGTCCTGTGGCCTCTTTCGGAGGCCGGATGCGGAGAACCTTGGGGGGCCACATAGCAATCTTCCGCCCCTGCCGGATTCGGAGAAACCCTCCGCGACGACACCTCAGGTTCGCCCGCCTCGCTAGGCGGTACGGCAGGGGGAGGCGTTCCGCTCTCCATCATCTCCGGAAGAAGATCCCCCGAAGACGAGCTCTGCTGAGAAGGGATGAGGTCCGAACTACAAGGTAAAATTTCGGTTAATCTTCTCAGGTTTAAAACAAGGATCCTTCTCTCAAAATATACAATCTTTCTCTACTTACGGTTCGCTGGAGGGCTGATTCCTTTGAGGGCATAGTTCGGCCGAGGAACCCCCCGGCATCGAACCCTCTGACGAGGATTTTTTACCCCGCTTTAGGGCCATGGGCTCCGGGTCGTCAGAGGCGGCCCTCTTCTTCCCCTTAGAAGAGGAATTGTCGGTTCCTCCCTTCGAAACATCCTCCTTTGAGGAGGCCATAGTTTCCTTGCCCTCTCCCTCACTTCTCTCCAGAGGCACAATCTTCAACATCCCGACAAGCACGGGATCCGCCCTGGTCTCAGGAAGGGAAGCCGGACACCTGATCAGCTTTGCTTTCGCTATCCACTCCTATTTAAAAAGGACAGCTCTTTTAGGGGCGAATTTATGACAATTATATGGATAGCGAGTCCGGGCACAAGGTTACTTACTTGAGTATCTGGGCGATTGCAGCTTAAACCTGCATCCTCGGTCAAATCCGGACACATTGCTTGTGATCCGAAGAACAATTTGTACATCTCCATGGGCATTGCGCCCATAAAATGTTGGAGAGCTCGTGGTCCCTCCGGATTAAACTCCCACAAACGGAGGGAGCGACGTTTGCCAGGCAGGGTTCGGCGAGTCAACATAACTTGCATCACTTTGACCAAGCTGAGGTCTCTTTCCAAGAGATCCCTGATTCTGCCCTGCAATAAAGGCACGTCCTGAGATGGCCCCCCAGTCTAGGCCTTTATTGACCCATGACCCTAGCTATTGTGGGGGACCCGAGCGAAAGGCAGGTGGCGCCACCCATTTGGTGCCCCTGGGAGCGGTGATATAGAACCACTCCCGTTGCCATAAACCGAGCTCCTCTTGAAAAGAGCCCTCGGGCCAGGGAGCATTAGCATTCTTACTTATAACAGTGCCTCCGCACTCTGCATGCCGTCCCTCGACCATCTTCGGCTCCACTTTAAAGGTCTTGAGCCATAATCCTAAGTGAGGGGTAACACGGAGGAACGCTTCACACACAACGATGAATGAGGAAATATGGAGGATGGTCTCCGGAGCTAAGTCGTGAAATTCCAGCCCATAATAGAACAGCAGCCCCCTCACAAAGGGATCCATTGGGAAGCCTAATCCCCGAAGGAAGTGAGATATGAACACCACACTCTCACCAGGCTGGGGACTGGGAAACGCCTGCCCTTGAGCAGGCAACCTATGCGAAATTTCGCCAGTCAAGAACTTAGCTTCTCTCAACTTTAGCACGTCCTCCTCCGTGACGGAGGAGGGCATCCACTGGCCTTGAAAGTCGGAACCGGACATTGTCGATGGTCCAAAGCACCTGAAATCTGGGGCCTAGGGTGTTGGAAATCGAGGAGATGGGCGAACTTGTTCGAGGTTGGAAAAAAGGAGTAAGGCCTTGGTCTCTTTATAGGAGGTTGAATACCAAGAGCCCTCCCCGTGACCGTTTGGGACTCGCCTTTAATCGAGAAAACATGCTGAACGGGCACGATTGGGTTACCCACGACTGTATTGATGAGTATCCCGTAAATAAAGGGGACACGATCTCTGCTTTGACAAGACGTGCCAAGGAAACCGCCTCGCAAAACGCGCTGAGGTGGAGAAGTGAAAACGATTCGAACAAGGGCTTGGTCGTAGTGTGATGTCACGCTACGGAATACGTTAGCAGATTAGATTTGTGTTAATGTTATTCTCTCTATGGCAATATGTGGAAACTTATTTTGCAGAGCCGGACACTACTCTTGGTGTTTACAATCTTTTATGAAGAACTTGGAGGAGGAACCCACCTTGCAATGCCAAAGACAATCTGCGCACCGGACCCGTCGTCATTGAAGCCTGGTTCAGGGGCTACTGAGGGAGTCCTGGATTAGGGGGTGTTCGGATAGCCGAACTATACCTTCAGCTGGACTCCTGGACTATGAAGATACAAGATTGAAGACTTCGTCCCGTGTTCGGAAGGGACTTTCCTTGGCGTGGAAGGCAAGCTTGGCGATGCAGATACTCAAGATCTCCTACCATTGTAACCGACTTTGTGTAACCCTAACCCTATCCGGTGTCTATATAAACCGGAGGGTTTTAGTCCGTAGGATAACAACTTCATCATACAACAATCATACCATAGGCTAGCTTCTAGGGTTTAGCCTCCTTGATCTCGTGGTAGATCTACTCTTGTACTACCCATATCATCAATATTAATCAATCAGGAAGTAGGGTTTTACCTCCATCGAGAGGGCCCGAACCTGGGTAAAACTTCATGTCCCTTGTCTCTTGTTACCATCCGGCCTAGACGCACAGTTCGGGACCCCCTACCCGAGATCCGCCGGTTTTGACACAGACAGCACTCTTTGAGGTTCTATGTGTTGGATTGAGTAGATGAATTGAGATTGTGTGGTGCATATCGTATAATCATACCCATGGATACTTGAGGTGACATTGGAGTATCTAGGTGACATTAGGGTTTTGGTTGATTTGTGTCTTAAGGTGTTATTCTAGTACGAACTCTAGGGCTGTTTGTGACACTTATAGGAATAGCCCAACGGATTGATTGGAAAGAATAACTTTGAGTTGGTTTCGTACCCTACCATAATCTCTTCGTTTGTTCTCCGCTATTTGTGACTTTGGAGTGACTCTTTGTTGCATGTTGAGGGATAGTTATATGATCCAATTATGCTATTATTGTTGAGAGGACTTGCACTAGTGAAAGTATGAACCCTAGGCCTTGTTTCCTATCATTGCAATACCATTTACGCTCACTTTTACCACTTGTTACCTTGCTGTTTTTATATTTTCAGTTTACAAAAACCTATATCTACCATCCATATTGCACTTGTATCACCATCTCTTCGCCGAACTAGTGCACCTATACAATTTACCATTGTATTGGGTGTGTTGGAGACACAAGAGACTCTTTGTTATTTGGTTGCAGGGTTGTTTGAGAGAGACCATCTTCATCCTATGCCTCCCACGGATTGATAAACCTTAGGTCATCCACTTGAGGGAAATTTGCTACTGTCCTACAAACCTCTGCACTTGGAGGCCCAACAACGTCTACAAGAAGAAGGTTGTGTAGTAGACATCAGGGAGTCCTACTCCTGGTGGGAGTAGGACTCCTCCTGGCGCCCCCCCCCCCGTGTCGGCCGCACCTCCCCCTTGCTCCTTTATATACGGGGGCAGGGGGGCACCCCAAAGCTACAATAATTGATTTGATCTTTTAGCCGTGTGCGGTGCCCCATCCACCATAGTCCACCTCGATAATACTGTAGCGGTGCTTAGCCGAAGCCCTGCGTCGGTAGAACATCATCATTGTCACCACGCCGTCGTGCTGACGAAACTCTCCCTCAACACTCTATCGGAGTTCGAGGGACGTCATCGGGCTGAACGTGTGCTGAACTCGGAGGTGCCATGCATTCGGTACTTGATCGGTGGATCGTGAAGACGTACGACTACATCAACCGTGTTGTGCTAACGCTTCCGCTTTCGGTCTACGAGGGTACGTGGACAACACTCTCCCCTCTCGTTCCTATGCATCACCATGATCTTGCGTGTGTGTAGGATTTTTTTTGAAATTACTACGTTCCCCAACAGTGGCATCCGAGCCTGGTTTTATGCGTAGATGTCATATGCACGAGTAGAACACAAGTGAGTTGTGGGCGATATAAGTCATACTGGTTACCAACATGTCATACTTTGGTTCGGCGGTATTGTTGGATGAAGCGGCCCGGACCGACATTACGCGTACGCTTATGCGAGACTGGTTTTACCGCCGTGCTTTGCACACAGGTGACTAGCGGGTGTCAGTTTCTCCAACTTTACTTGAACCGAGTGTGGCTACGCCCGGTCCTTGAGAAGGTTAAAACAGCACTAACTTGACGAACTATCGTTGTGGTTTTGATGCGTAGGTAAGAACGGTTCTTGCTCAGCCCGTAGCAGCCACGTAAAAATTGCAACAACAAAGTAGAGGACGTCTAACTTGTTTTTGCAGGGCATGTTGTGATGTGATATGGTCAAGACGTGATGAGATATAAGTTGTTGTATGAGATGATCATGTTTTGTTGAAGTTATCGGCAACTGGCAGAAGCCTTATGGTTGTCTCTTTATTGCATAAGATGCAAGCGCCAAATAATTGCTTTACTTTATTGCTATGCGATAGCAATAGTTGCAAGAGCAATAGTTGGCGAGACGACCATGTGACGACACATTGATATAGATCAAGATGATGGAGATCATGGTGTCATGCCGGTGATGATGGAGATCATGAAAATGCTTTGGATATGGAGATCAAAGGCACAAGATGATGATGGCCATATCATGTCACATATTTTGATTGCGTGTGATGTTTATCTTTTATGCATCTTATTTTGCTTTGATTGACGGTAGCATTATAAGGTGATCTCTCACTAAATTTCAAGATAAAAGTGTTCTCCCTGAGTATGTACCGTTGCCAAAGTTCGTCGTGCCCAGACACAACGTGATGATCGGGTGTGATAAGCTCTACGTCCATCTACAACGGGTGCAAGCCAGTTTTGCACACGCAGAATACTCAGGTTAAACTTGATGAGCCTAGCATATGCAGATATGGCCTCGGAACACTGAGACCGAAAGGTCGAGCATGAATCATATAGTAGATATGATCAACATAATGATGTTCACCATTGAAAACTACTCAATTTCACGTGATGATCGGTTATGGTTTAGTTGATTTGGATCATGTGATTACTTAGATGATTAGAGGGATGTCTATCTAAGTGGGAGTTCTTAAGTAATATGATTAATTGAACTTAAATTTATCATGAACTTAGTCCTGGTAGTATTAGCATATCTATGTTGTAGATCAATAGCTCGCGTTTAGCTCCCCTGTTTTATTTTGATATGTTCCTAGAGAAAGCAAAATTGGAAGATGATGGTAGCAATTACACGGACTGGGTCCATAACTTGAGGATTATCCTCATTGCTGCACAGAAGAATTACGTCCTGGAAGCACCGCTAGGTGCCAAACCTGCTGCAGGAGCAACACCAGATGTTATGAATGTCTGGCAGAGCAAAGCTGATGACTACTCGATAGTTCTGTGTGCCATGCTTTACGGCTTAGAACCGGGACTTCAACGACGTTTTGAACGTCATGGAGCATATGAGATGTTCCAGGAGTTGAAGTTAATATTTCAAGCAAATGCCCGGATTGAGAGATATGAAGTCTCCAATAAGTTCTATAGCTGCAAGATGGAGGAGAATAGTTATATCAGTGAGCATATACTCAAAATGCCTGGGTATAACAATCACTTGATTCAACTGGGAGTTAATCTTCTGGATGATAGCGTCATTGACAGAATTCTTCAATCACTGCCACCAAGCTACAAGAGCTTCGTGATGAACTATAACATGCAAGGGATGGATAAGACGATTCCCGAGCTCTTCGCAATGCTAAAGGTTGCGGAGGTAGAAATCTAGAAGGAGCATCAAGTGTTGATGGTCAATAAGACCACCAGTTTCAAGAAAAAGGGAAAAGGGAAGAAGAAGGGGAACTTCAAGAAGAACAACAAGCAAGTTTCTGCTCAAGAGAAGAAACCCAAGTCTGGACCTAAGCCTGAGACTGAGTGCTTCTACTGCAAGTAGACTGGTCACTGGAAACGGAACTGCCCCAAGTATTTGGCGGATAATAAGGATGGCAAGGTGAACAAAGGTATATGTGATATACATGTTATTGATGTGTACCTTACTAGAGCTCGTAGTAGCACCTGAGTATTTGATACTGGTTCTGTTGCTAATATTTGCAACTCGAAACAGGGACTACGGATTAAGCGAACACTGGCCAAGGACGAGGTGACGATGCGCGTGGGAAACGGTTCCAAAGTCGATGTGATCGCCATCGGCACGCTACCTCTACATCTACCTTCGGGATTAGTATTAGACCTAAATAATTATTATTTGGTGCCAGCGTTGAGCATGAACATTATATCTGGATCTTGTTTGATGCGAGACGGTTATTCATTTAAATCAGAGGATAATGGTTGTTCTATTTATATGAGTAATATCTTTTATGGTCATGCACCCTTGAAGAGTGGTCTATTTTTGATGAATCTCGATAGTAGTGATACACATATTCATAATGTTGAAGCCAAAAGATGCAGAGTTGATAATGATAGTGCAACTTATTTGTGGCACTGCTGTTTAGGTCATATCGGTGTAAAGCGCATGAACAAACTCCATACTGATGGACTTTTGGAACCACTTGATTATGAATCACTTGGTACTTGTGAACCGTGCCTCATGGGCAAGATGACTAAAACGCCGTTCTTCGGAACTATGGAGAGAGCAACAGATTTGTTGGAAATCATACATACAGATGTATGTGGTCCGATGAATATTGAGGCTCGTGGCGGATATCGTTATTTTCTCACCTTCACAGATGATTTGAGGAGATATGGGTATATCTACTTCATGAAACATAAGTCTGAAACATTTGAAAAGTTCAAAGAATTTCAGAGTGAAGTTGAAAATCATCGTAACAAGAAAATAAAGTTTCTACGATCAGATCGTGGAGGAGAATATTTGAGTTACGAGTTTGGTCTACATTTGTAACAATGCGGAATAGTTTCACAACTCACGCCACCCGGAACACCACAGCGTAATGGTGTGTCCGAATGTCGTAATCATACTTTACTAGATATGGTGCGATCTATGATGTCTCTTACTGATTTACCGCTATCATTTTGGGGTTATGCTTTAGAGACGGCTACATTCACGTTAAATAGGGCACCATCAAAATCCGTTGAGACGATGCCTTATGAACTGTGGTTTGGCAAGAAACCAAAGTTGTCATTTCTTAAAGTTTGGGGTTGTGATGCTTATGTGAAAAAGCTTCAACCTGATAAGCTCGAACCCAAATCGGAGAAATGTGTCTTCATAGGATACCCAAAGGAGACTGTTGGGTACACCTTCTATCACATATCCAAAGGCAAGACATTCGTTGCTAAGAATGGATCCTTTCTAGAGAAGGAGTTTCTCTCGAAATAAGTGAGTGGGAGGAAAGTAGAACTTGATGAGGTAATTGTACCTGCTCCCTTATTGGAAAGTAGTTCATCACAGAAACCGGTTCCTGTGATGCCTACACCAATTAGTGAGGAAGTTAATGATGATGATCATGGAACTTCAGATCAAGTTGTTACTGAACCTCGTAGGTCAACCAGAGTAAGATCCGCACTAGAGTGGTATGGTAATCCTGTTCTGGAGGTTATGTTACTAGACCATGACGAACCTACGAACTATGAAGAAGCGATGGTGAGCCCAGATTCCGCAAAATGGCTTGAGGCCATGAAATCTGAGATGGGATCCATGTATGAGAACAAAGTATGGACTTTGGTTGACTTGCCCGATGATCGGCAAGCCATTGAAAGTAAATGGATCTTTAAGAAGAAGACTGACGCTGACGGTACTGTTACTGTCTATAAAGCTCGACTTGTTGCGAAAGGTTTTCGACAAGTTCAAGGGATTGACTACGATGAGACTTTCTCACCCGTAGCAATGCTTAAGTCTGTCCGAATCATGTTAGCAATTGCCGCATTTTATGAAATTTGGCAAATGGATAAAAAAAACTGCATTCCTTAATGGATTTATTAAAGAAGAGTTGTATATGATGCAACCAGAAGGTTTTGTCAATCCTAAAGGTGCTAACAAAATATGCAAGCTCCAGCGATCCATCTATGGACTGGTGCAAGCATCTCAGAGTTGGAATATACACTTTGATAAGTTGATCAAAGCATATAGTTTTATACAGACTTGCGGTGAAGCCTGTATTTACAACAAAGTGAGTGGGAGCACTACAACATTTCTCATAAGTATCTGTGAATGACATATTGTTGATCGGAAATAATGTAGAATTATTCTGCAAAGCATAAAGGAGTGTTTGAAAGGAGTTTTTCAAAGAAAGACCTCGGTGAAGCTGCTTATATATTGAGCATCAAGATCTATAGAGATAGATCAAGACGCTTGGTAATTTTTTTTCAATTAGTACATACCTTGTTAAGATTTTGAAGTAGTTCAAAATGGAATAGTCAAAGAAAGAGTTCTTGCTTGTGTTACAAGGTGTGAAATTGAGTAGACTCAAAGCCCGACCACGGCAGAAGATAGAAAGAGAATGAAAGTCATTCCCTATGCCTCAGCCATAGGTTCTATAAAGTATGACATGCTGTGTACCAGATCTATTGTATACCCTACACTGATTTTGGCAAGGGAGTACAATAGTGATCTAGGAGTAGATCACTGGACAGCGGTCAAAATTATCCTTAGAGGAATAAGGATATGTTTCTCGATTATGGAGGTGATAAAAGGTTCGTCGTAAAGGGTTACATCAATGCAAGTTTTGACACTGATCTATATGACTCTAAGTCTCAATCTGGATACATATTGAAAGTGGGAGCAATTAGCTAGAGTAGCTCCGTGCAGAGCATTGTTGACATAGAAATTTGCAAAATACATACGGATCTGAATGTGGCAGACCCGTTGACTAAACTTCTCTCACAAGAAAAACATGATCACACCTTAGTACTCTTTGGGTGTTAATCACATAGCGATGTGAACTAGATTATTGACTCTAGTAAACCCTTTGGGTGTTGGTCACATGACGATGTGAACTATGGGTGTTAAACACAAGGTGATGTGAACTATTGGTGTTAAATCACATGGTGATGTGAACTAGATTATTGACTCTAGTGCAAGTGGGAGACTGAAGGAAGTATGCCCTAGAGGCAATAATAAAGTTATTATTTATTTATTTATTTATATCATGATAAATGTTTATTATTCATGCTAGAATTGTATTAACCGGAAACTTAGTACATGTGTGACTACATAGACAAACATAGTGTCACTAGTATGCCTCTACTTGACTAGCTTGTTAATCAAAGATGGTTGAGTTTCCTAGCCATGGACATGAGTTGTCATTTGATTAACGGGATCACATCATTAGGAGAATGATGTGATTGACTTGACCCATTCCGTTAGCTTAGCACATGATCGTTTAGTATGTTACTATTGCTTTCTTCATGACTTATACATGTTCCTATGACTATGAGATTATGCAACTCCCGTTTACTGGAGGAACGCTTTATGTGCTACCAAACGTCACAACGTAACTGGGTGATTATAAAGGTGCTCTACAGGTGTCTCCGAAGGTACTTGTTGGGTTGGCGTATTTCGAGATTAGGATTTTTCACTCCGATTGTCGGAGAGGTATCTCTGGGCCCTCTCGGTAATGCACATCACTTAAGCCTTGCAAGCATTGCAACTAATGAGTTAGTTGCAGGATGATGTATTACAGAACGAGTAAAGAGACTTGCCGGTAACGAGATTGAACTAGGTATTGAGATACCGACGATCGAATCTCGGGCAAGTAACATACCGATGACAAAGGGAACAACATATGTTGGTATGAGCATCCAGATTCCGCTATTGGTTATTGACCGGAGACGTGTCTAATAGTTCTCGAACCCGTAGGGACCGCGCGCTTAAAGTTTCGATGACGGTTATATTATGAGTTTATGAGTTTTGATGTACCGAAGGTTCTTCGGAGTCCCGGATGTGATCACAGACATGACGAGGAGTCTCGAAATGGTCGAGACATGAAGATTGATATATTGGAAGCCTATATTTGGATATCGGAAGTGTTCCGGGTGAAATCGGGATTTTACCGGAGTACCGAGGGGTTACCGGAACCCCCCGGGGGCTTAATGGGCCATAGTGGGCCTTTGTGGAGAATAGGAGAGGCGGCCAGGGCAGGGCCGCACACCCCTCCCCCTAGTCCGAATAGGACAAGGAGAGGGGGCGGCGCCTGTCATGGTTCTAAGTCTGAGAGTAGTGTAGGGGGGTATGAATGGAGAGGCAAGATCCTAGATATGGAGTAGTTGTATACGCACGAGTTTTACGAGTTCAGGCCCTTCTCGGAGGAAGTAATAGCCCTACGTCTTGGAGCCCGGAGGCGGTCGACTGGATTATGTGTGTATGAATTACAGGGGTGCGAACCCTTTACACTGAGGAGGGGGTGGCTTATATAGAGTTCGCCAGACCCCTCCGGCCCTCAGTTATGCAGGGTTTAAGGTACATTAAGATCGGGCGTTACTGGTAACGCCACAAATAAAGTGCCATGATGACCATAAAAGCTACTTAATGACCGACCGTTAGCGTGCGAAGTGAGTTTACATCTCCTGGTGGTCGAATGGTTGGCTTCATGGTCGAGTGTCTTCGAGTCCGTCGAGTGGAACATTGCTTCAAGGTCGAGTGAATGATGATTCTTCTTCAGATGTTTCTGATTATTTTAGGGATGTCCTTGGGAAGGGTATCTTGGACAGGTCCATGACCCTACCCTAGGTACATAGCTCCATCATTAGCCCCCGAATGGATCGAGGTTTGAGTGGGAAAGGAGTTGAGAACACTTCCGACCCATTTCTCGTGTTATGAGTATACCTTGTTCTGGATCAATGAACTTAGGTGACAACACCAACTTCTTTTTCAGTCGCCTTGATCCATTCTTAGTTTTCGTCGAGTGAGTTCCTTTACTTGAAGAGCTTCGAGTAACGGAACGGAGGAGATCTTCCGTCTGACAAGTTATTCTGCTGCTCGCAGATTTCATGGGATTCGAATTTTGCGAAGCGCGCGAGGCAGAGGAGGCCGCAGTAATCGGATGGGATAGGGCAGAGCCGCCTCGATCTCTATGCCACCTTTTTCGCCATGTATCACGCGCGCGAGTGTTGCGGGATTTGACAGGATCGTCTGGGCCTACAAGTCAGCCACTCGGAAGTGACCTCATATAAGGCACCGGGCCGGGGTTTTTGAACAGTGCATTCTCATTTCCTCCTCTCCTCCTCAGACTTCTCCGCCGCGCTCGCTCTCACCCCAGCGCCGCTGCTCCGCACGCGCCTTGCCGGCGACGATGGGGAAAGAGAAGACGGTGGCTCTGGAGCGGGCGAAGAAGGCGACGGCGAAGGCGAAGAAGTCCAGTCGGGGTGGATCTTCCTCGAGGGCTGGCCTGCCGCGGGGCTGGATCCAGGGCGACTGGATCCGCTCGACGTTTCATCAGGAGGACATCGACGACTTGGCTGATGGAGGGCTGATTCCTCACGGGTCGGCGCGGCTTCCGGGGGAGGAGACCGAGCCACGACCTCGGGAGGGTGAGCGCGTTCTCCTCGCCACCCATGTCGACCGTGGGTTTTCCTTGCCTCCCCACCCTTTCTTCCGGGGATTTTTGAATTTCTTTGGGGCACAACTCCACCACTTCACTCCCAACACAATCATGTATCTTGCCGCTTTCGTGTCTTTGTGCGAGAATTTCTTGGGTTGTCGACCTCATTGGGGTCTTTTCAAGCACATTTTCACCTGTCGCTCCCAGACGGTGAAAAAGGCTAATCCGAGTGACGAGAGAACTCAAGTGATCCAGATGTGCGGGGGCCTCGGGATTCAGATGAGAGGTAAAAGTTCTTTTCCGGCCATGGTTCTTCCCGACTAGGTCCGTGGATGGCAGTCGACCTGGTTCTACTGTAAGGACCAGCCGACGCCAGGGCAGTCCACTGGACTTCCTCCTTTTTCCATGGACCGAGTGAGGAAGCCCTTCTCTTTGAAGGTGATCCCGGAGGAGAAGGCGCGGGTCAAGGTGCTGGTCGAACGGGTAGTTTAGCTTATCTGCGACGGGGTGACCGATATGGATCTGTTGGAGGTCTTCCTTCGGCGACGTATCCAACCACTTCAAGCTCGAGACCATCCGATGTGGATGTATTCGGGCATGGAGGACACCACTCAGATCCACCCGGAGGAGGTCGAGGATGACACGTTGGAGGGGAAGCTGACGAGCATCACGAGAAACAAAGATAACCCCAGGGGAGCCAGGAGAATTCCTCCACTCGACCAGTCCCACGTACCAGACAAGGTTCAATTCTGAGCTTCCGACTGTAATTTTAAATTTAATTGTGCAGTTGTTTATGCTTGGTCGACTGACTTTTGTTCTGCTTGTTTTCTTCCAGGCCCTTATCGAAATGTACTCAATGCCCAACAGAGAGCAAGAGCAAGACCCGGAGGGGAAGGCAAGCGGCGGCGACAGTGGCGACTGGCATTCTGACGGAGAGGAAAATGAGTAGAGCGACGACTCAAGTGGTGAAGAAGAAGTCGAGTCGCCTCCTCGCAGGGAGAGGTGATCCAAGGTCGACCAAGACTGGTCGAGCGCCCGTGAAAAGGCGATCGCTCAGACTGTCCAGACCTCAAAGCGCCCTCGGATGTCTTCACCAGCCCCGACTGAAAAAGCGTCAAAGCAGCCCAAGGTTGTAGTGCAGAAGCCTCGGAAGGCGTTGCCCAAGATTAAGATTGACATCCCCGTCGCTTCTGCGTGAGTGTCTTCCTTTGTATTCACCCGACGCTCTGTGCTGTTTATTTTCCCTTGATTTGACCAGATGAACCTTGGAACTAGCAGCGCTGCTACTTCCGGGACTTCAGCTTACAGGGATGAGGATGAGGCAATGGAGGATGCGGTCACCTCCAATATGGGTACGACTTCTGTCGTTCTGTCTTTATTTGGTCGACTCAACTGTAATGTGTACCATTGGTCAGTGTAATTTTGGCGACTGATCTTTGAACAGCTCCCAACATTATTGACCTCCCTGACGACGACGATGAAGAGCCCGAGAGACCTTTGACAAGGAAAAATAGGAAAACCCCTGCAGGCAAGGTACCACAGTCGACACCGATAGTGGAACCAGTCGTTCAGGACGTTGGCGATGCCAATTGGGCTTCTGTTACCTTCGTCGTAACTCTGTCGAGTGCCCTGCCTTCCTCGTCGACTGCTCAAGCTCCTGCCGACCCACCTTCAGTTTTTGCCACCCATCACGTCCCAGAGGACGAAGTGAATGCTGCCAAGGAAGCCATACGCCAAGCAGGTATTATGATGGATAAGATGAAGATGGTGCGGGATGCCAGTCAGGCCGCCTATGATGCCAGCTCGGCTCTCCAAAGCAATGTTCAGGTTAGCAGCACGTCGACTGATTTTCTTGGCTTGCTCTGTTAGGATATGGTACCTGAAAACTCTCTTTCCAAGGGTCTTCGCATCTGTACACCCACTGGGTGTTTCGACTTGTCATTGAGCAAATCTATACTTTGAACTGAATTTTTGTTGTTGAAGTTTTGGGCTAGTGGGGGCATGCTGAGTGCACCCACTGGGTGTAGTCCCCGAGACTACGGTGGACTACGGGTAGTCGACTGTAGTCTTGAAATTTTAGTTCTTTCACTCGGTCTGGTCTGGCCATGTTGAGTGTAAACTGAACCAGTGGGGTGTTGGGGAACGCAGTAATTTCAAAAAATTTCCTACGCACACGCAAGATCATGGTGATGCATAGCAACGAGAGGGAGAGTATTGTCTACATACCCTTGTAGACTGAAGCGGAAGCGTTGACTCAACGTAGAGGAAGTAGTCGTACATTCTCCTCGTGATCCGACCGATCACAGTACCGTTACTCCGGCACCTCCGAGTTCTTAGCACACGTTCAGCTCAATGACGATCCCCGGGATCCGATCCAGCAAAGTGTCGGGGAAGAGTACCGTCAGCACGACGGCGTGGTGACGATCTTGGTGTGTTACCGGCGCAGGGCTTCGCCTAAGCACTGCAACGATATGACCGAGGTGGAATTTGGTGGAAGGGGGCACCGCACACGGCTAAGGAACGATCCGTAGATCAACTTGGGTGTTCTAGGGTGCTCCCCTGCCCCCGTATATAAAGGAGCCAAGGGGGAGGGGCTGGCCGGCCAAGGGGTGGCGCGCCAGGGAGTCCTACTCCCTCCGGGAGTAGGATTCCCCCCCCCCCCAATCCTAGTTGGAATAGGATTCCTCAAGGGGGGGAAAGAGAGCGAGGGGGGCCGGCCACCTTCTCCTAGTCCTAATAGGACTAGGGAAGTGGGGAGGCGTGCGGCCACTAGGGCTTCCCCTTTCTCCTTTCCACTAAGGCCCATTAAGGCCCATATCGCTCCCGGGGGGTTCCGATAACCCACCCGGTATTCCGGTAAAATCCTGATTTCACCTGGAACACTTCCGATGTCCAAACATAGGCTTCCAATATATCAATCTTTATGTCTCGACCATTTCGAGACTCCTATTCATGTCCGTGATCACATCCGGGACTCCGAACAACCTTCGGTACATCAAAATGCATAAACTCATAATAACTGTCATCGTAACGTTAAGCGTGCAGACCCTACGGTTCGAGAACAATGTAGACATGACCGAGACACGTCTCCGGTCAATAACCAATAGCGGGACCTGGATGCCCATATTGGCTCCTACATATTCTACGAAGATCTTTATCGGTCAGACCGCATAACAACATACGTTGTTCCCTTTGTCATCAGTATGTTACTTGTCCGAGATTCGATCGTCAGTATCCAATACTTAGTTCAATCTCGTTACCGGCAAGTCTCTTTACTCGTTCCGTAATACATCATCCCGCAACTAACTCATTAGTTGCAATTCTTGCAAGGCTTAAGTGATGTGCATTACCGAGAGGGCCCAGAGATACCTCTCCGACAATCGGAGTGACAAATCCTAATCTCGAAATACGCCAACCCAACATCTACCATTGGAGACACCTGTAATACTCCTTTATAATCACCCAGTTACGTTGTGACGTTTGGTAGTACCCAAAGTGTTCCTCTGGCAAACGGGAGTTGCATAATCTCATAGTCATAGGAACATGTATAAGTCATGAATAAAGCAATAGCAACATACTAAACGATCGGGTGCTAAGCTAATATAATGGGTCATGTCAATCAGATCATTCAACCAATGATGTGACCTCGTTAATCAAATAACAACTCTTTGTTCATGGTTAGGAAACATAACCATCTTTGATTAACGAACTAGTCTAGTAGAGGCATACTAGTGACACTCTGTTTGTTTATGTATTCACACATGCATTATGTTTCCGGTTAATACAATTCTAGCATGAATAATAAACCTTTATCATGATATAAGGAAATAAATAGTAACTTTATTATTGCCTCTAGGGCATATTTCCTTCAGTCTCCCACTTGCACTAGAGTCAATAATCTAGATTACACTGTAATGATCCTAACACCCATGGAGTTTTGGTGCTGATCGTGTTTTGCTCGTGGAAGAGGCGTAGTCAACGGGTCTTTAACATTCAGATCCGTATGTATCTTGCAAATCTCTATGTCTCCCACCTGGACTAGATCCCGGATGGAGTTGAAGCGTCTCTTGATGTGTTTGGTCCTTTTGTGAAATCTGGATTCCTTTGCCAAGGCAATTGCACCAGTATTGTCACAAAAGATTTTCATTGGACCCGATGCACTAGGTATGACACCTAGATCGGATATGAACTCCTTCATCCAGACTCCTTCATTTGCTGCTTCCGAAGCAGCTATGTACTCCGCTTCACATGTAGATCCCGCTACGACGCTTTGTTTAGAACTGCACCAACTGACAGCTCCACCGTTTAATGTAAACACGTATCCGGTTTGCGATTTAGAATCGTCCGGATCAGTGTCAAAGCTTGCATCAACGTAACCTCTTACGGTGAGCTCTTTGTCACCTCCATATATGAGAAACATATCCTTAGTCCTTTTTCAGGTATTTCAGGATGTTCTTGACCGCTGTCCAGTGATCCACTCCTGGATTACTTTGGTACCTCCCTGCTAAACTTATAGCAAGGCACACATCAGGTCTGGTACACAGCATTGCATACATGATAGAGCCTATGGCTGAAGCATAGGGAACATCTTTCATTTTCTCTCTATCTTCTGCAGTGGTCGGGCTTTGAGTCTTACTCAATCTCACACCTTGTAACACAGGCAAGAACCCTTTCTTTGCTTGATCCATTTTGAACTTCTTCAAAATCTTGTCAAGGTATGTGCTTTGTGAAAGTCCAATTAAGCGTCTTGATCTATCTCTATAGATCTTAATGCCCAATATGTAAGCAGCTTCACCGAGGTCTTTCATTGAAAAACTCTTATTCAAGTATCCCTTTATGCTATCCAGAAATTCTATATCATTTCCGATGAGTAATATGTCATCTACATATAATATCAGAAATGCTACAGAGCTCCCACTCACTTTCTTGTAAATACAGGCTTCTCCAAAAGTCTGTATAAAACCAAATGCTTTGATCACACTATCAAAGCGTTTATTCCAACTCCGAGAGGCTTGCACCAGTCCATAAATGGATCGCTGGAGCTTGCACACTTTGTTAGCTCCCTTTGGATCGACAAAACCTTCCGGTTGCATCATATACAATTCTTCTTCCAGAAATCCATTCAGGAATGCAGTTTTGACATCCATCTGCCAAATTTCATAATCATAAAATGCGGCAATTGCTAACATGATTCGGACAGACTTAAGCATCGCTACGGGTGAGAAAGTCTCATCGTAGTCAATCCCTTGAACTTGTCGAAAACCTTTTGCGACAAGTCGAGCTTTGTAGACAGTAACATTACCATCAGCGTCAGTCTTCTTCTTAAAGATCCATTTGTTCTCAATTGCTTGCCGATCATCAGGCAAGTCAACCAAAGTCCATACTTTGTTCTCATACATGGATCCCATCTCAGATTTCATGGCTTCAAGCCACTTTGCGGAATCTGGGCTCACCATTGCTTCTTCATAGTTCGTAGGTTCATCATGGTCTAGTAACATGATTTCCAGAAGAGGATTACCGTACCACTCTGGTGCGGATCTCACTCTAGTTGATCTACGAGGTTCAGTAGTATCTTGATCTAAAGTTTCATGATCATCATCATTAGCTTCCTCATTTATTGGTGTAGGTGTCGCAGAAACAGTTTTCTGTGATGTACTACTTCTCAATAAAGGAGTAGGTACAGTTACCTCGTCAAGTTCTACTTTCCTCCCACTCACTTCTTTCGAAAGAAACTCCTTCTCTAGAAAGTTTCCGAACTTAGCAACAAAAAGTCTTGCCTTCGGATCTGTGATAGAAGGTGTATCCAACAGTTTCCTTTGGATATCCTATGAAGACACATTTCTCCGATTTGGGTTCGAGCTTATCTGGTTGAAGCTTTTTCACATAAGCATCGCAGCCCCAAACTTTAAGAAACGACAACTTTGGTTTCTTGCCAAACCATAGTTCATAAGGCGTCGTCTCAACGGATATAGATGGTGCCCTATTTAACGTGAATGCGGCCGTCTCTAGAGCGTATCCCCAGAACGATAGCGGTAAATCAGTAAGAGACATCATAGATCGCACCATATCTAGTAAAGTACGATTACGACGTTCGGACACACCATTACGCTGTGGTGTTCCGGGTGGCGTGAGTTGCGAAACTATTCCACAATTTTTCAAATGTACACCAAACTCGTAACTCAAATATTCTCCTCCACGATCTGATCGTAGAAACTTTATTTTCTTGTTACGATGATTTTCAACTTCACTCTGAAATTCTTTGAACTTTTCAAATGTTTCAGACTTGTGTTTCATTAAGTAGATATACCCATATCTGCTCAAATCATCTGTGAAGGTGAGAAAATAACGATATCCGCCACGAGCCTCAACATTCATCGGACCACATACATCCGTATGTATGATTTCCAACAAATCTGTTGCTCTCTCCATAGTTCCGGAGAACGGTGTTTTAGTCATCTTGCCCATGATGCACGGTTCGCAAGTGCCAAGTGATTCATAATCAAGTGACTCCAAAAGTCCATCAGTATGGAGTTTCTTCATGCGCTTTATACCGATATGACCTAAACGGCAGTGCCACAAATAAGTTGCACTATCATTATCAACTCTGCATCTTTTGGCTTCAACATTATGAATATGTGTATTACTACTATCGAGATTCATCAAAAATAGACCACTCTTCAATGGTGCATGACCATAAAAGATATTACTCATATAAATAGAACAACCATTATTCTCTGATTTAAATGAATAACCGTCTCGCATCAAACAAGATCCAGATATAATGTTCATGCTCAACGCTGGTACCAAATAACAATTATTTAGGTCTAATACTAATCCCGAAGGTAGATGTAGAGGTAGCGTGCCAACTGCGATCACATCGACTTTGGAACCATTTCCCACGCGCATCGTCACCTCGTCCTTTGCTAGTGTCCGCTTATTCTGTAGTCCCTGTTTTGAGTTGCAAATATTAGCAACAGAACCAATATCAAATACCCAGGTGCTACTGCGAACATTAGTAAGGTACACATCAATAACATGTATATCACATATACCTTTGTTCACCTTGCCATCCTTCTTATCCGCCAAAAACTTGGGGCAGTTCCGCTTCCAGTGACCAGTCTGCTTGCAGTAGAAGCACTCAGTTTCAGGCTTAGGTCCAGACTTGGGTTTCTTCTCTTGAGCAGCAACTCGCTTGCCGTTCTTCTTGAAGTTCCCCTTTTTCTTCCCTTTGCCCTTTTTCTTGAAACTAGTGGTTTTGTTAACCATCAACACTTGATGCTCCTTATTGATTTCTACCTCCGCAGCTTTTAGCATTGCGAAGAGCTCGGGAATAGTCTTGGTCATCCCTTGCATATTATAGTTCATCACGAAGCTCTTGTAGCTTGGTGGCAGTGATTGGAGAATTCTGTCAATGACGCAATCATCTGGAAGAGTAACTCCCAATTGAATCAAGTGATTATTATACCCAGACATTTTGAGTATATGCTCACTGACATAACTGTTCTCCTCCATCTTGCAGCTATAGAACTTGCAGCTATAGAACTTATTGGAGACTTCATATCTCTCAATCCGGGCATTTGCTTGAAATATTAACTTCAACTCCTGGAACATCTCATATGCTCCATGACGTTCAAAACGTCGTTGAAGTCCCGGTTCTAAGCCGTAAAGCATGGCACACTGAACTATCGAGTAGTCATCAGCTTTGCTCTGCCAAACGTTCATAACTTCTGGTGTTGCTCTAGCAGCAGGCCTGGCACCTAGCGGTGCTTCCAGGACGTAATTCTTCTGTGCAACAATGAGGATAATCCTCAAGTTATGGACCCAGTCCGTGTAATTGCTACCATCATCTTTCAACTTTGCTTTCTCAAGGAACGCATTAAAATTTAACGGAACAACAGCACGAGCCATCTATCTACAATCAACATAAACAAGCAAGATACTATCAGATACTAAGTTCATGATAAGTTTAAGTTCAGTTAATCAAATTAATTAAGAACTCCCACTTAGATAGACATCCCTCTAATCCTCTAAGTGATCACGTGATCCAAATCAACTAAACCATAACCGATCATCACGTGATATGGAGTAGTTTTCAATGGTGAACATCGTTATGTTGATCATATCTACTATATGATTCACGCTCGACCTTTCGGTCTCTGTGTTCCGAGGTCATATCTTATATGCATAGCTCGTCAAGTATAACCTGAGTATTCCGCGTGTGCAACTGTTTTGCACCCGTTGTATTTGAACGTAGAGCCTATCACACCCGATCATCACGTGGTGTCTCAGCACGAAGAACTTTTGCAACGGTGCATACTTAGGGAGAACACTTCTTGATAATTTAGTGAGAGATCATCTTATAATGCTACCGTCAATCAAAGCAAGATAAGATGCATAAAAAGATAAACATCACATGCAATCAATATAAGTGATTATGATATGGTCATCATCATCTTGTGCTTGTGATCTCCATCTCTGAAGCATCGTCATGATCACCATCGTCACCGGCGCGACACCTTGATCTCCATCATAGCATCGTTGTCGTCTCGCCAATCTTATGCTTTCCACGACTATCACTACCGCTTAGTAATAAAGTAAAGCATTACATCGCGATTGCATTGCATACAATAAAGCGACAACCATATGGCTCCTGCCAGTTGCCGATAACTCGGTTACAAAACATGATCATCTCATACAATAAAATTTAGCATCATGTCTTGACCATATCACATCACAACATGCCCTGCAAAAACAAGTTAGACGTCCTCTACTTTGTTATTGCAAGTTTTACATGGCTGCTACGGGCTTAAGCAAGAACTCATCTTACCTACGCATCAAAACCACAACGATAGTTTGTCAAATAGACTCCGTTTTAACCTTCTCAAGGACCGGGCGTATCCACACTCGGTTCAACTAAAGTTGGAGAGACAGTCTTCCGCAAGCCATCTATGTGCAAAGCACGTCGAGGGAACCGGTCTCGCATAAGCGTACGCGCAAGGTTGGTCCGGATCGTCTCGTCCAACAATACCGCTGAACCAAAGTATGACATGCTGGTAGGCAGTATGACTTGTATCGTCCACAACTTACTTGTGTTCTACTCGTGCAAATAACATCAAACCATAAAAAACCTAGGCTCGGATGCCATTGTTGGGGAACGCAGTAATTTCAAAAATTTTCCTACGCACACGCAAGATCATGGTGATGCATAGCAACGAGAGGGGAGAGTATTGTCTACATACCCTTGTAGACTGAAGCGGAAGCGTTGACTCAACATAGAGGAAGTAGTCATACGTTCTCCTCGCGATCCGGCCGATCACAGTACCGTTACTCCGGCACCTCCGAGTTCTTAGCACACGTTCAGCTCGATGACGATCCCCGGGATCCGATCCAGCAAAGCGTCGGGGAAGAGTACCGTCAGCACGACAGCGTGGTGACGATCTTGATGTGTTACCGGCGCAGGGCTTCGCCTAAGCACTGCAACGATATGACCGAGGTGGAATTTGGTGGAAGGGGGCACCGCACACGGCTAAGGAACGATCCGTAGATCAACTTGTGTGTTCTAGGGTGCTCCCCTACCCCCGTATATAAAGGAGCCAAGGGGGAGGGGCTGGCCGGCCAAGGGGTGGCGCGCCAGGGAGTCCTACTCCCTCCGGGAGTAGGATTCCCCCCCCCAATCCTAGTTGGAATAGGATTCCTCAAGGGGGGGGGGGAAAGAGAGAGAGGGGGGCCGACCACCTTCTCCTAGTCCTAATAGGACTAGGGAAGGGGGGAGGCGCGCGGCCACTAGGGCTGCCCCTTTCTCCTTTCCACTAAGGCCCATATCGCTCCCGGGGGGTTCCGGTAACCCACCCGGTATTCCGGTAAAATCCTGATTTCACTTGGAACACTTCCGATGTCCAAACATAGGCTTCCAATATATCAATCTTTATGTCTCGACCATTTCGAGACTCCTATTCATGTCCGTGATCACATCCGGGACTCCGAACAACCTTCGGTACATCAAAATGCATAAACTCATAATAACTGTCATCGTAACGTTAAGCGTGCAGACCCTACGGTTCGAGAACAATGTAGACATGACCGAGACACGTCTCCGGTCAATAACCAATAGTGGGACCTGGATGCCCATATTGGCTCCTACATATTCTACGAAGATCTTTATCGGTCAGACCGCATAACAACATACGTTGTTCCCTTTGTCATCGGTATGTTACTTGTCCGAGATTCGATCGTCAGTATCCAATACTTAGTTCAATCTCGTTACCGGCAAGTCTCTTTACTCGTTCCGTAATACATCATCCCGCAACTAACTCATTAGTTGCAATGCTTGTAAGGCTTAAGTGATGTGCATTACCGAGAGGGCCCAGAGATACCTCTCCGACAATCGGAGTGACAAATCCTAATCTCGAAATACGCCAACCCAACATCTACCATTGGAGACACCTGTAATACTCCTTTATAATCACCCAGTTACGTTGTGACGTTTGGTAGTACCCAAAGTGTTCCTCTGGAAAACGGGAGTTGCATAATCTCATAGTCATAGGAACATGTATAAGTCATGAATAAAGCAATAGCAACATACTAAACGATCGGGTGCTAAGCTAATATAATGGGTCATGTCAATCAGATCATTCAACCAATGATGTGACCTCGTTAATCAAATAACAACTCTTTGTTCATGGTTAGGAAACATAACCATCTTTGATTAACGAACTAGTCTAGTAGAGGCATACTAGTGACACTCTGTTTGTCTATGTATTCACACATGCATTATGTTTCCGGTTAATACAATTCTAGCATGAATAATAAACCTTTATCATGATATAAGGAAATAAATAGTAACTTTATTATTGCCTCTAGGGCATATTTCCTTCATGGGGGCACGCTAAGTGCACCCACTTGGTGTAGTCCCCGAGACCGTGGTCGAATGCTGGCAGTCGACTATGGTCTGAAGAGCTTGTTTGTTGTTGTCTTTCTTCAGTTAACACTAGGGTGCATGACTATGGTCTGAAGTTCTCGTCGAGTGTTAACTGAACCAGTGGGGGCACGCTAAGTGCACCCACTGGGTGTAGTCCCCGAGACTATGGTGGACTGCGGGCAGTCGACCGTAGTCTTAATATTCATTGTCTTTGTCGTTTTTCTCTGTAAAATAACCCATCCTCTCTGATTGCAGAAATCTTGTGACCTTGGAGCTCGCTTTGCCGACTTGGAAAAGCAGCAAATTCAACTCAACCTTGACCTGGAGCTGGCCATGTCAGAGCTGCAGAAGGCCAAAGATGACGCCAATGGTAAGGAAGCTTTGTCGACTGGTTTGTCTTAGACCCAGAATTCATTCTGCTCTTTCTGAACTGAGCGTCATTTCTTTTCAGAAAAACTGACCCAGGCTCTAGTAAAGAAGGATCAAGATCTGGCTGCTGCACAAAAGAAAGCCGACGACCAAACTGCTCTGGCTGAACAGAAGCTGGCTTCAGTCGGCAAACTGGAGGAGGAGAATGCCAAGATAAAATCTGCTCTAGACGAAGCTAAAAAGGAGGTAACCCACTTGAAGAAGGACAAGGTCAACCTGAACGAGAATATGGAGGGTATTACTCGCAGGCGGGATGATCTAGAAAGCTATCTAAGGAGCCTCGCCAAGAAGCTATTCATCGAGCTTGAAGGTACATATCTTGTTCTGACTGGTTTATCTTTGTCGACTCGGCATACGAATATTGACTTATCCTTGGATTGTGCATGCAGAATTTTGCCGAGACTTCGAGGAGGAGACTGGGCGGATTGAACCAAACTTGGACCCCATCAACTCTCCCATGAAGGATGAAACTGCCATGAACCTGCTCCGACTGGAATCCCGCATCGACGGCGTTGTTGACTACTTGTCCCGACTGAAGGTCGCCACGTCAAGGATCGACACGACACTTTGGCCAAGGGCAATGCTCCAGAATGACCTTGAGTCACTGATGACTCGACTTAACGAGATCCCTGGTCGAGTGCAGGAGTGGAAGAAGTCTTCTGCCCGGTGCGGTGCTGATGTGGCTCTGTCTTTGGTTCGTGTCCACTGTAAAGAGGCGCGAGAAGATAAGCTGGCAGCGATCAAGGTTGCCAACACCAAGAGGCATGATTTCCGATCTTTCATGGAGACTTTCATCGCTGCTGCCACTCGGATCGCCGATGGTGTCGACCTGGACGAGTTTGTCGAGCCTGCCAGCCCTCCTCCTGCGGAGTGAACAAACTTTTATGCCTCACCTTAAATTTGCCTCGGGATGCCGAGTGGATTTTGTAACCGTTGAACTCCTTCGGGCTGAATGCCCGAGTACTTTGATCTGCGGTCTGGGACCTTTAGGATTTATCTAAACTTGGTTTATTTCGGAATATGTTTGCATTTGCCTTTGAGTGAACTTTGTTCTTTACTTGGAACAATCTTTATGCTTGAGATGCAGCTTTGAAGTGGAAAATCCAGTCGACCTGCGTTTCATCGCTCTTGCAGGTAGGGATGGAGCACGTATCGTAGTCGACCTGCACCTCGTCGTCCTTGCGGATCGAGACGGATCACACGTTGTACTTGTGGCGTAGCTCCAAAGGAGAAGGTAGCAGTCGACCTGCACCTCGTCGTCCTTGCGGATCGGGATGGAGCGCATGTTGTACTTGTGGCATAGCTCCGAAGGAGAAGGTAGCAGTCGACCTGCACCTTGTCGTCCTTGTGGATCGGGATGGAGCGCACGTTGTATTTGTGGCGTAGCTCCGAAGGAGAAGGTAGCAGTCGACCTGCACCTCGTCGTCCTTGCAGATCGGGATGGAGCGCACGTTGTACTTCATACTTAGGCGAGTACTTGGACTGTAGCTAAGCCCCCGAGTGGGAGGATTGCTCACCACTTGGTAGGATTTTTCAAACTTAGGCGAGTACTTGGACTGCAGCTAAGCCCCCGAGTGGGAGGATTGCTCACCACTCGGTAGGATTTTTCAAACTTAGGCGAGTACTTGGACTGCAGCTAAGCCCCCGAGTGGGAGGATTGCTCTCCACTTGGTGGGATTTTTCAAACTTAGGCGAGTACTTGGACTGCAGCTAAGCCCCCGAGTGGGAGGATTGCTCTCCACTCGGTGGGATTTTTCAAACTTAGGCGAGTACACGGACTGCAGCTAAGCCCCCGAGTGGGAGGATTGCCCACCACTCGGTAGGATTTTTCAAACTTAGGCGAGTACTTGGACTGCGGCTAAGCCCCCGAATGGGAGGCTGGCTCACCACTCGGTAGGATTTTTTTTAAATTTAGGCGAGTACTGGACTGAAGCTAAGCCCCCGAGTGGGAGGATTGCTCACCACTCGGTAGGATTTTTCAAACTTAGGCGAGTACTTGGACTGCAGCTAAGCCCCCGAGTGGGAGGATTGCTCACCAGTCGGTAGGATTTTTCAAACTTAGGCGAGTACTTGGACTGCAGCTAAGCCCCCGAGTGGGAGGCTGGCTCACCACTCGGTAGGATTTTTTTAAAACTTAGGCGAGTACTGGACTGCAGCTAAGCTCCCGAGTGGGAGTATTGCTCACCACTCGGTAGGATTTTTCAAACTTAGGTGAGTACTTGGACTGCAGCTAAGCCCCCGAGTGGGAGGCTGGTTCACCACTCTGTAGGATTTTTTTTAAACTTAGGCGAGTACTGGACTGCAGCTAAGCCCCCGAGTGGGAGGCTGGCTCACCACTCGATAGGATTTTTCAAACTTAGGCGAGTACTTGGACTGCAGCTAAGCCCCCGAGTGGGAGGATTGCTCATCACTCGGTAGGAATTTTTTTACAAACTTAGGCGAAACGGATTCACAGCTAAGCTACCCACTGGGGGATTTCTCACATAAACAAAAGCAACAACAATCACTAGGAAAATTATAACACTTTTGTCTTTGATAGATAAACTATAGAGGTATCTCTTATTACATCTCATCCGAGTGAGTACTTAAGTATAAAAGGGGCGGAGCAGCTCCACATTCAAGCTCGTGGCTCATTGATCTGGCGATCGACATTGTAAAGATGGTACGCTCAATTATGGAGAACTCTGGTGACGATGAAGGGACCTTCCCAAGTAGGAGCGAGCTTGTGTGGTTTCTATTGATCCACTCGGAGGACCAAGTCTCCTTCTTGGAAGGCTCGACTCTTCACATTTCTCGCATGGAATCGACGCAAGTCCTGCTGGTAGATAGTCGATCGAATCATGGCCATCTCTCTTTCGTCTTCTAGGAGGTCAACTGCATTCTGCCGGGCTTGTTCTGCTTCATCTTCAGAGTAGAGCTCGACTCGAGGTGCATTGTGAAGCAAGTCACTCGACAGAACTGCTTCAGCTCCATAGACCAGAAAGAATGGAGTTCGTCCAGTTGGCCGATTAGGGGTGGTCCTCAATCCCCAAAGAACTGACGGAAGTTCGTCGACCCATGCGCCTGCTGCATGCTTGAGATCGCGCATCAGTCGGGGTTTTGGTCCTTTGAGAATTAGACCGTTTGCTCTTTCCGCTTGTCCATTCGACTGGGGGTGAGCGACTGACGCGTAGTCGACTCGTGTGCCTTGAGAGGCGCAAAAGGCTCTGGAACTTGTCGGAATCGAAGTTTGACCCATTATCAGTGATGATACTATGCGGAAGTCCATATCTGAATATCAACTCTCTGATGAAACTGATAGCAGTGCAAGCATCAAGATTTTTGATAGGCTTAGCTTCAATCCATTTAGTATACTTGTTGACTGCCACTAGCACGTGGGTGAAGCCGCTCCTGCCAGTTCTCAGTGGTCCAACCATATCCAACCCCCAAACAACGAAGGGCTAGACGAGTGGAATGATCTTCAAGGCTGAGGCAGGTTTGTGTGACATATTGGAATAGAATTGACATCCTTCACATTTGTCGACTATCTCTTTCGCCATTTCATTTGCTTTTGGCCAGTAAAATCCTGCTCGGTATGCTTTATCCACATTGGTCCGAGAGGACGCATGATGACCACAGGCCCCCGAGTGGATATCGTCGAGAATTATTTGACCTTCTTCTGGCGTTATACACTTCTGACTAACTCCAGTCGCACTTTCTTTGTACAACTGTCCTTTTATCACAGTAAAGGCCTTGGATCGACGGACGATCTGTCGAGCCTCTTCTTCATTCTCCGGGAGTTCTTTCCTTAGGATGTACGCAATGTACGGCACCGTCCAGTCGGGAGTGATGACCAAAACCTCCATGATCAGGTCGACCACTGCTGGAACCTCAACTTCAGTCGGATCCGTGTCACTTTTTGGCTGTGGGGCTTCTTCGGTGAAAGGATCCTCTTGAACTGATGGTGTGTGGATGTGTTCCAAAAACACATTGCTGGGAATGGCTTCTCTCTTGGAACCTATTTTTGCCAGATCATCAGCCGCTTGATTTTTCAGTCGGGGTATATGATGAAGCTCTAGCCCCTCGAATTTCTTCTCTAGCTTTCTCACTGCATTACAGTAACCAGTCATGGCCGGACTTCTGACGTCCCACTCCTTCATCACTTGATTCACCACCAAATCTGAGTCGCCATAGACCATGAGGCGACAGACGCCGAGTGAAATGGCCATACACAACCCATACAAGAGTGCTTCATATTCTGCTTCGTTATTGGAGGAATCAAAGTGAATTTGGAGAACATATGTGAGCTTATCTCCTCGGGGGGAAACTAACACTACCCCAGCACCGGAACCATTCAACATCTTAGAACCATCAAAGAACATGGTCCAGTGCTCCGAGTGAACTTGAGTCGGCAGTTGTTGTTCAATCCACTCGGCGGCGAAATCTGCTATTGCTTGGGACTTGATGGCTTTCTTTGCCTCAAACTTGATATCTAGGAGAAGGAGTTCAATCGCCCATTTTGCCACTCGACCAGTTGCATCTCTGTTGTGCAAAATCTCTAACAAAGGAGCGTCGCTGACGACTGTAATGGAGTGGTCAGAGAAGTAATGTGCAACCTTCTTCGTAGTCATATAAATCTCATATACAAGTTTCTAATAATGAGGATATCTTTGCTTTGATGGAGTCAAAACTTCAGAAACATAATATACTGGGCGCTGAACTTTAAAGGCTTTTCCTTCTTCTTCCCGCTCGACCGTAAGTATTGTACTGACAACTTGTCCCGTGGCTGCAATGTAAAGCAGCAAAGGCTCTTTGCTGATTGGGGCAGCAAGCACCGGCTGGGTGGAGAGCAGGGCTTTTAGCTCTGCAAACGCTGCATCAGCTTCAGGAGTCCACTCGAACTTGTCTGACTTCTTCATCAGTCGGTAAAGAGGCAATGCCTTTTCACCGAGACGAGAAATGAATCGACATAAAGCGGCCAAGCAACCAGTAAGCTTCTGGACACCGTGCACACGCTCGGGACGCTTCATTCGGAGTATAGTACCAACTTTCTCTGGGTTGGCGTCGATTCCTCGTTCAGAAACGAGAAAACCGAGTAACTTTCCGCGAGGAACTCCGAATGTGCACTTTGATGGATTAAGCTTGATATCATACCTCCTGAGGTTGGCAAAGGTTTCAGCAAGGTCAGTCAGCAAGTCGGAACCCTTTCGTGACTTGACCACAATATCATCCATGTATGCTTCCACATTCCGACTGATTTGAGTGAGCAAACACTTCTGAATCATCCTCATGAACGTGGCTCCGACATTCTTGAGGCCGAATGGCATGGTAACATAACAGAAGCACCCGAATGGAGTGATGAAAGCTGTTTTGATCTCGTCGGGTCCATATAGACGGATCTGATGGTAACCGGAATAGGCATCTAAAAAAGACAGACGCTCACATCCCGCAGAAAAGTTGACTATCTGGTCGATGCGGGGGAGAGGAAAATGATCTTTCGGGCATGCCCAATTGATATGTTTGAAGTCGATGCATATGCGAAGTGACTTGTCCTTCTTGGGGACCATGACAACATTGGCGAGCCACTTGGAGTGGTAAATCTCTCGGATAAACTCTGCTGCTAAGAGCCGAGCCACCTCCTCACCAATAGCCTTTCTCTTTTGGACGGCGGACCATCGAAGATGCTCTTTGACAGGTTTCACCTTTGGATCGACTCGTAGACGGTGCTCAGCCAGCCCCCTAGGAACACCTAGCATGTCAGAAGGCTTCCATGCAAAGATGTCCCAGTTCTCACGGAGGAACTGGATGAGCGCTTCTTCCTATTTGGAGTTGAGTGTTGTTGAGATATGAGTCGGAGCAGCATTGGGGTCGGTCGGATGAATGTGAATCGGCTTTGTTTCATCGGACAACTGAAATGTTGATTCCGTAGCGGGCTTCTTGGCTCGCAACAAATCACTCGGGTCTGCAGTTTTCTGGTACTCCTGCAGCTCGACCACTGCCATCTGAGCATCGGCGATCTTTGAGCCTTTCTGAAAGCACTCTTCTGCCTTCTTCCGATTGCCAGTAATAGTGATCACACCTTTGGGACCAGGCATCTTCAATTTGAGGTACACATAGCATGGTCGAGCCATGAAACGTGCATAAGCTGGCCTGCCCAAAATAGCGTGATAAGCGCTCTGGAAATCCACAACTTCAAACGTCAACTTTTCTTTGCGGTAATTCTTGGAATCACCGAAAACCACATCAAGAGCAATTTGGCCGAGTGACTCAGCCTTCTTTCCAGGAATGACTCCATGGAAACTCATGTTACTGGTATTGAGCCTGGACATCGGAATGCCCATCCATTTCAACGTCTCTGCATACAGTATATTCAGGCCACTGCCGCCGTCCATCAAAACTTTAGTCAGTCGAGTGCCTTCGACAACTGGGTCGACCACCAGAGCTTGCCTCCCAGGGGTGGCTATGTGCGTCGGGTGATCGGACTGGTCGAATGTGATGGCAGTCTGAGACCATTTCAAATAACTGGGTGTCGCCGGAGCGACCATATTCACTTCTTTGTTGATAACTTTCAGTCGACTTTTGCTTTCAACATCAGCAAAAATCATCAGGGTGGAATTGACCTGGGGGTATCCATCATCATTATCTTCCTTGTCCTCAACTTTGTTCGACTCCTTTTCCTTATCTTTGGGTTGTTTCCCCTGGAACTACTGGATCAAGAGCCGACACTGTCGAGTGGTATGTTTCGGGTAAATGAGTTTACCCTCTTCATCTTTATTTGTGTGAATGTGGCATGGCAAATCCAATACATCATTTCCGTCTTGGTCTTTCACCTTCTTGGGGTTCCAAGGCCCTTTGGGCTTCCCCTTAAACTTTCCTTGAGTCACGGCCAAGGCTTCTCCAGGAGCAGTTGGCTCGGCTTTCCGCTTCTGTTTCCGACTGGAATTTCCTCCTCCGGTTTCATGGGCGACTGATTTGTGCTTGCCACTCCGGAGCCGATCCTGTTCTTCACCATTAGCATACTTGGTGGCAATATCCATCATTCGACTCAGAGACATGTCTCCGGTTCGACCAAATTTCAGATTCAGCTCTCTATACTTAACGCCTTCCTTGAAGGCACAAACTGCTCGGTGATCAGATACGTTCTCCACTGTGTGATGCAACGTGATCCATCTCTGGATGTAAACCCTCAAAGTTTCATTCGTCTTCTGCACGCAAGATTGCAATTCTGTTAACCCTGCCGGTCGCTTGCAGGTCCTTTCAAATGTTCTGACAAACACCTGGGAAAGATCTTCCCAAGTGTAAATGCTGCTGGGTGCTAACTGATTCAGCCATGCTCTGGCCGAGCCCTCCAACATAAGAGGCAGGTGTTTCATGGCCACTTCATCGTTGCCGCCGCCAATCTGAACAGCCACTCGGTAGTCCTCAAGCCAAGTATCAGGCTTGGACTCACCAGTGAACTTACTGACTCCAGTCGCCAACCTGAAGTTGGGAGGAATCACCGCGGCCCTGATGGCTCTGCTGAAGCACTCTGGTCCTGAGACGTGTACTCTGCTGCTGGTGGGTACATCTCTGTCATGACCTTCTCGGTGAGCTCTGTTTCTGTCGACCAAACCCTGAACGAGAATGGATCTCACATCAAAGCCTGGTTCTTTGGGGTCGACTGGAATCCTTCGCCCAGCACTGTGAGGGCGTCTATCATCCTGCTGTCGAGGCACGTATGACCCACTCCTTGGGGGAGGGGTGGGCACTCGACGTTGATCATCACGATCGAGTCGGTGATCATACTGCTCACGGTTCCTGCACTGATCACGCCGATCTCCACGTCCCTCATGCCTCGGGGGCGATCTTGGGCTGTGAGCCGACTGAACTATATCTGCAACAACGGATTTGCTGTGGATCCTGTTCCGTGACTGTGATACTGCTGAATTTTGGTCTCCTGCTGCCCGGAGTAATGCTCTGATCTGCAACAAGCCTCTGCCAGCCTCTGACTGGGAAGGCTGAATCGACTCTGCTCTACGGGCTGCAGCTGCTAAATTCTGAATCGGAGTTCGATATACTTGAGTCGGTGGTGGAAAGAGCTGACGTCGACTGGATTCTGGAACCCGTTGTCGCGCACACTTGTCGAGTACTTGCTGGAGGTTCTCCAGTCGAGTGCGCTCAGCCAAGTTGGCCAAGCGCGCGTCCTCTAAGGCACGGGCCTTGGGGGTTTGTCCAACAATAGGAGTGTGCAGCGCATCCATGTTCCGGCGGCGAAGTTCTTCCCTCTGCAGCGAAGTGAGGGGCTCAGGGAGATACTCTTCATGGGCATGCGACGGATCGCCTCCGCCGTCGCCTCCGTCGGTGCGGGGAAAGCCGAGAGGACTGCGTGGTCCATCGACCATCAAAACCTCCACCGCTGGATCACTGCTGTTGCACTCGGATGCAGTCTCTGCGGAGCCAGTCGAACAGGCCGTAGAGAGATTCGTCGGGCTCGATCGCCGTGACTTGGGGGGTGGCCGACTGGCGAGCCACCGCGTGCCTCACCCACCGCTGAAGCCTCGACCGACCGGAACGTTTGCGTCGGCAGGTAACAGGGAGGGAGGACGCCACAGAAGCCAACCGATACTGGGTCGATGGCTGCCGCAAGAGGACGCCACGGATGCACCCGCGAAAGTGTGTTGCCCCGCGGACGGGGAGCGCGTCAATGTCGAGTGGAGCCTCCTGAAGCCAAGTGGAGTCGTCGGCGATGAACACGAGCGCGCCGAGACGGACCTCGCGGCCCTCAGCCAAACCTCCGTCTGAAACCATGATGCAGGGGATCAGAAAAATCGCAGCTTCTCCAACAAGTCGCTAAGACACCGGCCCCACGGTGGGCGCCAACTGTTGTGGTTCTAAGTCTGACAGTAGTGTAGGGGGGTATGAATGGAGAGGCAAGATCCTAGCTATGGAGTAGTTGTATACACATGAGTTTTACGAGTTCAGGCCCTTCTCGGAGGAAGTAATAGCCCTACGTCTCGGAGCCCGGAGGCGGTCGACTGGATTATGTGTGTATGAATTACAGGGGTGCGAACCCTTTAGACTGAGGAGGGGGTGGCTTATATAGAGTTCGCCAGACCCCTCCGGCCCTCAGTTATGCAGGGTTTAAGGTACATTAATATCGGGCGTTACTGGTAACGCCACAAATAAAGTGCTATGATGACCATAAAAGCTACTTAATGACCGACCGTTAGCATGCGGAGTGACTTTAGATCTCCTGGTGGTCGAATGGTTGGCTTCATGGTCGAGTGTCTTCGAGTCCGTCGAGTGGAACATTGCTTCAAGGTCGAGTGAACGATGATTCTTGTTCAGATATTTCTGATTCTTTTAGGGATGTCCTTGGGAAGGGTATCTTGGACAGGTCCATGACACTACCCTAGGTACATAGCTCCATCAGAGCCCCCCTTTCCTTCCTCTCTCCCTCCTCTTTCCCCCTCCACTCCTAATCCAACAAGGAAAAGGGAGGGAGTCCTACTCCCGGTGGGAGTAGGACTCCTCCTGGCATGCCCCCTCTTTGCCGGCCGCACCTCCCCCTTGCTCCTTTATATACGGGGGACAGGGGGTCACCCCAAAGATACAACAATTGATTTGATCTTTTAGCCATGTGCGGTGCCCCCCTCCACCATAGTCCACCTCGATAATACTGTAGCGGTGCTTAGGCGAAGCCCTGCGTCGGTAGAACATCATCATCGTCACCACGCCGTCGTGCTGACGAAACTCTCACTCAACACTCGGCTGGATCGGAGTTCGAGGGACGTCATCGGGCTGAACGTGTGCTGAACTCGGAGGTGCCGTGCATTCGGTACTTGATCAGTTGGATCGTGAAGACGTACGACTACATCAACCGCGTTGTGCTAACGCTTCCGCTTTCGGTCTACGAGGGTACGTGGACAACACTCTCCCCTCTCGTTGCTATGCATCACCATGATCTTGCGTGTGGGTACGATTTTTTTTGAAATTACTACGTTCCCCAACATATTGATGGTGCATGTTGGCTGTCTTTATCCCAATTTAGGATGTTCTTATGGTGCTACACAAATATATATAGGCTATTACAATGTATGTTCCAGTAGCCTCATTGTTCATTATTAAATAGTAATTGTTTCCATTTTAAACCCTGACTCTACAAGAAAATACGTCGGACAATTAGAAAACAAGGAACTAAGAAAAAACAAGCAAATACAGAGATATACTTGTTTGACTGCAACTCTGCAAGACTAAAATTAACGAAAAGCTATATTTTTTAGATGAACAAACAACTAGGCCAGTTGAGGAGTGATCTCCAGTAGCTTCCCGGTCACTAGAGGAGTCAAAGATTGTCCGCTGAAAGATGGACAAGTGATCATGTTTTATCATTGTTTGAAAGGAGTAGTGAATGCCGATGTACGTATATTTTTCGCTCAATGTAATGGAAGTGCAAATTTGTATATACTTTGCTGACATTATTTAGTGGATTTTATCATATCTAATATATTGGATTTTATACTGTGTTCTAATGGTGCCTCAGATATACTTTTTACAAAAGAAATAAGAAAGTACCATGAAAAATAAATAGCATACAATATGCATGTCTAGCATAGTAACTGAGGTGTAGCATGTCTGCACGTGTTGTATATTGGAGTTTGGTCGTGTAGAGAGAAAGGAAGACATGAGGAAAGCTACTGTCTTATTGCAAGATGCAAATGGACGAGGAAAATGAAAGCACGTTTGCTATTTGGTAGTTGTTTGAAATCAATTGCAGAGCAAGTCAATTTCTAGAGATAAATAGATGAGGGGTAGAGTACCGAGCTTGAGACGGGAAGGCCATGGTTGGCCCTGACATCCTGATGAGGGATCATCAAGAACGAGCTGGAGCAGGCGATGAAGTGGCTGACCACAACGTGACAAGCGGAGACGAGGTGGAGGCTTGATGGTTCCGGGTGTTGGGTGGGTTGTCGGCGTGGGAGAAGAAGTGTGTGTCTGTGTGTGTGTGTGTGTGTGTGTGTTGAGGGGGGGGGGGGGTTAGACGGATGGGCTCCGGTGTGGCATCAACACGGCAGAGTTGTCGGCTAGGGCGGGGTGGTGACATGTGGTTTGGGTGGTCTGAGGAGGGTTCAACATGAGCAACGAAGAAAGAAAAAGAAGAAGAAGATCACTCCAAAATCAAGTGACGATTTATAAATTATCATGTAACTTCATCGGCGAAATTATCATGCTGGAACCGTGTTTCAACTGGGCAATGTTGCGAATGGTGATGTGGATGCTGGAACCAGCAAACGATTTTGCTAGAACCGACTACTACCTGAGCCGCAACCAGGTTGCGGAATGTTGGAACCTTCGCCGATGAAGTTGCCACCGTAGATATTTTTTGGATGCTCGAACTGGCAAAGGATTTTGCTGCATCCATGCCGCGAACGCGGGTGAAGGAGCTGCCACCACTACCGACGGTGTTGCGACAATGGAACGGAGCTACAATCATCGTCGGCGATTCTATGGAGGCGGGGGGAGGGGGCATTTCTCCTGTGCGTGCTGCAACGACTTCATCGGCACTTTTTGTATCTGAAATGGCCAACATGACACAACAGGAAGGGAGGAAGAGGCAAGAGTTGCGACGACGATGAGGGTGGCAAGGTGCAACCTGCGACGAGGTCGGTGGCCGGTGAGGGTGGCTCATGAGGGGCCACAACACACTCGATGCGTGCATGAGAGGAGCGTTGTTGACGCAGTGCAGGAGACGTCTCATGATAGGAGGCAAGGGTGAAAAAGGGTGGATCGCAACCGTTTGGATGTGCTCGATCTAACGACTGGTATGCATGTTTGAATAGTACTTATGTTACATAGGGAGTAATGTAGAATGAAGTGAAAGATGGAGGACACGACATCGTGGCAGAGTTAGCTGAGACATGTCAGGGGAGATGTTGAGGCCGGCGACGGAAGAAATGGCCAAATGGGGTTCCTTAGCACTAGCGAGGAGGCTGATGGATTCCGTGGAGCAATGCAATGCTACAGCAACAACGTATTGTGTTCCATTTTCTGATGGAGAAGAACTGATACAGCGTGTGCGCGGTTCGTTCGTTCATCCATTTGATCCTTTCCTTTGTTCATTCATTTAATTCTTCCCCTTATTCCACTCAACTCAGATTCATTTACTTTTACGCTTACCCATGGTTTGATGGATCGAGAACTTTAGCGACATTACTTGCAATAAGGAATATCATATTTATTTTCAGTAAAACATGATCATGATGAACCAGGAAGATTTTTAAAATGCCCGTGGTAACGCACGGGTATTCTACTAGTATAGCTTGGCACTTGACAAAGAACAGTGTTTTCTTTTCTTTTCTTGTGGGAAAAAGAATGGTGTTTTTTTTGTGAAAGTGGTTTCAGTGTTCGACAATGGGAGAACTTTTATTTACAGGCAAGTTTAAACTCGTCACGTCATAGTGGATCCTTTCTGCATCCTATTTGAAGAAATTATGGAGTTTGAAGCTTCCAGGTAAAACAAAAAAAATCGATGACAATTTTTGCATAACGCTATTTTTTGTTTATGCGTTCTTGTAAATTTTCATATTCGGAATAATTCATAATGCACGATATACAAGGGGGTTGCAGAAGATACAAGCCACGCACTATTCATGTATGTTAGAGCAACATAAGACTTCAAACGGACGTTAGTTTGTCCGTTTGGGTTGGACAATAGGACGGCATCCGACCGTTTTTCTGCATGCACAGCGGACGCATTTGGCCTGCCACGGCCGCTGGATCCCCTATGTATTAACTATACACATTATAAAATATTTTTGACAACCAAATAAATAAAGAATTGCAAATAGTTTTACAACCCAATCGTAATTGTCTTCGATAGATGGAAAGAAAATGAACTGATGCATCTACTGGTTGCCAATGTGATTCCACATGTTCTCAACCAAGTCATTTTGGAGCTGCATGTGAGTATGTCAATCACGCACTTCACGATGGAGTTGGGAAAACTGTTCAAACGTTGCCGGTTCTTGGTGCTCAGTCTCAACATTTTTCACCCTGAAAATCAAACCCTTGGTCGTAAATGATGTCATCACGCTTATCCTCCACGATCATGTTGTGCATGATCACACAAGCAATCATCACCTCCCAAAGCTTGTCGGTGCTCCATATCAGTGTAGGGTTTAGAACGATACCCCATCGAGATTGAAGCATACCAAAAGCACGCCACACATCCTTCCTAGCACTCTCTTGCATTTGGGCAAATCTCTATCTCTTCTATCCTTGCGGATTGCTTATTGTCTTCACAAGAGTTGATCACTAAGGATAGATACCATAAGCTAGGTAGTATCCCTTGTTGTAATGGTGTCCATTGATCTCAAAGTTGACCTCTGGAGAGTGGCCTTCTATAAGCCTTGCGAACACTAGAGAACCCTAAAGCACGTCGATATCATTGTGAGAACCAACCATGCCGAAGAAACAATGGCATATCCAAAGATTTTGTGAAGCCACCGCTTCTAGTATGACAGTGGCACCTTTCACATGCCCCTTGTACTGCCCTTGCCAAGCAAATGGATGGTTCATCCACTTCCAGTGCATACAATCTATGTTGCCAAACATGCCCGGAAAGCCCCTATTGGCATTGATCGCAACAACCTTTCTGTATCAGCGGCAGTTGGCTCTCTCAGGTACTCAGGGCCAACCACTTCCACCACGGCCTTGCAGAACTGTACATTGATAGGAGACATGTGGACTCACTCATACGTACGTACTCATCCACAAGATTGCCCGGAATTCCATATGCAAGCATGAGAATAGTCGTAGTGCATTATTGGTAAGAGGAGAAGCCAAGCTTGCCAAGGGCATCCTCTTTGCACTCAAAGTATGGGTCATATGCTACCACTCCCTCCTGAATACAACTGAACACATGTCTCACCATACAGAAGCGGCGGTGAAATTGATGTGGTTTGAAGAGCGTGGCATTCTCAAAGTAATCGACATAGAGCAGGGCGTGGCCGCTCTTCCTATTGCGGTTCAAGGCCGGAGAATGACCTGTGATTGATCTCTTGAACCAAGGCTGCTGCCTAGCAATGTGGTCATTAACGGCCAATTCAGCCACCACAAGCTCTTCTTCATCCAATGAACAAATGAAGTTGTGGAAAAAATACTCGTCCCATGGTACCTTGTGAGCAAAGTGTCGAACACCTTACAGTCGTGGTGGAGACACGGCCGAGAAGAGCACCTCGGGTTCCCTCATAGGAAGCAGGAAACATTGGTGTTAGCGGCCGTCAGCTATGCAGCGCCCGCCGGAAGGTGTTGGGGTTGATGGGTGTCGCCGGCAGCCGTAGCTTCCCAGGTACCGGATGCGACGACAAAGAGATACAAATGCTGGCAAAAAATCCTCTAGGTCGCCGGCGTGCGACGGCTAATGACCCATAGTTATAGGGGATCAATCATAGTCCTTTCGATAAGTAAGAGTGTCGAACCCAACGAGGAGTAGAAGGAATTGATAATTAGTTTTTAGCAAGATATTCTCTGCAATTGTTATAAGTAGTAACAACAGATAGTTTGGTAGAAAGATAATTCATAACAAGTAGCAAGTGATAATAGTAACATAGGTGTAGCAAGGTGGCTCAACCCTTGCAATTGTGCGAAAAGTAAAGAGTAGAGATGGAGGATCAAACGCAATGAAGACATGAATATTTTTGGCGTTGTTCTAATAGGTGGTGCTATCGTACATCCACGTTGATGGAGACTTCAACCCATGGAAGGTAACGGTTGCACGAGTCCATGAAGGGTACACGAAGAAGCAACCTTGTCTATTTCATCATGGCTTACGCCCATGAAGGACTAGCCTCACGCGGGTAGATCTTCATGAAGTAGGCGATCTCCTTGCCCTTACAAACTCCTTGGTTCAACTCCACAATCTCTTGGAGGCTCCCAAGTGACACCTAACCAATCTAGGAGACACCACTCTCCAAAAGGTAATAGACGGTGTTATTGATGATGAACTCCTTGCTCTTGTGCTTCAAATGATAGGCTCCCCAACACTCAATCACTCTCTCATAGATTTGGCTTTGGTGGAAGAGGGGATTGAACGGAAAGCAACTTGGGGAAGGCCAGAAATCATGGTTCAAATGGTTGGATTGGAATCTCTTGATCTCAACACATGAGTCACTACTGCAGGATGGTCCAAACGCGACACTACGATCAGAGACCCTTCGACGAAACTATGTGTGATGCCATAATCACAAACGGTGGTGTAAAAACCGTCAAAAAGGTGCAAAATATTTGCGATGGCGGATGCATCAAACATGGTTCAGATTATAGCTGCATGTGCGATGCAGGGCATACAGTTCAGTACAATTAACTGTTTGGGATGAGGAGGAACAAAAGAAACGGGCAGCCAGATGAAGGCGTGTGCGATATACAACATACGGTTCACTAGGATGAACTGTGTGTGATTAGGCAACACAATGGAAATGGTTCAACTGAACAAGATGTGTGTGATACGCGACAAACAGGTCCGTAATAAAAAATGTGTGCGAAGACCAATAATAATAGAGACGATTGCTGCTAATAAGCCGTGTGATTTGCTCTGTCTACAGGAGAAACTATCATCTACTCATCTACTTCTTGTGATGCTCCCACCGTTGCTCTATGGCTCGATCCTTGTCTGGGGCAGGAAGAAGACACTTCCTCATGTCAACGATCCGCCTGTACATCTTGTAGCTTGTGTACGCGTCTATGGCCGCGTACTTGACATGTTGTTCATCCAGTCTCTCATGCCACACACTGTGCCAGGCGTTCTTGTCCTTATTGCTCTCATACTTCATCTTCATGTAGTAGGGGTCGATGATGGCCGAGGCGAGGTCAAACAGGGAGTTTAGTTCATTTTTGTCGCTGCCCCAGACCTTGTAGTGGTGCTGGATGTTGACAAGATTCAGGCATTTCAAGTCCGAAACCTTGAGCGCTTTTAGATCGTTGGTGGTGTCCACCGTAGCGAAATTGTAGTCGGAGCTGTTTATAAACCTGGAGAAATGCTCGCAGGGCCTTGTGGCAAGGTGGTAGTGGTAGATGAGGACGTCATGTCGCATGCACATTTGGGCGATGACAACCTTCTGATCGTGCCCGGCACGACCGATGGTGTACTCGAGGTCGAAGCCGACCACTCGGTACTTGTCCTCCGCAAGGAACTGCTCCATAGTTTGGATGGAGCTCTCCACCGAGACCGGATTGTTCGTGTACACCACCAAGAGGGCCTTCCCCCTCACGTGGGTGTCCACTACGTGATGCGTGGTGAACCGCCCGCCGTTGTCGTCATCGGCCGCTGGGAGCGCCATTGGAGCCACGGGGAGCACCATTGGAACCGCCGGATGTCCTCTTTGTATGTGTCATCGTGGGTTTGCTTATTGTGCCGTGTGATGCGAGAGGTATAAGGTAAATGGCCGCAGGAATAAATGGGGGCGCGGGCGGCCTGGATTCTCTGCGCGTCCGCATGGCAGTTTTTGCAGCGGGTAACAACATCATCGCGCCACGCTCGGCACAACCGCATGCACACAAACATGCGTGATCATGCGCCGACCCCAAACACTGGCAGCGCGTGGAGGGACGAGGGCAGAGCACCCGGAGAGACGCGAGAGCAGAGCGCGCGTAGCAGGACGCGAGCAGAGCGCGTCGCGGCCGCCTGAACCGCAAGCAACCACACGCATAGAGCAGTTGAACACGCACGAAATGGTCACCTACAAGCCGGCCGATAGTTGCGTCACTGCGTAGAGAGCGACCGTGTGCTACCACCTCCGTCTAGTCTATAGTCCCCTTTATATTCTGTGCCATACTTTGCCCTCAAATTTAACCAACAAAATGTTAATGCATGTTATAAAAATTATATAATTGGAAACTATGTTCAAATATGAATCCAACTATATAATCTTTGGCGACATGCATTTGTATTTTATTAGTTAAATCATACTTATAAACCAGGACGGGGGTATAGTAGGTAATTAAATCGCAAACGTTTTTTATTAACTGTATGTGTATGTGGCCTTTCGTCCTCATCTCGCACGTCTTGTCACCCCACTGCCGCAGACAACTTACAGCGCAAGCTTGCGTAGCGCGCGGGGGCGTTCTTTTGGCCAAACGGTGGCGCCAATGAATCATCGATGAGCCCCTTCCTGTGCAAGCTTCCCGCATGACTCTGTGAAATCCCCCAAAATCCCAATGCTTACTGGCCTGCTATAAAAACCCTCACGACCGGCGAGTCCTGTGTCGCATTTTCCCCTCTCTCCCTGTAGCTTATCTCGTCTGCTTCTCCCACAATCGCCAATGGCACCGGTCTGTCGTCGTCGCTCAGCCACTCCGCCGTCATTAGAGGACAGCTCCAGCTGGGAGGCTACACTATGGTGGCGGCGTAGTCCCCGACGTAATGTAGTGCGCGTGGCGTCCCTGTTGGGTGTGCGCTGAACACCCACCACACGCTCCGCCGTCGCTGCCTGTCGGCAGCTATTGCCGGCCGCCGTTGCCGCCACACCACCGTCGAAAGCCAGGGCCATCGCCCGCTCCGCCGCCGCGGCCCGAAGTTGGGAGGTGGCCGTCGTGGCCGCCATCCCACTGCCGGCCACCGTGGCCATCACCCGCTCCGCCATCGCGACCCGAAGGAGGGAGGTGGAGGTCGTGGCCGCCACCCCATCGTCGGCCGTCGTGGCCGCCAGCCCACCGTCGGCCGCCAGGGTCATCACCCGCTCCACCACCGTCACCCGAAGGCGGGAGGCGGAGGTGGATGCCCGCACGTGCGTCAGCGACCTTGCGTGCTACATCGAGTTCCTGCGGGAGGAGGAGGAGCGCCTTTGTGACGCCCCCGATTCAATCGTACACTAATCATGCACGCAAATGTGTACGATCAAGATCAGGGACTCACGGGAAGATATCACAACACAACTCTACAGAAAAAATAGTCATACAAGCATCATAATACAAGCCAGGGGCCTCGAGGGCTCGAATACAAGTGCTCGATCATAGACGAGTCAGCGGAAGCAACAATATCTGAGTACAGACATAAGTTAAACAAGTTTGCCTTAAGAAGGCTAGCACAAACTGGGATACAGATCGAACGAGGCGCAGGCCTCCTGCCTGGGATCCTCCTAACTACTCCTGGTCGACGTCAGCGGGCTGCACGTAGTAGTAGGCACCTCCAGTGTAGTAGGAGTCGTCGTCGAAGGTGGCGTCTGGATCCTGGGCTCCAACATCTGGTTGCGGTAACCGGGTAGATGGGAAAGGGGGAAAAAGGGGAAGAAAGCAACCGTGAGTACTCATCCAAAGTACTCGCAAGCAAGGAGCTACACTACATATGCACGGGGATATGTGTAAAGGGGTCATATCAGTGGACTGAACTGCAGAATGCCAGAATAAGAGGGGGATAGCTAATCCTATCGAAGACTACGCTTCTGGCAGCCTCCGTCTTCCTGCATGTAGAAGAGAGTAGACTGAAGTCCTCCAAGTAGCATCGTATAGCATAATCCTACCCGGCGATCCCCTCCTCGATGCTCTGTCAGAGAGCGATCACCGGGTTGTATCTGGCACTTGGAAGGGTGTGTTTTATTAAGTATCCGGTTCTAGTTGTCATAAGGTCAAGGTACAACTCCGGGTCGTCGTTTTACCGAGGGACACGGCTATTCGAATAGATAAACTTCCCTGCAGGGGTGCACCACATAACCCAACACGCTTGATCCCATTTGGCCGGACACACTTTCCTGGGTCATGCCCGGCCTTGGAAGATCAACACGTCGCAGCCCCACCTAGGCACAACAGAGCGGCCAGCACGCCGGTCTAAACCTATGCGCGCAGGGGTCTGGGCCCATCGCCCTGAACACACCTGCACGTTGCGAACGCGGCCGGTGAGCAGACCTAGCAACCTCCAGTACAAGGGAAGTCACGTTACGCGGTCCAACCCGGCGCGCGCCACTCAGTCGCTGACGTCAGGAAGTGCTTCGGCTGATACCACGACGCCGAGTGCCCATATCTTTCCCGCGTAGTTGGTTAGTGCGTATAGACCAAATGGCCAGACTCAGATCAAATACCCAGATCTCGTTAAGCGTGTTAAGTATCCGCGAACGCCAACAGGGCCAGGATCACCTCTCTCCTAGGTGGACTAAACCTGCCTTGTCGCTCCGCCTCAAAGTAACAGTTGGGGGCCGTCGGGAACCCAGGCCCACCTCTACCGGGATGGAGCCACCTGCCCATTCAGCCCCCGTCTCCGAACAGTGTCACAGGTAATGTAACAGTGTAAAGTATATAGTATATGTCCGTGATCACTTCCCGAAGTGATCACAACCCAGTAGTATAGCATGGCAGACGGACAAGAGTGTAGGGCCAATGATGGAACACTAGCATCCTATACTAAGCAGTAGGATTGCAGGTAAAGGTATCAACAGCAGTATCAAAGACAGGCTATGCATCAGGATAGGAATAACGAAAGCAGTAACATGCTACACTACTCTAATGCAAGCAGTATAGAGGAGAGTAGGCGATATCTGGTGATCAAGGGGGGGGGCTTGCCTGGTTGCTCTGGCAAGAGAGAGGGATCGTCGGTGACGTAGTCGACCACAGGGGCATCAGCATCGGTTTCGGAGTCTACCGGAAAGAAGTAACGGAGGGGGAACACAATAAATAACAGAGCAATCAAATGTAACACAAAGCAAGACGCGGCAATACGCGGTGCTAGGTGTGCCCTAACGCAGTACTAGGTGATACCGGTGAAGGGGGGAAACAACCGGGAAAGTATCCCCGGTGTTTCGCGTTTTCGGGCAGAAGAGCCGGAGGGGGAAAGTTGCGAGTTCGATATGTTAGGGGTGTGTGGAGGACGAACGGGTTGTGTATACGAAATCGTCTCGTCGTTCTGAGCAACTTTCATGTTGAAAATATTTTAATCCGAGTTACGGATTAAAAGTTATGATTTTCTACAGATTTTATTAATTTCTGGTATTTAATTAATTATTTAAATTAATTCGAAAATGAATTAATGACATCAGCATGATGTCATGCTGACGTCAGCAGTCAACAGAGTTGGCTGGGTCAAACTGACATGTGGGTCCAGTGGGACCCACCTGTCATAGACTGTTTAGATTAATTAGGTCTTAGCTAATCTAATTACTGTTCAATTAACTAACTAGTTAATTAGATTAATTTAATCAGGATTAATTAACTTAATTAATTAATTATTATTTATTTATACATTTTTATATTTTTTAATTCCTTTTTTTAAACCCTTTTATTTTCGTTTTTAGGGGCTGGGCCCCACGTGTAAGTGGCAATGGGTTGGGGGTTAGCTTAATGCTACCCACCCCGGTTAGTGGCCTGAGCACACCGGCGCGGGCCGGCCTCACCAGGGAGGCCGCCAGGCGCACGGCTGGATGCCGGAGTTGGCCGCCGGCGCGGCGGTGGCCTGCGGGGCCAGAGGCGGAGGCGGGGCACGGGACGAGCAGAGGCGGCGCGGTTCAGGTGACGACGCGGGCAAGTCGATGAAGCAGCAGGGGAGGCGCGCGCCGGGGCGAGCAGCGGCGGGGGAGCAACGCAGGCGCGGTCCTACGCGGTTGGCGAGGGAGACCGCAGCTGGGGCGAGGCGGGCGCGCGCGTGTGGTCGAGCGGCGGGAGTGGCATGGCCGGTAGCGGGGCGGCGCAGGGATGCGGGGTTCACGGCCAGGACCCGCCCGGAGAGCCAGGCGTGGGGCGGCACGCGCGCGGCGGCCGTGGGGCTGCAGCGACGACCGTGGCGGCGGTGTGCGTGCGTGGAGGAGGTCGGAGGCACGAGGCGGGCGACTGGCGACAGTGAGCAAACAGCGCGGAGCCAGCGAACGAGCGCGGGGAAAGAGGAGGGGAGGGCCTCACAGGGGGGTTGCAGGGACCATGGCAGCGGGGGGTGAGGTGGATGACGGGGACGACGAGGTCGACGCGGAAGCAGGCCGGCGGGGAGGCGGAAGCAGGCCGGCGGGGGGGGGGGGGGGGGGGAGCTCCGGGCGTCGATGCGGTCCTGGCAGCGACGGACGGCGTCGAGCGGCTTCGGTGATCTCCGGTGAGGGGCGTCGAGGCGGCGGGCTCGGAGAGGGTCGGGGACGCGTCGCCGGCGAGGAGGAGGGCGGCGACGCAGCGGGCACCGGGGCGCCTGCGAGGTCCGGCGAGGGGGCGCGCGACATCGGCGTCAACAGGGTTCGAGGGTGCGGTTGCCTCGGGCGAGGGCCGATTGGGATGGATCCCGATCCAGAACTGGATCGGGGAAACAGGGGCAGTGGGAGCGAGTGGGGAGGAGGTTAGGGTTTCGGGGGAGTTTAGTAGGGGGTTTAAGTGGGCCGGCCCGGTTGAATGGCCAGGTGGGCTGAGGCCCAGCGGGGTGTCTTTCTTTTTCTTTTCTTTTGTTCTATTTTCTGTTTTGCCTTTTCTTTATCTATTTTCTTTTCTATTTTATTCTTTTAGTTTTTGTTTTATAAAATATAAATACAACTCCTAAATTAATGTTATAACTTATTCTACTGTCCCCAAAAGTTTGACACCTAATTAAAATAGTTTGCATTATTGTAATTTTTAAAAGGCATCTAATTAATTGTCATAGCTGCTGTTTTAATTACTATAGAGCCTTTAAACATTTTATAAAATGTGTTTTCTCCACTAGTATTATCCATGATTTATCTGACACATTTTGGACATTTTAGTTTTAATGTTTGGAAACTTTTATTGTTTGCCTGATTTTGAATACGAATTTGAATCGGCTTCAAACTAATTCGATTTTATCAGCAGTAACCGAGGTGACGTGGCTCCATTAGCAGAGGTTTACTGTAGCTTGATTATCCGGGCGTCACATCCTTGTCGATCACGCAAAGAGCCTTACCGCCGCCATGGCCGCAGCACACGCCGCCTCAGAGCCGAGGAATCAGGAGATCTACGAGGAGAACCACCGCTTCGAGAGGGGTCGTCTGGAGCGGCAGAGGGCGTTTGACGTGAGCGTCGCTGAAGCTGCAACAGCGGCAGACACCGTATTGCGATTGCCCAGCTCTTTGGTAGGCTCCTCCTCCTCCGCCTCTTACTGAGCGCGCTTGGCAGAGGAGAGGCAGCCGGAAGTAGTACAAAGCCCCTCCGCAGTAGTAGTATTTAAGGGCTATTTTGTTCAGTTCATCTGACTGTAGATGTGGTGGAACTGTACAACGTACTTAAAATTAGCTAGTATATATAGTTGAACTGGCTATTTCAGTACGTGGTTGGCAACAATTGGGGAAAAGTTTGGTCGGTTCAGCTGTCGAGTTGAACTGTTTGTATAAATTAAGAATGACTGCTTAATCTATGAATGAAATCTATACTTAATTACTGAATTTTAGTTGCAAAAAATAGAAACTGCTAGTGATTTTTAGCTTCATATTGACAAATCGCAGTGTTACAAGGTTGACAAACGACAATGTTACTAGATCAACAAATGTCAATCTTTCCAGTTTGACAAATGGCAACATACCCAATATGACAGATGCAAATCATACCAAATTGTTTGTAAGTGGTTGCACACGGGTCATCCAAAAGAACCGTTTGCATTGAAGAGATGCACAAATACTGCTCTCACTTTGCATACGGTGTTCTATCTAAAACGTGCGACGGCAGCGCAGGAGGACGACAACTGGTGGCACTAAGAGGTAATTTTCGACGGTGGAGTCCCATGCCACTGAGGGGGGCGCGCGCACGAAGAGGAAGGCGGGGTGCCATGGAAGTCAAAGGGCTCGCTTCCTAGTGAGCCTGCGCAGAGTACAGCTCGCATGCTTCCCGGTAAGCCTGCGCATTCGAGGACAGCTTGCACGCCTCTCGGTCAACCTGCACATCGGACAGCGCTCGCACGCCTCCCGTTCAGTCAAGGTCAAGCAGCTGTCCGCACGACACCTCTTACAACCATTAAAACCAGGACACGTGGCATCACGTGAATGGTTAACGGAACGCACACGGTTTGAATTATACAAATGTTTGAGATATTAAAGTGGCAGCTATTTTTTCAAAATGCCTTTGTTGGCTGTCATTATTCGAGTGCTCCTTCTCTCGAAATGGACACGAAAAATACCACAACATGTCGGGTGGCATTCCATGATAGCATGCCAAGTTTCATGAATTTCAGACGAGTTTTGGATTTACTAAAATTTAAAAATAAAGTATCTCAATGTTTTGCCGGCAATCAACGGTGCTCTGGTGTTTGAAATTCATTCCTATTTCTTGCATGGGACCTAAGCATGCACCCAAGGACACACATTTGATTTTTCAACCAATTTATATGCACTAGAGCATGTGCATGTAGTTCAAATTTGAATTATGCACATAAATGCACTTAAAACTCCGTTAATGCATAAAAATGTGCGAACAAACCCCGAAAAGTCACAAAAATTGACACAACACTCCTGTTGTTCTATGTTGACACGAGAAAAAATTTGAAAGCAATAAGAGGCAATGGATATCGTTTCGTCCCCAAAGGTGGGACATTCGAGTCATAGCCCTAGAATTTGGTTGCAGTTAGTTGCATAAGCATTCATGTCATCATGTTTAATTTCAAATGAATTTGAAATGGGGGATGTTCAACCCTAGCATCAAATGGAATTCAAATATGTTCAACCTAAAAATATTTTCAATGATCCCAAAATGCCCTTAAAAATGTTCATATTTTAGGGAAAAAGGTGAAAACCTTATCCTGTGATGATGCATATTTTTCATTGGCATTTTAGGTCTTTGAATTAACTGACTACTTATTTGAAATGGAATTGTAAAATTCTATAAGTAATATTATAGCTCCAATAATTTTGGAAAATATGGTGGGGCTCTGTGTTAATCCTTTTTGCATCCTCAAAGTTTTTCCAGAATTTATAAGAAATGATTTGGTGTTAAACTAAATCGAAACAGAGGCAAACAATTAGAAAACAAAAGCAAATTAGAAAACAGAAGAGAGGGAGAGCCTACCTAGGCCTTACCTACTGCAGCAACTAGCCCAGTCCACCACAACCCACGCGCCAGTCGTCTCCTTCCTTTGCCAGGAGGACAACGGCGTGTCGCACGCACACGAGGCGAAGCCACCTCCTGCTTCCACCTCCTGCTCCTTTTCCCCATCCTTGACTGAGCGCCTGGTGACGCCCATGCTCCCCTGGTTCCTCCCCACCTCTCTGCGCTCACTTTCCCCCTCCTCCGCTCTCTCCCTCGCACGCACCCGAGCGACCCTGTCGCCGCCGTCCACTGCCGCCACACCCACAGAGCTTCCCTCACCTATCTAGCCTGTCCATAGGCTTCGCCTCATCACCACACGTCGACAAGCCAACGGCCACGACTACGGGAGCCCTTCATCGCCGGCATCTTCATTATCTTCAAGCTTCGGCACCGATGACTGCCGCCGTTGATTTGCTTGCTCCAGCTCCTCCCCGTCCATGCCGTGCTTCTCCACCGAATCGCGGTGAGCCGCTGACCCGTTCCCCTCTTCTCCCCATGCCGTTTGCCCACTCTAGCTGTTGTTTCCGCTGGACCCGAGAACGCACAGCCACCGTAAAGCTCGCCGCCTTCACCGCTGCAGCCCATCCCCGGCAGCCCCACGACCACCCCCGGATGCACCGCACTACGGGCGTTCCAGAGAACCCATCCGCGCGGCCATCCTTCGCCGAAAATGGCCGGCCGGCGAGCGCTGCTGTGCCTGGATTAGCGTCGGCGTTAACCACCGACATGGCCGACTTAGTTAGGGCCTAACCCCTTGCTTAGTTTAGTTAATCACCATCACACAAGCTAACAGCCAGGCCCCACCTGTTTAATTAACCGGCTAAAGAAATTAGTTAGAATTAATCTAATTCTAGTAGACCCACGCATCAGCATTGACCTTGCTGACGTGGCCTTTGACCGGGCCCACCTGTCTGTGACACAAGCCATCACTTTGACACTGACCAGTGGGACCCACTGGTCAGGTTTGACCTGGACAGCCCCATTGACCTGCTGATGTCACAGTGACGTAGTGCTAACGCAGTAATACATTTTCTGGATTTAAAATAAACCAGGAAATTCTAGAAAATGTTATAAACTTCAGAAAATCATAGAAAATAATATGTAACTCCAAATGAAATAATTTATATATGAAAAAATTATCAGAAAAATCCAATCTATCCATCTGTACCATTGCTACCTCTTGAGCACTGAGTTGGTATTTCCCTTGAAGAGGAAAGGGAGATGCAGCAAAGTAGCGTAAGTATTTCCCTCAGTTTTTGAGAACCAAGGTACCAATCTAGTAGGAGGCCACACGCAAGTCCCTCATACCTACACAAACAAGTAAGAACCTTGCAACCAACGTGATAAAAGAGTTGTCAATCCCTTCACGGCCACTTGCAAAAGTGATATCTGATAGAGATGATAAGATAATATTTTTGGTATTTTTATGATAAAGACTAAATATAAATAAAGCAAAATAAATGGCGAACAAAGTAGCTTGTTGACGAAATATTAATATGATGAAAAATAGACCCGGGGGCCATAGGTTTCACTAGTGGCTTCTCTCAAGATAGCATAAGTATTACGGTGGGTGAACAAATTACTGTCGAGCAATTGATAGAAAAGTGCATAATTATGAGAATATCTAGGCATGATCATGTATATAGGCATCACGTCCGCGACAAGTAGACCGACTCCTGCCTGCATCTACTACTATTACTCCACACATCGACCGCTATCCAGCATGCATCTAGAGTATTAAGTTCATAAGAACAGAGTAACGCATTAGGTAAGATGACATGATGTAGAGGGACAAAATCAAGCAATATGATATAAAACCCCATCTTTTTATCCTCGATGGCAACAATACAATACGTGTCGTTTCCCCTACTGTCACTGGGATCGAGCACCGTATGATTGAACCCAAAGCTAAGCACTTCTCCCATTGCAAGAAAGATCGATCTAGTAGGCCAAACCAAACTGATAATTCAAAGAGACTTGCAAAGATAACCAATCATACATAAAAGAATTCAGAGAAGATTCAAATATTGTTCATAGAAAATCTTGATCATAAACCCACAATTCATCAGATCTCGACAAACACACCGCAAAAAGAGTTACATCGAATAGATCTCCAACAAGATCGAGGAGAACTTTGTATTGAGATCCAAAGTGAGAGAAGAAGCCATCTAGCTAATAACTATGGACCCGAAGGTCCGTGGTAAACTACTCACACATCATCGGAGAGGCTATGGTGTTGATGTAGGAGCCCCTCCGTGATCGATGCCCCCTCCGGCAGAGCGCCAGAAAATGCCCCAAGATGGGATCTCACGGGTACAGAAGGTCGCGGCGGTGGAATTAGGTTTTCGTGGTGCCCCTCGATGGTTTCGGGGTACGTAGGTATATATATAGGAGGAAGAAGTAGGTCGGTGGAGCCACGAGGGGCCCACGAGGGTGGAGGGCACGCCCAGGGGTTTCTCGGTGATTTTCGGGAAGGTGCGCCCCCCTGCCTCGTGGCCTCCTCGGTGATTTCTTGACGTCCACTCCAAGTCCTCTAGATCACGTTTGTTCCAAAAATAACTCTCCCGAAGGTTTCATTCCATTTGAACTCCGTTTGATATTCCTTTTCTGCTAAACACTGAAATAGGCAAAAAAATAGCAATTTGCACTGGGCCTTGGGTTAATAGGTTAGTCCCAAAAATAATATAAAAGTGTATAAATAAGCCCATTAAACATCCAACAGAATATATAATAGCATGGAGCAATAAAAAATTATAGATACGTTGGAGACGTATCAAGCATCCCCAAGCTTAATTCCTGCTCGTCCTCGAGTAGGTAAATGATGAAAACAGAACTTTTGATGTGGAATGCTACCTAGCATATTTCTCAATGCAATTTTCTTTATTATGGCATGAATGTTCAGATCCGAAAGATTCAAGATAAACGTTTAATATTGACATAAAATAATAATACTTCAAGCATACTAACCAAGCAATTATGTCTAATCAAAATAACATAGCCAAAGAAAGCTTATCCCTACAAAATCATATAGTTTGGCTGTGCTTCATTTTCGTCACACAAAATGCTCTCATCATGCACAACCCCGATGACAAGCCAAGCAATTGTTTCATACTTAGCCTTTTCAAACTCTTTCAACTTTTACGCAATATATGAGCGCGAGCCATGGACATAGCACTGTGGGTGGAATAGAATACAATGATTGAGGTTGTGTGAGAAGACAAAAAAGGAGACAGTCTCATATTGACGCAACTAATCAACGGGCTATGGAGATGCCCATCAATTGATGTCAATGCAAGGAGTAGGGATTGCCATGCAACGGATGCACTAGAGCTATAAATATATGAAAGCTCAACAAAATAAACTAAGTGGGTGTGCATCCAACTTGCTTGCTCACGAAGACCTAGGGAATTTGAGGAAGCCCATTGTTGGAATATACAAGCCAAGTTCTATAATGTAAAATTCCCACTAGTATATGAAAGTGACAAAATAGGAGACTCTCTATCATGAAGATCCTGGTGCTATTTTGAAGCACAAGTGTGGTAAAAGGATAGTAACATTATCCCTTCTCTCTTTTTCTCTCATTTTTTTCTTTTCTCTCTCTTTTTTATTTGGGCCTTCTTCTCTTTTTTCTTCTTTTTTTTGGCCTCTTTTCTTTTCTTCTCTTTTTCGTCCGGAGTCTCATCCCAACTTGTGGGGGAATCATAGTCTCCATCATCCTTTCCTCACTTGGTATAATGCTCTAATAATGATGATCATCACACTTTTATTTACTTACAACTCAAAGATTACAGCTCAATACTTAGAACAAAATATGACTCTATGTGAATGCCTCCGGCGGTGTACCGGGATATACAATGAATCAAGAGTGACATGTATAAAAGAATAATAAAGGTGGTTTTGCCACAAATACGATGTCAACTACATGATCATGCAAAGAAATGTGACAATGATGATGCGTGTCATAATAAACGGAACGTGGAAAGTTGCATGGCAATATATCTCGGAATGGATATGGAAATGCCATAATAGGTAGGTATGGTGGCTGTTTTGAGGAAGATATAAGGAGGTTTATGTGTGATAGAGTTTATCATATCACGGGGTTTGGATGCACCGGCGAAGTTTGCACCAACTCTCAAGGTGAGAAAGGGCAATGCACGGTACCGAAGAGGCTAGCAATGATGGAAGGGTGAGAGTGCGTATAATCCATGGACTCAACATTAGTAAAAAAAGAACTCACACACTTATTGCAAAAATCTACAAGTCATCGAAACCAAGCACTACGCGCATGCTCCTAGGGGGATAGATTGGTAGGAAAAGACCATCGCTCGTCCCCGACCGCCACTCATAAGGAAAGCAATCAAAGAACACCTCGTGCTTCAAATTTGTCACAAAATGTTTACCATACGTGCATGCTACGGGACTTGCAAACTTCAACACAAGTATTTCTCAATTTCACAATTGCTCAACTAGCACACCTCTAATATTACCACCTTTATATCTCAAAACAACTATCAAGTATCAAACTTCTCTTACTATTCAATGCACTTTGTAAACTACCATGCTATTCTAAAGGACTATCAAAATAATATAAGTGAAGCATGAGAGATCAATAATTTCTATAAAATATAACCACGACCGTGCTCTGAAAGATATAAGTGAAGCACTAGAGCAAAATTGTTTAGCTCAAAAGATATAAGTGAAGCACATAGAGTACTCTAATAAATTCCGATTAATGTGTGTCCCTCTCAAAAGGTGTGTACATCAATGATGATTGTGGTGAACTAAAAAGCAAAGACTCAAATCATACAAGACGCTCCAAGCAAAACACATATCATGTGGTGAATGAAAAATATAGCTCCAAGTAAAGTTACCGATGGACGAAGACAAAAGAGGGGATGCCTTCCGGGGCATCCCAAAGCTTAGGCTTTTTGGGTTGTCCTTAGATTTTACCATGTGGTGCCTTGGGAATCCCCAAGCTTAGGCTCTTTCCACTCCTTGTTCCGTAATCCATCAAATCTTTACCCAAAACTTGAAAACTTCACAACACAAAACTTAACAGAAAATCTCGTGAGCTCCGTTAGCGAAAGAAAATAAAACACCACTTCAAGGTACTGTAATTAACTCATTCTTTATTTATATTGGTGTTAAAACTACTATATTCCAACTTTTCTATGGTTCATAAACTCCATTACTAGCCATAGATTCATCAAAATAAGCAAACAACACATGAAAAACAGAATCTGTCAAAAACAGAACAGTCTGTAGTAATCTGTAACTAACGCAAACTTCTGGAACTCAAAAAATTCTAAAATAAATTGCTGGACGTGACTAATTTATCTATTAATCATATGAAAAAAGAATCAACTAAATATCACTCTCCATTAGAAAGTTGTAGCTAATCTCATGAGTGCTAAAGTTTCTGTTTTTTACAGCAAGATCACAAAGACTTTCCCCAAGTCTTCCCAAAGGTTCTACTTGGCACAAGCACTAATTAAAACACAAAACCACATATAAACAGAAGCTAGATGGATCATTTATTCCTAAACAGAACCAAAAAGCAAGAAACAAAAATAAAATTGGGTTGCCTCCCAACAAGCGCCATCGTTTAACGCCCCTAGCTAGGCATAAAGGCAAGGATAGATCTAGGTATTGCCCTAATGATAGTAGGGTAAATCACGAAAAATCATCTCATATTCCCTATGTTCAGCAGAAAGTTTTATTTTTGGCAAGCAAAAGTAATCAAAAGGGCTAAATTTAATAGGACAGAAGTCCCCAAGATCAAGCTCGGGAGGTATGGGTTCCTCCTTTGGCCCCTCATATTGCAGAACCAATTCATCATTATAAGCATTCTTTTGGCAATAAGTCATGAGCCTTTGTTCAAGAGAAAAACCTAACCCGTTGTTCTGAATAGCAAAATCATCATGAAGTTCAGAAATTCTATCAACTAGAACATCGGTAGGAACCTTTTTTTCTAAGGTTTTCATTGTAAGCAACATGATCTACGGATCGTAAGCGCATTAAATCTTCTTGATTAAAAAGGATAGCCTCTATGGGAGGATGACCAGCGTCCACCCTATAATGCGCAAGAATTTCATTGGCCTCTTCCATTATAAATCTGAACTCATGTGCCAAAAATATGGTAGCAGCTCGCTTAACAGAAGAATGCTCTATATTGGAGAACTCTAGAAAGATCCTTTGTATGCAAGGATGCAAATGAATAAATTGTCTTTCAAGTTCAACTACGAGCAAGGATATAGCCTCCGCAAGACTACTAGTTCTATGAAGAATAGACCCACCCACAGAGGGTAAGGTACTGGCACAAGTAAAGAAATCTTGAAGAACTCCTTTCCCAGTAATATTACCGCTACCAATCCGAAACTTTTTAGTGTGTAAAATAGTAGGATCTTCAAGAGGATCATCAAAAACATGAAAGTTTTCCATACTATTATCCTTATCAACGATAACCTCCCCCGTTTCAGACATGACAACAGTACAAAGAACGAACACACAAGAAGCACACGAAAAAGAGGCGAACGGAAAGAGAGGGCGAATAAAACGGCAAGGGTGAAGTGGGGGAGAGGAAAACGAGAGGCAAATGGCAAATAATGTGATGCGAGGGATAAGAGTTTGTGATAGGTACTTGGTATGTCTTGACTTGTGCATAGACTCCCCGGCAACGATGCCAGAAATCCTTCTTGCTACCTCTTGAGCACTGCGTTGGTTTTTCCCTTGAATTGGAAAGGGTGATGCAGCAAAGTAGCGTAAGTATTTCCCTCAGTTTTTGAGAACCAAGGTATCAATCCAGTAGGAGGCCACATGCAAGTCCCTCGTACCTACACAAATAAATAAGAACCTTGCAACCAACGCGATAAAGGGGTTGTCAATCCCTTCATGACCACTTGCAAAAGTGAGATCTGATAGAGATGATAAGATAATATTTTTGGTATTTTTATGATAAAGACTAAAAGTAAAGAAAGCAAAATAAACGGCGACATAAATAGCTTGTTGACGGGAGATTAATATGATAGAAAATAGAACCGGGGGCCATAGGTTTCACTAGTGGGTTCTCTCAAGATAGCGTAAGTATTACGGTGGGTGAACAAATTACTGTCGAGCAATTGATAGAAAAGTGCATAATTATGAGAATATCTAGGCATGATCATGTATATAGGCATCACGTCCGCGACAAGTAGAACGACTCCTGCGTGCATCTACTACTATTACTCCACACATCGACCGCTATCCAGCATGCATCTAGAGTATTAAGTTCATAAGAACAGAGTAACACATTAGGTAAGATGACATGATGTAGAGGGATAAATTCAAGCAATACGATATAAAACCCCATCTTTTTATCCTTGATGGCAACAATACAATACGTGTCGTTTCCCCTACTGTCACTGGGATCGAGCACCACATGATTGAACCCAAAGCTAAGCACTTCTCCCATTGCAAGAAAGATCGATCTAGTAGGCCAAACCAAACTGATAATTCAAAGAGACTTGCAAAGATAACCAATCATACATAAAAGAATTCAGAGAAGATTCAAATATTGTTCATAGATAATCTTGATCATAAACCCACAATTCAACGGATCTCGACAAACACACCGCAAAAAGAGTTACATCGAATAGATCTCCAAGAAGATCGAGGAGAACTTTGTATTGAGATCCAAAGAGAGAGAAGAAGCCATCTAGCTAATAACTATGGACCCGAAGGTCTGTGGTAAACTACTCACACATCATCGGAGAGGCTATGGTGTTGATATAGAAGCCCTCCATGATCGATGCCTCCACCGGCAGAGCGTCGGAAAAGGCCCCAAGATGGGATGTCACGGGTATAGAAGGTTGCGGCGGTGGAATTAGGTTTTCGTGGTGCCCCTCGATGGTTTCGGGGTACGTAGGTATATATAGGAGGAAGAAGTAGGTCGGTGGAGCCACGAGGGGCCCATGAGGGTGGAGGGCGTGCCCCCTGCCTTGTGGCCTCCTCGGTGATTTCTTGACGTCCACTCCAAGTCCTCTGGATCATGTTTCTTCCAAAAATAACTCTCCCGAAGGTTTCATTCCGTTTGGACTCCTTTTATATTCCTTTTCTGCGAAACACTGAAATAAGCAGAAAAACAACAATTTGCACTGGGCCTTGGGTTAATAGGTTAGTCCCCAAAAATATAAAAGTGTATAAATAAGCCCATTAAACATCATCAAACAGAATATATAATAGCATGGAGCAATAAAAATTTATAGATACGTTGGAGACGGATCAACCATTTTCATGCATGTTGGAACAACTTATAGCTACTGAATTGGACAAAACAAATGAATGAAATTTGAATACTAACATATGGAGTTTGAATTTGAACCTAGGGTTCAAACCAACTGCATTTAACCTGTTGCTAGATGCATTAGCTCAAATTACAACATATTGCCATGTCATGATCATCCATCATATTGTGGCATTGCATTGATTGTGTTCATTCTTTGTTGCCGATATTTGTCCCCTCTCAGTGGACATTGTTCCAACGTTGTGATCGTGGACACCGATGAAGAGCTATTACTATATTCAGAAGTGCCAGGCAAGCAAACCCCCTTTTTCATTCCGATACAATCCCACTCTCTCACTCCTGCTCTCTTTTACTGCATTAGGACAACAACGATTCAACTGTTACATGCTGCGGTAGTTGAACCCCTTTCCTCTGCATGACCTGTAATTGCCACAGTAAATAGATGAAACCCACTAGCATGAGTAGGAGTTGTTTGAGCCCTGATGTGCCTACTCATTCATGCTTGTTGTCATGCCTGCTACTGCTTAGAGTTGTGTCGGGTCTGATTCATCGGGGATGAATTAGAATGTGGTGAACATGTGCTACTGTTGAGAGCTAAGTGTGTGAACACGATTTGGTAAAGGTAGCTGTGAGAGGCCATGTAGGAGTACATGGTGGGTTGTCTCATTGAAACCGTCCTCGGGAACTGAGTTCTGTGTTTGTGATCCATGAACAGTTACTACCACACATTGGGTTCCGGTAACTCGACCCCTCTCGGCTTATTAATTGCCTCGATCTCTGTCCAGGAGTTGCAACTAGTTTCTGGTGTTTGTAGGATATGTGTTGGGGCCCGTGCGTAGCGCTGACCCTAGGAGTGGGCTATGATGCAGTAGAGACACGAGGCATGGTGTACCAAGACGCCCGTTTGGTGCCTCGGGAACCCTGCTCTCATCGTTTGGGGCCGTGAGCGAAACCCCGACCGGTTCTCCTTGCGGATGGAACCCGAATAGGCGATAAACCTGTACTAGAGACTTGTGTGGTTAGTTAGGTCGTGGCCGACTCCCTCGCCAGGCTTCCGCTTGAAGGTTGCCGAGATACACGACGTGTACATGGTGATAAGTGGCGAGAGCGTGTGTGAAGAAGTACACCCCTGCAGGGTTAACATGATCTATTCGAATAGCCGCGTCCGCGGTAAAGGACTTCTGGGTTGCCTATACAGTTCATAGACAAGTGAAAGTGGATACTCTAAAATGTGTAAGATAAGCGTGAGTGCTATGGATGGCCTTCTCGTAGGGAGATGGGAGCAGATCCATAGTGGTGTATTGATATGGTGAATATGTGGAATCGTGTGCGCTACCTCAAAAGATTTACTTGCAATCATAGTACAGGATAGCCACTAAGTCAAAGCTGGCTTGTTGCAGTTAAACTCCACCCCCCTTTGTTGATACCGATGCATGAGTAGTTAGTTCTGATGTAAGTCTTGCTGGGTACATTTGTACTCACGTTTGCTTAATTTATGTTTTTGCAGAGAGACTTCAGTCTCACTAGTAGTTTCGCGTGGACTTCGACGTTTAGCTTGTTACCTCAGCTACGATCTTGTGCCCTCGGCAAGGTCTTGTAGATAGTCAAGCTTCTCAGCCTTTTTCATTTGTAGTTGTGTGTACTCAGACAAGTTAAGCTTCCGCATGTGCTTTTTGCTTGTATGACTTGAATGTTGGGTCTTCAGACCCATGTATGTAATATCTGGCTCCTCGGAGCCTAATGAATAAATACTTTGAGTCGTAGATTTTTGTTGTGATGCCATGTTGTATTTGCACATATCGAGCATATTGTGTGTATGTTATTGAAATGCTTGGTATGTGTGGGATTCGACAACCTAGTTGTTTATTCTTGGTTGCCTCTCTTACCCGAAAATGTCTCCTAGTGCTTCCACTGAGCCATGGTAGCTTGCTACTGCACCGGAACACTTAGGCTGGCCGGCATGTGTCCTTCTTCGTTCCTGCGTCTGTCCCTTCGGGGAAATGTCACACGTTGTTCCTTTAAGTCCTTGTAGCTTGCTACGACTTGGGTTCGTACGTTGATGACCGACACGTTCGTTGCTGGGTCATGTATGCTTGTCCCTGTAAGTTAGTGCCACTTTGGATTCATGATTAGTCATGTCGGCTCGGGTTCTCTGTCATATGGATGCTGGCGACACTATCATATACGTGAGCCAAAAGGCGCAAACGATCCCGGGCCAGGTAAGGTGGCACCCGTGGGAATACCGTGCGCGAGGCCGTAAAGTGATTTGATGTGTTACATGCTAGATCGATGTGACTTAGGATCGGGGTCTTGACAGTTCCCTACCGAAACCATCATGCTTGTTGTGAGAAGCTCTGGTTTGTGAGAAGCATATACCCAAACCTGCCCCAAATGGGACAAAAATTTCACCACGGCATGTTGATGCCACTCAATGATAGCATGCCAAGTTTCATGAATTTCAGACAAGTTTTGGATTTACTAGAATTTTAAAACCAGGTATCTCAATGTTTTGCCGGCAATCAACGGTGCCCTGGTGTTTGAAATTCATTCCCATTTCTTGCATGGGACCTAAGTATGCACCCAAGGACACAAATTTGATTTTTCAACCAATTTATATGCACCGGAGCATGTGCATGTAGTTCAAATTTGAATTATGCACATAAATGGATTGAAACTCAGTTAATGCATAAAAATGTCCAAACAAACCCCGAAAAATCACAAAAATTGACACAACACTCCTGTTGTTCTATGTTGACACGAGAAATTTTTGAAAGCAATAAGAGGCAATGGATATCGTTTCGTGCCCAAAGGTGGGATGTTCCCTACCGAAACCATCATGCTTGTTGTGAGAAGCTCTGCTTTGTGAGAAGCATATACCCAAACCTGCCCCAAATGGGACAAAAATTTACCACGACATGTTGATGCCGCTCCATGATAGCATGCCAAGTTTCATGAATTTCCGACGAGTTTTGGATTTACTAGAATTTAAAAACCAGGTATCTCAATGTTTTACTGGAAATCAACGATGCCCTGGTGTTTGAAATTCATTCCCATTTCTTGCATGGGACCTAAGCATGCACCCAAGGACACATATTTGATTTTTCAACCAATTTATATGCACTGGAGCATGTGCATGTAGTTCAAATTTGAATTATGCACATAAATGCATTGAAAACTCAGTTACTGCATAAAATGTCCAAACGAACCCCGAAAAATCAAAAAAATTGACACAACACTCCTGTTGTTCTATGTTGACACGAGAAATTTTTTGAAAGCAATAAGAGGCAATGAATATCAAATCGTCCCCAAAGGTGGGACATTCCCTACCGAAACCATCATGCTTGTTGTGAGAAGCATATACCCAAACCTGCCGCAAATGGGACAAAAAATTTACCATGGCATGTTGATGCCGCTCCATGATAGCATGCCAAGTTTCATGAATTTCAGACGAGTTTTGAATTTACTAGAATTTAAAAACCAGGTATCTAAATGTTTTGTCGGCACTCAACGGTGCCCTAGTGTTTGAAATCCATTCCCATTTCTTGCATGGGACCTAAGCATGCACCCAAGGACACATATTTGATTTTTCAACCAATTTGTATGCACTGGAGCATGTGCATGTAGTTCGAATTTGAATTATGCACATAAATGCATTGAAAACTCAGTAAATGCATAAAATGTCCAAATGAACCCCGAAAAATTACAAAAATTGACACAACACTCATGTTGTTCTATGTTGACACGAGAAGAATTTTGAAAGCAATAAGAGGCAATGGATATCGTTTTGTCCCCAAAGGTGGGACGTTCCCTACCGAGACCGTCATGCTTGTTGTGAGAAGCTTTGGTTTGTGAGAGGCATATACCCAAACCTGCCCCAAATGGGACAAGAATTAAACCACAACATGTTGATGCCGCTCCATGATAGCATGCCAAGTTCCATGCATTTAAGACGAGTTTTGGATTTACTAAAATTTAAAAACCAGGTATCTCAATGTTTGCGGCCAAGTGGCGGTGGAAGGGTGCTTGACATTCATTCCCATTTCTTGCATGGGACCTAAGCATGCAACCAAGAACACATATTTGAATTTTCAACCAATTTATATGCATTAGAGCATGTGCATGCAGTTCAAATTTGAATTATGCACATGAATGCATTGAAAACTTAGTTAATGCATAAAAATGTCCAAACGAACCCTGAAAAATCACAAAAATTGACACAACACTCCTGTTGTTCTATGTTGACACGAGAAATTTTTTGAAAGCAATAAGAGGCAATGGATATCGTTTCGTCCCCAAATGTGGGACGTTCCCTATCAAAACCATCATGCTTGTTGTGAGAAGCTTTGGTTTGTGAGAAGCATATACCCAAACCTGCCCCAAATGGGACAAAAAATTTACCACGACATGTTGATGCCGCTCCATGATAGCATGCCAAGTTTCATGAATTTCAGACGAGTTTTGGATTTAATATAATTTAAAAAGTAGGTATCTCGATGTTTTCGTCCGAGTGACGGTGGCAGGGTGTTTTAACATTCATTCCCATTTCTTGCATGGTACCTAAGCATGCAACCAAGGACACAAATTTGAATTTTCAACCAATTTATATGCATTAGAGCTTGTGCATGTAGTTCAAATTTGAATTATGCACATAAATGCATTGAAAACTCAATTAATGCATAAAAATGTCCAAACGAACCTCGAAAAATCCCAAAAACTTACACAACACTACGGTTGTTCTATGTTGACACCAGAAAAAAAATTAAATCGAGAAGAGGCAATGGATATCGTTTCGTCCAGAAAGGTGAAACGTTCCCTACCGAAACCATCAGGCTTGTTGTGAGAAGCTCTGGTTTGTGAGAAGCATATCTCCAAACCTACCCCAAATGGGACAAAAAATTTACCACGACATGTTGATGCCGCTCCATGACAGCATGCCAAGTTTCATGAATTTCAGACGATATTTGGATTTACTAGAATTTAAAAACCAGGCATCTCAATGTTTGCGGCAAGTGACGGTGGCAGGGTGTTTGACATTCATTCCCATTTCTTGCATGTGACCTAAGCAGGGAACGAAGGACACATATTTGAATTTTCAACTAATTTATATGCTTTAGAGCATGTGCCTATAGTTCAAATTTGAATTATGCACATGAATGCATAAAAAACTCAGTTAATGTATAAAAATGTCCAAGCAAACCCCGAAAAATCCCAAAAATTGACACAACACTCCTGTTGTTCTATGTTGACACTAGGAAAAATTTGAAATTGAGAAGTGGCAATGGATATTGTTTCATCCAGAAAGGTGAAACATTCCCTACCGAAACCATCACACTTGTTGTGAGAAGTTCTGGTTTATGAGAAGCTTATACCCAAACTTGGCCCAAATTGGACAAAAAATTTATCACGGCATGTTGATGCCGCTCCATGATAGCATGCCAAGTTTCATGAATTTCGGACGACTTTTGGATTTACTAAAATTACAAAAGCAAGTACATCAACGTTTGCCGGAGAGCCATGGTGCCGTGGTGTTCGAATTTCATCCCCATTTCTTGCACGTGACATAAGCATAAACCCATGGACACATATATGATTTTTACAACTCATGTTGGTGCACCGAAGCATGTGTGTCAGCGTTCTGGGAATGGGGGTCCCCAGACTTGCCTGCCTGCGGCCCGCGGCGTGGCTCAAAGGGGGCCCAGCGCGGCCCATCTTCATCAACATAAGACCCAAGACCCTCGCGAGGGGCCAAGCCTCGCGGGGCGGACGACACGACGCTTCCTTAGGCACGGCCTTGTCAGGCTGGCTCATGAGGAGGCGGAGAGATCAAGGCGGGGTACCTCGCGAGGTGCCCATGACGCAAGCCATGACGACCAAGGGTGCCAGGTGGGCGCCAGTCCGTGCAGTGTCTCCCTTTCCTCTTTGGTGCAAAGGGGGCAAGCGCAGGCAAGAGGATCAAGCAAAGGCATCCATTTCGGTGCAACAAGACCAAGACAGGTCCAACGGTGGGAAGGAGGTCATCGTGGAGCCCAGAACGGCGTCATCACAGGGCCTTTGGCAGGCGAGGACCAACTTTAGTCAGGATAAGTGTACCCGATGTTCCCCTTCGAATTGGCCAATTGTTGGCGCCCTTCCCGCTCAATATTTGGGAAGAGGCCCATGGCCTTTGCCTATAAATAGGACTAGCCACCCCCAGGGTAGAGGCATCGAGCGATCTAGCAATCGCATCAGGGAGAAACCAGTTAGAAAGACTCAGGCAGCAGAGAGAGAGCGAGGGAGAAGGGCGACTGAACTCCTCCTAGCAGTTCATCCCCTTAGCCAAGAACAGACCCTCGCGAGGCTGTTCTTCCCTGTATTGTTCATCATCATCAGCCCAAGAGGCAGTCCACCCACCACAAACTAGAGTAGGGTATTACACCACAATGGTGGCCCGAACTAGTATAAACCCTGCGTCTCTTGTGTTGTTCTTTCAGTAGCTAGATCTTTGCGAGACGGAGAGGTAGAGGGCAAAATCTCCGCGCGCACCCCAGAGTTCGAACCTTAAGGGTCTGCCGGAACCCGAAATCCAACAATGTGCATGTAGTTTAATTTTGAATTGTGCACCTGAAATGGCTAGAAAACCAATTTAATGTATAAAATGTTCAAACAAACCTGAATAATTCCAATTCTTTTATGACACACATATAGTTACGTGTTCACTGCAGATAAAAGGTCTAGCAATTCAAACACCATCCATTGCCGCTGTGACCCCATTATGTAATTCAAATCAAGATGAAAATTCAAGTAGACCGCACATAGTTTATTATCACCAACCGTGTGAGATGCAACAAAAAATATTCTGGAGCACCATCGATGTATAGTACACCTATGGCTTATGCGAGAAGGTGCGTCGGCTACAGTCCACAGCCGGCGTCTCAAGCACACTAGCCCGCTCCCCAAATATCATTTCACTATTCAATCGTCACCGGTGAAAGATGGGCACGTGGACCCGCGTTGTGCGGGAAACTTTGGTGGCCCACTCAGGCGAGAGCGCGGACGCAGCCGCCATGCATGTGCTAACAAGGTGCATGAGCGCGGCCACAATCTGCGACTGGGCGGCCAAGGCAGCCCAAACGGTCGCTATTGCTTCTCAGGTGGCAGCAGCAACATCTGCCTCGGGAATAGCAACTGGCGAGAGCGGCACAACAACTGTCCGTTCCGCAACGGTGGCCTTAGCCCTGATGGATGCTACCCACGGCCATGTTGAGGCCGCCCACGCCTAGCTCATGGCGGTCACCACACAAATTGAATGAAGCTTCTCCGACAACGGTTGGCAACCCACGACCGAAGAGTTGGCAATCGCCGAGAGCGTTCAAGCAGCCGTCCGTTCCTCCGCCGCATACCTTGCGACGAAGGAGCCTGTCCAAGCCCAGATCGCGGCTGCCCACACCCAGCTCGTGGCGGCCTTTTCCAAAGAGATGGAGGACGCGGATGGCGAGATGCTTGCTGAGTATGGTGCAATGGATGCCATGGAGCCCCTTCCCTAGGAGACCGTTGGGCGCGAGCTGGACATGGAGACGGTGGCGGAGATCGACGAGCACCAGCCGTAGTACTAGTACTCTTTGTTTTTTTAATTAAGAGCACCGGTCTTTAATTTGTTAGAGTAATGTTTAGGTCAGCTAGCTTTGTTTAATTGCTGGACTTGCTCGATTAAGAAGTGTGGGTATGCTGTAGTCTCCTTTGTGTACCCAAATTATGCAATGACGTGGATGACCACTGTAACCATGGAAATTTGAACCAAAATTTTTGACGTTCAAACTCATCACACACGGGTTAAGCTATCTGAATAGTTTGTGATGTTCACATATCGTACATATTTCTGAATAAGGGACCGTGTCTGATGACACTTTGTGCGCCAGTTTTTTCGCTGAAGCGATTCCAAATTTTCGGCTTCCGCGGAAATATCTACCTACCCCCCTCCCCCTTACCAAAAGCCACATTTCCCTTGTTTCCGCCTTCCTTTCCAAGTTGAAACCTTCACTCCTTGCTTGTAGCACCGCCTCCTCACTGGTGACCCTCCTTCACGCTGCTCGGCCTTGTCTATCCAGGCAGGTAATCCACACCTGACCCCCATCCTCCTCCTCGTTCCACATCCCACATGCCCCGACCGCCGTCGTGAGCGCGCCACCTTCCAACCAAATCACCAACCCCTCCACCAAATAAGCGCCGCCCTAAGCCATGATGCACGCAATATATATATAGCCAGGATCTCAAGGAGCATTCGGCAGCGGAGAAGCAAATCGCGGCCGCACGCGATGATGAGGTCGCGATTGCTGCCATTCATGCTGACCCCCAGATCTTGGCGGAGCACCTTGCCATTTTCTAGCTACGCCGGTTAAGCATGCTCGGTTTACCCGTTGCGTGTGCTGCTCCTGCCTTTCCTTCACAAATTCTAGTGAATTGTGCTATCTAATTTTACCATGCAATCTGTTGCTCTAGTGTTGGAAATATGCCCTAGAGGCAATAATAAAATGGTTATTATTGTATTTCCTTGTTCATGATAATTGTCTACTGTTCATGCTATAATTGTATTAACCGGAAACCGTAATACATGTGTGAATACATAGACCACAACATGTCCCTAGTAAGCCTCTAGTTGACTAGCTCGTTGATCAATATATGGTCATGGTTTCCTGACCATGGACATTGGATGTCATTGATAATGGGATCACATCATTAGGAGAATGATGTGATGGACAAGACCCAATCTTAAGCATAGCACAAGATCGTGTAGTTTGTTTGCTAAAGCTTTTCTAATGTCAAGTATCATTTCCTTAGACCATGAGATTGTGCAACTCCCGGACACCGTAGGAATGCTTTGGGTGCACCACACGTCACAACGTAACTAGGTGGATATAAAGGTGCACTACAGGTATCTCCGAAAGTGTCTGTTGGGTTGGCACGAATCGAGACTGGGATTTGTCACTCCGTATGACGGAGAGGTATCTCTGGGCCCACTCGGTAATGCATCATCATAATGAGCTCGATGTGACTAATGAGTTAGTCACGGGATCATGCCTTACGGAACGAGTAAATAGACTTGCCAGTAACGAGATTGAACGAGGTATTGGGTTACCGACAATCGAATCTCGGGCAAGTAACATACGGGTGAACAAAGGGAATTGTATACGGGATTGATCGAATCCCCGACATCGTGGTTCATCCGATGAGATCATCATGGAACATGTGGGAGCCAATATGGGTATCCAGATCTCGCTATTGGTTATTGGCCGGAGAGGTGTCTCGGTCATGTCTGCATGGTTCCTGAACCCGTAGGGTCTACACACTTAAGGTCTTATGATGCTAGGGTTATAGGGAAAGTTTGTACGTGGCTATCGAATGTTGTTTGGAGTCCCGGATGAGATCGTGGACATCATGAGGAGTTCCGGAATGGTCCGGAGGTAAAGAAAAATATATAGGAAGTGAGGTTTTGACCACCGGAAGTGTTTCGGGCGTCACCGGTAATGTACCGGGACCACCGGAGGGTTCCGAGGGTCCACCGGGAGGGGCCACCAGCCCCGGAGGCTTGCATGGGCCAAGAGTGGGAAGGGACCAGCCCCTAAGTGGGATGGTGCGCCTCCCACCAAGGCCCAAGGCGCAGCTATGAGGAGAAGGGGGGAAACCCTAGGCGCAGATGGGCCTAAGGCCCACCCTAGGGCGCGCCCCCCTCTATCCCCCTCTTGGCCGCCCCCATCCATCCCATCTAGGGCTGCCGCCCCCCTAGGAGTGGGAACCCTAGAGGGGGCGCACCCTCCTCCCCTCCTCCTATAAATAGTGGGGGTTTTGGGGCTGCCCAACACACGAGTCTCTCTCTCCCAAGGCGCAGCCCTACCTCTCTCCCTCCTCGTCTCTCGTAGTGCTTGGCGAAGCCCTGCTGGAGTACCGCGCTCCTCCACCACCACCACATCGTCGTGCTGCTGCTGGACGGAGTCTTCCCCAATCTCTCCCTCTCTCCTTGCTGGATCAAGGCATGGGAGACGTCACCGGGCTGCACGTGTGTTGAACGCGGAGGCGCCGTTGTTCGGTGCTTAGATCATAATCGACCGCGATCTGAATCACCACGAGTACGACTACCTCATCCGCATTCTTGCAACGCTTCCGCTTAGCGATCTACAAGGGTATGTAGATGCACTCCCCTTCCCCTCGTTGCTAGATTACTCCATAGATTGATCTTGGTGATGCGTAGAAAATTTTAAATTTCTGCTACGATCCCCAACAGTGGCATCATGAGCTAGGTCTATGCGTAGTTTCTATGCACGAGTAGAACACAAGTTGTTGTGGGCGTTGATTTTGTCAATTTACTTGCCATTACTAGTCTTATCTTGATTCGGCGGCATCGTGGGATGAAACGGCCCGGACCGACCTTACACGTACTCTTACGTGAGACAGGTTCCACCGACTGACATGCACTAGTTGCATAAGGTGGCTAGCGGGTGTCTGTCTCTCCCACTTTAGTCGGATCGGATTCGATGAAAAGGGTCCTTATGAAGGGTAAATAGAAATTGGCATATCACGTTGTGGTTTTTGGCGTAGGCAAGAAACGTTCTTGCTAAGAAACCTATAGCAGCCACGTAAAATTTGCAACAACAATTAGAGGACGTCTAACTTGTTTTTGCAGCATATGCCGTGTGATGTGATATGGACAAAAGGATGTGATGAATGATATATGTGATGTATGAAATTGATCATGTTCTTGTAATAGGAAGAACGACTTGCATGTTGATGAGTATGACAACCGGCAGGAGCCATAGGAGTTGTCTTAATTTATTGTATGACCTGCATGTCAATGAAAAATGCCATGTAATTAATTTACTTTATTGCTAACCGTTAGCCATAGTAGTAGAAGTAATAGTTGGCGAGGCAACTTCATGAAGACACGATGATGGAGATCATGATGATGGAGATCATGGTGTCATGCTGGTGACGAAGGTGATCATGTCGCGCCTCGAAGATGGACATCAAAAGGCGCAAGATGATATTGGCCATATCATGTCACTTTATGATTTTCATGTGATGTTTGTCATGTTTACATCTTATTTGCTTAGAACGATGATAGCATAAATAAGATGATCCCTCGCTAAAATTTCAAGAAAGTGTTCCCCCTAACTGTGCACCGTTGCGAAGGTTCGTTGTTTCGAAGCACCACGTGATGATCGGGTGTGATAGATTCTAACATTCGCATACAACGGGTGTAAGCCAGATTTACACATGCGAAACACTTAGGTTGACTTGACGATCCTAGCATGTACATACATGGCCTCGGAACACGGAAGACCGAAAGGTCGAACATGAGTCGTATAGTGGATACGATCAACATGAAGATGTTCACCGATGATGACTAGTCCGTCTCACGTGATGATCAGACACAGCCTAGTTGAATCGGATCATGTATCACTTAGATGACTAGAGGGATGTCTATCTAAGTGGGAGTTCATTGAATAATTTGATTAGATGAACTTAATTATCATGAACATAGTCAAAAGGTCTTTGCAAATTATGTCGTAGCTCACTCTTTTGTTCTACTGTTTTAGATATGTTCCTAGAGAAAATTTAGTTGAGAGTTGACAGTAGCAATTATGCGGACTGGATCCGTGAACTAAGGATTGTCCTCATTGCTGCATAGAAGGGCTATGTCCTTAATGCACCGCTCAGTGTGTTGAACCTCGAGCGTCGTCTGTAGATGTTGGGAAACATCTGACATACACGTTTTGATGACTACGTGACAGTTTAGTGCGTAATACTAACGATTTAGAATTGTGGCACCAAAGACGTTTTTGAAACGTCGCAGAACATATGAGATGTTCCAAAGACTGAAATTGGAATTTCAGACTAGTGCCACCGTCAAGAGGTATGAGACCTCTGACAACTTTCTTAAGCCTGCAAACTAAGGGAGAAAAGCTCAATCATTGAGCATGTGCTCAGATTGTCTGAGTACTACAATCGCTTGAATCGAGTGGGAGTTAATCTTCCAGATGAGATAGTGATGGTTCTCCATAGTCACTGCCACCAAGCTATTGGAGCTTCGTGATGAACTATAACATATCAGGGATAGACATGATGATCCTTGAGCAACTCGCAATGTTTGACACCGCGAAAGTAGAAATCAAGAAGGAGCATCAATTGTTGATGGTTAAACCACTAGTTTCAAGAAGGGCAAGGGAAAGAAGGGATACTTCATGAAACGACAAATCAGTTGCTGCTCTAGTGAAGAAACCCAAGGTTGAACCCAAGCCCGAGACTAAGTGCTTCTATAATGAGGGGAACAGTCACTGAATCAGAACTACCCTAGATACTCGGTAGATGAGAAGGCTGGCAAGGTCGACAGAAGTATATTGGATATACATTATAATGTGTACTTTACTAGTACTCCTAGTAGCACCATGGTATTAAAATACCGGTTCAGTTGCTAAGTGTTAGTAACTCGAAATAAAAGGCTATAAAATAAACGGAGACTAGCTAAAGGTGAGATGACGATATGTGTTGGAAGTGTTTCCAAGGTTGATGTGATCAAGCATCGCATGCTCCCTCTACCATCGATATTGGTGTTAAACCTAAATAATTTTTATTTGGTGTTTGCATAGACATGATTGGATTATGTTTATCGCAATACGGTTATTCATTTAAGGATAATAATGGTTACTCTGTTTATTTGAATAATACCATCAATGGTATTGCACCTAAAATGAATGGTTTATTGAATCTCGATCGTAGTGATACACATGTTCATGCCAAAAGATATAAGATAGTAATGATAGTACCGCATACTTGTGGCACTGCCATTTGAGTCATGTTGGTACAAAACGCATGAAGAAGCTCCATGTTGATGGATCTTTGGACTCACTCGTTTTTGAAAAGATTGAGACATGCGAACCATGTCTATTGGTAGATATGCATGAAGAAACTCCATACAGATGGATCATTTGGACTCACTTGATTTTGAATCACTTGAGACATGCAAATCATACCACATGGGCAAGATGACTGAAAGGCCTCGTTTTCAGTAAGATGGAACAAGAAAACAACTTGTTGGAAGTAATACATTTTGATGTGTGCAGTCCAATGAGTGCTGAGGCACGCAGTGGATATCGTTATGTTCTTACTTCACAGATGATTTGAGTAGATGCTGAGTATAATTTACTTGATGAAACACAAGTCTGAATTATTGAAAGGTTCAAGTAATTTCAGAGTGAAGTTGAAGATCGTTGTGACAAGTGGATAAAAATGTCTGTGATATGATCATAGAGATGAATATCTGAGTTACGAGTTTCGCACACAATTAAGACATTGTGGAAATTGTTTCACAACTAATACCGCCTGGAACACCATAGTGTGATGGTGTGTCCGAACATCATAACTACACCCTATTGGATATGGTGCATACCATGATGTCTCTTATCGAATTACCACTATCGTTTATGGGTTAGGCATTAGAGACAACCACATTCACTTTAAATAGGGCACCACACAATTCCGTAGAGACGACACCATATGAATTATGGTTTAGAGAAACCTAAGCTGTCGTTTCTTAAAAGTTTGGGGCTACGACGCTTATGTGAAAAGGTTTCAGGCTGATAAGCTCGAACCCAAAGCGGATGAATGCATCTTCATAGAATACCCAAAAATAGTTGGGTATACCTCCTATTTCAGATTCGGAGGCAAAAGTGATTGTTTCTAGAAATGGGTCCTTTCTCGAGGAAAAGTTTCTCTCAAAAGAATTGAGTGGGAGGATGGTGGAGACTTGATGAGATTATTGAACCGTCACTTCAACTAGTGTGTAGCAGGGCAAAGGAAGTTGTTCCTGTGGCACCTACACCAATTGAAGTGGAAGCTTATGATAGTGATCATGAAACTTCGGATCAAGTCACTACCAAACCTCATAGGTCGACAAGGATGTGTACTACTTCAGAGTGGTACGTAATCCTGTTTTGGAAGTCATGTTGCTAGACAACAATGAACCTACGAGCTATGGAGAAGCGATGGTGGGCCCGGATTCCGACGAATGGCTCGAGGCCATAAAATCCGAGAGAGGATCCATGTATAAAACAAAGTATAGACTTTGAACGAACTACTTGATGGTCGTGAGGCTGTTGGGTGCAGATGGATTTTAAAAGGAAGACGAACAATGATGGTAAGTGTCACCATTAAGAAAGCTCGACTTGTCGTTAAGATGTTTCCCGACAAGTTCAAGGAGTTGACTACGATGAGACTTTCTCATCATAGCGATGCTAAGAGTCTGTTGGAATTATGTTAGCAGTTACTGCATTATTTATCTTGCAGATAGGATATCAAAACATTGTTTCCTCGACGATTTTCTTGAGGAAAGGTTGTATGTGATACAACCAGAAGGTTTTGTCAATCCTGAAAGATGCTAACAAGTGTGCAAAGCTCTAGCAATCCTTCTAAGGACTGGAGTAAGCATCTCGGAATTGGAATGTACGCTTTGATGAGATGATCAAAGATTTTGGGTTTATACAAAGTTTATGAGAAACTTGTACTTCCAAAGAAGTGAGTGGGAGCACTATAGAATTTTTGATGAGTATATGTTGTTAACATATTGTTGATCAAAAATGATGTAGAATTTCTGGAAAGCATGCAGGGTTATTTGAAAAGTGTTTTTCAATGGAAAACCTAGATTAAGCTACTTGAACATTGAGCATCAAGATCTATAAGGATAGATCAAAAACGCTTAATAGTACTTTCAAATGAATACATACCGTGACTAGATTTTGAAGGAGTTCAAAATGGATCAGCAAAGAAGGAGTTCTTGGTTGTGTTACAAGGTGTGAGTATTGAGTAAGACTCAAGACCTGACCACGGTAGAAGAGAGAGAAAGTACGAAGGTCGTCCCCTATGCTTTAGACGTAGGCTCTATAGTATGCTATGCTGTGTACCGCACCTGAAGTGTGCCTTGCCATGAGTCAATCAAGGGGTACAAGAGTGATCCAGGAATGGATCACATGACAGCGGTCGAACTTATCCTTAGTAACTAATGGACTAAGGAATTTTCTCGATTATGGAGGTGGTAAAAAAGAGTTTGTCGTAAAGGGTTACGTCGATGCAAACTTTGACACTAATCCGGACGACTCTGAGTAGTAAACCGGATTCGTATAGTAGAGCAGTTATTTGGAATAGCTCAAAGTAGCGCGTGGTAGCTGCATCTACAAGATGACATAGAGATTTGCAAAGCACACATGGATGTGAAAGGTTCAGACCCATTGACTAATAAACCTCTCTCACAAGCAAGATATGAACAAACCCTATGGGTGTTGGATTCATTACAATCACATAGTGATGTGAACTAGATTACTGACTCTAGTGCAAGTGCGAGACTGTTGGAAATATGCCCTAGAGGCAATAATAAAATGGTTATTTTTGTATTTCCTTGTTCATGATAATTGTCTATTGTTCATGCTATAATTGTATTAACTGGAAATCGTAATACATGTATGAGTACATAGACCACAACATGTCCCTAGTAAGCCTCTAGTTGACTAGCTCGTTGATCAATAGATGGTCATGGTTTCCTGACCATGGACATTGGATGTCATTGGTAATGGGATCACATCATTAGGAGAATGATGTGATGGACAAGACCCAATCTTAAGCATAGCACAAGATCGTGTAGTTTGTTTGCTAAAGCTTTTCTAATGTCAAGTATCATTTCCTTAGACCATGAGATTGCGCAACTCCCGAACACCGTAGGAATGCTTTGGGTGCACCACACGTCACAACGTAACTAGGTGGATATAAAGGTGCACCACAGGTATCTCCGAAAGTGTCTGTTGGGTTGGCACGAATCGAGACTGGGATTTGTCACTCCGTATGACGGAGAGGTATCTCTGGGCCCACTCGGTAATGCATCATCATAATGAGCTCGATGTGACTAATGAGTTAGTCACGGGATCATGCCTTATGGAACGAGTAAATAGACTTGTCGGTAACGAGATTGAACGAGGTATTGGGTTACCGACGATCGAATCTCGGGCAAGTAACATACCGGTGAACAAAGGGAATTGTATACGGGATTGATCGAATCCCCGACATCGTGGTTCATCCGATGAGATCATCGTGGAACATGTGGGAGCCAATATGGGTATCCAGATCCCGCTATTGGTTATTGGCCGGAGAGGTGTCTCGGTCATGTCTGCATGGTTCCCGAACCCGTAGGGTCTACACACTTAAGGTCCGATGACTCTAGGGTTATAGGGAAAGTTTGTACGTGGCTATCGAATGTTGTTTGGAGTCCCGGATGAGATCGCGGACGTCATGAGGAGTTCCGGAATGGTCCGGAGGTAAAGAAAAATATATAGGAAGTGAGGTTTTGACCACCGAAAGTGTTTCGGGCGTCACCGGTAATGTACCGGGACCACCGGAGGGTTCCGGGGGTCCACTGGGAGGGGCCACCAGCCCTAGAGGCTTGCATGCGCCAAGAGTGGGAAGGGACCAGACCCTGAGTGGGCTGGTGCGCCTCCCACCAAGGCCCAAGGCGCAGCTAGGAGGAGAAGGGGTGAAACCCTAGGCGCAGATGGGCCTAAGGCCCACCCTAGGGCGCGCCCCCCTCTCTCCCCCTCTTGGCCGCCCCCTCCGTCCCATCTAGGGCTGCCGCCCCCCTAGGGGTGGGAATCCTAGAGGGGGCGCACCCTCCTCTCCTCCTATAAATAGTGGGGGTTTTGGGGCTGCCCAACACACGAGTCTCTCTCTCCCAAGGCGCAGCCCTACCTTTCTCCCTCCTCGTCTCTCGTAGTGCTTGGCGAAGCCCTGCTGGAGTATCGCGCTCCTCCACCACCACCACGCCGTCCTGCTGCTGCTGGACGGAGTCTTCCCCAACCTCTCCCTCTCTCCTTGCTGGATCAAGGCATGAAAGACGTCACCGGGCTGCACGTGTGTTGAACGCGGAGGCGCCATTGTTCGACGCTTAGATCGGAATCGACCGCGATCTGAATCGCGACGAGTACGACTACCTAATCCGCGTTGTTGCAACACTTCCGCTTAGCGATCTACAAGGGTATGTAGATGCAGTCCCCTTCCCCTTGTTGCTAGATTACTCCATAAATTGATCTTGGTGATGCGTAGAAAATTTTAAATTTCTACTACGATCCCCAACATCTAGTGTATATGTTCTATATGTCATGTAGTGTGGTGCTCACTTATTAACTTTTTTGTTAATTAGTTGTCGTCTTCAGTTAACTGTTTTGTTCAATTCTACAAATGTGATGTTCAATTCTTCAGGATGCAATTTTGTATTGTCTTCCATGTGAGAAATAAATCGAAATTATCTTTACAAAATACATGAGAAACGAATACAATTGCTATATTTCCAAGTTGTCAAGCATGCTTGGTTTGGTTATACATTGTGCAATGTGGTGCTCAATTAACGTTTGATTCATTTGTGTTGTGGTGTTTAGTTAACTGTTTGGTTCAATTCTGCAATGCGATGTTCAATAGTTATGGGTGCATTCTGTTATTGTATACCATGTGAGGAATAAATTGAATTTGGATGTAATAAATACATGAGAAGCAAATACAATTGCTATATTTCCAAGTTGTTAAGCATGCTTGGTTTGGTTAACTATCTGATCTTCTATTAGGAGTATGTTATATTGTGCAATGTGGTGCTCAGTTAATGTCTGGTTCATTTGTTGTGGTGTTTAGTTAACTGCTTGGTTCAATTCTGCAATGCGATGTCCTATTGTCATGGGTAGAATTTTGTATTGTTGTGCATGTGAGAAATAAATCGAATTTGGCTGCACTTAATACATGAGAAACATATACAAGTGCTATATTTCCTAGTTCTTAATCATGCTTTGTTTGGATAAATGGGTTTTCCATGTGGCTTGAATTAATCTGATGAATCTGCAATGTGCTTATTTTTCATCAACATATTTTACTGATAGCATGCGAACCCTTACTTAACCTGATGACTAACTACCTTATATGTGTTGCAGGGAAACAATGGGAAGCACTGAGGTTTACAATTGAGGTTAGCATGTGCATGGTCCGTTGTCTAATAGCACATTATTGTGCAATTGCAGGAACCATTTTAATATTTAGGTTTTTAACAATTTGGTCTTGCACATGTAGGTCCTGTTGTAAGAGGTTTTGACCCACTGTTCGACCCTTATGAGCTGTCCATGAATATCAATAAAATCAAGAAACTCAGAAAGATTGTTAGGATAAAGAAATTAGTGGCAAAAAACAATAAGATCTTTGTCTGCACAATGAGAATGACATCAGTTCACTACAAGATGGTACTAACTATTATACCTTGCCTTTTTTATTCCTTTGCCCCATTTCCAATATACAGAAGATATTTATCCACATCCTTGTTTTTAGGCCTTTCCAAAGCAGTTCACTAATGATTACCTCTCAAACCACCTCTATGGTCAGGAGGTGAGGAAGGATTTCATACAACACCCACGGTTCAATATTGAAGTGTTCCTGAAGAGGATGAAGGACGGACGGTCAATCACCCACAGGCACTGGCCTAAAGTTGCAAAGACCTTCAACATGAATGAAGGCTCAATATTCGCCTTCTGCTTCAGCAGTTTTCCAAATGAGATGCATATGTCTATATACCATCTATGATGCTAAATTTGAAAGGTTCTACATGTTGCATGTGAAACTTGGTGCTGGTGCAGTTGTGTAATGGGGGTAGCTGAGTGCTGAAGCTATATCATGTTGTACTCTGATGTGTTTCAATTATGAAATTATGCTTCCTTAATATGGAAATGAAATATATTATGTGCTTAATATGAATGTCAATTAGATTAATAAATTGATTATTAATAATAGGGCAATTAGCCTCCTAATGGCGAATTAGCCTGCAAATTGGGTTTTGCTATTGTGAACGGTTATTGAAAAAATATCGTGGGCGATGACCTCAGGCAACGCACACATTTTCTAGGAATAAACCGTGTTGGATCAACCCCCACTGCACACACGACATGTAGCAACCAAACCTCGAACATTCTGATCTCTGTGCATCAGTGTCATCCCTGCATCGGTAATGCTGACACGCACAGTACTTGAGGATTTATAACAGAGTAGCAATCACACACTTATTACATCAAATGTCTCAAAAGAGAACTTATTACAATAAATATGGCTTAAGGCCATCAAAAATCGATAACAGTGGAAGGCTTGGAACATAAAGTGAGTACATCAACTCCAACGGCATCACTGAGTGAAAGACAACAACCTATGTCTCCTTACTCGGCGTCTGAAAAGTTTGCAACATGATACGTTGCAGCCCGAAAATGGGTCAGCACATGGAATATGCTGGCAATGTAACAAAAGAGAGTAATGAATAGTATAAATGCTATAACTACATGCATATATGGCTGATGGAGGCTGTATGGTTAATTGGTTTTGCGAAAAACCAAATTTTCCCTACACAAAAGGAATAAATTTTATTTAACTATCATGGTGGTTGTTAAACATTAAGAAGGTTCCTCCAACTCAATCCCAATTAAGTACCATCATTAAACCCAATCAATTTATATTAAGACCGATGAGATCCACATGATAATCCAAGAACTAGATACTCAAGATGTCCATAAACGGGGACGACTAACCATGATTAGTTTATACACTCTGCAGAGGTTTGCGCACTTTTCCCCACAAGACATGAACACATCCATGGTCGGAGATTCGAGACACAGTCTTTCTGAAGCATTAACTCTCTACTCTGGATAGACAGTACCACCTACAACCCACTACATCTGCTAGTCTACCTCTTCAAGAGCTTCACGCAACTTACTCAACTATGCTATAACCCATAATGGCTTGTGGCTGCACACATAAGTTTCCAGCATGAATAATCCTATGATCCCTTTGAGCATGGGTGGCGGGCCGAAGGATGATCACACGGGTCCTCCAGGATATCCTAGGACAACACTGGATTCTCCAGGTGCCCACAAGCAATCCACCCAGATGTGTATTTAAGCTTCCACCTTAAGTTGAACCATTAATTAACAAACTCACTTCTATCATGAATACACTCAAACCCAATCCACGTCTACGAGCATAGCATAGCAATATAAGCAACGTAGAAGTAACTCCCATAGGTTTGATAATAAACAGGTGAATAGGTACTACCTCATCTACTTCCCAACCCACAACTTAATCAGATCCTAACCATGCAACTGTTTGAGGATTGATCTAATGCAATAAAACTGGGTAGTAAAGAGGTATGATCAAAGTGTTACTTGCCTTGCTGATGATCCGCAAAACCTAGAGACTCGTAGTAGCACGCTTCGCACTCCGGGTACTCTATCGCAAACAAACAAGCATACAATAAGAACTCAGCTAGAAGCACGGGTAAAACTTCAAATAAGAGATCTAACCAGAAAGTTCAACTTAAGAACTCCAGTTTGCAAAAAGAATCAAATCAAACGAAGCAATGAAACTCAAACTGCAAAAGATACAAGATCCGTTTACTAATCTGGACTTAAATTCAAATTTTACAGTAGCAAAATCTCGTTCAAGTTGATTAAACAGAAAGAGGGCTTCGAGACGAAGATCTAGGCACTTGAATAGCCTAATTCTGATAAACGAGCGAAAAGTTATACTAGAACGAAGTTTAGGGCAGAAATGGTGACTGAAAATAATCGCAGAAAAACCCTGGAAAAAGAAAACTGACGAATAGGCTAACGAACAAACGTTCGCGGTCTGCGGTTAATGGGTGAAAACCGTTCCTTAAAACGAACATACGAACGGGCGTTCGCTAAATAACTAGACTGAAAAAACTGATCTAATAGAAAAAACGAGATCTAGGGTTTCGAAAAAACCGATCTGTTTTCTCGCGAAAACCGGCGGCAACGACGGCTACCTCATCGGTGGCGGCGGCGAGACGGGCGGCGGAGGCGAGGCGAGCCGGCGGCTCGCGGCGGCGCGGGCGGCGGCGACGGATCGGGCGGTGGGGCTAAGGTTTGGCGGGGCTGGCAGCTCGGGCTCTCGGGCTTTAAAGGCCCGACCGGGTCAGTATCCCAGGCGGAGACGTCACGGTAAGGTCGGTTCGCATTTTTTTAAATAATTCCGCGCAGAAAAAAGAAGAAAAGAAATACTAAACAGACTCCAAAAATCCTAAAATAAAATTTCCCGTCCTCTAAAAATATACCAGACAAGGTGAACATTTATTTGGGCCTCTAATGCAATTTTGGAAAACACATATTTTTCCTAATTCAAATAAAATAGCGATAAAACTCTGAATAAAAATCTTATTGAATTTTAGTACTAAATCTCCAATATTTTCTTATTTTGGGGAAGTCATTTTATCCCCTCTTTTTTATTTTCATAAAAGAAATATTTGAAGAGATAATAATTAACATCAAATGATCCTTTTTTTCAAAATTTGAGAAAAGGCAAATATGAAAATAACGAAATCCCCAACTCTCTCCGTGGGTCCTTGAGTTGCGTAGAATTTCTAGGATCAAGCCAAAATGCAATAAAATATGATATGCAATGATGATCTAATATATAACATTCGAAATTGAAAATTTGGGATGTTACAAACCTACCCCCCTTAAGATGAATCTCGCCCTCGAGATTCAGGTTAGCTAGAAAATAGGTGAGGGTGATCCTTCCGTAGGTCTTCCTCTCGTTCCTAGGTGGATTCATCCTCGGTATGGTGGCTCCACTGAACTTTGCAGAACTTGATAACCTTACTGCATGCGACTCGGCTGGCAAACTCAAGAATCTTGACTGGTTTCTCCTCGTAGGTCAAGTCAGTATCCAACTGAATCGGTTCCAGTGGCACTGTATCTCGGGGCTAACTTTTGGGAAATCCTTCGGGCAATTCCAACTTTGTAAGCAACTTCTCCCATGCGTTCCAAAACACGGTACGGTCCTACAAATCTCGGGGCTAACTTTCCCTTAACTCCAAAACGCTTCACTCCTTAGAGTGGTGATACACGAAGATACACTCTGTCTCCGACTTCGTAAACTGTCTCCTTGCGTTTAGAATCTGCATAACTATTCTTCCTGGATTGGGCTACCTTGAGTCTATCACGTATCAGCTTATCCTTCTCTTCAGACTCTTTAATCAAATCTGGTCCAAACAACTGACGGTCTCCAACTTCATCCCACAACAATGGTGTCCTGCACCACCTTCCGTACAATGCTTCGAAAGGGGCCATCTTCAAACTGGCTTGATAGCCGTTGTTGTAAGAGAACTCTGCATACGGCAAGTTGTCATCCTAACTAGATCCATAGTCTAGTGCACAAGCTCTCAACATGTCCTCCAGAATCTGATTGACTCTCTCAGTCTGTCCATCTGTCTGCGGGTGAAAGGCTATACTGAACTCTAGGCTGGTTCCCAAAGTCTCATGCAACTGATTCCAAAACTTTGAGGTAAAGTGGGTTCCTCTATCTGGTACAATGGTCCTCGGAACTCCATGTAGACATACGATCCTGGTCATGTATATCTTTGCCAACTTAGCACTGGTATAAGTGGTCTTCACTGGGATGAAATGATCTACCTTCGTCAAACGATCGACTACAACCCATATCGAGTCATAGCCTGAACGAGTCCTGGGCAATCCCGTGATAAAGTCCATGCCTAGTTTATCCCACTTCCATTCGGGTATCGGCAATGGCTGTAACAATCCTGCTGGCTTCTGATATTCTGCCTTCACTCTCTGACATACATCACAAACTGCTACATACTCCGCAACGTCCTTCTTCATTCCGGTCCACCAGAAACTATCCTTCAAATCCAGATACATCTTGGTATTTTCTGGTTGAATAGAGTACGGTGAATCATGGGCCTCTTGCAGAATCAACTTCCTAATCTCCAGATCATTTGGCACATAAACGCGGTCCTCAAACCATAGGGTATCGTGCTCATCCTCACGAAATCCCTTAGCTTTTCCTTTGATCATCCTCTCTTTTATCTCGGCAATCTCCTTGTCCGTCTTCTGAGCTTCTCAGATCTTATCCATCAATGTAGACTGAATCTCCAATGCTGCTACATAACCTCTCTGAACTATTTCCAAACATAGTTCACGAAGATCCTCTGCTAACTCCTTGGGTAACTCTCCGGTCATGAGTGAGTTGACATGACTCTTATGGCTCAACGCATCGGCTACTACGTTAGCCTTTCCGGGATGATAATGCAACTTCATATCATAATCCTTAATGATCTCTAACCATCTTCTCTGCCTGAGATTCAACTCCTTCTGCGTGAAGATATACTTCAAACTCTTGTGCTCCATGTACACCTCACAATGGTTTCTGATGAGAAAATGTCTCCATGTCTTCAACGCATGCACTACGGCTGCTAACTCCAAATCATGTGTAGCATAATTCAACTCATGGGGTTTAAGCTGTCGGGATGCATATGAAACAACTCTTCCCTCCTGCATAAGCACTGCTCCAAGTCCTCGACGAGAAGCGTCGCAATACACCTAGTAATCCTTGCGTTGATTTGGAAGAATCAACACTGGAGCTGTAACCAAGCGTTTCTTCAACTCCTGAAAACTGGCCTCACATTCCTCAGTCCATTTGAACTTGGTGTCCTTCTTCAACAACTCCGTCATGGGCTTTGCAATCTTCAAGAAATTTTCAATGAACCTCCGGTAGTATCCTGCGAGTCCAAGAAAACTCCAGATCTCTCCAACTGACGTGGGTGCTTCCCAATTCGTCACAGTGACAACCTTGGTAGGGTCTACTACTATTCCTTCTCCGGATATAACGTGTCCGAGGAATCCAACTTCCTTCAACCAAAACTCACACTTGCTGAACTTGGCATTTAACTAATGTTCCCTGAGCTTCCCAAGTACCAAACGCAAATGCTACTTATGTTCCTCTTCATTCTTCGAGTAGACCAGAATGTCATCAATGAACACCACGGCGAACTTATCCAAAAACTCCATAAACACCTTGTTCATCATGTTCATAAAATAGGCAGCTGCGTTAGTCAGTCCAAATGACATAACGGTATACTCATATAGCCCGTACCTTGTGGTAAAAGCTGTGTTAGGTATATCCTTCTCTCGAATCTTTAGCTGGTGGTACCCTGATTGCAGATCAATTTTGGAAAACACCTTAGCTCCTTGCAGCTGGTCAAACAAATCATTTATCATCGGCAGTGGGTACTTGTTCTTGATCGTCACCTCATTCAATCCTCAATAATCAACAACCATCCTCAACGATCCATCCTTCTTCTCCACTAGAAGCACTGGTGACCCCCAAGGTGACGAGCTTGGGCGAATATAACCTTTATCCAGTAACTCATTAATCTTCTTCTTAATTTCCTCTAAATCCTTTGCAGGCATCCTGTACGGTCTCTTTGATATTGGTCTTGTGCCTGGCAAAAGCTCGATCAAAAACTCAATGTCTTTATCTGGTGGCATGCCTAGCAACTATTCTAGAAATACATCCGGGAAATCCTTCACCACTGGTACTTCCTCCTGTACAACTCCTGATAAGGAATTCACTTGAGTCCTATTCGGCACATGCCGGGATACATACTTGATCCTTCTTCCTCCTGGGGTGGTAAGCAAAATCGACTTACTGGCACAGTCAATGTTCCCTCCATACTTTAATAACCAATCCATGCCTAATATCACATCCAGTCCGTGTGACTCCAATACTATTAGGTCTGAGGGAAACAGGTAGTTACCAATCCTTAATGGTAACCGGTCACACCATAGGCTAGCCATATACTCTGCTCCTGGCGAGGTTACTAACATGGGTGACCTAAGGGCTTGGGTTGGCAGTTTAAACTTATCCACAAATCCCCTTGATATGTATGAATGCAATGCACCAGTATCAAAAAGAACGATTGCAGTAAATGACTTAACCAAAAACTTACCTATTACTGCACCGGGTTGCGCTTCAACCTCCTCCACGCTAACGTGGTTCACTTGTCCCCTGTTGAAAGGGTTGGGCTTATTCCCAGAACTTCCATTGCCATTCCCATTCTTTGCTTCAGAACACTTCGTGGCATAATGTCCATTCTTCCCACACTTGAAACAAGTAATGTGACTTAGATCCTTCTTGGCGGGCATGGCTGGGTTGGAACGGTTCTGTCCCTTGCTTCCCCCATTACCATTCCCATTCTTGGGGCCACTATGGTTGTGCGACATCCCTCCATTGTGATTGTGACCTCCATGGTTATGCTGAAGGGGTCCTCCCGAGTTCGGGGTAAAAGGGGGTCTCTGCTGAGCTCCAGAATTGTACTTCCCTTGTCCATACTTCCTCTTGTGGTTGTAGATCTGCTGCTGCTTCCCTTCAATCATGAGAGCTCTATCTACCAACTCCAGGTAGTTATTGAAATTTTCCACCATTAACTGCATGCTCAGCTCATCATTCAGTCCTTCCAGAAACTTCTCCTGCTTTGCTGCATCCGTAGCGACGTCATCTGGGGCATAACGTGCTAGCTTACTAAAGCATCCACATACTGGCCAACGGTGCGTCCTCCTTGGCGTAAGTTATGAAACTCGCGCTTCTTCATGGCCATAGCTCCTATTGATACATGGGTAGTGCGAAAAGCCTGCTGAAACTGGTCCCATGTAACGGTGTCGATGGGTAAGTGGCTGTGAAATTCTCCCACCATGATGCTGTGGGTCCATCAAGCTAATGTGCGGCAAAACGCACTCTCTCCGCATCTGTGCGTCCTGCAGTGGTCAACTCCCTTTCAATCTTGCGGAGCCAATCATCTGCAACTATCGGCTCGGTGCTACTGGAGAACACCGGTGGATTCAGCCTTAGAAAGCGGGCTAAGTGATCAACAGGTGGTGGTGGTGGTGGGTTGTTGTTGTTATTCCCCTGATTCTGATTATGGACTAGTATCTGCACCAATGCATTCTGCTGCTGCATCAATTGAGTGAGCTCCGGTGGGAAAGCAAATCCATTGTCGTGTCTCAGAGGCATCTGCTGGGTTTAGAAAAGGTGAGAATATAGAGTAGAATGAGGTCTAGGGGGAAAACACTACCCATATGCACATGAGACAAACACAATCATATCACTTCAATCAATTCAAACAAGGGCATACAATCGTTCTAACTGTCGCTACAAAAGTGCTCGGACTATACTATATACATGGGGGAAATACTACTACTGATATGGTGGTCGACTAGAAAAATTGATCGGTGGAAGACTCCATAATACCTGCTCCAGCTTCATCAACAAAGTCATCATCGCTATCGTCGAGGTCCAAGTCGGTGTTGTCGATGATGATGTAGTTCTCCAGGCAAGTGGAATCGTCGTCTTCTCCTCCTGGCGCGGGATCTCCCATGAATACTCCGATCTTCTTTATCAGGTCGTCATTCTTCTCCAATAGTGTTGCGATTTCCCCCTCATATCCAGCGCGTGTAGACTTAAGTTCTTCCTCCAGCTCTATGATCCTGGTCATTGCCTTCTTCAGATCTATCATGCTTGCGCACATCTGGTTCTCCTGGCAACAAATGTGTTGGTTTAACTCCTGGACGAAAGGTGCAATAGATCTATCCTTCCTGGTGCTGTTCATCTCCCATTGCTCATCTCGGCGCCCACAAATCTGGTAAATAGTATCCTTGAGATCCTTGTGGCAAACTTCTCCAATGCGTCCCATGGTGATGTGGGCTGCCATGCTCTTGCCTAGACTCCAGGTAGGTGCATCATAGGGAAAACTCTATGGGCTCAGTGACTGGCATGAACGTCCTTCCTGGAACTTGAACTTTAATCATCCAGCGCTCTTCTTCTGGTAAAGTGGCATTTTAAGTCCTGGTGAAGCTTGGTATTCCAATGTTCAGGTACCTAGTGACTTCCTTCAAGTGTCGTCCAAAAGGTGTGTCTTCATCCCGTTGTGCAAACTTGTTCCTTGCATCCGCGATCCTAAAGAGTAGAAAATGGAGAGGAGTCAGAAATGAGAAGAGAGCAGTGATCTAGGGTTTTAGCTTAGTGGTCGTGTCCTATAGTCAGCGTGTGCTCCGATACCATCTTATAGCGACTAGACCTCAAACAGTCTGATCTCTGTGCATCAGTGTCATCCCTGGATCGGTAATGCTGACACACACATTACTTGAGGATTTATAACAGAGTAGCAATCACACACTTATTACATCGAATGTCTCAAAAGAGAACTTATTACAATAAATATGGCTTAAGGCCATCTAAAATCGATAACAGCGGAAGGCTTGGAAGATAAAGTGGGTCCATCAACTCCAGAGACATCACTGAGTGAAAGAAAATGACCTATGGCTCCTTACTCGTCGTCTGAAAAGTCTACAACATGATACGTTGCAGCCCGAAAACGGGTCAGCACATGGAATATGCTGGCAATGTAACACAAGAGAGTAATGGACAGTATAAATGGTATCACTATATGCATATATGGCTGGTGGAGGCTGTATGGTTAATAGGTTTTGCGAAATGCCAATTTTTTCCTACAACAAAAGGAATAAATTTTATTTAACTATCATGGTGGTTGTTAAACATTGAGAAGGTTCCTCCAACTCATTCCCAATTAAGTATCATCATTAAACCCAATCAAATTATATTAAGGGTGATGAGATCTACATGATAATCCAAGAACTAGATACTCAAGATGTCCATAACGGGGACACGGCTAACCATGATTAGTTTATACACTCTGCAGAGGTTTGCGCACTTTTCCCCACAAGACTCGAATACATCCATGGTCGGAGATTCGAGACACAGTCTTTCTGAAGCATTAACTCTCTACTCTGGATAGACAGTACCACCTACAACCCACTACATCTGCTAGTCTACCTCTTCAAGAGCTTCACGCAACTTACTTAACTATGCCAGAGCCCATAATGGCTTGTGGCTACACACAGAAGTTTCTAGCATGAATAATCTTATGATCCCTTTGAGCCTGGGTGGCGGGCCATAGGATGATCACGCGGGTCCTCCGGGATATCCTAGGACACCACTGGATTCTCCAGGTGCCCACAAGCAATCCACCCAGATGTGTATTTAAGCTGCCACCTTAAGTTGAACCATTAATTAACAAACTCACACATGTCATGAATACACTCAAACCCAATCCACGCTTACGAGCATAGCATAGCAATATAAGCAACGCAGAAGTAACTCCCATAGGTTTGATAATAAACAGGTGAATAGGTACTACCTCATCTACTTGCCAACCCACAAGTTAATCAGAAACGAAACATGCAATTGTTTGAGGATTGATCTAATGCAATAAAACTGGGTAGTAAAGAGGTATGATCAAAGTGTTACTTGCCTTGCTGATGATCCGCGAAACCGAGAGACTCATACTAGCACGCTTCGCACTCCGAGTACTCTATCGCAAACAAACAAGCATACAATAAGCACTCAACTAGAAGCACGGGTAAAACTTCAAATAAGAGATCTAACCAGAAAGTTTAACTTAAGAACTCCGGTTTGCAAAAAGAATCAAATCAAACAAAGCAACGAAACTCAAACTGCGAAAGAACAAGATCCGTTTACTAATCTGGACTTAAATTCAAATTTTATAGTCGCAAAATCTCGTTCAAGTTGATTAAAAAGAAAGAGGGCTTAAAGACAAAGATCTAGGCGTTTGAATCGCCTGATTCCGATAAACGAGCGAAAAGTTATACTAGAACGAAGTTTAGGGCAGAAATTGCGACCGAAAATAATCGCGGAAAAACCCTGGAAAAAGAAAACTGACGAACAGGCTAATGAACGAACGTTCGCGGTCTGCGGTTAACGGGTGAAAACCGCTCGTTTAAACGAACGTACAAACGGGCATTCGCTAAATAACTAGACTGAAAAAACTGATCTAATAGAAAAAACGAGATCTAAGGTTTCGAAAAAAACCGATCGGTTTTCTTGCGAAAACCAGCGGCGAGGTGGGTGGCGGCGGCTACCTCGTCGGCGGCGGGGTGGGTGGTGGCGGCGGCGAGTAGCTCCGGCGACGGCGGCAGCGAGATGGGTGGCGGATGCACTGCACGCGGCGGCGGCGGCGGCTCGCGACGGCGGTGGCGAATCAGGCGATGGCGGCGGATAGGGCAGCGGGGCTAGGTTTTGGCGGGGCTGGCGGCTCAAGCCCTCGGGCTTTAAAGGCCCGGCCGGGTCAGTGTCCTAGGCGGACAGGGCCCGGTAAGGTCGGTTCGCGTTTTTTTTAAATAATTCCGTGCAGAAAAACGAAGAAAAGAAATACTAAATGGACTCCAAAAATCTTAAAATAAATTTTCCCCGTCCTCTAAAAGTATACCGGACAAGGGGAACATTTATTTGGGCCTCTAATGCAATTTTTAAAAACACATATTTTTCCTAATTCAAATTAAATAGCTATAAAACTCCGAATAAAAATATTATTTGATTTTAATATTAAATCTCCAATATTTCCTTATTTTGGGGAAGTCATTTTATCCCCTCTCTTTTATTTTCATAAAAGAAATATTTGAAGAGATAATAATTAAAATCAAATGATCCTTTTTTTTTCAAAATTTGAGAAAAGTCAAATATGAAAATAACGAAATCTCCAACTCTCTCTGTGGGTCCTTGAGTTGCGTAGAATTTCTAGGATCAAGCCAAAATGCAATAAAATATGATATGCAATGATGATCTAATGTATAACATTCCAAATTTAAAATTTGGGATGTTACACGACATCGTCTTGAAAACTATTTGCGTTAGGCCACCTTGCGCAAACGTTTACTACATAAAAACTGTGTGTGATGGTAGCCTTTGCCACACAGTTTCTTCTACGGACCGTGTGTGATGCATTGAATAACACAAACGATAAAATTGTTAATATCATGTGCAATGGAAACACTATCACAAACGATTTAACGGGAAAAATTGTGTGTGATGTACCTGTGAACGGAAACGTTTTCCTTGGAGCGACTGTGTGGGATGTACATACGAACGAAAACGTTTAGCGGGGACTGACTGTGTGGGTTGTACTTGCGACCGGAAACAATTTCGCCTGTATAATTGTACTTTTTAGCTCTACTATATGTATTTCCGTATTTGAGAGCTCGTCGGTCGCACACGACCTCATTTTGCCGAGCGTGTGCGCCAGGAGGGCATATCCCCGACGGTCTCTGGGTCATGTGGGAAGGACCCCCTGTCGGTGTCAAAACCGGCGGATCTCGGGTAGGGGGTCCCGAACTGTGCGTCTAGGATCGATGGTAACAGGAGACGGGGGACACGATGTTTATCCAGGTTCGGGCCCTCTCTATGGAGGTAATACCCTACTTCCTGCTTGATTGATCTTGATGAATATGAGTATTATAAGAGTTGATCTACCACGAGATTGTAATGGCTAAACCCTAGAAGTCTAGCCTATATGACTATGGTAATGTGTGTATCCTTTCCGGACTAACCCCTCCGGTTTATATAGACACCGGGGGGATCTAGGGTTTACATAGAGTCGGTTACACAAGATGGAATCTTCGGTCCTCAAGCTTGCCTTCCACGCCAAGTAGAGTCCAATCCGGACACGGGTACAGTCTTCGGCGTTCATGTCTTTGCAACCCATCAGTCCAACCCATGGATAATAGGCCGGATGCCCGAGGACCCCTTAGTCCAGGACTCCCTCAGTAGCCCCCGAACCAGTCTTCAATAGCGAGGTGTTCGACACACAAATTGTCTTCGGCATTGCAAGGCGGGTTCCTCCTTTAATGATCTCGAAGTAAAGTATTCGTCCGTTGACCCAAAGTTGCTCCCCTCGGCTTTTGTGCATTAAATAACTTCGTCTTCTATGCATCGAGCGAAGGTGGAAGGTCAGGGTGTTTTTGCAGATAACACCCCGTTGCAAGGAAAAGCTCCTATTAAAGAGATTGGGTCCTAGATCCATCGGGCACCATGCAGAGAAAATCCCCGGAGATTGTTCAAGAGAAACCATCCCAGATGGCTAGCGTCCCCAGCTCCTCCACCTGTTCTGGCCCAGAGAGAGGCGAGTGGGAGAGGTGTTCAGTGTCCCACATCCAATTGACGAAGCTGCAAACGCAGGGATTTCATCCTCCTACAGATCTAGTCCCTGTCCGAGCGGGGCTAGACTTCTTCAACGGTGAGACTCAGGCAGAGGACTTTCCCAATCCATCTGGGGAGAGCGAGTATGTTTCATCCCCTACCTATTAAGAGGCGTCGTATTTCCCATCCATCCGTTCCTCCGAGGCTTCTGGAATACTATGGCGTCCAGCTGCACAACTTCACCCCTACCTCCATTCTGCACATTGCGGGTTACGTCGCTTTATGCGAATTATTCCTGGGCACTGAAGCCCATTTTGAGCTATGGAGGAAATTGTTCTGTCTTGTCCCGCGCAACCATGAGGGCTCGATATTTGAAGTGGGCGGAGCGGAAGTGTGGAGTATCGCCGATACCGAATATTCGTCCGGCACACCAAGGAAGGCATCTGAAGAATGGCCTTCCGAATGGTTCCATATTGAGGACGTCGCGCTTCCTGACCCGGTTCGAAAGGGTCTCCCTGAATTCGCGAGTGTTCCGCTGAAGAAACGCCATAGTTGGCATCCCCGGAGTCTTGAAGAGGATGACAACGCGGAAGTTCCTCAGCTCCTGAACAAGATAAAGACGCTCGCTCAGTCTGGACTTGCAATAGTCGAAGTTATGGTGATTTCCATAGTGCGAGGGGTTCAGCTGCTTCAATACAGAGGGCTGCCAATGTGGCATTATAACGGTGAGGATGACGCCTCCCGCTGTGGCCGGAAAGGCCCGGACACCTCCGCCGCTCTGGCCAAGATATTCGCTGAGCTGTTTAAAGGAGAAGAAGAGGAATTTCTTCGTATTAAGCGCAGAGATGGGTACTCTATGTATAATCCTCCCAGTCGGGTAAGCCTCAACCCCTCTGTTTCACTCATTTCGCCTCCGGATTATTTTTGATAAATTTCAAATCCGTCTATTATGACAACACTGGCGGAAGGTCACTGAAGGACTTTATAGTCCCGCCCCACAATCGGATAACCACAACTGGGAGCTTGACCCCGGGTTTGAAGAGGATCCGGACATATTCGTTATACTCTCCCACGGGGTATTTTACCAGGTGAGCTATGACAGCACAGAAGTGGCCATCACCACCGACTACCCTGGCCTTCTCCCTGCTTCACATGTAAGCGATCCAGAAACGCCGTCTCTAAAATGGTGCTTTTATCCTGCCTCACCCACCGCACTGTATCGTGCTCCACAGGGGAGGTGTTCGGCGATTCCGAAGAGATCGGTTCCTGCACCGGGCAAGCCTTTGAAGAGGAAGGCCTGTGAAGACGCAGCCGGGCCTTCATTGAGGAGGTACGGAAAAATATGTTTTTCAGCGACCATACCCGACTGTGACTTGTGCGTTTGTTTGGATACAGGAAAAAGGTTCACTGAACTATATCCGGGGGCTCGGCCGGCCGTGCTCCCAACAACCAGGATTTAGATCCAGCCAGGTAGACGGGGGCCAATGTAGGAACAACGCCGGACTGCCCTTCGGCCGAGGGTTCGGACAATATGTCCGTCACCAACTCGGAGGTAGAGAGCGCCATGAATCATCGGCGCTGCAGGGGTGTTTTACGAGACCCCAAGTTCTCGGACGAGGCAATTAATGCCTTTAGCTCGGGCGACGCATACATCCGGGCTGCTCGAGATGGGCTTAGAAAAGCCACAAGGCAATATCTGACAGATGTGCAGGTAAGTTTTCTTTGTCAAAAAAGGATAACCATATGCCCTTGCCCCCGAGACTGAAAGCAGTTGGCCCAACTGATTTAAGGATCGTTGAACAACCAGGTCCTTGTAGAGAAGAATGGCCTGCTAGCCTAAGAGCTGGAGCAGTGTCGAGCGCAGCTAAAGGCTGCTACCGCTGAACTGGAAAACATGAAGAAGTCGTCTTCTGGTATTGTTCCCCTCCATCGAGGAACAATAATTGTGTACCCACTACGCTAATGCTGCTGCTGATTTCGTGTTATAGGGTCGTCTGATCAACTTGAAGAGAAGTTGAAGGTCGCCCAAGAGGGAGAAAAAGAGGCAAAAAGGCAACACGCCGCGGGCGAGCGTGTGCTGACCCGCGTCAGAGATGAGAAAAACAAGCTACAGGATCCCAACACTGCATTAGGTGAAGAGTTGAAAGATGTTCGAGCCCAACTAGCTGATTGCGTGAAGGAAAACAAAAAACTGCGGGGCGGTATCTTCAGTATGTGTCCAAACTATTTGTGAAGTAGCTCAGAGATAAAATGGGACTGATATAGTCATGTTTGCAGGTGTATTGACGGGCCATCCTGAAGAGGAGGTGTCCGGATCATCAAGTGATCTGCTGCAAAGGCTGTCACAAGTGCGCGAGCATGCTCGGCTAGCCATGCGGAGCATGGCCAAGGCCTTATGGCCGTCGGACTCCCCTCCAGGAAGTATGGAGGAGCTTGTAGAGTTGTTCAAGGGAGCGCGGCGGCGTATCCGACTATGGAATATATCAGCTTGTCGAGAGGGTGCGCGAGAAGCCTGGGCCATGGTGAAAACGCGATATACCAAGCTGGATCCGAATCACATGTCCCGGGTTGGACCGCCAGGGTCAAATGGGGAATAAATTCCCGTTTGTTTTATATATGACCAAGTAGAGGTGGCCGCCAAATATTCTGATGTAGGGTGGAACCCTAGATGGCCGATCTTTCACGAGAGGAGCGGATCCCAAAGAGAAACACGAAGAACATGAGGGGATTCACGGGGAGAAATACGAGAGAATCACTCAAACCAACAAGATCCGATTACACATGCGCTAGATCCAAGAACACAAAGAGGTACACATGATCCAAGGTCAACAAAGGACGATACAAAGTAACCGGTTCTTCTCCTAGAAGGAGTTCTTGATGGGGCCACCCGAGAGGGGATCTTGAATCCAAGTTGATCTTCTCCGAAGAGGGGCCGCAGACTCTCTCGAGGAGGAGATCCGTATGGATGAGCGAAGATCTATCTCACATATGAGCTAAACCAACGCTAACCCTAGAAAGAGGAAGGGGATGGAGTATATATGGTCTAGGGGGGCAAGAGGGTACATGGGCCTCGACCCTTCACTGTTCACAGACAGGCGAGGCCGGACGTCCGGGCGTCGGGCCGGATGTCCGGGGATTCGGGAGCGGCCGGATTTCCGGGCTGGTGGCCGGATGTCCGGGCTGAAGGTGCAAACCTTCTGTAGTCCCTGGTGCGGGGCGCCGGATTTCCGGGTTGGGAGCCGGATGTCCGGGGCTTCGTGGGAGGCTAGATGTCCGGGGCCTGGGGGCCGGATGTCCGGGCCCTGTAGATTTTCTGGCTGGGCTGCAGCTGCTGTGCTGGCGTTTCCAAGGGCCGGATGTACGGGGTCTTGGCCGGATGTCCGGGGCCTGGAAGGTCAACTTGCCCGTTTCCGTGGTTCTCTTCATCCTAGACATGGCGGCTCGTCCGTCTTCACGTGCATCTTCGGGAGGTTCCTCTTGACACCTGATCATGCATAGCATATCGGATTTAGGTAGTAGCCATGTCTCGAGTGGATCATATGTGATATCACTAAGGAAGTGTAACACCCCGAGAATCATGCTACAGTGATCTCCCTCTAATGGCGGTCATGTCATTATGATCACTTAACTAATCTTCCACTTGTTCAAAATCAAAGCCAAATTCCAATTTGAATTGCATGTCAAATATTTACTTCTTCTGTCATGCAATCAAAATAGTTCATTATTTGGAAAATATTCTCTAAGTATTTGTAATGTTGTAACCAACCTCACCTAAATTTCCAAAATGCCCCTGGGAATTATTTGAGTGGTCCAGCAGCAATTAAATTTGCCTTTTCAATTTCCAAAAATAGTTAGACAACTCCAAATGGCCCCAAACCTTTTTTTGCCATCTAGTATTGTTGTGTTTGGTTTATGTGCAAAGTTTCACAATTAAAGAAAATTGTTTACTAGCTCTTTTTAAATAGAAACAGTAGCAAAAGTCATAAGCAAATTAAAAAAAGAGAAAAGGGTGCCATGCGCTTGGGCTCTAGTGCTACAGAACCTAGGCCCATCCCATCTCTCCAGCCCATCTCTCACTTATCCTCATCCTCACCTACAGGGGAGGCAAAGGCATGGCGAGGCGGCCATCCATGCTGCCGTGATCACCGATGCCGACGTGTCGGCCATCCCCCAGTCCCCTCGATGTATAAGGCCGAGCGCCCAACCCCGCTGACGAACCCTAGCGCTCCTACTCCCCTCGTTCGCCCCTCTTCCTCTTTGTCTCGTTCGCCCGAGCGTGGTCGTCGATCCCGTTGCCACCAGCCACCCCGAGCTACGCCACGGCGTCCAGGTGGCCCACCATCGCCGTATCCTTCCTCCACGCCCTTCAGTTCGTCACCAGGCCGCCGCCAAGATCGCCATCGCGGGTCTTCTCCGCCACGGCCGTCATCACCTCGCCGCTCGATCCGCTCGTCTCCGACCAGCCCCGGTCTCCCCGACCTCGCCATCAAGCTCGCGGTGAGCATCTTGTCCAGTTCCCCCTCGTCCCGGCCTTGATCCATCGTCTTATAGCCCGCCACCGCGTTACGGACGCCATGGCCGAATCTCGCGCGTGCCCACCCGCCCTGCCTCGCCTCGAGCCGCGTTTGGCCGCGCCTGCCCACCCTGTGTCCTTCTCCCTGACCGCGCCCACCGCTGCTCCCCGTGCTCCCCTACCCGCCAGCCCGCAGTCGTCCGCTGCCCTGCTGCTCGCGTTGCTGCTGCTTCTATCGCTGTTGCTCTGTTGCCGCCGTCGCCGCTGCTTTGCTGCTGCTCATGCTAGTTGCGCATGCCGTTGTTGCGTGCTGCTGCCGCTGCCAGGATTGCTGCTACTGCAGCCGCCTACTACTACCACTGGCCATGGCCATGGCCATGGCCGTGAGTGTGTGCGTGAGTGAGTGTGTTGTGTGAGTGCGTGAGTGTGACTACAGTGTGTAGCCGGCCCTTGTTAGAGTAAGTTTAGCTTAGGTTTAAAATTAGTGCTAAGTTAGTCTAATACTCTAGATGGCATGTGAACCCACTTTTAGTTTAAAGAAAAAGCAAATTTAAAAAAAAATGTCTAAGACAGTGACATGTGGGACCCAACTACACTATTCACCCCATGACCAGTCAATGTTGACTGGGTCAACTGGGCTCCCTAGCCCCACCTATCTGCCATGTGTGCATTGTTGGGTACACAGAAAGTGTACCCGTAGCAATTTAACCTTTTTATTTTGAAATAATAATAATTTCAGAAAATCTTGAAAATTGTTTAAAACTTTAATAATTCATAGGAAATAAATCGTAACTCGAATGAAAAAGTTTTATGTAACTCGTATGAAAAAGTTTTATATATGAAAGTTGCTCAGAACGACGAGGCGAATCCGGATACGTAGCTCGTTCGTCCGCCTCACGTCCCTAGCATAGCAAAGCTGCAACCTTCCCACTCCGGTTCATCTGTCTGAAAACACAAAACACTGGGGATACTTTCCCTGATGTTTCCCCCCTTCGCCGGTATTACCTATCCCTGCGTTAGATCACCTCTAGCACCACGTATTGCCATGTTATGCTTTGTGATGCTTTGATTGCTCTGTTATTTATTGTGTTCCCCTCCGCTACTTCTTTCCGGTAGACCCCGAGACCGCTGTCGGTACCCCTGTGATCGACTACGTCGACGACGACCCCTCCTTGCCAGAGCAACAGGCAAGCCCCCCCTTTTGATCATCCCGATATCGCCCATTCCATTCTCTCATGCTTGCATTAGATTTTGCTACTGTTATTGTTTGCTCCTATTCTGATGCATAGCCTGCTTTTGTACCTTACCTGCTTATCCTAAACTGCTTAGTATAGGTTGGTTAGTGATACATCAGTGACCCCCACCTTGTCCTTGTTGCCCCTGCTTCATCATTGAAGACCCGATCAACGGGATCGAAGACCAGGCCCCGGCACCGCACATCACTTTCCCCTTAGTTGCTCGACACTACTTGGCTACTATCGAGTGCCGAGGGTGAAACCTCTACATCACTTCTGATGTTAACCTGTTGTGTAGCTATTTGGTCGTGGTCATCAAGGGTGATTTCCTCCTTAACCACTTTCGATACGGCTCTGTCGTGCAACCCCTCAAGTGTGAACCTCGAGGGTGATTCCTCTTACGTTCACCTTGATGATTACATCTAGTGGAATTCGTCGGGGGTGATTCCTCGGGTTTTCCCCTTGATGTTTGGACACACGGATACCTGGACTTTACCACTGTTACTTGGAAAGACGGGTCGACCCTGAGGGGTACCCGCGCGAGCTTAATTGCGAGTGATGTGGAGTCGGCCGGACCTGGAAGGTGCCCGCGAGATAATTACGAGGCATGGCCAGGCATTCCTAGCCCTTGCCACACGTCCTCGAGGCGGGGCAACGGGGTCACATCTTTCGTGAGTCTCTGCTTGTTACTGCGCGTTCCTAATCCACTACGATTTGGATATTTGATCCAAGGGGCCTCTGGCCTGATAGCACTAACCATCACGTGGGCATAGTATGGTCGTTCTGTGTCGTATGCATCAGCCAAAGCTTAATAGACGTCAGCGACTAAGCGGCGCGCGCCGGGTTGGACTGCGTAAGCACCAGCCTTGTTGAAGGAGGTAGCTAGGTCTGCTCAGCGGCCGCGTTCGCAACGTGCAGGAGTTCCCGGGGAGATGGCCCATGACCCCTAGGGGCATAGGTTTAGTCCGGCGTGTTGGCCTCTCTATTAAGCCTAGGTCGGGTTGCGGCGTATTGTTTGGCCAAGGCCGGGCATGACCCAGGAAAGTGTGTCCGGCCGGAGTTAATCAAGTGTGGTGGGTAAGTTGGTGCACCCCTGCAGGGAACAAAACATCTATCGATAGCCTGTCCTACGGTAACGGACACTTGGAGTTGTATCCCGATCGATACAACTAGAACTGGATACTTGTGATGAGAACTGGATGTTGATGAGAACTGGATTGTGATGATAACTGGATAGTACAGCTCTGGGATTTCTTTCTCGCAGGGAGTCGAGAAAGGATCTCTGGTCGAGGTTGATAACACTACTACTACTTTACTTTATGCTACTATACTCCCTCCTGTTGCTGCAAGATGGTGGTTTTCAAAAGATGCTAGTCTTCGGTAGGACTAGGCCTTCTCTCTATTCTGGCATTTCTGCAGCCCAGTCCACATATACAACCTTCCTTTGATAATGTTGCATATGTAGTGTAGATCTTTGCTTGCGAGTACTTTGGATGAGTACTCACAGTTGCTTTGCTCCCCCTTTCCCCCCTTTCTTCTTCTTTTCGGTTGATGCAACCAGATGTCGGAGCCCAGGAGCCAGATGCCACCGCCGATGCATACTACTACGTGGAGACCGTCGACGACCAGGAGTAGTTAGGAGGCTCCCAGGCAGGAGGCCTTGCCTTTTCGATCGTTGTTGCTTTTGTGCTAGCCTTCTTAAGGCAAACTTGTCTAACTCATGTCTGTACTCAGATATTGTTGCTTCCGCTGACTCTTGTGTTTTCGAGCTTATGTATTTGAGCCCTCGAGGCCCCTGGCTTGTAATATAAAGTTTGTATTTTTTTTAATTTGTGTCTAGAGTTGTGTTGTGATATCTTCCCGTGAGTCCTTGATCTTGATCGTACTCATTTGCGTGTATGATTAGTGTATGATTAAATCGAGGGCGTCACAAGTTGGTATCCGAGCCGACTGCCTGTAGTTAGCCCCCTTTCCAACTCCTTGGCCGAAGTTGAGTCTAGAAATTGAAAACCGTTTTACTAACTTGGCTGTGTGGCTTACGGGCCCATGTCGCCAATTGGGTGGTATTAGGATCTTTTTCTCCTCGTCTATGCTCTGGGACTCTGATCTCTCGTCTATTCGGGTTAAACTTTTTACTAACTCTGACTGTAGGATCTCGTAACCACTTCCTTACGGAGAGCCCCTTCACTACAGATGATCGCTTGCTTCGTCAAAAGATTCTGCAGATACTCCTCGATGTTTTCCGAGACCCTGTGCCCACTGCTTTGCAGTTCCTGACCACCGATAATCCCCATGAATAATATTCTTGCCGCTTGTACCTTCATACCCAGTTGCTCCTATTATTACAAGATGTACTCTCCGTTGTTTCGAGAATCCTTTGTGCCTTATGCTTTGCTACTTCTTTTCACACTACGGATAATTCACTTACTCGGGGATTCGTTCATCCCCAGTTGATCATATGTGTCACAAAACACTTTGAAATACTATGCGATCTTCCAATAATCCTGTCCAATTATTGCTCTGCAAATACTTGTCTGGTTGCATTATGGTTACTTTCCATATGTCTGGCAATATTCAGTAGTATCCTTTGTCATCTTTATTTTGAACATTTGATTCGATATGCTTGTGAATGCTTGCAATCACCATTCATAGTTAGAATTCTCCCTTCTGCTCAGACGTCACCCCGGACATGAGCTGGTGTTCGACAAATCAAACCTTGATTGATTGTCGATATATGTCTATTCTACTTAATTGTCTTTGATCAGAGCCTCTGCTTTTGATCCCCTGTTTTGAAAATCAGAATTCTCTTTGCAGTCGAGCTTAGAGTTAGTAAGTTGATCCTACAATCTGATGTCCTTGCATTCTTTCTTCTTTTGGTTGAGTACCGATGCTCACATCAGATCCTTTGTGAACCACTAGATCCTTTGTGGGGTTCTATCCGACAACGTCCTTCATATGCAGTAACCTTGTGAGCTTTCCTCGGATACATAATGCCTTTGGTAACTTGTATCCTCTCCTTTCGTCAAACATGCTATGCTTACGAGCTAGTGTTAATTACTCCTAAAGATTACGGTATATGTTCCTAAGATGCCCCTATGGGTTGAACTTATGTGTTCCCTAACCCACGTGAACCCCCCGAGAGTTCTCACGAGTCTTACTCTTCTGGTACTTTGCCAGATAAATCCTCTGCACTACAATTTCTTCGAAAAATGAGGAGTGAATGAAAGGTTATGCATTGAAGAAGTGGGAGTCGACCTTGAACCCTTGTGTTCATGCCCATGGACCCGATATAGAACTTATCGTGGAAGCTGCTCGTAAAAATGATTACCCCTTGTTATAAGTTCATCTTGTATCGGTGGTTTGATCATTCATAACCGTGGTTCCGACCATAGCTTCTCCTTAACTCCATTTCCCGGACAAGTTAATATACTTGTCTTCTATAGATCATTTCATCTGTCTAACCTCTATTTTTGATCTACCTCAAGTATTGCCCCTTGTTATCTCGAGTATATTGTGTCATTGCACTACCACTTGTGAATTCTCATTGGAATGATACTCCATCACATCATTCCTAGCTTGATCGGTTATATCATTATCATGCTAAATTTTAACTGTGCTACCAGGTCCTTTCCGGAGCACAATTTTCGACGACGAGCTAAGCTTATGTCGATCTTCCTCGTCATACCATTTTGCCATGAACAGCAAGCTTGCTTTCAAGTTTGTGTCGTACTCGTGGTTCTTATAGCCTTTCACTTCATCCTTCCTTTTCTACTATATGGCATCTTCATAGAGTCTCTCGGCAAAATTTGTCGTGATCACCGTCAACACTTTGGCTTCTTCAGAGATGTCAATTGAATTCATGGCCAGAAATACCATCCTTGCCCCTCGATGATTTGTGATATCATCGTTGACATCTTGATTTTCTGCCAACACAGACCTAGTTGTGCTTGGTTATTCCTTACGTTCTGAGATAATCTTGGAATTTGTTTCTCGGTATCTCTTGAGATCTTCGAACCCAATCTTTACTTGACACCATATCGTTGTTGCATCGAGCCATGACTGTGGTATTCCGAATATCAACAAGGACATCGGAAGCATAATACAAAATGTTACTCGTTCAATTACCCTCACACCGTTGTATGGGTAATATCATGATTCTTCCCTCGCCCCATTATCTAAATGCTTTTGAACTTGCTGTCCTATCATGTATATCCTGCTCTGCTTTTCCTTGGGAAGGGTATACTCCCAACTCTTATGTGTAAACACTTCTTCATTTCCATTGGACTGTTTGATTTGATAATCATACTTTTCCTTTCCTTTGGTTTGTTTAACTTTTGTTCTGATCTATATGATATAAGCAGAAATAAATTCCCTGCTTATGTGAACACCCCGGTGTACAAACTGTCAATAAGACCCTGTTACTATTGTGGACGACATTCCGGTAACCACCGATGGACGAGAACTTTGCCTATTGGTCCGCCTCGTTCAACGAGCAGGAAAAATGGTTCTCTTCGTCCCTCGCCCTTGGTACCGATGTTGTCGCCGACATAATTGACCGACTATCCTCTGACCTGCCTTGCCATCATGACCGTGCAAATGTTAGCACCTTCCTGCTTTTAACCCACATGGTGGGCCCATAACCCACAGTACCACAGGATCGAAACCTAACTCTCCTGTATATCTTTGATTCCAAAATATTCTTGCATTTGGCTTCATATCATGTCACGAGCCACCTTCCGAGAGATGATCTATTCCCGATGCTCTGAACCCCTTTCTCACACTCTGTTCAGGCATCAATCATTTGTCCATTTGTTTGAAACTTCTTATTGTACCTTCATACTTTGCTCTCGATGTTTTATTAAGTTTCAACTCAAGAGATACTTCTGCCACTTTCCCTGAATTGTTCACCAGATAATTAACCCTATAAGAGTCAGTTCTCCCGAAGTTACTCTTTACTTCCCCACTTAAATCTCGGGACGAGATTTCTTGTAGTGGAGGAGATTTGTAACACCCCGAGAATCATGCTACAATGATCTCCCTCTAATGGCGGTCATGTCATTATGATCACTTAACTAATCTTCCACTTGTCCAAAATCAAAGCAAAATTCCAATTTGAATTGCATGTCAAATATTTACTTCTTCTGTCATGCAATCAAAATAGTTCATTATTTGGAAAATATTCTCTAAGTATTTGTAATGTTGTAACCAACCTCGCCTAAATTTCCAAAATGCCCCTGGGAATTATTTGAGTGGTCCAGCAGCAATTAAATTTGCCTTTTCAATTTCCAAAAATAGTTATTCAACTCCAAATGGCCCCAAACTTTTTTTGCCATCTAGTATTGTTGTGTTTGGTTTATGTGCAAAGTTTCACAATTAAAGGAAATTGTTTACTAGCTCTTTTAAATAGAAACAGTAGTAAAAGGCATAAGCAAATAAAAAAAGAGAAAAGGGTGCCATGCGCTTGGGCTCTAGTGCTACAGAACCTAGGCCCATCCCATCTCTCCAGCCCATCTCTCACTTATCCTCATCCTCACCTATAGGGGAGACAAAGGCATGGCATGGCGGCCATCCACGCCGCCGTGGTCACCGATGCCGACGTGTTGGCCATCCCCCAGTCCCCTCGGTGTATAAGGCCGAGCGCCCAACCCCGCTGACGAACCCTAGCGCTCCTACTCCCCTCGTTCGCCCCTCTTCCTCTTTTGCTCCTTTGCCCGAGCGTGGTCGTCGATCCCGTGGCCACCGTCCACCCCGAGTTGCGCCACGGCGTCCAGGCGGCCCACCATCGCCGTATCCTTCCTCCACGCCCTTCGGTTCGACACCAGGCCGCCGCCAAGATTGCCATCGCGGGTCTTCTCCGCCACGGCCGTCATCACCTCGCTGCTCGATCCGCTCGTCTCCAACCAGCCCCATTCTCCCCGACCTCGCCATCGAGCTCGCGGGGAGCATCTCGTCCAACTCCCCCTCGTCCCGGCCTCGATCCGTCGTCTTATAGCCCGCCACCGCGTTACACACGCCATGGCCGAATCTCGCGCGTGCCCACACGCCCTGCCTCGCCTCGAGCCGCGTTTGGCCGCGCCTGCCCGCCATGTGTGCTTCTGCCTGATCGCACCCACCGCTGCTCCCTGTGCTCCCCTGCCCGCCAGCCCGCAGCCGTCCGCTGCCCTGCTGCTCGCGTTGCTGCTGCTTCTATCGCTGTTGCTCTGTTGCCGCCGTCGCCGCTGCTTTGCTGCTGCTCATGCTAGTTGCGCCTGCTGTTGTTGCGTGCCGCTGCCGCTGCTAGGACTGCTGCTACTGCAGCCGCCTACTACTACCACTGGCCATGGCCGTGTGTGTGTGCGTGAGTGTGTGTGTTGTGTGACTGCAGTGTGTAGTCGGCCCTTGTTAGAGTAAGTTTAGCTTAGGTTTAAAATTAGTGCTAAGTTAGTCTAATACTCTAGATGGCATGTGAACCCACTTTTAGTTTAAAGAAAAAGCAAATTTTAAAAAAATGTCTAAGACAATGACATGTGGGACCCAGCTACACTATTCACCCCATGACCTGTCAATGTTGACTGGGTCAACTGGGCTCCCTAGCCCCACCTATCTGCCATGTGTGCATTGTTGGGTACACAGAAAGTGTACCCGTAGCAATTTAACCTTTTTATTTTGAAATAATAATGATTTCAGAAAATCTAGAAAATTGTTTAAAACTTTAATAATTCATAGGAAATAAATCGTAACTCGGATGAAAAAGTTTTATATATGAAAGTTGCTCAGAACGACGAGACGAATCCGGATACGCAGCCCGTTCGTCCGCCTCACGTCCCTAGCATAGCAAACCTGCAACCTTCCCCCTCCGGTTCATCTGTCCGAAAACACGAAACACTGGGGATACTTTCCCGGATGTTTCCCCCCTTCGCCGGTATTACCTATCCCTGCGTTAGATCAACTCTAGCACCGCGTATTGCCATGTTATGCTTTGTGATGCTTTGATTGCTCTGTTATTTATTGTGTTCCCCTCCGTTACTTCTTTCCGGTAGACCCCGAGACCGCTGTCGGTACCCCTGTGATCGACTACGTCGACGACGACCCCTCCTTGCCAAAGCAACAGGCAAGCCCCCCTTTTGATCATCCCGATATTGCCCATTCCATTCTCTCATGCTTGCATTAGATTTTGCTACTGTTATTGTTTGCTCCTATTCTGATGCATAGCCTGCTTTTGTATCTGCTGTTGTACCTTACCTGCTTATCCTAAACTGCTTAGTATAGGTTGGTTAGTGATACATCAGTGACCCCCACCTTGTCCTTGTTGCCCCTGCTTCATCATTGAAGACCCGATCAACGGAATCGAAGACCAGGCCCTGGCACCGCACATCACTTTCCCCTTAGTTTCTCGACACTACTGGGTTACTATCGAGTGCCGAGGGTGAAACCTCTACAACACTTCTGATGTTAACCTGTAGTGTAGCTATTTGGTTGTGGTCATCGAGGGTGATTTCCTCCTTAACCACTTTCGATACGGCTCTGTCGTGCAACCCCTCAAGTGTGAACCTCGAGGGTGATTCCTCTTACGTTCGCCTTGATGTTTACATCTAGTGGAATTCGTCGGGGGTGATTCCTCGGGTTTTCCCCTTGATGTTTGGACACACGGATACCTGGACTTTACCACTGTTACTTGGAAAGACGGGTCGACCCTGAGGGGTACCCGCGCGAGCTTAATTGCGAGTGATGTGGAGTCGGGCGGACCTGAAAGGTGCCCGTGAGATAATTACGAGGCGTGGTCGGGCATTCCTAGCCCTTGCCACAAGTCCTCGAGGCGGGGCAACGGGGTCACAAATTTCGTGAGTCTCTGCTTCTTACCGCGCGTTCCTAATCCACTATGATTTGGATATTTGATCCGAGGGGCCTCTGGCCTGATAGCACTAACCATCACGTGGGCATAGTATGGGCGTTCTGTGTCGTATGCATCAGCCAAAGCTTAATAGACGTCAGCGACTGAGCGGCGCGCGCCGGGTTGGATTGCGTAAGCGCCTGCCTTGTTGAAGGAGGTAGCTAGGTCTGCTCACCGGCCGCGTTCGCAACATGCAGGAGTTGCCGGGGAGATGGCCCATGACCCCTGGGGGCATAGGTTTAGTCCGGCGTGTTGGCCTCTCTATTAAGCCTAGGTCGGGTTGCGGCGTATTGTTTTGCCGAGGCCGGGCATGACCCAGGAAAGTGTGTCCGGCCGGAGTTAATCAAGCGTGGTGGGTAAGTTGGTGCACCCCTGCAGGGAAGAAAACATCTATCGATAGCCCGTCCTACGGTAACGGACACTTGGAGTTGTATCCCGATCGGTACAACTAGAACTGGATACTTGTGATGAGAACTGGATGGTGATGAGAACTGGATTGTGATGATAACTGGATAGTACGGCTCTGGGATTTCTTTCTCGCAGGGAGTCGAGAAAGGATCTCTGGTCGAGGTTGATAACAGTACTACTACTTTACTTTATGCTACTCTACTCCCTCCTGTTGCTGCAAGATGGTGGTTTCCAAAAGATGCTAGTCTTCGGTAGGACTAGGCCTTCTCTCTATTCTGGCATTTCTGCAGCCCAGTCCACATATACAACCTTCCTTTGATAATGTTGCATATGTAGTGTAGATCCTTGCTTGCGAGTACATTGGATGAGTACTCACGGTTGCTTTGCTCCCCCTTTCCCCCCTTTCTTCTTCTTTTCGGTTGATGCAACCAGATGTCGGAGCCCAGGAGCCAGATGCCACCGCCGATGCATACTACTACGTGGAGACCGCCGACGACCAGGAGTAGTTAGGAGGCTCCCAGGCAGGAGGCCTTGCCTTTTCGATCGTTGTTGCTTTTGTGCTAGCCTTCTTAAGGTAAACTTGTCTAACTCATGTCTGTACTCAGATATTGTTGCTTCCGCTGACTCTTGTGTTTTCGAGCTTATGTATTTGAGCCCTCGAGGCCCCTGGCTTGTAATATAAAGCTTGTACTTTTTTTAATTTGTGTCTAGAGTTGTGTTGTGATATCTTCCCGTGAGTCCTTGATCTTGATTGTACTCATTTGCATGTATGATTAGTGTACGATTAAATCGAGGGCGTTACAGGAAGGAAGTCACCTCGTTCTCGAGAGCTCTAGCTCGTGCTCGTGTCATAGGCCCTCTGGGCTCCTGATGGGACGATGGTAGGTCCATGGGGATGATCATGGGATGCTCCGCGTCATCTCCCCTCCCTTGGGAAAGATCCGACCTCGGATCGAAATCCTCATCACCATGGTGCGGGGAGAGATCTTTGATGTTGAAGATGTCGCTCACGGAGTACTTGTCGCGTGGGATGTCGATCTTGTATGCATTGTTGTTGTAGCGTGCAAGCACCTTGAAGGGTCCATCCGCTCGGGGTAGTAGCTTGGACTTGCGTTCATTGGGGAAGCGATCCTTGCGAAGGTGTAGCCACACAAGATCTCCAACATGGAACATCATGGGTTGCTTGTTGACGTTGAGCTTGATCGCAAGTCGTTGTACTTTGCGCTCAATGGCGTTCCTTGTATCTTCATGCATCTTCTTCAGGAAGTTGGCTCGTGCACTCGCGTCCATGTTTGTGCACTCTTGAAGCGTTAGAGGTAGGATGTCCAATGGGGACAATGGGTTGAAGCCATAGACGACCTCGAAGGGAGACTTTCCGGTGATCGAATGTCTTGCTCGGTTGTAGGCGTACTCGGCGATGGGTAAGCACTCTTCCCACTCCTTGATAATCTTTTTTATCAACACGTGTAGGAGGGTGGAGAGCGTACGGTTGGTCACCTCCGTTTGGCCGTCGGTTTGTGGATGGTATGCCGAAGAGAACAAGAGCTTGATTCCGAGCTTGGCGCACAAGGTCTTCCAAAAGTAACTCAAGAACTTGATGTCGCGGTCCGAGACAATCGTCTTTGGCACTCCATGAAGGCGCAAGATTTCCCTACAAAACAAATTTGCAACATGTGAAGCATCGTCTATCTTGTTGCAAGGAATGAAATGAGCCATTTTGGAGAAACGGTCCACAACAACAAAAACAGAATCCTTGCCATTTCGAGTTCTAGGCAAACCAAGCACAAAGTCCATGCTAATATCTTCCCACGGTTGATATGGAATTGGAAGTGGCATATAGAGACCATGAGATTGGGCTTTTGACTTAGCTTTGCGACATGTCGAACATCGGTTGGTGAAGCGATTGACGACGCGATGCATCTTGGGCCAAAAATAGTTCTTGGAGAGCGTAGCAAATGTCTTGTCGCGTCCAAAGTGTCCCATGAGTCCGCCTCCATGAGATTCCTGCAAAAGCAACAAACGAAAAGAGGACTCGGGGATGCAAAGTTTGTTAGCTCTCATAAGGTATCCATCTTTGATGTAGTATCGATCCTAAGAAGTATGCATCAAACACTTGGCATAAGGTATGGCAAATATAGGATCATGTTCATACAAGTCTTTGATATGCTCAAAACCAATGACATTCAACTCAAGGTTAGTGACAAGCATGCATATACGGGAAAGCGCGTACACCACTAGATTTTCCTTACCCTTAATGTACTTGATGACATAAGGAAATGACTCAATAAATTCACTCAATTTAGCATGACGCTTGTTCAACTTAGTTTGACCCTTAAGATATTTAAGCGTTTTATTGTCGGTATGGATGATGAACTCATGTGGGCGAAGGTAATGTTCCCATTCATGCAAAACTCGCACTAAAGCATAAAGCTCTTTGTCATAGATGGGGTAATGGAGTTGCGCGCCGGATAGTTTCTCACTAAAGTATGCAATGGGGCGGTTCTCTTGCGTTAACACGCCTCCTATGCCATTACCACTAGCATCGCAATGAATTTTGAAAGGTTTGTCAAAGTTTGGTAATGCAAGCACGGGAGCATGAGTAAGCAAATTCTTAAGCTCATTGAAAGCAATATATTGAGATGTTCCCCAAACAAACGGTGCATTTTTCTTACTCAAAGCATGCAAATGTGAAGCAATGGTGCTAAAATCCTTCACAAATCTACGGTAGAAATCGGCTAAACCAAGAAAACTACGCACTTGTTGCAAATTGGTTGGTTGGGGCCAAGTTTTAATAGCATTGATCTTAGATTCATCAACATGACACCCTTAGAAGATACTACGAAACCCAACAAAACAAGCTTATCAACACCGAATAGGCATTTTTCCATATTAGCATAAAGTTGCTCTTCTTGAAGAGTTTGTAGCACGGTGCGAAGGTGGGTGACATGCTCTTTGAGAGATTTGCTAAACACAAGGATATCATCAAAGTAGACAACAACAAATTCACCAATGTAAGGGCGAAACACGTAATGCATAAGACGCATGAAAGTACCGGGTGCTTCCGATAAACCCGTAGGCATGACTAACCACTCATGTAGACCAAACTTTGTTTTGAAAGCAGTTTTCCATTCATCACCTTCTTGTATGCGGATTTGATAGTAACCACTCTTAAGATCAATTTTAGAAAAAATAGTGGCACCACTAAGTTCATCAAGCATATCATCAAGGCGTGGAATGGGGTACCTATAGCGAACGGTGATAGCATTGATAGGTCTACAATTGGAACACATGCGAAAGCTACCATCTCGTATAGGCACAAGAATGACCGGTACGTCACAAGGACTCAAACTTTCACGCACATGTCCAGGGTCTATGAGATGCTTTACTTGCCTTTGTATTTCTTTGGTTTCTTCGGGGTTGACGCGGCATGGAACTTTGTTTGGAAGCGGTGCTCCGAGGATGAGGTCGATTCGGTGCTCAAGCCTCGTAGTGGAGGTAGACCCGGAGGTAGCTCATCGGGGAAAACATCTTGGAATTCCTGCAATAGAGAAGATAACACCAAAGGTAGATCGTGAGAGTTGTTAGCTTTTGTGACCTCGTCCTTGCACAATAGGACATAGTGTAGGACACTTGATGGGTTCTCACACACTTCTCTCATCTCCCGTTTGGTGGAAAATAGAACTAAGTTTTTCTTGTCGCTCATCGTGGAGGCACTCAATTTGGGCTTGTGGGGCTCACTCTCTTTTTGGTGGTTCGCTCTCTCACTATTTTCTCCACGATGGGTGGCTTGCTTGTCGGCGAGCACTTGACTTGGAGACATAGGACGTAGCACAAACTCCTTCACTTTCATCTTGAAGCTATAGTGGTTTGTACGCCCATTGTGAATGACTCCTCGGTCAAATTGCCATGGCCGTCCAAGGAGGAGGTGGCAAACGGTCATTGGGAGGACATCACACTCCAAAGTGTCTTCATAGGCGCCGATCTTGAAAGAGACTTGTACTCTATGTTCGACTTGTATGGTGCCGGTGTCGCTTAGCCATTGAACCTTGTAGGGGTGAGGGTGCTTCATCTTGACAAATTGTAGCTTGGAGCAAAGTTCTTCACTTGCTAAGTTGTGGCAACTACCTCCATCGATGATGACCTTGACGGAACGTCCCTTGATGCCGGCCTTTGTGTGGAAGATATGGCATCTTTGATCTTCGTCTTGTTGATGTTGAAGAGTCAAGACCTTGGAGACAACAAGAGCGGGACTTGAGTCTTCGTCGAAAAAGACTTGATCATCTTCATCTTCATTGTTCACTTGTCGGTGCATGGCCACTTGCTCAAGAGCTTCCATTTCTCCTTCACTCATGGAGTCGTAGGTTCCGTCGTCGTTGAGGATCATGTGCGCTTGTTTGTGCACTCGAAGGACTTATGGCCTCGGCCTCCGCATGTGAAACATTTGGTGGAATTTGTCTTGATTGTCTCATCGGTTGGGGTAGATGATAATGAAACTTTCTTGAAGTTGCTTGTAGTAGGAGGACGACTTGAGCTTGTCGAAGCTTTCTTCTAACTTGACTTGTCGCCGTTGCTTGTAGATGGCTTGGTTGAGGTAGGAGGTGTTGGAGTCGTCGAAGCTTGATTGCTGGAGAGGCCATATGACTTGGATGAGAACTTGGCATACTTGAAGTCGTCTTGTACTTGCCGTTCCGCTTTGGTAGCTTGGTGCACTAGCTCGATGAGGTTCGAGTATGGTTGGAAGTCGGCGATCTTCTTGATAGGATGATTGAGTCCATTCAAGAAACGCGCCATAGTTTGCTCATCATCTTCTTTGAAATTGGCTCGTATCATGGCAATCTCCATTTCCTTGTAGTACTCTTCAACGCTCTTGGTTCCTTGCTTGAGTTGTTGAAGTTTCTTGAAGAGGTCGCAGTTGTAGTAGTTTGGCACGAATCATGCTCTCATGACATCCTTCATTTGTGCCCAAGTGGTGATGGGTGGTTCACCTCTTGTTGCGCGGTGCTCAATGACTTGTTCCCACCAAATGAGGGCGTAGTCTTGGAATTCAAGGGATGCCATTGCGATCTTCTTCTCTTCTTCGTAGTTGTGCAAGCGGAAGATTTTGTCAACCTTCAATGCCCATGAGATGTATTCTTTGGGGTCATTGCTTCCATTGAACTTGGGAATGGTGAACTTTAGCTTGCCATATCGTTGCTCTTCATTGTGTTGGGGTTGGGGATGATGACACCCATGTCGTTGAGGATTGACATTGTCATGTTACTCTTGGCGGATATGGTTGTCTTCCTCATGTTGCACTTGGCGAGGAGGGTTGTCAACCTCATGTTGCTCTTGGCGATGAAGCGGTCCATTGTTGTCTTGTTCTCTATGGACTTGACGTTCTTGTCTCGCTTAACAGGTAGCTTGTCGATCTTGACGAGGGACTTGTTGATCTTGACGAGGAGCTTGTCGATGCACACGTCCTTGGTAAATTCTTTCTTGAGCTTATTCACGAAGTGCTTCTTGATGTAGTCGAGCTTGTCGGCCTCTATTGGCTACGGCGCGACTTGAGTCATGAAGGGAACGTTGCGCTTCAAGTGCTTGAGCTTCACGTAGTTGTTGTTCTTGGCGTTCCGCCTCGGCGTCTTGTGCATCTTGATGTTGTCGCGCTCGCTCCTCTTGTTATTGTTGCCGTTGACATTGCCGTTCTTGAGCTTGTGCAAAAGCTGCTTGGTTTTGGCGATGTCGATGCTCTTGAGAATCAGTGTCGTGTAGGGGGTTGCGGTTAGCTTGACGATCTTGACACGCGGCACGACGAAGAGTATTCAATGTCGGTGTACTTGAACCGGAGATGGTGTCGTCGGAGTGTCGACTTGAGCGGCTCCGTCTTGATGATGACGAAGTAGAGGAACAGAGCAACAAGGCGCGAATCTCATCCATTCTTGCGTCATTCTCGATTTTTTGTTCGTCGAGCTTGTTGTCGAAGTAATCCCTTGTACGATGCTCGGATTGTCGTAGGTCGGTGGTGAGATTGTCGATGCGGTCGCCCAAAGCAAGTTGTTCTTGATGCAAAGCCCGTTGTGCACCAAATAGTTGATTCTTGGTGACGTAGGAAGACATGTCGTCGTCTTGCTCCAAGAAGAGTGGGTTGGTAGAAGTACTTGGCCTATCCATCATTCCAAACAAGATATGTGAGTGGGATAAAGGGAAGAACCAATACCAAATGTACCTTGACCGATGTTGAAATTGGATCAAAGATGACTCCAATGTGTAGCAAGGAAATAGCACAATTGGTACCAATTCTTGTCGGTTCTCACACCTACACAAATAAAAGTTTATGGTGGAGCTCGGTTAGGATGGTGGCACAAAATTTGATGCAATTGTAAGTGAGACTCAATAATGTTGGAAAAGATTCACAAATTTGCAAATGCAACAAGTACACCAATAGCAAGATATGGTACACGGAAACACACACGCAAATAGATAAGATGGGGTTGTGCAACCAAGGATGAGCCAAAATGTGGAATTCACCAAGATGCTCTTGTTGCACAACACTAGAGAGACGCTAGCACGATTGCACAATAGGCGGATACGAACTTGTGCACAACCGACTAAGCAAAAATGCAACGACTTCTATCCCAAGTATGCTATATGTATGATGTTCCTATGCTTTGATCCAAGATGATCGAGTATGACAATCTTAATGTTGTATGATGCTATGGTTCTTGCTTATAAGCTCTTTGCTTATCTTTCCTTTTTTTTGCTTAAATGCTTGTTCGGCTCTTTGATGTTTGAGCTCTTTTCTCATGCAATGCTTCACGAACCAAGATAGCAATTGTGTATGCGACAACAACTTTGTGACACAAGTGATGATACCAAGAGATGCAACACGATGATGGTACGGATGCTATGGGAAGTATGAGCACTAATGTGCACAAGTCACGTTGCCGACAATACTCAAGGGCTAGTCTCGATGGGTAAGTGACGCAAAAGTAAGGCCATGGGGTTATCAGTGCAATTGCAAAAGAGTATGACGATATCATGATACCAAGATGATATCCAAAGTGAAGGTGATACCAAAGTAATGTAGCCGTTCGTAGTAGTCCTTGGCGAAGATGAGCGGTGGTTATGTTGATGTCGAACCGTACCTAGATAGCCGAAACACAAAAGGACACGGAAACCACAACTCAAATTCTCAAAGTAAAATTTGGAAAAATTGTCGGAGGTGGTAGCGGTAAAGGCTAGGGTGGTGCTATGCAGAAGTGGTGGAGATATGCGGAAGTGAATGTGGGCACCGGAACAAAATTTGGCAAGAGTTAGGCGGGAAACGGATGGTGGATGGGTGGTTTTGCTGCCAGGGGCCGGATGTCCGGGCTAGGAGCTGGATGTCCGGGGTGCCGGATGTCCGGGCGCTGGATCCGTGGACGAACTCGAAGAACACCGCGTGGAGAGGTCAAATCCGGGGCAAAATTCGGACGATTTTGTGGATGGAAATTGGGGAAAAGGTGGGGGAATGTTAGATCTACCTGCAACACACGAAATCCGCGGATCAAATCCAACAAAACTTCATCACACCGACAAATCACAAAAAAATTTGGGGCTATTTTTGTGGGGCAATTTTCGGATTAGGACGAAAAACAACAAAATCAAGCTAGAAAACAAAGAGAGGGGGCTCCGAAATCATGATCAACGTGGCTCATGATACCAAGATGATGTAGGGTGGAACCCTAGATGGCCGATCTTTCACGAAAGGAGCGGATCCCAAAGAGAAAGACGAAGAACACGAGGGGATTCACGGGGAGAAACACGAGAGAATCACTCAAACCACCAAGATTCGATTACACATGCGCTAGATCCAAGAACACAAAGAGGTACACATGATCCAAGGTCAACAAAGGACGATACAAAGTAACTGGTTCTTCTCCTAGAAGGAGGTCTTAATGGGGCCACCCGAGAGGGGGTCTTGAATCCAAGTTGATCTTCTCCAAAGAGGGGCCGCAGTCTCTCTCGAGGAGGAGATCTGTATGGATGAGCGAAGCTCTATCTCACATATGAGCTAAACCAACGCTAACCCTAGAAAGAGGAAGGGGATGGAGTATATATGGTCTAGGGGGGCGAGAGGGTACATGGGCCTCGGCCCTTCACTGTTCACAGACAGGCGAGGCCGGACGTCCGGGCGTCGGGCCGGATGTCCGGGGCTTCGGGAGCGGCCGGATTTCCAGGCTGGTGGCCGGATGTTCGGGCTGAAGGTGCAAACCTTCTGTAGTCCCTGGTGCGGGGCGCCAGATTTCCGGCCTGGGAGCCGGATGTCCGGGGCTTCGTGGGAGGCCGGATGTCTGGGGCCTGGGGGCCGGATGTCCGTGCCGTGCAGATTTTCTGGCTGGGCTGCGGCTGCTGTGCTGGCATCTCCAGGGGCTGGATGTCCGGGGTCTTGACCGGATGTCCGGGGCTTGGAAGGTGAACTTGCTCGTTTCCGTGGTTCTCTTCATCCGTGGACTTGGCGGCTCATCCGTCTTCACGTGCATCTTCGGGAGGTTCCTCTTGACACATGATGATGCATAGTATATCGGATTTAGGTAGTAGCCATGTATCGAGTGGATCATATGTGATATCACTAAGGAAGGAAGTCACCTCGTTCTCAAGAGCTCTAGCTCGTGCTCGTGTCATAGGACCTCTTGGCTCCTGATGAGACGATGGTAGGTCCATGGGGATGATCATGGGATGCTCCGCATCATATTCCCTACAGGATTGTAAGTTAGACCGCCTGTTGGACGGTATAGAGGGGGAAGTGTTTGAGTCCAAGTGACTATGTACTTTCATTGCCCTATGTAATTCTAGCTGAATTGTATAGAATTTGTCATGGCAGACCTTTTCGCCTCAGCCTCCGGACCCAAGGGTGCGGAGTGTTTCCGAATACCCTCACGGCCGAATAGGCCCGGGTATGCCTGGAAAACTAGGCGTAGGGGTCATTGTTGCTTGAATAGACAAGTTGTATTCTGCTAGTTATGTTATATTACATTTAGATCGTAAGAAACATCTTCCAGGGAGAATAGTTCCGTTAAGGGTTCCTTTCCCTGGGCGTGCATGTATTAATGTACATGTACGAGTTGTGATGGAAAAATCATTGTGTATGTAACTTCTCGGGGTTACCAATGGGGTAATTGCAAAAACGTCTTTAATTCACTGACCGAATATTCCCTCAAGAACGCTATCTTTTGGCTTCACCCAGTCTGAGGTACACATCCGGATGACCCAGCAGTAACAATCGCAGAGGTACTCCCTTTATACCCTAGCCGAACTAACGGGAATGTAGGGCATAAGCACAGGAGCCAGGCAACCCAGCTTGGCCAAAACTTAAGTCATATCGATGCATATAGTGGCGAAGAAAAGGTACATATGGAAGAACTCATATGTCAAGAGCTTGATGCTCGAGGAATAATGATAAAAAGCTTCTATCCAAGAAGCCCCCAGGTATAATGGACATACATATTTTATATATGTATGTGTTAGCGGTGTGCGGTCTAGCCGTACCAAAACTTTAAAGTGAAGAATGAAAAAGTAATTGGAAAAGAGAGAAAAAATAATGGAAACTATAGGGGAGAAGGAGAGGAACGGGGAGTTCGGCACTAGGCGTAGAATCTTCGGAGTCTGTCCGCGTTCCAGGGGTTTGGCTCGAGGCGATTGTTTGATGCATCACGAAGACGGTACGCTCCTCCGGTGAGAACTTCGTCGATTATGAAGGGACCCTCCCACTTGGGCTTGAGTTTGTCCTTTTTCTTCTCCGGCAGGCATAGAACGAGTTCGCCAACATTGTAAGTCTTGGCCCGTACTTCCCTGCTTTGGTATCTTCGAGCCTGTTGTTGGTAGAATGTTGAACGGGCTTTTGCAACATCGCGTTCATCCTCTAGGGCATCTAGGGTGTCCTGCCGATCGAGCTCGGCTTCTCTCTCTTCATACATACGCACTCAAGGTGAGTCGTGAATAATATCGCAGGGCAATATGACCTCTGCGCCATACACCATGAAGAAAGGTGTGTATCCGATAGTATGGTTGGGCGTGGTCCGCAGCCCCCAGAGTACGGAGTCGAGCTCCTCAACCCAGTGCTTATCTCATTCTTTCAAAGACCGCACTAGTCTGGGCTTGATGCCGCTCATAATGAGACCATTGGCTCGTTCGACTTGACCATTGGTTTGTGGGTGGTAGACGGAGGCGTAATCGAGTTTAATACCCAGATTAGTACACCAGGTTTTTACCTCGTCGGCTATGAAATTAGAGCCGTTGTCGGTGATGATGCTGTGTGGAACACCATAACGGTGCACAACACTGGATATGAAGTCAATCACCGGGCCGGACTCAGCATTTTTGACCGGTTTAGCCTCTATCCACTTAGTGAATTTGTCCACCATAACCAACAGATATTTTTTCTTATGGCTTCCCCCTTTAAGGGGTCCAACCATATCCAGGCCCCAGACTGCAAAAGGCCAAGTAAGGGGGATAGTTTGCAAGGCAGTTGGGAGCCTGTGGCTTTGGTTGGCGAAGAGCTGGCATCCGACACAGTGTTGGACAAGGTCCTGCGCGTCCGCTCGGGCTGTCAGACAATAAAACCCAGTACAGAAGGCTTTGCTAATGAGGTCCCGAGCTGCGGTGTAGTGTCCGCTGAGGCCAGCGTGAATTTCCGCTAAAAGCTGCCGCCCCTCTTCTTTGGAGATACATCTTTGAAGTACTCCAGTAGTGCTTTTCTTGTAGAGGTCTCCATCGTGAACCTTGTAGGCCTTCGAATGCCTGACAATGTGGCGAGCCTCATTCTGGTCGTCGGGAAGCTCCTTCCTATTAATGTAGGCCAAGAAGGGTTCGGTCCATGGGGCAATGACTGCCATGATGAGATGGGCCAACAGTGTTATTTCGGTGGTTGAGCCCCCATCACTATTTGTATGTTCGGGATTTGAGGTCGTGTTCAGATCTGAACTATGGCCGCCGCCCTCCCCTTGCCACACCACAGATGGATTGAAGAGCCTTTCCAGGAAGATGTTAGGTGGGACGGGGTCGCGCTTAGTGCCGATGCGAGCCAGGACGTCCGCTGCTTGATTGCTTTCTCGGGCAACATGATGAAATTCAAGCCCCTCGAACCGAGCCGACATTTTTAATACGGCATTGCGATAAGCTGCCATCTTTGGATCTTTGGCGTCAAAGTAGCCGTTTTTCTAAGATATCGCGATGTTCGAGTCCCCGTGCACCTACAGTAGGGCCTCGTATTCGGCTGCATTGTTGGAGTCTGTGTATAATATCTGGAGTACCTACTGGATGATGTCTCCGGTGGGGGATGTTAATACGACTCCCGCTCCTAGTCCTGCCAACATTTTGGAGCCTTCGAAATACATGACCCAGTTGGAGTATGCGCCATACTCTTTTGGGAGTTCGGCCTCTATCCATTCGGCGACGAAGTCGGCCAGTACTTGAGATTTTATGGCTCGACGTGGCTCGTATGTTATGTCGAATGGAAGTAGCTCTATGGCCCATTTGGTGATACGTCCTGTGGCATCGCGGTTGTTTATTATGTCATTGAGTGGGACCTCAGAAGCCACCGTGATTGAACACTCCTGGAAGTAGTGTCGTAGCTTGCGGGATGCCATGAAGACCGCGTATGCTATCTTTTGGTAGTGGGGGTACCGGGATTTGCATGGTGTGAGGATAGTAAATACGTAGTATACTGGTTTTTGAAGTGGGAACTTTTGTCTGTCCTGTTCTCGTTCGACGACGAGCACGGCGCTCACCATCTGATGTGTTGCCGATATGTATAGCAACATGGGCTCACCCGCGTTTGGTGCAGCCAGGATTGTATTGCTTGCTAGGAGGGTCTTTATTTCCTCGAGTCCGGCAGTTGCCGCGTCTATCCATTGGAAGTTATCCATGCACCATAAGAGGGATAGAGTGGTACTGCCTTTTCTCCTAGTCTGGAGATAAAGCGGCTTAGTGATGCCACGCATCCCACCAGTTTTTGGACCTGCTTGAGGTCTGTTGGTGTAGCCAACTGTGACAGAGCTCGGATTTTAGCAGGATTTGCTTCGATTCCTCTATTGGAAACGATGAAGCCCAGCAGTATTCCAGCGGGGACGCTGAAGACACACTTTTCCTGGTTGAGCTTAATGTCATATGCCCGGAGGTTGTCGAACGTAAGACGTAAGTCGTCTATTAGTGTTTCGACATGCCTAGTTTCGATGACGACGTCGTCCATGTAAGCTTCTACTGTTTTGCCGATCTGTTTCTCCAGGCATGTTTGAATCATGCGTTGGTATGTCGCGCCGGTGTTCTTGAGCCCGAAGGGCATAAATGTTGTTACAGCTTGATCGGATTCCTTCATTTTGATTTCATGGTATCCAGAACATGCATCAAGGAAACACAATGAGTCGTGTCCTGCGGTGGCGTCAATGATTTGATCAATGCGGGGAAGGGGAAAAGGGTCCTTGGGGCAAGCCTTGTTGAGATATTTGAAATCGACACATAGGTGCCGGGATTTATCCTTCTTTGGTACCATCACCAGGTTTGCCAGCCAGTCCGGATGCTTGATTTCTCTAATGAATCCGACCTCGATAAGCTTGGCCAGCTCCTCCCCATGGCTTGTCGCTTGGGTTTGGAAAAGCACCGTAGTGTTCGCTTGACTGGTTTAAATCCCTTTAACATGTTGAGGCTATGTTCGGCCAACTTGCGTGGGATCCCTGGCATATCCGAAGGGTGCCAGGAAAATATGTCCCAGTTTTCGCACAGGAATTCTTGTAGTGCGGCGTCAACTGTTGGGTTCAGTTGAGCTCCGATAGATGCTTCCTTCTTGGGGTCCGTTGGGTGGACTTGGAATTTGACTATTTCCTCTGCTGGTTTGAATGAGATGGATTTGGGGCATTTGTGAGGATCACATCGGCCCTGTCCACCGTGGAGCGTAGTGCGGTTAATTCTTTGGCCGCGAGGGCTTCGGATAGCGCCTCCAGGGCCATGGATGCGGTTTTGTTTTCAGCGCTGAGTGCTATGTCCGGATCACTTACGAGAGTGATTATAACGTTTGGTCCGGGCATTTTGAGCTTCATATACCCGTAATGAGGTATAGCTTGGAAGCGTGTAAAAGCATCCCGCCCCAGACCGATTATCCGGAGTCTGGCGACCTTCCGGGCTTGACAGTCCGGGTTCCGGAATATCTTTTGATTGTTCGGGACCGCCGTCCGATGCTATGTTCGGAGGGTTGGTCGCATCCTCTCGTGAGTGAGTATCTGGCTCTTCATGAGCGGTGATCCGAACATAGTCCGTATTTGATATAGAAGAAGACTCGTCGTCCTGCTCCACGACTATCGCAATATGGTGGGTGACCGGTGGAGTTTCGGTTTCTCCCTGATCGGTTTTAGGCCCGATCCGATCGTAATCTATGGCAATTCCCAAAGCGGTGATGCGATCTAGGAGCTCGTTTAAGGATGAAAACTCAACCGGATCCATCTTCTTAGAGTGCTCAAAATTGATGCGAAGGGGTTTTTCGATGGCCCGAGAGGTCATCGTCGGCTCAATGGCCGAACGGGCGATCATAGTAAAGTCGCCTAGCCGGAGGGTTTGGCCCGGGGACAGAGCTACCCAGGTGGTGATGTTGTCTTTAAGGACAAGGCGAGCCATCGAGCCTTTCATCGACGGCACAGTGGAACTCTCAATGAAAGCACCAATGTCGGTGTCAAAACCAGCGGATCTCGGGTAGGGGGTCCCGAACTGTGCGTCTAGGATCGATGGTAACAGGAGACGGGGGACACGATGTTTATCCAGGTTCGGGCCCTCTCTACAGAGGTAATACACTACTTCCTGCTTGATTGATCTTGATGAATATGAGTATTACAGGAGTTGATCTACCACGAGATCGTAATGGCTAAACCCTAGAAGTCTAGCCTATATGACTATGGTAATGTATGTATCCTTTCCGGACTAACCCCTCCGGTTTATATAGACACCGGGGGGATCTAGGGTTTACATAGAGTCGGTTACACAAGAAGGAATCTTCGGTCGTCAAGCTTGCCTTCCATGCCAAGTAGAGTCCAATCCGGACACGGGTACAGTCTTCGGCCTTCATGTCTTTGCAGCCCATCAGTCCGGCCCATGGATAATAGGCCGGATGCCTGAGGACCCCTTAGTCCAGGACTCCGTCACCCCCCTATCGCCATCACTCACTAGGCGACGGTTCCAAATGCCGTCACGGAAAGGGGTTAAAAACCATTTGTATAGCACCGACGCGTACTAGTGAGTAAGCATTCTCGAACTAAGCATATTGAAGTTCGTTACCATTTCATTCGTGATCATGTGGCTAAAGGTGACATGTGCATGTTCGAACCGACAAGAAATTGGTAGATATCTTCACTAAACCGCTTGATGAGAAGATATTTTGTCGATTGAGGAGTGACTTGAACATCATTGATGCCTCAGATTTGGAATGGAGATTCCTTTGGATACATGCAAGGCATGAGCCTATGTGACTAATCCTTGATATTTCTCTTATGATGGTGATCATTTATCTTGGATATATTTGCACCCTTGTATGGTATCTAACCCTTGTAGGTATTTGGATGAGCCTCATTCTATAAGATTGCAAACCAGTCACATCCTGAGCAATCTTACATTACCAAGTATCCATGCTTTGGTTGTTGTGATCAAGGAACAAGTCTACACTCAGCATATCCTTTGACAATATATATATGATGAAACTTCCTCTTGTCAATTTGGATACATAAGAGTTATTCCTTGCAAGACTAATCCATGTAGGAAGATGAGCTTCAAATTCAAAGGGATGCTCCAAACTCTTGATGACCACATCAACATTGAGCATCCATCACAAGTTCGACTACATGATCAAGTTCAACAACAAAACCAATGTATGTTTTTCCATATTTAGAGAAGCTTTGCTCCAAATCATGAGATAAATCAACTCAACAAGATGTGAATACATTAAGACGCTTAAATGAAAAATGGCAACCCCATTTTAAGCTTAATGATGAGTATTACCTATGATCAAGTGATCTCACTTGAATCCTAAGTCAATATACTCTAACATAGGTGACTTTGTCACCAAACCCCTCTAGATGAAGTACTCTAGTGTTTCCTTTCGTTAGTTGCATTTCTTCTTGCTAGTATGTTTCCCTTTTAAACAAAAAAACTTCATCTAGATCCCCTTCTATTTTCTGTGATCTTTTCTATTTCTCTAGCTCAAACTCATTGCAAATTCTATCGAAATTCCTTGAAAACCTTTGTGAAAATTATATTGCAGGTGAGCCGAGTTGAATTTTTTTTCCTCTTTATTGAACTCGGTCACACCAATCCAAATCCTGTCGGTCAGACTGAAGCACAAGTTCAACTTGTATACAATTCATCAGTTCCATCGAAAGGGACTCCTTCGGCCTCATTGATGAGCTCTGTCTCTGACTCTACTATCTCGGAGTCACCGATTGACACAAATCGGTGCCACCAATTTCACTACCGAGAAAACATTTTCCCATCTTTTACTGTTTATTCTTATCAGCTCCACTCAATGATTCTTTCCCTCTACTTGCATGATTCTTTCCCTCTACTTGCATCTAAAGCTGCATTCTGCTCAGTTGTGTCTCTTAAGGACCACACTCACTTGACTCATATCCATTAAGACTACCCTTCTTGGAAACCGATGTCAAAGGGGGAGAGAGAGCATCAAATCTTATCCTTACAAGAGAAGTAAACGCTTATCGTATCTTAACCTCTTCTATGAAAGGTAGAGAGATGCACTTTCATAAGAGGAGAGACTTCACATGTCTTTAAGAGGGGAGAGACAGTCAGTTATTTCATCTGAGCCTACTTTGCTATAATCTCATTTTGCCCCGATAATTTATTTTACTCTAATGAGATCTTGATAAATCTGAGCTTGCCTATAGTTTGCTCTGATTTTTTCTCACCCTACCCGCTCCCATTATTCAGCGCTAGATTTAGGGGGAGAGGAAGTCTATGTTTAGGAGAGAAAAATCCTTGGAGTTTATTGCAAATCCTTTATTCTCTGGGGACATGTCTATATTCAAACAAAATACTCACTCTATGATACTCACCAATTACATGTCATCCCAGTCTTGGTACTCTTGTAGATCTTGAAGTATCTTTCTTGTTTGAAGTTCTCTTGTGTTATCTAACCTTGTCTTCTCAAGCTTGCTTCTTCAAGAGTCGGTTCAAGGACCACAAGGTAAGTATATGCATCTCACTCATGTGCATGATGGTCTCTTGCTTTTGCACATATTGTTTGCAAGAGGGAATCATAAACATGAAGGTACATCTCTCATTACTTTTGGCTCTAATGCATATGGCCAAGATACATGTAACTCATTACTTACTCTGTCATGTCGTGCATTCACATGTCTTTCAATTCTATCATTACATGATTGCACACATGTAGGGGGAGCTCATGCAAGTTACATGTTTTCCAAAGCTTTTAATATATTTCTCATCATATAATTTAATTGAAGCTTTGATGTATGTTTTCATCAATTAGCAAAAAGGGGGAGATTGAAAGCACAAGTGCTCCCTTGGTGGTTTTGGCAATTAATGTCAACATATATTTTGTCAGAATAATAGTTTTATCTAGTATATTTCAGACAAGTTCAACAATGGCATGGCAAGGACAAGAGGATTTGGACCCCTTCAAAATGCTAAGGACATGGATTGGCAAAAGCTCAGACTCTACATTTTTGGTTAAGTGATCCAAGATCACATTGAGTCCATAGGAAAGCCAATACTTAAGGAAATATGCCCTAGAGGCAATAATAAAGTTGTTATTTTATATTTCCTTATTCATGATAAAGATTTATTATCCATACTAGAATTGTATTGATCGGAAACCTTAATACATGTGTCACTGGTGCGCGTCGGTCCTAAACAAATGGGCTTTTACCCCTTTCCGCGACGGCATTTGGAACCGTCGCCAAGTGAGTGTGGGCGATAGGGGGGTCTTCCCACACGACCCAAAAACCGTTGGGGATATGCCCTCCTGGCACACACGCTCGGCAAAATGAGGTCGTGTGCGACCGGCGAGCACTCAAATACAAAAATACGTACAGCAGTGCTAAAAAATAGAATTATACAGGCAAAATCATTTCTAGTCGTAAGTACATCCCACACAGTCAGTAACCACTAAATGTTTCCGTTTGTATATACATCCACACAGTCTCTACAAGGAAAACATTTGCGCAAGGTGGCGTAACGCAAACAGTTTTGAAGAGAATGTCGTGTGTGATTGTTCATTGATCCAACACAGTTTATTCCTAGAAACTGTGTGCGTTGCCTTAGGTCATCGCCCATGGTGTTTTCTCATTAACCGTTTGCAATAGGAAAACTAATTAGCAAGCTAATTGGCCAATTAGCGGGCTGATTGTCCTATTATTAATAATCCATTTACTAATCTAATTGACATTCATATTAAGCACATAATATATTCCATTTCCATACTAAGAAAGTAGGATTTCATAATTGAAATACATCGGAGTACAACATGATATAGCTTCAGCACTCAGCTACCCATCACACAATTGCACCAGCAGCAAGTTTCACATGCAACATCTAGAACCTTTCGAAATTAGCATCATAGACGGTACATAGAGAGATGCATCTCATCTGGAAAATTGCTGAAGCGGAAGGCGAATTTTGAGCCTTTATTCATGTTGAAGGTCTTTGCAACTTTAGGCCAGTGCCTGTGGATGATTGACTGTCCATCCTTCGACCTCTTCAGGAACACTTCAATATTGAACCGTGGGTGTTATATGAAAACTTTCCTCGCCTCCTGACCACAGAGGTGGTTTGAGAGGTAATCATCAGTGAAGCCTGGAAACAAGGATGTGCATAACTATCTTCTCTATATTGGAAATGGGGCAAAGGAATACAAGAGGGCAAGGTATAGTAGTTAGTACCATCTTGTAAACCTCAGTACTTCCCATTGTTTCCCTGCAACACATATAAGGTAGTTAGTAATCAGGTTAAGTAAGCGTTCGCTTGCTATCAGTAAAATATGTTGATGATAAATAAGCACATTGCAAATTTATCAGATTAATTCAAGCCACATGGAAAACCCATTTATCCCAACCAAGCATGATTAGGAACTAGGAAATATAGCACTTGTATACGTTTCTCATGTATTAAGTGCAGCCAAATTAAATTTATTCCTCACATGGTATAGTGCAGCCACAACAATTGAACATCGCATTGCAGAATTGAACCAAGCAGTTAACTAAACACCACAACAAATGAACCAAACGTTAACTGAGCACCACATTGCACAATATAACATACTCCTAATAGAAGATCAGGCATTTAAGCAAACCAAGCATGCTTAACAACTTGGAAATATAGCAATTGTATTTGTTTCTCATGCATTTAGTACATCAAAATTCGATTTATTCCTCACATGGTATACAATAAGAGAATGCAGCCACAACAATTGAACATCGCATTGCAAAATTGGACCAAGCAGTTGACTAAACACCACAACAAATGAACCAAACGTTAACTGAGCACCACATTACACAATATAACATATTACTAATAGAAGATCAGACAGTTAACCAAACCAAGCATGCTTAACAACTTGGAAATATAGCAATTATATTTGTTTCTCATGTATTTAGTACAGCCAAATTCGATTTATTCCTCACATGGTATACAATAACAGAATGCAGCCACAACAATTGAACATCGCATTGCAGAATTGAACCAAGCAGTTAACTAAACACCACAACACACTACAAAAAAGACAGATCCATGACATTTTAGGCCGAACGAATTCTTTTTCTGCCATACTTATGACACTTCTACGACGATAATTGTGACAAAATCCGGTATCATCATAGATGTGGTGCGGTCCTAGTTCTTTGACAAAAAAATCATGACAGAAAATGGGCTTTTCGTCTAGGGTGGGCCGGAGACGCAGTTGCTTGACATTCTTTGGGCCGTCCATGACGGAAAAAACTATGGTAGAAGCAAGGGCGAAGAAAATATCGGGGTGTTCCCGGTTACGATGGGTGGTCGGGGCTGAGCGATGCGCGTTTCTCTCGTACACGCACGCGCGTGGGTGCGAGGCGTTGGGCTGTGACACTCCAAAAAAATTTCATTTGGTCTTTAGCAAAACCTTTGTTGGTTTTGAAAAGAGGGCATTTAAATTTTTTTTCCTTTTAGAAAAAACCTTCCTCTTAAAAAACTTTTTTTTGGGCAAGGATTTTTATTTCTGTGTCATCTTCAAACTGTGGTGTTTGGTCTTTTAAAACTTTTTCTCTAATGACTCCCTGCTCAAAACATATTTTTGGGATTTATTGTTTTTCTTTTAAAAAGAAACTCTATGAGAATTGGGGATTTTCATATATTGAAAACCACCCATGACTTTGTATTTTTGCCCATGTGGTAAAACCCATTCAAAACCTCCCCTCCTCCTTGAAAACAACCTAAGTCCTCTGTCCCTTCTAAACCAAACAAGTTTTGGATTTCTTTTTAATTATTTCACCTCTCAAATCTTTTCTGATCTTTATTTTGAGACTGAGTCATTTACAAAGCATGTACCCTATAGCATTTGTATTTGGACCTCAGACCAACTCTACTGGCTAGTCCTTGGTACCCTCAACCTGGAACCATCTTGATCCACTCATCTTTTTTTCCAAAATTTTCAACTTCCACCCTCTGCAAGTTTGGACCAAATTTGCCAAATTTGGTGAAATTCATATTTCCACTTACCCAAAAATTCCACCAAAAATCAGGCAGCCTACTGGTGCAATGATAAGCCACTCCACCAAAAACCAGCTCAAGGAAAAATCCCTACATGCCTGGATCATTCTGGCGAACACCTTGCATGCACTGTCTCAGTCATTTTCAGTTAAATTCAGATTTCAGTGTTGATCTTCGTCAGTTAAGTTCAATCACATGCTCACAGTGCCCTTGGCACGTTGCTCGCCGCCTGGCCTGCTTGTCCGGAGCTCCACACGCGCGCTTGGCACCTTCCTGGCGTCGGTGGCGCCCTGGCCCGCCTGCGCCGGCGTGTCTTGCGGCGGCCGAACCACCGTAGCGGCCGACAGGGAGCAGAACGGCGGCATAACGCTGTTCAGCGCCGCCCAAACCCCCTGGTGGCTCCGCGTGGCCATTTCCTTGCCAGCGCACGCATGCAACACCGCCACCGTGGCCTGGCACGCGTAGAGCGCGTTCTCTGCCGCCGGCGTGCCATGCGGCCGTTCCGTCGAGGACATGCCATAACTCTCCCTCCCGTGCTGAGTTGGACACTGGGATGGCACCAGTGCTCCACCTAGTCGATGATCAAGCCCGTAAGCCGACCGTCCACCCACAGCTCCGCCGTAATCGCCCGCCGGACTTATCCGTTCACGGCAACCGCCTCAGACCGCCTATATATATCCCCCCCCCGAGCTTGCTCTTGCCCCCGCACAACTCCACCACCTCGCCAGACCCCGCCTAGCCACTTGAGGGGCCTCGAGGAGCCTTTCTTCCTCGACTCCGGCCACCTCTGCCCGCCTCGGGCTCCGGCAACATTCTCTTCGGTGAGGCCGTCCCCGGCGCCCAAACTCCGTCAATCTCCTCCTCTAGCTACCAGAGGCCTGACCCCCACCTCAATTTGATGCTTGCAGCCCTCTCCGACGAGCTCCATCCTCGCCCGAACCACCGTCCGCCGGAGCAGAAGCCACCGTCGACGTGGTGCTCACCGGCGACCACCACCACCACCACCCGACGCGGAATGGCGCCCTGAGCACGGAGGTACCCTCCGATCCCTCTGCCTCGTCGTGGATCGCCGCCGGCGATCGCCGCGGTTCTCTGGCGCCAAAGGCCCTGCCCCATTTTCAAACCCGACGGGTGGGACCACCCCGTCAGATTTCTTTTATTTTCGAACCGTTTTCCGAAAGCGCCTTCGGGCAAAAATACGCTTTCTCCTCTGAGCTGGCGTAATTGAGAGCGAAGCGTTTTCTGTTTTTATAAAAAGAACCCAGGGAAGTTTCTGTTTCATTATAGATGAGTCCCTGGGCAAAAACCTTAATAACTTTTAAACATAAGCATATTTTTGAGTGATTCTTTTTCTGTTCTCTTTGAAATTTTGTCTAGTCTTTTATCAGATTTATTAAAAAATTATTTGGATTAATTTCTGTGCACCTCTTGGTATTTACGATAGTGCGTGTATCCTCTTTATACCGTAGATACCGACGGAGGTGACGGGACCGTAAACTTCACCGAGCTAGACTCCGACTACTCTGAACCAGGCAAGCACGTTTGAACTTTTGATATGATGAGTGTCTTGGCATGTTTTGCATTTAGCTAGTTGCATGGTATATTGATGAGCATATCGAGGAACGTTATTTCCATGCATTGTTAAAGCAAGTGAGTTCGATGATCCAAACGTTGTTGGATGTGAGTATGCATGGCCATGTGTTGGCATGAGGATGGATAAGACGGCAGTGTTGTAGCATGCCAGTCTTATGCCATACTATTGACTTCAGTGTCAGCCCGTATCGGTTCGGTTCCCGTCCACATTCCCTTCCTGTACTACCACATGTTTTCCGCAAGGAATATGGTTTAGTAAGTTGCAAACCGCTTTCCTGGTACACACCAAAAGGAGAGGCCGGGATGATGATTCCATGGCCCTGGATTAAAGCCAGTCATCCGGTCAGGGAGCATGGGTGTTTCCGGTTGGGACTGAGAGGGGGGCACCCCTTAGAGCGCGCGTATATAAATTTGATCCCATGCTATTCGAGATTGTGATCTCCCCGTCTCAAAAGTTTTTCTTGGACGATGTCTAGGGTGATTCCTGGCATCGAGAGGTTGGATGGGTGTGTACTGGTTAGCTATGTTTTCTTCCGAAATACCGTAAACGGAACTAGTCCTTCGTGACTACGGAAATCCATTGGCTGTGGGAAATTTTTGTACAAACTCTGCAGAGTCATAAATTCTTCAAATCATCCTATCCATATCCAAGTTCTGTGCTAACTTATTCTGACAAGTGCCAGTTTTGGTGACAGATACTCCGGTGAATCATAAGAATGCTGAGTCCGGTTAAATGTTTATTCCTGTGGATGGACTAACCCGTATATTGACCTAAGCTGATTAATCTAACATGTGTATTATTTTTCCTTATGAAGAAAGCCCTTTCTGTGATGTCGCTCAGACGTCCGACTGTGGCAGTGCTGTTATTTATTTTCCTCATAAGCCCTTTCTGTGATGTCGCTCAGACGTCCGATTGTGGCAGTGCTGTTATTTACTTTCCTCATAAGCCCTTTCTGTGATGTCGCTCAGACGTCCGACTGCGGCAGTGCTGTTATTTATTTTCCTCATAAGCCCTTTCTTTGATGTCGCTCAGACGTCCGACTGCGGCAGTGCTGTTATTTACTTTCCTCATAAGCCCTTTCTGTGATGTCGCTCAGACGTCCGACTGTGGCAGTGCTGTTATTTACTTTCCTCATAAGCCCTTTATGTGGTGTCGCTAAGACGCCCGACTGTGGCATTTCTTTTAAAGCCCTTTATGTGGTGTCGCTAAGACGCCCGACTGTGGCATTTCTTTTAAAGCCCTTTATGTGGTGTCGCTAAGACGCCCGACTGTGGCAAGAATTTTCTTTTATATAGTTGTTCACCTTTCGTGGCGTCGCTTCAGACACATGATCGGTTTCCATTTATATTTCTGTTGGGATTTCAGGCGGACTACCGCCGATTCCCTTTTTTACTCACCTTGCCTGCTAATATTTGAATGTGCTTTGGTAAATTATTCATGACGCATTCATGCATGCATTTGTTATATCTTACGTCCGAACTGTCTTGCGAGTACTTTCAAAATACTCACTGGCTTGTTGATTTGGCCAGATGCTGACGAAGGTGATCTCATGGATGAAGAGTTCGATAGCGAGTCCAACGCCTAGAGGAATTCCAGTCAGTCTCATGCGACCCTGGATTTGGTCACTATATTATATCCGCTTCCGCAACCCGAATAAAGTACATCGAGCCTCACCTCGACGCTCGATGAGATGCTAGTTTGAGAGCCATGTTATATCACTCCCCACTATATTATTCCACCATCGCTTATTCCCCGAGCCAGTAGTATGCCACCACACCATTGTGATATATCCGCCATTATGTATAATTATTGGCGCGCTTGTAATAAATTGTTGAGCACCCTTAGCTCAACCCTGTAATATATCCTATGCTACTGGCTTATTGTATCAAGAGTTTGTCTACCAGTGAGGAGGATTTTCTCTCATACTGGATCCAAAAGATTGGTTTCTTAATAAGTATTTTTATTGGAAAACCGGTCTTGACAAGCTTGGTACCAGAGCCAGGCTGACTGTAGGAAGCCACTAGGTGCGATCGCTAATTGGTTATTAGCATGTTAGAGCTAATCTGTATCTTTGCAATTGTATTCATTTTTTTCTGACAGTCAGCATATATTTATGATCTGACCATTCAGAATTCTTGCCTACTTTTGTAGATGGCCGACAACAGCTGCGAGTCTCAGTCCTTCGCCAACGTACCCGATGGGTTCGTCAAGCTTCTATCCTTCATCGTTCAGGTTGCGATGGGGCCATCTGTGCGCCCAGTCGTGTCTCTCTGCCAGCACAAAGTCAACGACAGTCTGACCATGCACCAGGCCTGGGTGCAATTCAGGGGAGGGCGTGGTGAGTTACGCCGCTTCCGGTTTGTGGGAAGAGCCATGCCCACGGAGAAGCATGCTATCCAGATGGCAGCCCGCGAGTCGATAGCTCGCCTCAGGGATGTCCTTCCCGTGATGAAGGCTCGTCGTTACCGCTATCTTCCATGCCACGTGCCCTACACCTGTCACTACGCATACTCCTGCCCCAGAGGAGAGCGAGACGAGGCCTTTGAGATGCTTATTGAGTATCTTCGGGCCCTGGAGGCTGTCGGTGGGAAATCTGCCTCCACCAACACCTATGGAGACCGAGCCCCTTTCTTGGTTCGGCGGGGGGCGGAGGTCGCACGAAGAGCGGATCGAGGCGGTGCACACGAGGGGTTTACCCAGCTTCGGGCTGCACGGATGCGTAAAACCCTACTGCTGCTTTGTGGTTTGGTATTGTATTCTTGCTCGAGAGCGTGTGGTGCTACAATACACGCGAGCTGCTGGCGAGACCGAGCGTGAATGGCCTCTCTCCCCCTCCGTTGCGCATGGGGCCTCCTTTTATATGTGCTAGGGGTTACCCACAGGTGGCAACGTAGGCGGGGGTAAAACTGGAAACGTTGTGTTGGGTACAGCTGTTTGCACAGTGCTATCATACCTAACTCTGACGGCAGGGGACAAGGGCATTAAATGCCCGTCTGCGTCGCCCAGACAGTGCAGGAAAGGGACCGTCTGGAGCGCCACCGTTTGCCACGATGGCTACTCTGTCAGCGTTGCTTTGCCACCGCATGCCCCTGGCTGCCCAGCCTCTCGCCACGTACGCCTGGAATGGCCCCAGAGCGACACATGGGTGGATGAGCTGGAGCGCAGGCGCGGGGTGGTGACTTGCCGCAGCAAACGCCTTGCCGCGTTTGGGGCCTTGTCGCGCCCGGGAGCTTGTCGCTCACCGGTCCTTGCCGGGACGCGGGGCACGTCGCAACAAGTATCTTGTCGTGCCTCGGTCGGCCTTCCCAGCAAGCTCCTCTTGCCGGGGCCTTGTGCTTCGAGCGGGCATCCCGGCAAGCTCCTATTGCCGGGGCCTTGCTCTCTTCGGGTGGCCTTCCCGGCAGGCTCCTCCTGCCGGAGCCTTGGCTCAAATACTTTGTTCTTGGATGGCCCAAAAAGGGACCACGGAGAGTTTTGGCGATCGCCTGGCAAGCCTTGCCGCGGGGTGATACGACTGCCCGTGCACAAGTTCGGGGGACTAAGGTACCCCTACTTTAGTACACCGACAGGAGCCCCTGGGCCTGGGCCATACACGGTGCCGAGCGCTATTGGGCCAGGCCTAAAACAGTGCACGGGCACGCGTGGCCTGGGTCACGCTGCATCTGCTTCTGCATCCACCACGTCCTCCCCGAACGGCACGCGTCGAGTGCGGCATTGTGGGGAGAGGCACGCGTGACGTGGGCGGCGTGCGCGGGGCTGAGCCCCGCAGGCATGCGTCACGTCGTAATAAAGGGGGACGGCACCGGCGACCCCTTGGCGACGGAGACCGTGACTGCAGACCCTGGCCAAGGTAACCTTCTTGCCTCGAAACTCCCCTGGGGTCCTTCTTCTCCGGATAGTTGCTTGACTTCTCCCCCTCTTTCGGCCTTCAGACCCGCCCGCCACGGACCCGATGGAGACCGAGGTCGTCGTCGAGGAGGACGCACGCGGCCGTACCGACGACGTGGCCGCCACGGGAGCAGCGGACGGTGCTGAAGATCCAGCCGGCGAAGAGGCCGCCAAGGCTGCCGCAGCAGCCGCGGGCGAGGGGGTCGGTGATCGTACTGACGGCCCTGGGGCCACAGGAGCGCCAGGCGCTGCGCCGACCCCCGATCCCGCCTCCGCAGCAGCGTCGGGCCCCGAGGAGCCCCAGCCAGGCGCCTACCTGAAGGCCGGCGATGATATCTTCATCAAGCTCCCCTGGGAGTCGACTTCCAGGGCGCCGGTCGAGGGGGAGACCTTGGATGGAGAGGTGCTCGCTTCCGCCGGGCTGACGCTGGTTGATGCGCCAGGCAGCAGTGGCGGCGAGCCTGAGGAGGAGCGGCTGCTCCGGAAGCTGGTGTCACTCTACCGCGCCCGACAAGCCCAGGTGGAACGCCGGGAAGCGCTTGTCGCGAAGGCGGGAGTAGACATGGAGAAGCGCGTCGGGGAGCTCCGGGAGCTCAACCAGGAGGCCCTCCGATCCTTGGAGGAGGAGCGAAGGCAGCTCGACGAGGCGCGGACGGCCTTCATCCTCGAGAAGGCAGAGGCCGAAGAGCAGCAAAGGCTTGCCGCCGCGGGGCTTGCCGCGCGGGAGGGCGAGCTGGCACAGCAGAAAGCCAGCTTCGCCAGCCACGAGGAGGAGGTCGCCGCGCGCGAGCAAGCGCTCGGCGGAGCCCTCAAGGAGGCGCAAGATGCTGCCGCGGCCGCCGAGGCTGCCAAGAAGGCGCTGGAGGCGAAGGTGGCGCAGCTCGACACTGATCTCAAGGCGAGCGGTGAGGAGCTCGCCGCGCTCAAACAGGAGCGCGAGAAGGGTGTCCACACCCTCGGCGAGCTGCAGGGCCGCTTCGCCGTGAAGATCAAGGAGCTTGACGCCGCCAAGGACTCCAACGCTGATCTCGAGCTGAAGCTGGACACCTTGCCCAAGGCGCTGGACAGCGCCAAGGAGCAAGAGGTGACCTTGCGGAAGGAGGTCGCGGACAACGAGGCGCTGTTGGAGAGCGTCGCAGTCACCCAGAACGAATTCAGGGCAATGGTGGAGCAGTGGACGGAAGGTCTGGTGGACATCGCCGCCTCCATCGACAAGGAGCTATCGCTGCTGGGGATGGAGGGTCACGAGTATCCCTCCGATGCGAATCTCCCACCCAGCGCCAAGCTTACTTCGTTCTTTAAAGGCGTGACGGCGGCCCTTCAGCATCTTCGAAACGCGATCCCAGAGCAGCTGGCCGGCGAGACGCGCGATGCCATCGCCGGAGCCCTCGAGAAGGTGTTGGTGAAGATCGCCTTCCGCAACCCCGGCATCAGGCTCACCAACGTCCTCAAATCCCTGCCGGCAGACGCTGACCTCGAGGAGATCAGGGCCCTCGTCGCGCCCATCGTGGAAAGGGTGGCCGGGATCAAGAGGATCGAGGGCGACTGCGTGGATTAGGCCGCCTGCCCTTTTCTTTTCTTGTCGCCGCTGGCCGAGTCATGAGAACGATTCATTAGAGCTGCGACAAGTTATCTTGTAATATAACTTTATCTTAGGTAGTGATTGCACTGTTATCTCCTCTACTTGATTCCGTGCTTTGTATGTTTTTGCCCTACGCTTTTGGGGACTTGCCGGCATAGGCCTCCGCCTTGCCGCGGGCTCTGAGTGCGGGACATCAGCAGCCTGCCAGCGGCGCCATTACCGGCAAGAAACCTTGCCGCGGCTAGCTGCAGCTCACTTAAATTGTTGAGCAGGCTCAAAACAAAGTAAGTGTTGCGACTGCAGTCGCAGCACAATTAAGCTGCCGAGCGAGCTCGAAACAAAGTAAGGATGCCACTCTGGTTGTAGCACACTTAAGTCGTTGAGCGGACTCGAAACAAAGTAAGGGCGCAACTAGCCACGAGCCGGTCCCTCCACGCACAGGTTTTCCATGCAAAGTACGGTCGTTCGAGGAGAATAACCTCAAAATTTTAAAAACTCGATTGCTCAAACTTTGGCAACTTAGCTTTTCCGTGGCTCGATGCCCGGCAAGGTCGCTTTCCGGCAAGGCGAAACATGGGGCTCGCCTTTGCTTACCGGGTGTCAGTGCTGCACAGAGTGTCAGATAATGCATGCAAAGGATAAAGAGCATGAGATCGACAAGGTGCGCGGAGCACATGAACTCAATCTGCGCATAGGGTCTGCGCCTGGCTCTGTACAAAGGATCACATGCAACAGCGGCAAGACTTTGTACAGAAGGGTGGTTGCCCGACGGGGTCCGACAACCGCGCCTTACGGGCAAAACTTATGAAGATGCCCGACGTTCCAGGAGTTGCTCGCCGGAGTGGTATCTTCGGTCTCAAGGCGGACAGCGCCAGGCCTAGCGACTCGTTTCACCCGGTAAGGGCCTTCCCACTTCCTCGGAACTTCTGGCACTAACTTTGCGGCTATAAAAGCAGTGCAAAGCTCGCTGGTAGCGAGCAGCTCGCACAGCGGCCTGAAGACGGTCCTCCTCGAGGAGCAGCGCGCCATCTCGTCGCAGCTGCTCTCGCTCGAGCTCAGCGTGAGAGAGCACTCGAGGTGGCCCGTATGCGAGATCTGTGGGGCTAACTGTCCCTGCTCCATGGAATGGGGCGAGAGGCTGCCTGGTCATACCAGGGCTTACCTGCGCCGAGAGGTGTCGGCGTATGTTCGGATGCCGTGGCACCATGAGCTGGCTCAGTGGCGCCCGTTCCGCCGCCGGTGCCGTCCCCACCACCCGTTTGCTCCAGGGGCGGTGGGTTCGACGCAGACGGACCAGCCACCTCCGGAACCTTCTTCTTCGGTGGCATGTCAATGAAGATGATGGAGATCTAGCCTGTGCAGACGCCGGATCAGGTTTGCACAACTTCGACGCCCCCTACCTGGCGCGCCAAAGATGTCGGTGGGAAATCTGCCTCCACCAACACCTATGGGGACCGAGCCCCTTTCTTGGTTCGGCGGGGGGCGGAGGTCGCACGAAGAGCGGATCGAGGCGGTGCACACGAGGGGTTTACCCAGCTTCGGGCCGCACGGATGCGTAAAACCCTACTGCTGCTTTGTGGTTTGGTATTGTGTTCTTGCTCGAGAGCGTGTGGTGCTACAGTACACGCGAGCTGCTGGCGAGACCGAGCGTGAATGGCCTCTCTACCCCTCCGTTGCGCATGGGGCCTCCTTTTATATGTGCAAGGGGTTACCCACAGGTGGCAACGTAGTAGAAACGTTGTGTTGGGTACAACTGTTTGCACAGTGCTATCATACCTAACTCTAACGGCAGGGGACAAGGGCATTAAATGCCCGTCCGCGTCGCCCAGACAGTGCAGGAAAGGGACCGTCTGGAGCGCCACCGTTTGCCACGATGGCTACTCTGTCAGCGTTGCTTTGCCACCGCATGCCCCTGGCTGCCCAGCCTCTCGCCACGTACGTCTGGAATGGCCCCAGAGCGACGCGTGGGTGGATGAGCTAGAGCGCAGGTGCGGGGTGGTGACTTGCCGCGGCAAACGCCTTGCCGCGGTTGGGCCCTTGTCGCGCCCGGGAGCTTGTCGCTCACCGGTCCTTGCCGGGACGCGGGGCACGTCGCAGCAAGTATCTTGTCGTGCCTCGGTCGGCCTTCCCAGCAAGCTCCTCTTGCCGGGGCCTTGTGCTTCGAGCGGGCGTCCCGGCAAGCTCCTCTTGCCGGGGCCTTGCTCTCTTCGGGTGGCCTTCCCGGCAGGCTCCTCCTGCCGGGGCCTTGGCTCAAATACTTTGTTCTTGGATGGCCCAAAAAGGGACCACGAAGAGTTTTGGCAATCGCCTGGCAAGCCTTGCCGCGGGGGGCTACGACTGCCCGTGCACAAGTTCGGGGGACTAAGGTACCCCTACTTTAGTACACCGACAGAGGCCGCCTTCGATAACTTGGTGGACGACTTCGTGGCCGCCCCCATGGACTCAGTCCATGGCTGTGCTGCCAACAGGAGGGAGCTCCTGCCCACAGCACCACCATTGACTTATGCCTCAGCATCTGCATCTTATGCGCCTGCTCGTCGCCTGCCTTCTACTGAGGAGTTCAACCAAGTCATTGCGCCCACTCCAGCGCGCACTGCACCGCCACTCACGCCGACTCCTATTCGTGTTATTCCACCCCTGGCTCCCGCTCCATCTACTCGGCGCAGCACTACTCGTATGGAACTTATTAGCGAGGAGGAAGTCGAGTCCCCAGCCTTGCTACGCCTCACCCTTGGCAGGGCCAAGGACATCATCAACATCTCCGACTAAGTACGCTTAGCCGTCATGCGATGTATCGCCATGTAAGATATGGGAAGTAGCCTGTTTGCGCATCATGTAGGAAGTGGAGGAGTGCACTAGCCTAAATAACATGTCAGGGTTATGTACGCATATCCTTAGTGGTGTATTTTATAATTATCGCCCGCGTGTAAGATACGTAATGAGCAGTCTTTCTCCGTGCGCAAATTAAATTGTTTTCCCTTAAGCAATCTTGGCTATTTTGATTTATTTGCCAACCTTGTGTTTTTATGGAATTAAATTTTGGCACCCCTTTTCGTTTTTCTTATGGGTTTTACAAAATATATCCCCAGAGTGAAAAAAATGTCTCGTCCTTGGACTCGCTCCATGCCAGCTCCGCCAGAGGAAAATTATGGCACTCAACCGGACAACAATTTTGCACAAGGGCAGTCGAGTCAATGTCATGACACTCAACCAGGCAACAATTTCACTCAAGGTCAATCAAGTCAACAGGGCAGTGAAACGACACTTGCTCAAATGTGCTGCCTTTATGAACAAAGTCAGCAGCAGCATCGGGAAATGATGAACCAAGTCATCAACATGAGAAATCACCATGGGCAGTATCAACAGCATTCCAAGTTATCTGAGCTACAGAAGACGCGTCCTCCAACATTTTCTCATACTGATAAGCCTCTTGAGGCCTAAGACTGGCTTCGAGACGTGGAGAGAAAATTAAATATTGCACAATGTTCAGACCTCGAAAAGGTACTATATGCTCCGCACTATCTCACAGGAGCAGCCGCATCTTGGTGGGAAAATTTCCTGCACATGCATCCCAACGAAAATAATATAACCTGGGATGATTTCAAGGAAGGCTTCCGTGGCGCGCACATTCCAAAGAGTATTATGAAAATCAAAAAGAGAGAGTTCGATGACCTCAAACAGAGGAACATGACAGTGTCAGATTACAATGGTCAATTTACTTTATTGTCTCGCTACGCCAATGAAGATCGTATGACTGAAAGCAAGAAGATGGAAAAATTCCTTGACGGTCTAGCACCCGCGCTTAAATGCCAACTGGTCGTACACACTTTTCCAGATTTTAAAACACTGGTGGACAAGGCGATTACTCTGGAAAATGAAAGACGCAGCTTGGAAAATATCCGCAAGCGAAAAAGGGACCAGACCAACTATGCTCGCAATCATCAAAGCAAGACAGATTTGCAAAAGGGTGGAACACACAAGTCCGTGTCCAACGTTTCACGCCCAATCAAGAATTTCCATGCAAGGAACAAGGAGTTCACATATCGCCCCGACATTACTTGCTACGCCTGTGGAGAGGAAGGACACTATGCCAAGCAGTGTCCCAAGCCTAGAAACTCAGCCCCAAAGCCGAACAACGGCGACAATAATACAGCGCCCAAGCGAAACAATTTCAATCCCAACAACAACCACAGGAAGGGTCATCTGAACCACGTAACTAAAGAGGAGGCACAAAATGCTCCGGATATCGTACTCGGTACGTTTCCTGTCAACACAATACCTGCAATGGTTTTGTTTGATTCTGGAGCTTCTCACCTTTTATTTCGAAAAGTTTTGCTTTGCAAAATAATTTTTCGATGCTTCCTTTGGAGAAATCCATGACCATCAAGTCCCCTGGGATTCAGCAAGTCACTCAGAGTTACTGTCAGGATGTGGTTATTGAGTTCAAAGGATTGAAGTTCCACGCCAATCTCATTGTGTTGGAAAATAAAGGACTGGATGTCATCCTCGGGATGGACTGGCTAACCACCAACAAGGGTTTCATTGACTGTTTCAACCGGACCGTAATTCTCACACACCACCACGGGAAGACAATAAGGGTATCCGCCAAGGAAAGAGAAATACCCCGGCAACCAAGATTAAATAAGGTGGACGTTTCTGAGTTAAACAAGGTTCCAGTAGTATGTGAATTTCCAGACGTTTTTCCCGAAGAGCTTCCAGGCATGCCACCAGACCGAGAGATAGAATTCAGCATTGAGTTAGCACCAGGAACCACCCCCATATACAAGAAACCATATAGAATGTCACCATCCGAGTTGGTCGAATTGAAAAAAAAAATAACGGAATTGCTGGACAAAGGATACATTTGAGCCAGTTCCTCACCTTGGGGATCACCAATTTTATTTGCCAAAGGGAAAGACGGAACACTGAGGTTGTGTATTGACTACCGAGCCCTTAACATGGTCACGGTCAAGAACAAATACCCGATGCCAAGGATAAATGATTTATTCGATCAGCTCACTCAGGCCAAGGTATTCTCAAAAATTGACCTGAGGTCAGGATACCATCAATTGAAGGTGCGAACCGAAGATATCCCCAAGACAGCCTTCACCTCCAGATATGGACTGTATGAGTTCACGGTAATGCCATTTGGATTAACAAACGCCCCCGCATATTTTGTTCACCTCATGAACAAAGTCTTTATGAAATTTATGGACAAGTTCGTTGTGGTATTCATCGACGATATTCTGGTATACTCCAAGACACCAGAAGAGCACGCGGAACATCTCAGAATGGTACTAGGCGAACTCAGGAAACATCAATTGTATGCCAAGTTCTGCAAGTGCGAATTTTGGCTAAAGCAAGTAGGCTTTCTAGGCCATGTGCTGACCCAAGATGGTATCACAGTAGACCCGGAAAAAGTCAAGGCCGTACTTGGCTGGAAGTCACCAGCCAGTGTAACGGACATACGAAGTTTCTTGGGAATGGCAGGATATTACCGCAGATTTATTGAAGGATTCTCCACCATCGCCAAGCCTATGACACAGTTACTCAAGAAAGACAAGAAGTTTGAATGGACAGAAGCCTGCGAGAAAAGTTTCCAAGAGCTAAAGCGGAAATTAACGACAGCACCAGTATTAATCGTGCTGGACATACACAAGAATTTTGAAGTATATTGTGATGCGTCCAGAAAAGGTCTCGGATGTGTATTGATGCAAGAAGGCTAGGTTGTCACCTATGCTTCAAGGCAGCTTCGCAAGCATGAGGAAAATTATCCCACTCATGACTTAGAGATGGCAGCCGTCATTCATGCACTTAAGGAATGGAGGCACTTCCTACTTGGAAATCGATGTGAAATATATACGGACCATAAAAGTCTCAAATATATTTTCACGCAGCCAGAACTGAATTTACAGCAACGACGCTGGTTGGAATTGGTAAAGGATTATGATGTTGGTATCCACTACCATCCAGGTAAAGCAAATGTAGTAGCCGATGCCCTTAGTCGGAACCCCGGCTCCGACGAAAGCAATCTGCAAAGCTTGAGAACCGAGTTCCAACTGGAATTTGCCAAACTCAACTTATTAATGCTAGTGGAAGGCACCATGACAAACTTGGCAATACAACCCGACCTTGTGGAGAAAATCAAAGGAGCTCAACCTGGTCACCCCAGCATCGAAGGCATCAAAAGAAAGGTGAGTAAGGACAAAGCCTCGGAATTCGTCGTAGACGATGGAGGAATATTATGGTACGGGGAGAGACTCTGCGTGCCAGACATAGAAGACCTTAAACAACAAATTTTTGCTGAAGCCCACACCGCCCCGTACTCAATCCACCCGGGAGGAACCAAAATGTATAAAGATATTCAGGAAAGATTTTGGTGGCACGGTATGAAGAGAGACATAGCCACTTTCATTGCATGTTGCGACTCATGCCAACGCATTAAAGCTGAGCATCAGAGACCAGCCGGATTACTGCAACCAAACAAAATACCTGAGTGGAAATGGGATGAAATAGGGATGGATTTCATTGTCGGACTACCTCGGTCACGACACGGAAATGATGCCATATGGGTCATCACCGACAGATTAACCAAGGTGGCACACTTTATTCCAGTAAAGACGACCCACACCACTCAGAGGCTTGCCAGGATATATCTCTCCCGTATAGTTTGTTTGCACGGTGTTCCAAAGACCATAATATCTGACAGAGGCACTCAGTTCGTCTTGAGATTTTGGGATCATTTACAACAGGCTCTGGGAACTCAACTAGCCTTCTGTACAACATACCACCCCCAGACCGATGGACAGACAAAATGCGTAAACCAGATTTTAGAGGACATGCTGAGAGCATGTGTCCTCACATATGGAGCCAGTTGGGAAGAGAGCCTTCCATATGTCGAGTTCGCGTACAACAACAGTTACCAGGCCAGCCTACAAATGGCACCATTTGAGGCTTTGTATGGACGGAGATGTCGTACCCCGTTAAATTGGTCAGAAACTGGAGACAACCGTATCTTCGGACCAGACATGCTCAGACAAGCCGAGGAAAAGGTCAAGCTAATCATAAATAGACTCAAGACCGCTCAAAGCCGACAGAAGAGTTATTACGATTAGAAGCATCGTGGGGTGAACTTCGAACCCGGTGAATTCGTATACCTACGAGTATCCCCTATGAGGGGGTTACAACGATTCAAAATAAAAGGGAAGCTAGCGCCAAGATTCATCGGACCATTCTGTATGGTGGCCCGAACAGGCACAGTAGCATATCAGCTAGACTTACCTAAGGAACTGTCAGATATCCACAACGTGTTCCACGTTTCGCAGTTAAGAAAGTGCGTAAGCAACCCAGAGAAACAAGTATCCCATGAGAGCATTGACGTGCAACAAGACCTCACTTATAGGGAACGTCCCGTGAAGATATTGGAGGAGTCTGAAAGGAGGACCCGACAGAAGACCATTAAATTTTTCAGAGTTCAGTGGAGCAATCACACTGACAGCGAAGCAACTTGGGAAAGAGAGGATTTTCTTCGAGCAGAGCATCCGCACTTATTTATGGAACAGCTGAAATCGCGGGGACGAGATTTTTCCTAAGGGGGTAGGTGTTGTGACACTCCAAAAAAATTTCATTTGGTCTTTAGAAAAACCTTTGTTGGTTTTGAAAAGAGGGCATTTAATTTTTTTTCCTTTCAGAAAAAACCTTCCTCTTAAAAAACTTTTTTTTGGGCAAGGATTTTTATTTCTGTGTCATCTTCAAACTATGGTGTTTGGTCTTTTAAAACTTTTTCTCTAATGACTCCCTGCTCAAAACATATTTTTGGGATTTATTGTCTTTCTTTTAAAAAGAAACTCTATGAGAATTGGGGATTTTCATATATTGAAAACCACCCATGACTTTGTATTTTTACCCATGTGGTAAAACCCATTCAAAACTTCCCCTCCTCCTTGAAAACAACCTAAGTCCTCTGTCCCTTCTAAACCAAACAAGTTTTGGATTTCTTTTTAATTATTTCACCTCTCGAATCTTTTCTGATCTTTATTTTGAGCCTGAGACATTTACAAAGCAAGTACCCTACAGCATTTGTATTTGGACCTCAGACCAACTCTACTGGCTAGTCCTTGGTACCCTCAACCTGAACCATCTTGATCCACTCATCTTTTTTTTCAAATTTTTCAACTTCCACTCTCTGCAAGTTTGGACCAGATTTGCCAAATTTGGTGAAATTCATATTTCCACTTACCCAAAAATTCCACCAAAAATCAGGCAGCCTACTGGTGCAATGAGAAGCCACTCCACAAAAAACCAGCTCAAGGAAAAATCCCTACATGCCTGGATCATTCTGTCGAACACCTTGCATGCACTGTCTCAGTCATTTTCAGTTAAATTCAGATTTCAGTGTTGATCTTCGTCAGTTAAGTTCAGTCACATGCTCACAGTGCCCTTAGCACGTTGCTCGCCGCCTGGCCTGCTTGTCCGGAGCTCCACACGCGCGCTTTGCACCTTCCTGGCGTCGGTGGCGCCCTGGCCCGCCTGCGCCGGCGGGTCTTGCGGCGGCCGAACCACCGTAGCGGCCGACAGGGAGCAGAACGGCGGCATAACGCTGTTCAGCGCCGCCCAAACCCCCTGGTGGCTCCTCGTGGCCATTTCCTTGCCAGCGCACGCATGCAGCACCGCCACCGTGGCCTGGCATGCGCAGAGCGCGTTCTCTGCCGCCGGCGTGCTGTGCGGCCGTTCCGTCGAGGACAGGCCGTAACTCTCCCTCCCGTGCTGAGTTGGACACTGGGATGGCACCAGTGCTCCACCTAGTCGATGATTAAGCCCGTAAGCCGGCCGTCCACCCACAACTCCGTCGTAATCGCCCGCCGGACTTATCCGTTCACGGCAACCGCCTCGGACCGCCTATATATGGCCCCCCCGAGCTTGCTCTTGCCCCCGCACAACTCCACCACCTCGCCAGACCCCGCCTAGCCACTGGAGGGGCCTCGAGGGGCCTTTCTTCCTCGACTCCGGCCACCTCCGCCCGCCTCGGGCTTCGGCAACGTTCTCTTCGGTGAGGCTGTCCCCGGCGCCCAAACTCCGTCAATCTCCTCCTCTAGCTACCAGAGGCCTGACCCCCACCTCAATTTGATGCTTGCAACCCTCTCCGACGAGCTCCATCCTCGCCCGAACCACCGTCCGCCGGAGCAGAAACCACCATCGACGTGGTGCTCACAGGCGACCACCACCACCACCACCCGACGCGGAATGGTGCCCTGAGCACGGAGGTACCCTCTGATCCCTCTGCCACGTCGTGGATCGCCGCCGGCGATCGCTGCAGTTCTCTGGCGCCAAAGGCCCTGCCCCGTTTTCAAACCCGACGGGTGGGACCACCCCGTCAGATTTCTTTTATTTTCGAACCGTTTTCCGAAAGCGCCTTCGGTCAAAAATACGCTTTCTCCTCTGAGCTGGCGTAATTGAGACTGAAGCGTTTTCTGTTTTTATAAAAAGAACCCTGGGAAGTTTCTGTTTCATTATAGATGAGTCCCTGGGCAAAAACCTTAATAACTTTTAAACATAAGCATATTTTTGAGTGATTCTTTTTCTGTTCTCTTTGAAATTTTGTCTAGTCTTTTATCAAATTTATTAAAAAATTATTTGGATTAATTTCTGTGCACCTCTTGGTATTTACGATAGTGCGTGTATCCTCTTTATACCGTAGATACCGACGGAGGTGACGGGACCGTAAACTTCACCGAGCTAGACTCCGACTACTCTGAACCAGGCAAGCGTGTTTGAACTTTTGATATGATGAGTGTCTTGGCATGTTTTGCATTTAGCTAGTTGCATGGTATATTGATGAGCATATCGAGGAACGTTATTTCCATGCATTGTTAAAGCAAGTGAGTTTGATGATCCAAACGTTGTTGGATGTGAGTATGCATGGCCATGTGTTGGCATGAGGATGGATAAGACGGCAGTGTTGTAGCATGCCAGTCTTATGCCATACTATTGACTTCAGTGTCAGCCCGTATCGGTTCGGTTCCCGTCCACATTCCCTTCCTGTACTACCACATGTTTTCCGCAAGGAATATGGTTTAGTAAGTTGCAAACTGCTTTCCTGGTACACACCAAAAGGAGAGGCCGGGATGATGGTTCCATGGCCCTGGATTAAAGCCAGTCATCCGGTCAGGGGGCATGGGTGTTTCCGGTTGGGACCGAGAGGGGGGCACCCCTTAGAGCGCGCGTATATAAATTTGATCCCATGCTTTCGAGATTGTGATCTCCCCGTCTCAAAAGTTTTTCTTGGACGATGTCTAGGGTGATTCCTGGCATCGAGAGGTTGGATGGGTGTGTACTGGTTAGCTGTGTTTTCTTCCGAAATACAGTAAACGGAACTAGTCCTTCGTGACTACGGAAATCCGTTGGTTGTGGGAAATTTTTGTACAAACTCTGCAGAGTCATAAATTCTTCAAATCATCCTATCCATATCCAAGTTCTGTGCTAACTTATTCTGACAAGTGCCAGTTTTGGTGACAGATACTCCGGTGAATCATAAGAATGCAGAGTCCGGTTAAATGTTTATTCCTGTGGATGGACTAACCCGTATATTGACCTGAGCTGATTAATCTAACATGCGTATTATTTTTCCTTATGAAGAAAGCCCTTTCTGTGATGTCGCTCAGACGTCCGACTGCGGCAGTGCTGTTATTTATTTTCCTCATAAGCCCTTTCTGTGATGTCGCTCAGACGTCCGACTGCGGCAGTGCTGTTATTTACTTTCCTCATAAGCCCTTTCTGTGATGTCGCTCAGACGTCCGACTGCGGTAGTGCTGTTATTTATTTTCCTCATAAGCCCTTTCTGTGATGTCGCTCAGACGTCCGACTGCGGCAGTGCTATTATTTACTTTCCTCATAAGCCTTTTCTGTGATGTCGCTCAGATGTCCGACTGCGGCAGTGCTGTTATTTACTTTCCTCATAAGCCCTTTATGTGGTGTCGCTAAGACGCCCGACTGTGGCATTTCTTTTAAAGCCCTTTATGTGGTGTCGCTAAGACGCCCGACTATGGCATTTCTTTTAAAGCCCTTTATGTGGTGTCGCTAAGACGCCCGACTGTGGCAAGAATTTTCTTTTATATAGTTGTTCACCTTTCGTGGCGTTGCTTCAGACACACGATCGGTTTCCATTTATATTTCTGTTGGGATTTCAGGCGGACTACCGCCGATTCCCATTTTTACTCACCTTGCCTGCTAATATTTGAATGTGCTTTGGTAAATTATTCATGACGCATTCATGCATGCATTTGTTATATCTTACGTACGAACTGTCTTGCGAGTACTTTCAAAGTACTCACTGGCTTGTTGATTTGGCCAGATGCTGACGAAGGTGATCTCATGGATGAAGAGTTCGATAGCGAGTCCGACGCCTAGAGGAATCCCAGTCAGTCTCATGCGACCCTGGATTTGGTCACTATATTATATCCGCTTCCGCAACCCGAATAAAGTACATCGAGCCTCACCTCGACGCTCGATGAGATGCTAGTTTGAGAGCCATGTTATATCACTCCCCACTATATTATTCCACCATCGCTTATTCCCCGAGCCAGTAGTATGCCACCACACCATTGTGATATATCCGCCATTATGTATAATTATTGGCGCACTTGTAATAAATTGTTGAGCACCCTTAGCTCAACCCTGTAATATATCCTATGCTACTGGCTTATTGTATCAAGAGTTTGTCTACCAGTGAGGAGGATTTTCTCTCATACTGGATCCAAAAGATTGGTTTCTCAATAAGTATTTTTATTGGAAAACCGGTCGTGACAAGCTTGGTACGAGAGCCAGGCTGACTGTAGGAAGCCACTAGGTGCGATCGCTAATTGGTTATTAGCATGTTAGAGCTAATCTGTATCTTTGCAATTGTATTCATTTTTTTCTGACAGTCAGCATATATTTATGATCTGACCATTCAGAATTCTTGCCTACTTTTGTAGATGGCCGACAACAGCTGCGAGTCTCAGTCCTTCGCCAACGTACCCGATGGGTTCGTCAAGCTTCTATCCTTCATCGTTCAGGTCGCGATGGGGCCATCTGTGCGCCCAGTCGTGTCTCTCTGCCAGCACAAAGTCAACGACAGTCTGACCATGCACCAGGCCTGGGTGCAATTCAGGGGAGGGCGTGGTGAGTTACGCCGCTTCCGGTTTGTGGGAAGAGCCATGCCCACGGAGAAGCATGCTATCCAGATGGCAGCCCGCGAGTCGATAGCTCGCCTCAGGGATGTCCTTCCCGTGATGAAGGCTCGTCGTTACCGCTATCTTCCATGCCACGTGCCCTAAACCTGTCACTACGCATACTCCTGCCCCAGAGGAGAGCGAGACGAGGCCTTTGAGATGCTTATTGAGTATCTTCGGGCCCTGGAGGCCGCCTTCGATAACTTGGTGGACGACTTCGTGGCCGCCCGCATGGACTCAGTCCATGGCTGTGCTGCCAACAGGAGGGAGCTCCTGCCCACAGCACCGCCATTGACTTATGCCTCATCATCTGCATCTTATGCGCCTGCTCGTCGCCTGCCTTCTACTGAGGAGTTCAACCAAGTCATTGCGCCCACTCCAGCGGGCACTGCACCGCCACTCACGCCGACTCCTATTCGTGTTATTCCACCCCTGGCTCCTGCTCCATCTACTCGGCGCAGCACTACTCGTATGGAACTTATTAGCGAGGAGGAAGTCGAGTCCCTAGCCTCGCTACGCCTCACCCTTGGCAGGGCCAAGGACATCATCAACATCTCCGGCTAAGTACGCTTAGCCGTCACGCGATGTATCGCCATGTAAGATATGGGATGTAGCCTGTTTGCGCATCATGTAGGAAGTGGAGGAGTGCACTAGCCTAAATAACATGTCAGGGTTATGTACGCATATCCTGAGTGGTGTATTGTATAATTATCGCCCACGTGTAAGATACGTAATGAGCAGTCTTTCTCCGTGCGCAAATTAAATTGTTTTCCCTTAAGCAATCTTGGCTATTTTGATTTATTTGCCAACCTTGTGTTTTTATGGAATTAAATTTTGGCACCCCTTTTCGTTTTCCTTATGGGTTTTACAAAATATATCCCCAGAGTGAAAAAAATGTCTCGTCCTTGGACTCGCTCCATGCCAGCTCCGCCAGAGGAAAATTATGGCACTCAACCGGACAACAATTTTGCATAAGGGCAGTCGAGTCAATGTCATGACACTCAACCAGGCAACAATTTCACTCAAGGTCAATCAAGTCAACAGGGCAGTGAAACGGCACTTGCTCAAATGTGCTGCCTTTATGAACAAAGTCAGCAGCAACATCGGGAAATAATGAACCAAGTCATCAACATGAGAAATCACCATGGGCAGTATCAACAGCATTCCAAGTTATCTGAGCTACAGAAGACGCGTCCTCCAACATTTTCTCATACTGATAAGCCTCTTGAGGCCGAAGACTGGCTTCGAGACGTGGAGAGAAAATTAAATATTGCACAATGTTCAGACCTCGAAAAGGTACTATATGCTCCGCACTATCTCACAGGAGCAGCCGCATCTTGGTGGGAAAATTTCCTGCACATGCATCCCAACGAAAATAATATAACCTGGGATGATTTCAAGGAAGGCTTCCGTGGCGCGCACATTCCAAAGAGTATTATGAAAATCAAAAAGAGAGAGTTCGATGACCTCAAACAGAGGAACATGACAGTGTCAGATTACAATGGTCAATTTACTTTATTGTCTCGCTACGCCAATGAAGATCATATGACTGAAAGCAAGAAGATGGAAAAATTCCTTGACGGTCTAGCGCCCGCGCTTAAATGCCAACTGGTCGTACACACTTTTCCAGATTTTAAAACACTGGTGGACAAGGCGATTACTCTAGAAAATGAAAGACGCAGCTTGGAAGATATCCGCAAGCGAAAAAGGGACCAGACCAACTATGCTCGCAATCATCGAAGCAAGACAGATTTGCAAAAGGGTGGAACACACAAGTCCGTGTCCAACGTTTCACGCCCAATCAAGAATTTCCATGCAAGGAACAAGGAGTTCACATATCGCCCCGACATTACTTGCTACGCCTGTGGAGAGGAAGGACACTATGCCAAGCAGTGTCCCAAGCCTAGAAACTCAGCCCCAAAGCCGAACAACGGCGGCAATAATACAGCGCCCAAGCGAAACAATTTCAATCCCAAAAACAACCACAGGAAGGGTCATCTGAACCACGTAACTAAAGAGGAGGCACAAAATGCTCCGGATATCGTACTCGGTACGTTTCCTGTCAACACAATACCTGCAATGGTTTTGTTTGATTCTGGAGCTTCTCACCTTTTATTTCGAAAAGTTTTGCTTTGCAAAATAATTTTTCGATGCTTCCTTTGGAGAAATCCATGACCATCAAGTCCCCTGGGATTCAGCAAGTCACTCAGAGTTACTGTCAGGATGTGGTTATTGAGTTCAAAGGATTGAAGTTCCACGCCAATCTCATTGTGTTGGAAAATAAAGGACTGGATGTCATCCTCGGGATGGACTGGCTAACCACCAACAAGGGTTTCATTGACTGTTTCAACCGGACCGTAATTCTCACACACCACCACGGGAAGACAATAAGGGTATCCGCCAAGGAAAGAGAAATACCCCGGCAACCAAGATTAAATAAGGTGGACGTTTCTGAGTTAAACAAGGTTCCAGTAGTATGTGAATTTCCAGACGTTTTTCCCGAAGAGCTTCCAGGCATGCCACCAGACCGAGAGACAGAATTCAGCATTGAGTTAGCACCAGGAACCACCCCCATATACAAGAAACCATACAGAATGGCACCATCCGAGTTGGTCGAATTGAAAAAACAAATAACAGAATTGTTGGACAAAGGATACATTCGAGCCAGTTCCTCACCTTGGGGATCACCAATTTTATTTGCCAAAAAGAAAGACGGAACAGTGTGGTTGTGTATTGACTACCGAGCCCTTAACATGGTCACGGTCAAGAACAAATACCCGATGCCAAGGATAAATGATTTATTCGATCAGCTTGCTCAGGCCAAGGTATTCTCAAAAATTGACCTGAGGTCAGGATACCATCAATTGAAGGTGCGAACCGAAGATATCCCCAAGACAGCCTTCACCTCCAGATATGGACTGTATGAGTTCACGGTAATGCCATTTGGATTAACAAACGCCCCCGCATATTTTGTTCACCTCATGAACAAAGTCTTTATGAAATTTATGGACAAGTTCGTTGTGGTATTCATCGACGATATTCTGGTATACTCGAAGACACCAGAAGAGCACGCAGAACATCTCAGAATGGTACTAGGTGAACTCAGGAAACATCAATTGTATGCCAAGTTCAGCAAGTGCGAATTTTGGCTAAAGCAAGTAGGCTTTCTAGGCCATGTGCTGACCCAAGATGGTATCACAGTAGACCCGGAAAAAGTCAAGGCCGTACTTGGCTGGAAGTCACCAGCCAGTGTAACGGACATACGAAGTTTCTTGGGAATGGCAGGATATTACCGCAGATTTATTGAAGGATTCTCCACCATCGCCAAGCCTATGACACAGTTACTCAAGAAAGACAAGAAGTTTGAATGGACAGAAGCCTGCGAGAAAAGTTTCCAAGAGCTAAAGCAGAAATTAACGACAGCACTAGTATTAATCGTGCTGGACATACACAAGAATTTTGAAGTATATTGTGATGCGTCCAGAAAAGGTCTCGGATGTGTATTGATGCAAGAAGGCAAGGTTGTCGCCTATGTTTCAAGGCAGCTTCGCAAGCATGAGGAAAATTATCACACTCATGACTTAGAGATGGCAGCCGTCATTCATGCACTTAAGGAATGGAGGCACTTCCTACTTGGAAATCGATGTGAAATATATACGGACCATAAAAGTCTCAAATATATTTTCACGCAGCCAGAACTGAATTTACGGCAACGACGCTGGTTGGAATTGGTAAAGGATTATGATGTTGGTATCCACTACCATCCAGGTAAATCAAATGTAGTAGCCTATGCCCTTAGTCGGAACCCCGGCTCCGACGAAAGCAATCTGCAAAGCTTGAGAACCGAGTTCCAACTGGAATTTGCCAAACTCAACTTATTAATGGTAGTGGAAGGCACCATGACAAACTTGGCAATACAACCCCACCTTGTGGAGAAAATCAAAGGAGCTCAACCTGGTCACCCCAGCATCGAAGGCATCAAAAGAAAGGTGAGTAAGGACAAAGCCTCGGAATTCGTCGTAGACGATGGAGGAATATTATGGTACGGGGAGAGACTCTGCGTGCCAGACATAGAAGACCTTAAACAACAAATTTTAGCTGAAGCCCACACCGCCCCGTACTCAATCCACCCGGGAGGAACCAAAATGTATAAAGATATTCAGGAAAGATTTTGGTGGCACGGTATGAAGAGAGACATAGCCACTTTCATTGCATGTTGCGACTCATGCCAACGCATTAAAGCTGAGCATCAGAGACCAGCCGGATTACTGCAACCAAACAAAATACCTGAGTGGAAATGGGATGAAATAGGGATGGATTTCATTGTCGGACTACCTCGGTCACGACACGGAAATGATGCCATATGGGTCATCACCGACAGATTAACCAAGGTGGCACACTTTATTCCAGTAAAGACGACCCACACCACTCAGAGGCTTGCCAGGATATATCTCTCCCGTATAGTTTGTTTGCACGGTGTTCCAAAGACCATAATATCTGACAGAGGCACTCAGTTCGTCTCGAGATTTTGGGATCATTTACAACAGGCTCCGGGAACTCAACTAGCCTTTAGTACAGCATACCACCCCCAGACCGATGGACAGACAAAATGCGTAAACCAGATTTTAGAGGACATGCTGAGAGCATGTGTCCTCACATATGGAGCCAGTTGGGAAGAGAGCCTGCCATATGCCGAGTTCGCGTACAACAACAGTTACCAGGCCAGCCTACAAATGGCACCATTTGAGGCTTTGTATGGACGGAGATGTCGTACCCCGTTAAATTGGTCAGAAACTGGAGACAGCCGTATCTTCGGACCAGACATGCTCAGACAAGCCGAGGAAAAGGTCAAGCTAATCAGAAATAGACTCAAGACCGCTCAAAGCCGACAGAAGAGTTATTACGATCAGAAGCATCGTGGGGTGAACTTCGAACCCGGTGAATTCGTATACCTACGAGTATCCCCTATGAGGGGGTTACAACGATTCAAAATAAAAGGGAAGCTAGCGCCAAGATTCATCGGACCATTCTGTATAGTGGCCCGAACAGGCACAGTAGCATATCAGCTAGACTTACCTAAGGAACTGTCAGATATCCACAACGTGTTCCACGTTTCGCAGTTAAGAAAGTGCGTAAGCAACCCAGAGAAACAAGTATCCCATGAGAGCATTGACGTGCAACAAGACCTCACTTATAGGGAACGTCCCGTGAAGATATTAGAGGAGTCTGAAAGGAGGACCCGACAGAAGACCATTAAATTTTTCAGAGTTCAGTGGAGCAATCACACTGACAGCGAAGCAACTTGGGAAAGAGAGGATTTTCTTCGAGCAGAGCATCCGCACTTATTTATGGAACAGCTGAAATCTCGGGGACGAGATTTTTCCTAAGGGGGTAGGTGTTGTGACACTCCAAAACATTTTCATTTGGTCTTTAGCAAAACCTTTGTTGGTTTTGAAAAGAGGGCATTTAATTTTTTTTCCTTTCAGAAAAAACCTTCCTCTTAAAAAACTTTTTTTTGGGCAAGGATTTTTATTTCTGTGTCATCTTCAAACTATGGTGTTTGGTCTTTTAAAACTTTTTCTCTAATGACTCCCTGCTCAAAACATATTTTTGGGATTTATTGTTTTTCTTTTAAAAATAAACTCTATGAGAATTGGGGATTTTCATATATTGAAAACCACCCATGACTTTGTATTTTTGCCCATGTGGCAAAACCCATTCAAAACCTCCCCTCCTCCTTGAAAACAACCTAAGTCCTCTGTCCCTTCTAAACCAAACAAGTTTTGGATTTCATTTTAATTATTTCACCTCTCAAATCTTTTCTGATCTTTATTTTGAGCCTGAGTCATTTACAAAGCAAGTACCCTATAGCATTTGTATTTGGACCTCAGACCAACTCTACTGGCTAGTCCTTGGTACCCTCAACCTGAACCATCTTGATCCACTCATCTTTTTTTTCAAAATTTTCAACTTCCACTCTCTGCAAGTTTGGACCAGATTTGCCAAATTTGGTGAAATTCATATTTCCACTTACCCAAAAATTCCACCAAAAATCAGGTAGCCTACTGGTGCAATGAGAAGCCACTCCACCAAAAACCAGCTCAAGGAAAAATCCCTACATGCCTGGATCATTCTGTCAAACACCTTGCATGCACTGTCTCAGTCATTTTCAGTTAAATTCAGATTTCAGTGTTGATCTTCGTCAGTTAAGTTCAGTCACATGCTCACAGTGCCCTTGGCACGTTGCTCGCTGCCTGGCCTGCTTGTCCGGAGCTCCACACGCGCGCTTGGCACCTTCCTGGCGTCGGTGGCGCCCTGGCCCGCCTGCGCCGGCGTGTCTTGCGGCGGCTGAACCATCGTAGCGGCCGACAGGGAGCAGAACGGCGGCATAACGCTGTTCAGCGCCGCCCAAACCCCCTGGTGGCTCCGCGTGGCCATTTCCTTGCCAGCGCACGCATGCAGCACCGCCACTATGGCCTGGCACGCGCAGAGCGCGTTCTCTACTGCCGGCGTGCCGTGCGGCCGTTCCGTCGAGGACAGGCCATAACTCTCCCTCCCGTGCTGAGTTGGACACTGGGATGGCACCAGTGCTCCACCTAGTCGATGATCAAGCCCGTAAGCCGGCCGTCCACCCACAGCTCCGCCGTAATCGCCCGCCGGACTTATCCGTTCACGGCAACCGCCTCGGACCGCCTATATATAGCCCCCCCGAGCTTGCTCTTGCCCCCGCACAACTCCACCACCTCGCCAGACCCCTCCTAGCCACTGGAGGGGCCTCGAGGGGCCTTTCTTACTCGACTCCGGCCACCTCCGCCCGCCTCGGGCTCCAACAATGTTCTCTTCGGTGAGGTCATCCCCGGCGCCCAAACTCCGTCAATCTCCTCCTCTAGCTACCAGAGGCTTGACCCCCACTTCAATTTGATGCTTGCAGCCCTCTCCGACGAGCTCCATCCTCGCCCGAACCGCCGTCCACCGAAGCAGAAGCCATCGTCGACGTGGTGCTCACCGGCGACCACCACCACCACCACCCGACGCGGAATGGCGCCCTAAGCACGGAGGTAACCTCCGATCCCTCTGCCTCGTCGTGGATCGCCGCCGGCGATCGCCGCGGTTCTCTGGCGCCAAAGGCCATGCCCCGTTTTCAAACCCGACGGGTGGGACTACCCCGTCAGATTTCTTTTATTTTTGAACCGTTTTCCAAAAGCGCCTTCGGGCAAAAATATGCTTTCTCCTCTGAGCTGGCGTAATTGAGACCGAAGCGTTTTCTGTTTTTATAAAAAGAACCCAGGGAAGTTTCTGTTTCATTATAGATGAGTCCCTGGGCAAAAACCTTAATAACTTTTAAACATAAGCATATTTTTGAGTGATTCTTTTTCTGTTCTCTTTGAAATTTTGTCTAGTCTTTTATCAGATTTATTAAAAAATTATTTGGATTAATTTCTGTGCACCTCTTGGTATTTACGATAGTGCGTGTATCCTCTTTATACCGTAGATACCGACGGAGGTGACGGGACCGTAAACTTCACCGAGCTAGACTCCGACTACTCTGAACCAGGCAAGCATGTTTGAACTTTTGATATGATGAGTGTCTTGGCATGTTTCGCATTTAGCTAGTTGCATGGTATATTGATGAGCATATCGAGGAACGTTATTTCCATGCATTGTTAAAGCAAGTGAGTTCGATGATCCAAACGTTGTTGGATGTGAGTATGCATGGCCATGTGTTGGCATGAGGATGGATAAGACGACAGTGTTGTAGCATGCCAGTCTTATGCCATACTATTGACTTCAGTGTCAGCCCGTATCGGTTCGGTTCCCGTCCACATTCCCTTCCTGTACTACCACATGTTTTCCGCAAGGAATATGGTTTAGTAAGTTGCAAACCGCTTTCCTGGTACACACCAAAAGGAGAGGCCGGGATGATGGTTCCATGGCCCTGGATTAAAGCCAGTCATCCGGTCAGGGGGCATGGGTGTTTCCGGTTGGGACCGAGAGGGGGGCACCCCTTAGAGCGCGCGTATATAAATTTGATCCCATGCTATTCGAGATTGTGATCTCCCCGTCTCAAAAGTTTTTCTTGGACGATGTCTAGGGTGATTCCTGGCATCGAGAGGTTGGATGGGTGTGTACTGGTTAGCTGTGTTTTCTTCCGAAATACCGTAATTGGAACTAGTCCTTCGTGACTACGGAAATCCATTGGTTGTGGGAATTTTTTGTACAAACTCTGCAGAGTCATAAATTCTTCAAATCATCCTATCCATATCCAAGTTCTGTGCTAACTTGTTCTGACAAGTGCCAGTTTTGGTGACAGATACTCCAGTGAATCATAAGAATGCTGAGTCCGGTTAAATGTTTATTCCTGTGGATGGACTAACCCATATATTGACCTGAGCTGATTAATCTAACATGTGTATTATTTTTCCTTATGAAGAAAGCCCTTTCTGTGATGTCGCTCAGACGTCCGACTGCGGCAATGCTGTTATTTATTTTCCTCATAAGCCCTTTATGTGATGTCGCTCAGACGTCCGACTGCGGCAGTGCTGTTATTTACTTTCCGCATAAGCCCTTTCTGTGATGTCGATCAGACGTCCGACTGCGGCAGTGTTGTTATTTATTTTCCTCATAAGCCCTTTCTGTGATGTCGCTCAGACATCCGACTGCGGCAGTGCTGTTATTTACTTTCCTCGTAAGCCCTTTCTGTGATGTCGCTCAGACGTCCGACTGCGGCAGTGCTGTTATTTACTTTCCTCATTGTCGGTGTACTAAAGTAGGGGTACCTTAGTACCCCGAACTTGTGCACGGGCAGTAGTAGCGTCCCGCGGCAAGGCTTGCCAGGGGAGCGACAAGAGTCTCCACGGCCCTTTCTGGGCCGGACGAAGGCCAAGTGATCGAGCCTAGAAGACCAGGCCCCGGCAAGAGGAGCTTGCCGGGCCAAGGAGGCGAGGTCCGGCAAGAGGAGCTTGCCGGGACGACTAAGCCGAAGCACCAAGGCCCCGGCGGGAGGAGCTCGCTGGGACGGCCAAGCCAAGGCACCCCAAGAAAAGCCAGCCGCGGCGCGCCGCGCGCCCCGGCGAGGCCTGACGACCGGCAAGCTTTCAGGTGCGGCAAGACAACCACCGCGGCAAGCCACTTGCCGCGGCAAACCACCACCTCAGGCCTGCACTCCAGCTCACCTGACCACGCGTCACTCTGGAGCTTCCCCAGAGGCACGTGGCGGGGCGCCGCGCAACCTGAGGCGCGCGGTGGCATGCGACGTTGGCAGAGTCGCCCCCGTGGCAAGCGGAGGCGCCCCCAACGGTCCGCCTCGGTACTGTTCGGGCGATCCAGACGGTCATTTAATGCCTTTGTCCCACGCCGTCAGAGTTAGGTGCGATAGCACTGTGCGGCCACTGTTCGCACAGTTCCTTGCCATTTTTACCCTCACCTGCGTCGCTACCTGTGGGAAACCCCTTAGCATATAAAAGGAGGCCCATGCGCACGTAGGAGGGGGAACCCGAAGGAGGACACCCAGTAGACCCTCGTCTACGTCCAGCTCCAACTTACTGTAGCTTCTTGCGCTCCAGAGCAAGAACTCGAATCAACCAGACAAGCAACAGTAGGGTTTTACGCATCCGTGCGGCCCGAAGCTGGGTAAAATCGTTGTGTGTGTGTGTCGCCTCGATCTGCTCTTTGCGCAACCTCCGCCCCCCGCCGAACCGAAAAGGGGCTCCGTCCCCATAGGTGCTCGTGGAGGCCGATTTCCCCCGACATCTGACATCCCCGGCGTTCCCAGGGGAGTGATTGAGCACCACCTTGCCGTCTGTCCTCATGCACAGCCCGTCAAGCAAAAAGTCAGGAAACAAGCGGTGGAGCGCCAAGAGTTTATCGCAGAGGAGATCAGGAAGTTGGAAGCGGCAGGCCTCGTCAGAGGCGTGCTCCATCCGACGTGGTTGGCCAATCCTGTTGTCGTGCGCAAAGCAAACGGGAAGTAGAGGCTTTGCATCGATTTCACCGATGTCAACAGAGCTTGCCCTAAAGATCCATTTCCCTTGCCGCGCATCGACCAGATTGTTGACTCCACGGCCGGATGTGGCCTGCTTTCATTCCTCGACGCCTACTCCGGGTACCACCAGATTTTCATGACCAAAGAAGATGAAGAGAAGACTGCGTTCATCACTCCATGTGGCACGTACTGTTTTGTGCGGATGCCTTTTGGACTGAAGAACGCAGGCTCGACGTTTGCGAGGGTTGTCCACACTGCTTTCGAGCCACAGATCCACAGAAATGTGGAGGCCTACATGGACGACATTGTGGTCAAGAACAGAGACAAGGCAACCTTGGTTCAAGACTTGGAAGAGACCTTTGCGAACTTGCGCAAGATCAGCCTCAAGCTCAACCCCGAGAAGTGCGTGTTCGGAGTCCCCTCCGGCAAGCTTCTCGGGTTCTTCGTGTCTCAGCGTGGGATCGAAGCCAACCCCGACAAGATCAAGGCCATCGAGCAGATTGAAGCACCAACGCGTGTCAAGGACGTGCGAAGACTTGCCGGCTGCGTGGCGGCTCTCAGCAGGTTTATTTCCAGGTCTGGGGAACGCGCCCTGCCGTTTTTCAAAATCTTGAAAAAGGCAGGTCCGGTAAAATGGACTCTGGAAGCGGAGGCTGCGCTGCAAGACTTGAAGAAATACCTGTCCTCCGCTCCTATACTTGTCGCGCCTAGACTGCAAGAGAAGTTGCTGCTCTACCTAGCGGCAACCAATCAAGTGGTTAGTGCTGCATTAGTAGCAGAGAGGGAAGCTGATGACGAGCCAGCAACCACGGCAAGCGCGTCCGACGACAAGCAGGGGGCTTCCCCGACAAGCTCTGGCCCCGGCAAAGGCAAATCCGCGCAAGCGCAAGGGGAAGTGCAGAAGAAGAGGATGGTGCAGCGCCCAGTTTACTTCGTCAGTTCCCCCCTGCAGGGGGCTAGGTCGAGGTACTCTGGTGTGCAGAAATTGCTCTTCGGCCTCCTCATGGCCTCGAGGAAGTTGCGCCATTACTTCCAAGCACACGAGATCACAGTGGTCACTCGCTTTCCGCTTAAGAGGATACTGCAGAATCCCGAAGCAACAGGCAGGATTGTCGAGTGGGCACTAGAACTGTCAAGCTTCGGCCTCAAGTTCGAGAGCACATCGACCATCCAGAGCAGAGCATTGGCAGAGTTCATAGCAGAGTGGACGCCGACACCGGACGAAGAAATTCCAGAGACGAGCATCCCCGGCAAGGAAGCAACCAAAGAGTGGCTGATGTACTTTGATGGTGCCTTTTCACTGGAAGGCGCCGGTGCCGGCGTGCTGCTCATCGCGCCCACCGGAGAGCACCTCAAGTACATCGTCCAGATGCACTTTCCCAAGGAGCAAGCAACCAACAATACGACAGAGTATGAAGGTTTGCTCGCCGGTCTCAGGATCGCGGCGGAACTTGGGATCAAGAAGCTCATTGTCAGGGGTGACTCGCAGCTCGTCGTCCGCCAAGTGAACAAGGATTACCAGTGCCCGTTGATGGAGGCTTACGTTGATGAAGTGAGGAAGCTGGAAGAGCGCTTTGACGGCCTGCAACGGCCTGTCAAAATGCGCCGCACTAAAGCTACCTGTGGAACCAGGGACTTTTGTGCTCAAGCTGACTCAGCCATCCGTGACACCATCGACTGGGCCAAGCAAGAAGAGAAAATCGGTCTCCGGTGACTATCTCCCGGCAGAGCTTCCCGAAGCCGCCGCCAAGAGAGTCCCCAAGATCGACGCCAAGAGTGCTGAGGAGCTGCCCGCTCCGGCAAGCCCCAGGGTTTGTCCCGACGAAGCAGGCGCTCCCGGCAAGCCATGCCCCGGCAAGCTTGCCGGGGAACGTCAAGCTCCGGCTGAGCCCCAAGTCCTCGCCGTAGAAGCTGATGTTCCCGCAGCCACCGACATGCCTTTAGTCCTCGTCGTCGAGCCACAGGCTCCGACGTGGGCACAGCAGATCGTCCGTTTCCTCCAGACAGGAGAACTTCCTGAAGAACAAGAAGAAGCGGAAAGAGTAGCCCGGCAGTCCAGTATGTACCAGTTCGTCGACGGCGCACTGTACAGAAGAGGACGCAATCGGGTGAAATTGAAGTGCATTCACCGGGAAGACGGACAGCAGCTGTTGGCGGAGATACACGGAGGCATATGTGGACACCACATTGGCGCCAGAGCACTTGCCGGCAAAGCGTTCCGGCAAGGTTTCTTCTGGCCAACAGCCCTCCAGGATGCAACTGCGCAAGTAACCAAGTGTGAAGCATGCCAGTTCCATTCCAAGAAGATACACCAGCCAGCTCAAGCTCTCCAGACGATCCCTTTGTCCTGGCCCTTCTCGGTCTGGGGGCTCGATATCCTCGGCCCCTTCCCCCGAGCCGTCGGGGGCTTTGAGTACTTGTTCGTTGCCATTGACAAGTTCACAAGGTGGCCAGAAGTGGAACCGGTGAGGAAGGTGACAGCCCAGTCCGCGATCAAATTCTTCAGGTCGATTGTTTGCCGCTTCAGGGTCCCCAACAGGATCATCACCGACAATGGTACGCAGTTCACAAGCCACGCTTTCATGCAGTACACCCAAGACCTCGGCACCAAGGTCTGCTTCGCTTCTGTTGCTCATCCCCGGAGCAACGGTCAAGCGGAAAGGGCCAACGCCGAGGTACTGCGCGGGCTCAAGACCAGAAGTTTTGACAGGCTGCTCAAGCGCGCACGGAACTGGATCGAGGAGCTGCCGGCGGTTCTTTGGTCGGTCAGAACGACGCCAAATCGAGCCACCGGCCAGACACCATTTGCTCTAGTCTATGGAGCAGAAGCAGTTACCCCCACGGAAATCGTATATGGGTCACCTCGAGTGCTCGCTTATGGTGAGCTTGAGCAAGAGCGGTCGCGTGAAGATGACGCACTGCTCCTCGAGGAGGATCGTCTCCAGGCTGCTGTGCGATCCGCTCGCTACCAGCAAGCTCTGCGTCGCTATCATAGCCACAAAGTTAAAGCCAGGAGCCTCGAGGAAGGCGACCTTGTTCTTCGGCGCGTTCAGTCGGCCAAGATACACAACAAGTTGACGCCGAAGTGGGAAGGCCCTTACCGGGTGAAACGAGTCACGAGGCCCGGCGCCGTCCGCCTCGAGACCGAAGATGGTACTCCGGTGAGCAATTCCTGGAACATTGAGCATCTTCGCAAGTTTTACCCGTAAGGCGCGGTTGTCGGACCCCGTCCGGCAGCCAACTCTTTGTACAAATTCTTGCCGCAGTTGCATGTAATCCTTTGTACAAAGCCAGGCGCAGACCCTGGCAGCAGATAATGAAGCACTGGCGCCCCCAAGTTTTAGCATGCATGCTGAGTCGAGTCTCGTCCTTGGTTAGGGTTGGTAGTGCCTAACAGTCGCTAACCCCTAACTTAGAGGTCGAGTCCGCGTCTTTTTCCCGTCCTTCCCCTTTTGCTCGCAGGAATTGCATACCCTTGCCGAGCCGCTCAAGGACGAAGAAGGGGAGAAGGGCGAGCCAGCACCCGCGCCCCGGCAAGCCAGAGTTGCCGGGGGTTGCAACCTCAGATAAGTCTTTACATCCCTTATCATGCATTCTCTCGTGAGCTGCGGAATGCGAGAACCTTGCTTCCTCCTAAAAGCTGCCGTGCTCTCTTAAGCGACAAACCCCGGAGCACGTTCCCGGGGCCCGCTTCTGATAGTAGCCACGGCGGCAAGAGGAGGAAGCGAAGGGCCAGAACCCGCCTTCTCCCTGCCTCCGCCAAGAGCGTGAGGAGGGCCAAGGGGCGCGGGGAGACGGCAGGGTCCGTTGCCGGGCGGGGAAGTGTCTACCTTAACGATGCAAAGGGTTCGCTCCTTGCCGCGGGATGTACCCGCGAGACAAATGGTCCGGCAAACACTCCCTTTTCATTAAAAACATTCCACTCAGGTATAGCTCAGAGAGAATGAAAAACATGAAAGATGGGATTACAAGATTTAAACACAATTAAGGCCCGAGGGCTTACAAGATAAAAAGACATAAGGTGCCCGTGATCCCTTTCTTGTCTCTCTCCTCAGGAGGTAGGGCAAGGAGGCGAGAAGGGCAAAAGGGGCACCTAGACGAGCTACGGGTGGCAGAAGACGCCAAGAGAGCATCCGGGGCTCCGCCTGGGGGCTCCGGAGGCCGGATGGAGACGGCGACGCCGGAAGCGGAGCTCGAAAAGGAGGCTGCGGGACGTCAACACGCTGTCGAGGGCATCTAGCCCTCGTACTCCGAGTTGACGGCCTTGCCGCCGGCCTCTTCCGCAGCCTCGCCACTCCGGCCGCCCGAGAAGACGAAGCCCCGGCAAGAGGAGCTTGCCGGGCCGGAGAGAAGACCCCGGTGGTCGTCGCCGCGAGCAGGGGTGGTGACGGCGTCTGGGGCGAAGCTGGAAGACGAGGCAGCGGCCTTGCCGCCCGCCCTCTTCCCATTCCGCAGCCTCCCTACGCCAGCCGCCCAAGGAGACGACCCCGGGGAGTTCACGGCGCCAGCGACGCGGACGATGGGGGTCGCCGGTGCCACGCGGAGCTGCGACCGGCACCTAGTCGGACCCGTCATCTTGGCGACCGCTCCCCTCGTCATCGCTGTCGCTCCCCTCCTCGTCACTCTCGCTCGAGGAGGAGCCTTCGCTGTCGGAGGAGCTATCCACGCAGCACCGGGCCCGGGTGCCGAGGTCCCCGAAGACCTTGACGGAGAGGAGATCACCCTCCATCAGCTTAAAATGGAGGGTGAACCCCTCCATCAAGCTGTGGATCCGGGCGAACGACTTCCACCCTCGGCCAAGATACATCACGCCGGGGGCTCGGGATTCGACGTGGAGTCGCGTACCACTGATCCCGCAGCCCCTCATGCGCAGTCTCAGCGTCTCGTGTTGCTCCGCTTCCAGGACGTCCACGAAGGGAGCCGGGAGGCGGAGGCGACGGCGAGGTGCCCGGCGCAGCCTGATGATGAACTCGCAGGGGTCGTCCCCGAGATGAACCGCCAGGAGAAACGGAGCCGCCGGCGGAGGCGAGGCCGGCGCGCCGCCCCGCCCGCCTCGAGCGCCTCGGCCCCGTCCACGGCGTCATCCATGACCTCGCCCCCTCCCCCTTCCCCTTACGGTTGGCTCCGTCACCACGGGTGCAAGGGGAGGAGGGGCGCGCTGCCTGGCGGCAACCCTTGCGGCCACCGAAGAAGGACCAGGGTTCCCTTTCTCCATGACGGTTGGGGAGAGGGGACCAGGGATCTAAGAGAAGAAAGAAGGAAGGAGTGCGGACCCTCATCACCCCCTTCCGCTCCTTATAAAGGGGCGGAGTGGGGGCTCGGCCGCCCCGCCCAACCGATCAAAGCAGAGGAAGGGCAAGCTACGGGGCCGACCCTCTACTTCGACCCGCGTCGGCCCGGTTTCCTGCCTCCACCACCGCCACCCCAAGCGCATGGAGGACGCGTAGCGGGCGAGCACGGCCGAGGCGACAGATGAGGCGACCTCTCCCCACCCCGTGATCGTGGGGGCGGGCGCCCCGAAAGCCGCGCCTCGACCCCGTTCGTTCACCAAGCCGTGCCTCCACGTCTCCCCCCCACTTGAAAGTGGGGGCAGACGTTTCGCCTTTCCAAATAAAGGAATCGTTCCCGACGTGACGCATGCCTGCGGGCCTCAAGCCCCGTGCACGCCACTCACGTCACGCACGCCTCGCACGCCTCGCCCCCCACGACCCCGCGATAAGCGCGCGCCACTTGGGGAGGGCGCGACGGGCACGGAGTTAAGGAGCAGCGCAACCCAGGCCACGCGTGCCCGTGCACTGTTAGGGCCTGGCCCAACAACGCTCGGCACCGTGTATGGCCCAGACCCGGGGGCTCCTGTCGGTGTACTAAAGTAGGGGTACCTTAGTACCCCAAACTTGTGCACAGGCAGTAGTAGCGTCCCGCGGCAAGGCTTGCCAGGGAGCGACAAGAGTCTCCACGGCCCTTTCTGGGCCGGACGAAGGCCAAGTGATCGAGCCTAGAAGACCAGGCCCCGGCAAGAGGAGCTTGCCGGGCCAAGGAGGCGAGGTCCGGCAAGAGGAGGTTGCTGGGCCAAGGCGACAAGGCCCCGGCAAGAGGAGCTTGCCGGGACGACTAAGCCGAAGCACCAAGGCCCCGGCGGGAGGAGCTCGCCGGGACGGCCAAGCCAAGGCACCCCAAGAAAAGCCCGCCGTGGCGCGCCGCGCGCCCCGGCGAGGCCTGACGAGCGGCAAGCTTTCAGGTGCGGCAAGACAACCACCGCGGCAAGCCACTTGCCGCGGCAAACCACCACCTCAGGCCTGCGCTCCAGCTCACCTGACCACGCGTCACTCTGGAGCTTCCCCAGAGGCACGTGGCGGGGCGCCGCGCAACCTGAGGCGCGCGGTGGCATGCGACGTTGGCAGAGTCGCCCCCGTGGCAAGCAGAGGCGCCCCCAACGGTCTGCCTCGGTACTGTTTGGGCGATCCAGACGGGCATTTAATGCCTTTGTCCCCCGCCGTCAGAGTTAGGTGCGATAGCACTATGCGGCCACTGTTCGCACAGTTCCTTGCCATTTTTACCCTCACCTGCGTCGCTACCTGTGGGAAACCCCTTAGCATATAAAAGGAGGCCCATGCGCACGTAGGAGGGGGACCCCGAAGGAGGACACCCAGTAGACCCTCGTCTACGTCCAGCTCCAACTTACTGTAGCTTCTTGCGCTCCAGAGCAAGAACTCGAATCAACCAGACAAGCAGCAGTAGGGTTTTACGCATCCGTGCGGCCCGAAGCTGGGTAAAATCGTTGTGTGTGTGTGTCGCCTCGATCTGCTCTTTGCGCAACCTCCGCCCCCCGCCGAACCGAAAAGGGGCTCCGTCCCCATAGGTGCTCGTGGAGGCCGATTTCCCCCGACACTCATAAGCCCTTTATGTGGTGTCGCTAAGACGCCCGACTGTGGCATTTCTTTTAAAGCCCTTTGTGTGGTGTCGCTAAGACGCCCGACTGTGGCATTTCTTTTAAAGCCCTTCATGTGGTGTCGCTAAGACGCCCGACTGTGGCAAGAATTTTCTTTTATATAGTTGTTCACCTTTCGTGGTGTTGCTTCAGACACACGATCGGTTTCCATTTATATTTCTGTTGGGATTTCAGGCGGACTACCGCCGATTCCCATTTTTACTCGCCTTGCCTGCTAATATTTGAATGTGCTTTGGTAAATTATTCATGACGCATTCATGCATGCATTTGTTATATCTTACGTCCGAACTGTCTTACGAGTACTTTCAAAGTACTCACTGGCTTGTTGATTTGGCCAGATGCTGACGAAGGTGATCTCATGGATGAAGAATTCGATAGCGAGTCCAACGCCTAGAGGAATCCCAGCCAGTCTCATGCGACCCTGGATTTGGTCACTATATTATATCCGCTTCTGCAACCCGAATAAAGTACATGGAGCCTCACCTCGACGCTTGATGAGATGCTAGTTTGAGAGCCATGTTATCTCACTCCCCACTATATTATTCCACCATCGCTTATTCCCTGAGTCAGTAGTATGCCACCACACCATTGTGATATATCCGCCATTATGTATAATTATTGGCGCGCTTGTAATAAATTGTTGAGCACCCTTAGCTCAACCCTGTAATATATCCTGTGCTACTGGCTTATTGTATCAAGAGTTTGTCTACCAGTGAGGAGGATTTTCTCTCATACTGGATCCAAAAGATTGGTTTCTCAATAAGTATTTTTATTGGAAAACCGGTCATGACATGGGCTCTAACTGAACCCGAGTGAGGCGTTGGGCTCTAACTGAACCTGAGTGATTGCACTGCAGGCTACGCGTTACTGAAGCCGAGCGATCGATCGATGGCTGTTAACTGAACCCGATCGAGCGATTCCTTCGCTACTGCTGCTAACTGAAGCCGATCGATGCTGCCTCTGGATGAACAGTGAGCGTTGCTGGGGGGGGGGGTTTGGATGAACCGTTCCCGGTGGGGGTGGATGAACAGGACCCCGTGGTGTTGCCTCTGGATGAACAGGACCCCGATCGATCGAGCCGGTTGGGGCTAGATGAACAGGAACCCGTGGAGGGCTGGATGAACAGGACCACCCCGTGGAGGGCTGGATGAATAGTAGACGGTGGAGGGCTGGATGAACAGTAGCCCGTGGAGGGGTGGTTGAACAGGAGCCCGTGGAGAGGGCTGGTTGAACAGTAGCCGGTGGAGTAGCGCATGGTGGAGGCTGGATGAACAGGAGCCCGTGGATGAACAGTTGCAGGTGGAGGCTGGAGGAGGTCGATGGTGGATGAACAGTAGCCTGTGGAGGCTGGAGGGGGTCGACGGTGGAGATGAATAGTATCACATGGAGTCCCATTTTGCGGTATGCCACACCCCTCCCAATGAACAGGACCCCCGTTTCGACTGTAGCGCTCCAACACACCGTTTCCTCCGTTTTGCGGTATGCCACACCCCTCCCGATCAACAGGACCCCAGTTTCGATCGTAGGAGGTCCGTTTCCTCCGTTTTGCGGTACGCCAGACCCTTCCCGATGAACAGGATCCCATTTCGAACGTGGCCGGTCGAACACAAGGCTGTTTCCTCCATTCTGCGGTACGCCAAGCCTCATTTCCATCGGCTATTCTGTCCAAGCCGGTTGGCTCCCACGCGTTCCATTGCCACCCGATGAACACGATGCATTTTGTTGCCTCCCCATGAACACGACGATGATGCAGTTTCTCCGTTTTGACCCATCCATGTACACGAGCCTTGGCCGTACGTATGCGCGAGTAGGCGTTCGAGACCCTGCCCGTATGTACGTAGCGACCATATTTTCTTTCTTGCACACCAGCTACTGTACGTACGTGTACATGCTACGTGCGTGCCTCTACTACGGCACGTGCGCGCCTCTACATCGACCAGTATGTACGTACACGTTCGCGACCAGAATGACAACGCTATGTACGCTTCGACCAGGTGGGTCCTGACTGTCAGGCACTTCCTTCCCTGCGAAGATGTAGCTGGTGGGCCCCAGCAGTCAGGAGGGCGAATCGTTTTTTTGCCCGGGCGCACTTCCTTGCGTGCGAAGATGTAGTTGGTGGGTCCCAGCAGTCAGGGGGAAACATTTTTTTTCATGAAATACGGTGGCCCGTACGGTGGGTCTCCGCTGTCAGGTGGAGGAATAATTATTTTGCGCGTAATAAGGAGGCACTTCCTTGCTGCGGCCGTGGACCCAGCTGTCAGCCTCTCCACGTACAGTACTCTTTTGATGGAAGTCGGTCGTTGACCACATTGACAACGCCGCGCTGAGAGCACCAAGGCGGTGGACGACAGTGAGGCCTAGGAAGGGGATGACGCATAGCCAGGGAAGACGCGGCAGTGGATGCCCACGCGGAGAGGAGTACGAGGGTTCACTGGTTCGGCTGCGGTGTGAGGCTGCCGTCGCTGCAGAATAACAGGGGGTGTGGGTGAGTAGAGTGATGGCCTGGCCAGCGGTGGGAGTAGTAGGGGGTGGTGAGGCCTCCGCGGCATCACAGCCGTCCACGGGAGGCAGGAGCACGAGGCACGACCGGCGCTGGTTTGGGCAGCTGGAGCAAGAAGACCAGAGGTTGAAGAAGCACTACGGCCGTTGGATGGACATCGTACGGTCAATGGATCTAGAATCAGGCATATTGACTAAGTTGACAAAGCCCTCCGTCCTCGTCAACTTAGTAGGCCCACAAGTCAGCCTCCCACTATACTGGGTCCCAGCTAGCAGGGGGAGTATTCATTTTTGTGTGTGTAATAAGGAGTCACTTCCTTGCGTGCAAAGATATAGCTGGTGGGTCCGAGCTGTCAGCAGCGGTAACGTTTTTTTCGCGAAATATAGAGGCCCTTTCGGTGGGTCCCAGATGTCAGGTGGAGGAATCATTATTTTGCGCGTAATAAGGAGGCATTTCCTTGCGTGCAGCCATGGACCCAGCTGTCAGCCTCTCCACGTACAGTCCACTTCAAATGCATGTCGGTCGTTGACCATGTTGACCAGGCCGCGCCGAGAGCACCAGGGCAGTGGACGACGGCAAGGCCTAGGAAGGGAACGACACGGAGCCAGGGAAGACTCGACAGTTGTTTCCTACATGGAGGGGAGTACGACTGTACGAGGGTTTGCTGGTTCGTCTGCCATCGCCGAAGAATAACAGCAGGTGTGGGTGAGTAGAGGGATGGCTAGGCCAACGATGGGAGTACGGTGGGGCGGTGAGGCCTGCGCGGCAGCACAGCCAGCCGCAAGGAGGAGGGAGCAGGCAGTGCCGCCGGCGCTTGTTTGAGCGGCTGGAGCAGGAATAGCAGAGATTGAAGAAGCACGATGGCCGTTGGATGGACATCCAATAGTCACTGCTTGTGCGTCAACCTTTTTTTTGGGAAAGCCTCAAATCTATGGAAAAGAGCATACAACCCATCTGCCATTATTTCTAATAATTTACAGCCCATTTGCTAATTCTTAAGGTTTTTTTGGAGCCCATATTGTTTTTGTTAGCATTACAGCCCATATTGTGGCCACGGTTAAAAAATTATACGATATTTTGCATATTTTGGTGCGGTCCGTACTGTTTTTAATCCCGAAATTTCGAGTCACGTTCAAACTGATTTTAAAAATAAATATATATCAATATAAAATCCAACAAATTGTCCACGTATAAAAATCAATGCAATTTAAAATCTCGAAATGAAAAAAAGAAATTTGATACTAATTGTCGGTTTGATGTGTTTTAAAAATGTACAACCCATTTCTCATTACTGATAGGCCATTTTCTCGGCCAGCCGAATGAAGCTCTCCTCGTCTTGAAAGATTTGCAGCCCAACAGGCCTGACAAAGCGACTTACTTGACAAATCACCAAAAAACTAGGCTGTGGCCGTGGACCCAGCTGCGGCCGTGGACCCAGCTGTCAGCCTCTCCACGTACAGTACTCTTCCGATGGAAGTCGGTCGTTGACCACATTGACAACGCTGCGCCGAGAGCACCAAGGCGGTGGACGATGGCGAGGCCTAGGAAGGGGATGATGCGGAGCCGGGGAAGACACGGCAGTGGATGCCCACGCGGAGAGGAGTACGAGGGTTCACTGGTTCGGCTGCAGTGTGAGGCTGCCGTCGCCGCAGGGCCTGGCTAGCGGTGGGAGTAGTAGGGGCGGTGAGGCCTCAACGGCAGCACAGCCGGCCACTGGAGGCAGGAGCAGATGGTCTCACCGGCGCTGGTTTGGGCGGCTGGTGCAAGAAGAGCAGCGATTGAAGAAGCAGCAGGACCGTTCGATTCAAATCCAACGGTTACTGCTGTTAGAATCGTTTGTTGACTAAGTTGACAAGCCCTGCGTACGCGTCAACTTAGTAGGCCCAGAGGTCAGCCTCCCAACCGGTGCGCCCCAGATGTCAGTGGGAGGAATCATTTTTTTCATGTAATAACGAGGCACTTGATTGCGCGCGGCTAGCCCAGTGGAGGGAGTAGGGTGGGCCGGGGAAGACTGCGCGGCATCACAGCGGGCCACAAGAGGAGGGAGCAGGCAGTCCCGCCGGAGCTAGTTTAGGCGGCTGGAGCAGCAAGATCAGAGATTCAAGAACCACGTCGGCCGTTGGATGGACATCCAACAGTCACTGCTACTAGAATCGTGTGTTGACTGACAAAGCCTTGCGTAAACAAGTCAGCCTTGAAATCTGTGGCGTGTATAGCCCATTTGCTATTATTTTTATAATTTTTACTCATTTTCTAATTCCTATGGAATTTATTGCATCCCATTTTCCATTTTTAGAATTGCTGCCCATTTTCTGGTCAGTACCAGGGTTAAAAAAATTAACTAAATATGTGGGAAATTTTGAAAATTCACAAATTTTTGATAGGGGAAAAAATATTCTTAATCCAAAAATTAGTAGGCATACTAAAACAAATTTAAAAATAAATTAGTACTATGTCATGTTAAATCCAATGAAATATTCCCTCCGTCCCAAAATTCTTGTCTTAGATTTGTCTAAATACGGATGTATCAAGTCACATTTTGGTATTTGATACATCCGTATCTAGACTAATCTAAGAAAAGAATTTTGGGATGGAGGGAGTATAAGATATCAATGAAGAACAAAAACAAAAAAGAAACTAATATCCCATTTGCTATATTTTTTTGGAATTTTCAACCCCTTTTGATATTACTTTTAACAGACACTAACCATACTCTTTGGCCAGGCCGGAATGCATCCCTCCTCATCTTGAATGATTTTGCATCCCAGTAAGTCGGAGAAAACAAATAGGCCTAGCTTGGCTATTCTTCAAAACGAAATACTGGGCTACCTATTTTCTCAAAGAGAAAACTGCTGGGCTGGTCATGTTGTTAGACGGGCCACAGAGACCGCACAACCCAGTTTATAGCCTACTCCTCCGAATTACTACTAAAAAAAGTTGTGCAATTCTGTCGTTAATTGACTATACGTTGAAAATGATGTGGGCCCCAGATATCAGCAGGGTGGATTAGAGTAAAAAAATGAGGGGTTCATCTGAGTAGTAAAAGAGGTGCATGCTTGTGTTCGGGGGTGGACCTGGTGGGTCCGTACTGTGATACTCACAACTACAGTCCTCTCCCGAGTCACTATGTTGACAGGGACCGTTTCGAAAAAAATACTATGTTGACAGGGCCAGACGGCGGCTCCGCAGCGAGCGGGCACCAAGGCAGAGGATAAAGTGCTGTCGCCAATGTGCTGGGCTGGGTTGGACATTCTTATTGAAAAAATGGACCGGATCTATTTACGATGTTGACTATGATTTGCATGGGTCCGCTGGTTGCAGGAAGAAAATGCTGGGAGAAAGAAGACTGGACGCTATCTTTGCCGAAGAATAATATCGACTGAATGTAACGACACTATCATAGGAAATAATATCCTCCTGTTAAATAGTGAATTTAAAGAACTGGTGCATGAGCATTTAGCTTTATTTATTTATTTACTTATTTATGTTTAGTGGACCATGAGCATGTACCTGGGCCGGATTCATGTGAGAGCCTCCCTTCCAATTAATTATGGGCTTCTCTATTGGGCCTTCATCAGTGGGTTGCATGTTATCAACAAGTAGAAAATGTGTTCCGTACGAAAAATAGTATGTGCTACGTACGATACGGGGCACTAACGGATCGAACCGTGCAACGACTTCCAAAACATTGTGTTTCTCGTTCTAACAACACATTTATTCGACCAACAAACAAAATATACTACGGATTCTACATTGAAAACAGCAGTAGCAACCAGGGCTAGGGGTGCAACAGAAGCAGTAAGCAGACCAGAAGAGTGAAGATGCAGCTCTCTCTTCCAAACCAAACATTAGCGATCATTACAAAAGGGCTACCAAAAAAGAACAAGTGTATGCATCAAACTAAATAAATATCCTACTACACCAAGTGTACACATCTAACTAACTGGCTCAGTTAGACGTTACTATTTATTAAGTTGTGGAGATTGGCTGACGGCTTGAACCAGATGGGTGCCTGACGGGTGAAACTCCAGACAGCATGTTGAAGTCTGATACTTGCGACCCTCTCTCCTACTTTGGGCTGCAGAGCGTGGCGGCACATATCAGGGTATGGTGCATGCAAAGACGCATGGTACGCTATGTACACATAGTTTTGCCTGATGAACGAAACCGTGCTGCCATCATGATCCTTGTCGTCGGTTATCTCCTGGTTAATCGATAATTCGGTCCGACAAACAAAGAGCGTGTACCAAGGCTACTTACCAAATTCTAGTCAAAAATTCCCGAAGGCCCAGAGAAGCTAGGATCCTGCTCATAGACCTTGCAGTGACTGTGATTGTATTCCGCGAAAAAACACGTCCGGTACGTGCGAACGATCATCAATCGTTCACCGTTGTCTGATCAAGCCAGGAACCACCTGCAACTGCCATGCCGCTTTTCTTTGAAAGGTTCTGGGATTAGGAAGGGTAGGGACACCAGGCGGCCTACAACATCATATCAAGTTGGAGTGAAATAACCCTCACAAATAAAAGTTGGAGTCAAATAAAAAAGGGCTCTTGATGTAGTCATTCTTAAGAACATCATGTTATGAGCATGAATATTTTTTCAGTAAATGTTGACAGTAATATAAGCAAGCCATCATGATGTCATAGGAAAGTAATATACTGCTGTAACAGCCATTTGTAGCGATGACTGGAGTAGGCCAGCAATATGTCTAACCATAGAAGTAGTCAACAGCGTAAATGAAGCCCTTGTGTTCAATGGCATCAGAGAACCATGGAGGATGTATGATCCTGCGATGGACGTGTGAATTTATCCACTTACCGCAGTGACCTGTCAGACAGGCAAGACCGCGGTTGAAGAACGCAATTAGCCTGAAGTCTTTATAATTTGCAGATCTTGTGGGCACTTGGCAGATTACAAGCTTGAGCAAATCAAACTTGGTATCATGCTGGCTACTGTAAGATTCCGAGTATTCTGGGCCGCGGTGCCAAAGTAGTGCAGTGTTAATTAAAGGAAGGGGGATCAATCGCTGGGTGTAGACCTCCACGAGCATCCAGCTGCCGCGACCGTCGACGAGCACCATCCAAGACGTGTTCATGCTGACCCAGTACATACCGTTAATGTAGTTGAGGGTGACGGGGATCGGATCACAGTCAAGGGGGTTGATGCTCGCCACCCTACGATCGTTATGCTGTGTGACACGTCATTTCTGAAGATCAGGCGGCATCAGCAAGCAAGGAGCTGGCTTAAAAATCTCCGGCCTAAGGGCTTTGAGTAAACGGTACAGCCCCGACGAGCACGCGGCGAGCGGCATGGTACTGAGATTGTCCACACGCCAAACAATGAGCTTGATTACCTCTGTGGGGAGCGAATTCCAGCCACTCTTTCGGCGGATGCTGCTCGGTTCTTCCATAGTTAGTGCTTGGGTTTTGGATGAGGGGGGAGGCGCCTTAGCGGGATGGAAGATTGGACGAGGGGGGGGGAGGCGCCTTAGCGGGGATGGAAGAGCGGACAAAGATGGAGAAGCGAATATGTGATGTGGGAAGTGGACAGGTGATGATGACTACAACACGCCGCTTGACTTACGAGACGCATACCAGCAGCGTAGGGTCATATCGAAGTTAGACAACTTGCTTGAGTGATCACAGTACTGGTCCAATCATTGTTATATCAAAAGTAAACTGTTTGGAGTGAAACATAAGATATCAAAACTAAATTGTTTTCTTTAAAATTTGTGAATATGTATTATTCTACTTTGGATCCGTTTTAACGGACGGGCTCACTATTATAAAGGTTTATCTCTTGCATTCTCCGCAACCAACACCTAGTGTACTGGTCCGGGCCGGATGCTCACAGCGTGATGAGCTGAGTTCGAATTCTGTCCAAAACTTTAGCTTTTTATATTTTTTTAATATATACTATACTTCTTTCGCAACAGTACTGGCAGTGGAACCCACAGAGTACTTAGAATACAGGATTAAGGATGGATTTGTTTCTTTTTAACTTTCTGTACGAATCTGTAGCCAGCCTGCAAGTCATGTACACTGTACTGATAGTGGAACCCACAGAGTACTTAGAATACAAGATTAAGGATGCAATTAACTTTTTATAGAGGGAGAATCATACATGCAATTAACTCAAATGGATTGGACCTGACTCTATTATTCTCCAACGGCAACCGACAAATTTCCTCCCACGTGCCGGAGTAGGTTTCTCGGTTTGCATGCGGGTTTAATGGAGGGGTTTGATGGGGGCGGCGTGTTCAGCCGGGCGTGTAGTGGACGGCGCAGTACTATTCGATTTGACAACTACAACTAGTATATTATAAAAAACAAAGAAGAGTAGTAAAGATAGAGATAAGAATAGAGACTAGGGAGGAGCACCATCTACTACTTCGTGGGCTACTCCTGCGCTCCATTCGGCGGCTGCAACGTCCCCTACAGCCACTCCCTCCTGCACTCCATTTGGCGGGCGCTGTTGAAATTTGGGGAGCGCACTCTCGCGACTGCTAGCAGCGACGACTTCACCAACTACGACTTCTTCCCCGACCTCAGCAACCTCTTCCTCAACGACATGGGTGACAACCTCAACGCCAATGGTGCTGCTCCCGTTGCACCGTATGTGTTTTTGTCCTTCCTGTTTGAAATCGTGGTAGAATTCATGTTTCTAGTCTGTGTCCTAGATTCGATCTATTCATCTACTATGCTAGTCCGCATGATTACTTTAATCTCAGTTATAGCCGTCATGATTTATTTTGTGCTTATTCGGACTAAATCTCGTAGTAGCTTGCTCATATATTCAACTGGTGGAACGTCCCCTACAGCCACTCCCGTTTCATGGACAGCCTGGTCGATGCCTCCAAGGAGCCCTTCATCTACTGCTGTGAGTGCCCGGTGCCGTTTTGGGGCTCGCCGGCGGACATCGTGCATCACCTAACGCAGGCGTGCGGCGATCACTACTGGCCCTTGGCGAAGAACATCAAGTATGATACGTGCTACCCGTTCATCATGCCGGAGTCGCTGGAGGATCACCGCCGCCTGCTAGTCTCGGAGGAGGATGACAACATCTTCCTCTTGATCATGGGCACCAGCGAGGCCCGCGCAGGCCGCCGCCCGGTCTCTGTAGTGTGCGTCAGGGGCACCGCCGCTGACACTGACACTGACACAAGGCCGATGTACGGGTGCGTTCTCACTATTCCTACCCCTCGGAGCTACGTGGGCGGCGACACTGGCTACGTCAAGCTGACTTGGACTCTGCCGAGCTGGGACCTTCCCGCCGATGTGGAAATGGAAGATGCACGGTATTATTTGACCCTCAACAATGTGCACGGGGACTCCAAGGAGGTTCACCTAGACATCTGCATTATCAAGTTAAATGTTGATCATTAGTATTCGCTCAATGTAATCCGCTGTCTAAGCATGTGGAGACTTCCATGCATGATCTTGCTCTATTGGAGTATCACACATGAATAAAAGTGTATCCATTTATGGTTTAGTCTAGAATCTTCCATGTATGAATTTTTACTACAGTAGCGGTGAAAGACTTATGATGAACCATTTCTTACATATCCTCTGCCCCCTTCCAAGTCATCCTGATTTAATCCCTCCATCTAGGTGTATAAGGGCATGGTTAATACTTAAATAGTATAGCTAACTGTTGACTATAAGAAAGTGCCATGTCATCTGTAGCCAACATGTATAACAATGGATACTCAAAAACTAATTCTTGATGATCATTTCTTGCAAAGCACAATAGAGTTATTTCTTCACAAGTTTTGGATGCAGGTTGAACAGTTGAATGCTTTTGTTTGCAAAAGATACTTTTGTATCTATTTCACCCGGATGTTTGTGAGCTCTAGAGATGAAATAATATCCGAAGAAACCTATCGATACCCGTTACACATGAGATGACCCCCACATCCTTTGTCAAAAGAAACAACTCCCCGATCAATGCATTTCACTCCTCCGTGCAACGCACGGGCACCTTACTATAGATTAGTATGACCAAAAATTGAACTAACATTATATATAGTACGATAAATGATGATGCATGTCACGTAAAATTATATCATTGAAAACTATGTTCAAATACGTATCCAACGATATTGTTTTTGTTGACATGCACTAACATTTTGTCAGTTAAATCTTCAGTCAAATTCAATGCGGGATAAACCATGACCGATGTAGTAAACCACGTCCGAGTACTAGTGTAGAGGGCGGTGCGGCACGGGAGTCTCACCCCACTCGTGGCGCGGCAGTAAAGCCGTCATATCACAAAACCCAACCACTCCCAATAATAAGTGGCATGGTAAAATAAACGGACAAGCAACCATCACACCCCTCCGTCTTTTTTGCATTTCATCTCTCTGCATTTACTTTATCCAGTTCATCTCGCACACTCGATCCCTTGCTACTACTCCTAGTATCCCTAGCTACTACTCCTAGGGCCAGTTCTTTTGGCGGCTTCCCCAGCTTTTCCCATAAGACTAGTCACAGTGGAGAGTAACATTAAGGCGCCTCACTCATTTATTTAGGCTTCTAAACTACTACTAGTAGTACCTCCTTTCTGGTTTATTCCTCACCATTGTAATTTGTGCTAAATTTTGACCAAAGATTTAACTGATAAAATGTTAGTGCATGTGACATGCACTAGCATTTCATTAGTTAAATTTATGATCAAAATTTGACACAGATTACAATGGGGACCAATAAACCAGGACGTAGGTAGTAGTTATGGGATTACTTATCTAGAAGCCTAAAAGAACTGGCCCCTGGTACTCCTACTAGTACTAGTACTCAAGTTGAAATTCCAATTGCACGGCGCAACAACTTGTTAGGCAAAAAATTCAATACAGGGTGTAGGAAGCGGTTTGGGAATTTGCGTGCCTTTCTGACCAGTGAGATACTCCGTACAAAGTACGACAGAGAAATAACCACAGAGAAGGAAGCTAAAAGTAAACAATCAAACGAGCATTTTTGCATTTGTCTTGCATTGAATCGTTTCACAAGCTTGACTAGTGCTATTTTTCTACTTTTACAAAAACCGCATCGTAATGTTAAAACGTGCATTTGCACGTACATAAGTAATAGTTGTACTCCCTCCTTCTAGGTGTATAAGTCTTCCCTCCTTCTTGGTCACGGTGCACAACCAAAGATGAATTATTGAGCTGGACGGAGGGAGTAGCACAGTCTGCAAGCATATATAGAGAGAGACGTGTAGTGCGATAGTATATTAAAGTTTGTGCTATATGCACGTACTTACAAAATGCGTACGAATACACAAGGTTTCCAAACTTTCCCTTTTATATACATATTTAAGGACGCTAATAATTCCTGGAAGTTCGGGATTTATCATTTGCGTCCCAAAACTAATGAGATCACCTTACGAAACAAAAATTATACTCCTACTAAAAGCCACGGCGCTCGTAGGAGCGCTTGCGGCGCGCCACGAGTGCCCTGGTGCGCGGCCGTTTCCTAGCTCGCCGACACAACGCCTCTTCCTAAGCCTCGCAACTCGCGAGGTGCTGATTGGCGGCTTAACGGTGGGCGAGCGCGATCTCACCGGTGTGGTGATCCGGCACCAATAGGTACTCCTCCTTGCTGGAAGCTGCTACCTCTTGAGCACTGCATTGGTTTTCCCTTGAAGAGGAAAGGGTGATGCAGCAGAGTAGCGTAAGTATTTCCCTCAGTATTTGAGAACCAAGGTATCAATCTAGTAGGAGGCCACGCATGAGTCCCTCGCACCTACACAAACAAATAAATCCTCACAACCAATGCGTTAAGGGGTTGTCAATCCCTACAAGGTCACTTACGAGAGTGAGATCTGATAGATATGATAGGATAATATTTTTGGTATTTTTATGATAAAGATGCAAAGTAAAGAAAGTAATAAAAACGGCGCCAGAAATAGCTTGTCGTCGGGAGATTAATATGATGGAAAATAGACCCGGTGGCCATAGGTTTCACTAGTGGCTTCTCTCAAGAGCATAAGTATTTTACGGTGGGTGAACAAATTACTGTTGAGCAATTGCCAGAATTGAGCATAGTTATGAGAATATCTAGGTATGATCATGTATATAGGCATCACGTCCGAGACAAGTAGACCGACTCCTGCCTGCATCTACTACTATTACTCCACACATCGACCGCTATCCAGCATGCATCTAGAGTATTAAGTTCATAAGAACAGAGTAACGCTTTAAGGAAGATGACATGATGTAGAGGGATAAATCCATGCAATATGATAAAAACCCCATCTTGTTATCCTCGATGGCAACAATACAATACGTGCCTTGCTGCCCCTACTGTCACTGGGAAAGGACACCGCAAGTTGAACCCAAAGCTAAGCACTTCTCCTATTGCAAGAAAGATCAATCTAGTAGGCCAAACCAAACTGATAATTCGAAGAGACTTGCAAAGATAGCCAATCATACTTAAAAGAATTCAGAAGATTCAAATATTATTCATAAATAAACTTGATCATAAACCCACAATTCATCGGTCTCAACGAACACACCGCAAAAGAAGATTACATCGAATAGATCTCCACGAAAGAGGGGGAGAACGTTGTATTGAGATCCAAAAAGAGAGAAGAAGCCATCTAGCTAATAACTATGGACCCGAAGGTCTGAGGTAAACTACTCACACTTCATCGGAGAGGCTCTAGTGTTGATGTAGAAGCCCTCCATGATCGATGCCCCCTCCGACGGGGCTCTGGAACAGGCCCCAAGATGGGATCTCATGGGTACAGAAGGTTGCGGTGGTGGAATTAGGTTTTTGGCTCCGTATCTGATCGTTTGGGGGTACGTAGGTATATATAGGAGGAAGGAGTACGTCGGTGGAGCAACGTGGGGCCCACGAGGGTGGAGGGCGCGCCTGGGGGGGTAGGCGCGCCCCCTACCTCGTGGCTTCCTGGTAGCTTTCTTGAGGTAGGGTCCAAGTCCTCTGGATCATGTTCGTTCCGAAAATCACGTTCCCGAAGGTTTCATTCCATTTGGACTCCGTTTGATATTCTTTTTCTGCGGAACTCTGAAATAGGCAAAAAACAGCAATTCTAGGCTGGGCATCCGGTTAATAGGTTAGTCCCAAAATAATATAAAAGTGTATAATAAAGCCCAATGATGTCCAAAATAGAAGATAATATAGCATGGAGCAATAAAAATTATAGATACGTTGGAAACATATCAAGCATCCCCAAGCTTAATTCATGCTCGTCCTCGAGTAGGTAAATGATAAAAACAGAATTTTTGATGCGGAATGCTACTTGGCATAATTTCAATGTAATTCTTCTTAATTGTGGTATGAATATTCAGATCCGAAAGATTCAAGATAAAGTTCAATATTGACATAATAATAATACCTCTAGCATACTAACTAAGCAATTATGTCCTCTCAGAATAACATGGCCAAAGAAAGTTCATCCCTACAAAATGATATAGTTTAGTCATGCTCCATTTTCGTCACACAAGAATGCTCTCATCATGCACAACCCCGATGACAAGCCAAGCAATTGTTTCATACTTTAGTAATCTCAAACTTTTTCAACCTTCACGCAATACATGAGCGTGAGCCATGGATATAACACTATGGGTGGAATAGAATATGATGATGGGGGTTATGTGAAGAAGACAAAAAAGGATAAAGTCTCACATCAACGAGGCTAATCAATGAGCTATGGAGATGCCCATCGATTGATGTTAATGCAAGGAGTAGGGATTGCCATGCAACGTATGCACTAGGGCTATAAATATATGCAATCTCAACAAAAGAAACTAAGTGGGTGTGCATCCAACTTGCTTGCTCACGAAGACCTAGGGCTCTTGAGGAGGACCATTGTTGGAATATACAAGCCAAGTTCTATAATGAAAAATTCCCACTAGTATATGAAAGTGACAAAACAAGAGACTCTCTATCATGAAGATTATGGTGCTAGTTTGAAGCACAAGTGTGGTAAAAGGATAGTAACATTGTCCCTTCTCTCTTTTTCTCTCTTTTTTGGGCCTTCTCTTTTTTTATGGTCTTTATCTCTTTTTTATTCCTCACTTGGGACAATACTCTAGAAAATGATGATCATCACACTTCTATTTATTTACAAGTCAATGATTACAACTCGATACTAGAACAAAGTATGACTCTATATGAATGCCTCCGGCAGCGTACCGGGATATGCAATGAACCAAGAGTGACATGTATGAAAGAGTTATGAATGGTGGCTTTGCCACAAATACTATGTCAACTACATGATCATGCAAAGCAATATGTCAATGATGAGCGTGTCATGATAAACGGAACGGTGGAAAGTTGCCTGGCAATATATCTCGGAATGGCTATGGAAATGCCATAATAGGTAGGTATGGTGGCTGTTTTGAGGAAGATATAAGGAGGTTTATGTGTGAAAGAGCGTATCATATCACGGGGTTTGGATGCACCGGCGAAGTTTGCGCCAACTCTCAATGTGAGAAAGGGCAATGCACGGTACCGAAGAGGCTAGCAATGATGGAAAGGTGAGAGTGCGTATAATCCATGGACTCAACATTAGTCATAAAGAACTCACATACTTATTGCAAAAATCTAAAAGTCATCAAAAACCAAGCACTACGTGCATTCTCCTAGGGGGATAGATTGGTAGGAAAAGACCATCGCTTGTCCCCGACCGCCAATCATAAGGAGGACAATCAAAGAACACCTCATGTTTCAAATTTGTTACATAACGTTTACCATACGTGCATGATACGGGACTTGCAAACTTCAACACAAGTATTTCTCAAATACACAACTACTCAACTAGCACAACTTTAATATCACTACCTCCATGTCTCAAAACAATCATCAAGCATCAAACTTCTCTTAGTATTCAACACACTCATAAGATTTTTTTTACTAATCTTGAATACCTAGCATATTAGGATTATTTAGGCAAATTACCATGCTATTTAAGACTCTAAAAATAATATAAGTGAAGCATGAGAGATCAATAGTTTCTATAAAACAAATCCACCACCGTGCTCTAAAAGATATAAGTGAAGTACTAGAGCAAAAACTATATAACTCAAAAGATATAAGTGAACACATAGAGTATTCTAATAATTTCCGAATCATGTTTGTCTCTCTAAAAAGGTGTGTACAGCAAAGATGATTGTGGTAAACTAAAAAAGCAAAGACTCAAATTATACAAGACGCTCCAAGCAAAACACATATCATGTGGTGAATAAAAATAGAGCTCCAAGTAAAGTTACCGATGGAAGTAGACGAAAGAGGGGATGCCTTCCGGGGCATCCCCAAGCTTTGGCTTTTAGGTGTCCTTAGATTATCTTGGGGGTGACATGGGCATCCCCAAGCTTAGGCTCTTACCACTCCTTGTTCCATAATCCATCAAATCTTTCACCCAAAACTTGAAAACTTCACAACACAAAACTCAGCAGAAAATCTTGTGAGCTCCGTTAGTGAAAGAAAACAAAAGACCACTTCAAGTTACTGTAATGAACTCATTCTTTATTTATATTGGTGTTAAACCTACTGTATTCCAACTTCTCTATGGTTTATAAACTACATTACTAGCCATAGATTCATCAAAATAAGCAAACAACACACGAAAAACAGAATGTGTGAAAAATAGAACAGTCTGTAGTAATCTGTAACTAACGCAAACTTCTGAATTCCAAAAAATCAGCCAAAATATGAAGACCTAGGAAATTTGTTTATTGATTAGTATCAATTTGAATCAGTATTTTGTCACGTTCTGGTGATTTTTAACAATTGTTTTTGTGAACAGAAAGTTTTTGGAAATTACAGCAAGATCAAATAACTATCATCCAAGAAGATCCTATAGGTTTAACTTGGCACAAACACTAATTAAAACATAAAACACATATATCTAGAGGCTACAGCAAATATTTATTCCTAAACAGAATTAAAAAGAAAAAAAACTAAAAACAAAATTGGGTTGACTCCCAACAAGCGCTATCGTTTAACGCCCCTAGCTAGGCATAAAAGGAAGGATAGATCTAGGTATTGCCATCTTTAGTAGGCAATCCATAAGTGGCTCTCATAATAGATTCATATGGTTATTTTATTTTCTTTCTAGGAAAATGTTCCATGCCTTTCCTTAACGGAAATTTGAATCTAATATTCCCTTCCTTCATATCAATAATTGCACCAATCGTTCTAAGGAAAGGTCTACCAAGAATAATAGGACATGAAGGATTGCAATCTATGTCAAGAACGATAAAATCTACGGGCACATAATTCCTATTTGCAATAATAAGAACATCATTAATTATTCCCATAGGTTTCTTAATAGTGGAATCCGCAAGGTGCAAGTTTAAAGAGCAATCATCAAAATCACGGAAACCTAGCAAATCACACAAAGTTTTTGGAGTCGTGGAAACACTAGCACCCAAATCACACAAAGCATAGCATTCATGATCTTTAATCTTAATTTTAATAGTAGGTTCCCACTCATCATAAAGTTTTCTATGGATAGAAACTTCCAACTCAAGTTTTTATTCATAAGATTGCATCAAAGCATCAACGATATGTTTGGTAAAGGCTTTATGTTGACTATAAGCATGAGGAGAATTTAGCACGGATTGCAACAAGGAAATACAATCTATCAAAGAGCAATTATCATAATTAAATTCCTTGAAATCCAAAATAGTGGGTTCATTAATATCTAATGTTTTGATATCTTCAGTCCCACTTTTATCAATTGCATCAAGATCTAAAAACTCTGAATTTCTGGAACGCCTTCTAGGTAAAGGTGGATCATATTCAGTCCCATCATTATCAAGATTAATATTGCAGAACAAAGATTTAATAGGGGACACATCAATAACTTTTAGATCTTCCTCTTTATTTTCATAGGAACTAGAAGAACACGCTTTCACAAAACAATCTTTCTTAGCACGCATCCTAGCGGTTCTTTCTTTGCACTCATCAATGGAAATTCTCATGCCTTTGAGAGACTCATTGATATCATGCTTAGGAGGAATAGATCTAAGTTTTAAAGAATCAACATCAAGAGAAATTCTATCAATGTCCCTAGCCAATTCATCAACTTTAAGCAAATTCTCTTCAAGCAAAGCATTGAAATTCTTTTGCGAATTCATAAATTCCTTAACACTAGTCTCAAATTCAGAGGGCATCTTATTAAAATTTTCATAAGAATTGTTGTAGGAATTACCATAATTATTAGAGGAATTACTAGGATAAGGCCTAGGATTAAATTTTCCTCTATACGCGTTGTTAGCAAAATTATTCCTACCAACAAAATTCACATCCATAGATTCATTATTATTCTCAATCAAAGTAGACAAAGGCATATTATTAGGATCAGAAGAAACACTCTTAGTAGCAAATAATTTCATAAGTTCATCCATCTTTCCACTCAAAACATTAATTTCTTCTATCACATGCACTTTTTTATTAGTACATCTTTCAGTGTGCCATTGAGAATAATTAACCATAATATTATCTAGGAGTTTAGTGGATTCTCCTAAAGTGATTTCCATAAAAGTGCATCCCGTGGCCGAATCTAAAAGATTTCTAGAAGCAAAATTCAATCCGGCATAAATTTTTTGTATAATCATCCACAAATTCAAACCATGTGTTGGGCAATTACGTATCATTAATTTCATCCCCTCCCAAGCTTGTGCAACATGTTCATGATCAAGTTGCTTAAAATTCATAATATCATTTCTAAGAGAGATGATCTTAGCGGGAGGGATATACTTAGAGATAAAAGAATCTTTGCACTTATTCCAAGAATCAATACTATTTTTAGGCAAAGACAAGAACCAAGCTTTAGCACGATCTCTAAGAGAAAAAGGAAATAGCTTCAATTTAACAATGTCATTGTCTACATCTTTCTTCTTTTGCATATCACACAAATCAATGAAGCTATTTAGATGAGTAGAGGCATCTTCACTAGGAAGGCCGGCGAATTGATCTTTCATGACAAGATTCAATAAAGCAGCATTGATTTCACAAGATTCAGTATCGGTAAGAGGAGCAATCGGAGTGCTAAGGAAATCATTATTGTTGGTATTGGTAAAGTCACATAATTTGGTATTATCTTGAGCCATCGAGACAAACAAGCAATCCAACACACAAGCAAACAAGACGCAAGCGAAAAAGAGGCGAACGGAAAAGAGAGGGCGAATAAAATGGCAAGGGTGAAGTGGGGGAGAGGAAAACGAGAGGCAAATGGCAAATAATGTAATGAGGGAGATAAGGGTCTGTGATGGGTACTTGGTATGTTGACTTTTGCGTAGACTCCCCAGCAACGACGCCAGAAATCCTTCTTGCTACCTCTTGAGCACTGCATTGGTTTTCCCTTGAAGAGGAAAGGGTGATGCAACAAAGTAGCGTAAGTATTTCCCTCAGTTTTTTAGAACGAAGGTATCAATCCAGTAGGAGGCCACGCACGAGTCCCTCACACCTACACAAACAAATAAATCCTCGCAACCAACGCGATAAGGGGTTGTCAATCCCTACACGGTCACTTACGAGAGTGAGATCTGATAGATATTATAGGATAATATTTTTGGTATTTTTATGATAAAGATGCAAAGTAAAGAAAGTAATAAAAACAGCGCCAGAAATAGCTTGTTGTCGGGAGATTAATATGATGAAAAATAGACTCGGGGGCCATAGGTTTCACTAGTGGCTTCTCTCAAGAGCATAAGTATTTTACGGTGGGTGAACAAATTACTGTTGAGCAATTGACAGAATTGAGCATAGTTATGAGAATATCTAGGTATGATCATGTATATAGGCATCACGTCCGAGACAAGTAGACCGACTCCTGCCTGCATCTACTACTATTACTCCACACATCGACCGCTATCCAGCATGCATCTAGAGTATTAAGTTCATAAGAACAGAGTAATGCTTTAAGCAAGATGACATGATGTAGAGGGATAAATCCATGCAATATGATAAAAACCCCATCTTGTTATCCTCGATGGCAACAATACAATACGTCCTTGCTGCCCCTACTGTCACGGGGAAAGGACACCGCAAGATTGAACCCAAAGCTAAGCACTTCTCCTATTGCAAGAAAGATCAATCTAGTAGGCCAAACCAAACTTATAATTCGAAGAGACTTGCAAAGATAACCAATCATACATAAAAGAATTCAGAAGATTCAAATATTGTTCATATATAAACTTGATCATAAACCCACAATTCATTGGTCTCAACAAACACACTTCAAAAGAAGATTACATCGAATAGATCTCCACGAGAGAGGGGGAGAACATTGTATTGAGATCCAAAAAGAGAGAAGAAGCCATCTAGCTAATAACTATGGACCCGAAGGTCTGAGGTAAACTACTCACACTTCATCGGAGAGGCTATGGTGTTGATGTAGAAGCCCTCCATGATCGATGCCCCCTCCGGCGGAGCTTCGGAACAGGCCCTAAGTTGGGATCTCACGGGTACAGAAGGTTGCGGTGGTGGAATTAGGTCTTTCGCTCCGTATCTGATCGTTTGGGGGTACGTAGGTATATATAGGAGGAAGGAGTACGTCGGTGGAGCAACATGGGGCCCACGAGGGTGGAGGGCGCGCCTAGGAGGGGGGTAGGCGCGCCGCCCTACCTCGTGGCTTCCTGGTAGCTTTCTTGACTTAGGTTCCAAGTCCTCGGGATCATGTTCGTTTCGAAAATCATGTTTCCGAAGGTTTATTCCGTTTGGACTCCCTTTGATATTCTTTTTCTGCGAAACTCTGAAATAGGCAAAAAACAGCAATTCTGGGCTGGGCCTCCGGTTAATAGGTTAGTCCCAAAAATAATATAAAAGTGTATAATAAAGCCCAATAATGTCCAAAATAGAAGATAATATAGCATGGAGCAATAAAAAAATATAGATATGTTGGAGACGTATCAGAAGCGTGCACCCGGTCCACGTACCGCCAATCGTAGATGAGGCGCTTGGGCCCGAGTGCACTCAGTGCTTCGGCACGGGCGTCCTCCGCCACCCTCACGGCCCTCACAAGAGCCTTCTGCCAAAGAGCCAATTGCCTGACTCTCTCGGATGTGACATAGGCCTGCCAGGCAGCTTGTCCCGCGGTGCATTTCTCTTCCTCGGCCTTCTTCTCCACCTCTATTTTGGCGCGCTCTGCTGGAGGCAAAACCTCCCACAAGGCGACATCCATTTCTTTCCAAAGCTCCTCAAGGCTGGGGGCTCGACGGGTGGCGCAGCGTTCTCCTCGTAGCGGGGAGCCGATGCATCCTCCGTCATGTGTGCTGGCGAGATTGGGAACGCTGACGCATCCACCTCGACGCGTCACGACGAGGAGCGGAACACTGACGCGTCGTCCTCAACTAGTGGCAACGAGGAACGGAACGGCGACACGTCCACCTCGACGCGTCACGGCGAGAAGCGGAACGCCGACGCGTCCTCCTCGACTAGTGGCGGCGAGGAACGGAACGGCGACCCGTGACCGTCTGTGCGGTGCAGCGAGGGGTGCCTAGGGCTTGGGAGGGGCGATGCCATGGTGGTCGACGTGAGAGGGAGGGGGAGGAGATAGCGATGAACGTGAGCGTTCTTCCGAATGTCGTGGGAGGCAAAGTATTTATAGCGAGCAATGGCACACCTACGTAAGATATGGATGGAGCTGCACTGACTTAACTGTAGGTCCAGTTGCATCACTGACATGTGGGCCAGAACCCTGTTGGACCCATATGTCAGTGACCCAATGCACCTGCAGTTAAGTAACTGAAGCAGCGTCCCGGGAGATATGTTGCGTGATTAACGTACTCCCTCCTTTCTGGTTTATAAGGCTCAATTCAAAAATCTCACCAACCAAGGTAGATGGTGAGTGGTGGAATACTTTTTGTAGTTTGCAAAAGCACCCAGTTAATGCTCTTGTTTTCCTCAAAAAAGTTTGTTTACCAATGCATTAATTGCAATGCATGCATGCATAAATTACATGCATTGGTCAATTTTCTCTTAATACTTGCATGCAATGATTTAATGCACCTTGGAATCTGAACATGTGATGGGAAACAACCAAATTGAGCCTTATAAAATGGAAAAACTAAAATTTTGAGATAAGCCCTATAAACCGGAAAGGAGGGAGTAACAGCTACATGGGCATATTTGTTGGAGTAAATTATGGGGGAGGGAAGGGGTGGAAATATTGCTGGTCACAACGGATTGGACGAGCGCGGGGGGAGGAGAGTCATGCATGCAGATTTTTTCCACACAGGGTGGAGTGGTGGGACCGCCAGAGGGAGAAGGAGAGTCTGGCAGGCATATTGTTTCCACACATGGAGAGGAAAAGATTTGAAGACGAACGGGCTTCCTGCAGGTATGGGGAACGGTGCATAATAAGTCTCATCTTGCATGTCGGGCTAGGTATAGTCTCAAGTCATTAAAAACATACACGCCCCACACATGTTCATATTTCAAGGTGCACTAAATTATTGCACGCAATGATTAAGGCTGGCCATAATGGTGGTATCTTAGCTGGTATCGTGCACACGGGAATAGCAAACATGCTGATGTGGCAAAGAATTAAAGAAGAGAGGGGGGTTAGAGTAACTAGTGTTCATGCATGAATTGGTAAACACATTTTTTTGTGAAGAACTACCAAAACTATTCCACCGCCTCTATCTTGCTAAGAGTAGGTGAAAATTTTGAATCGAGCCCTTTAAACTAGAAGGGAGGTAGTAGTACTCTAATAGCTAACCTTGGCCCTGTTTGGATCCATGTGTTAGAGTTAGTTTGGGTTAGTTTGAACTCAACTAACCCAAAAAAAATCTAACCCACCCAAGAGGTGCTTATTTGGGTTAGTTCTTCTCGAGGCACTAAAAAACACATTTTTCTCTCGCTCTCCCTGCAGCAGATCCCTCCCCACTTCCTCGAAGCTTCTCGTTCTCTCCCTCCCTCTTGCACCGCCCATGAAGGCACCTCGCCGTATCCGTGCTCCATCTAACCCTGTCATCCAAACACCTCTTTCGCTAGAGTTACTTTAGGGTTAGTTCAGGATTAGAATCTTTAACTCATCTAACTCATCCAATAGTAGTTCTTATACTCATAATAATTAGTATTGTAGATATTGATATTTTTAGTATAAATTTGGTCAAACACTTTGCAAACAGTTGACGGAAGTAAATTTGGTCAAATATTTTTAGTATCATGCATGCGAAGTAGGCAAAAAAAATTCTCATTTATAGCCGGTCAAAGTCTCAAAGGGCGTGACCGCGCGAGGGAGGCGAAGGTCGTGGGAGGCGCGACGGTTGACAGAATTAAGTGAAGTTACCCACGCGCCGGCATGGCGTGCGAACAGGCAGAAGCTATACCATCAGGCCTATGATATGGGTCTAGTAGACATGACATCTAGTGGGTCCCGCATAGTTCTCGAGAACTCTTTGGGGGCTTGTAGCCGTTTATCCACCGGGCAAGCCAGCAGCCCCACGCCATTCGCACGCCCTACTCATCCCCGTCTTCTACTAGTATAGTACCTTACAACAGATCGCTCCCAGTCGTCCCGTCCTTTCACATTACACCAGTTCAACTTCTCCTAACCCTCCTCCAAAATCCATGGCCTCCCAAATCTCCATGGTCACTGCTGAGTACCAGGTTAGAGCCATCACCGGTGATGAGTTCTTCGTCATCTACACACGTGGATCCGTGACGGTGAAAGCATGCCTTGCTCGCTTCCTACGCATGTTCAAAAGTTCAAGGGATGAGGGGGTCGCTGGGCTAGATGTTGAGTACACCACAGTCCTACAAAGAGAGAAGAAACTAAAGGAGGCAGAGAAGAAGAAGCCTGCCGTGATCCAGGTTTGAGTACATAATGTGTGCTTGGTCTACCACATATGCCATGCCGACATTGAGTGCCAGGATTTTAAGAACTTCCTCAAGGACGAAAGAGTGAAATTCATTACTGTAGACTTTAGGAATGACAGGGATGTCCTGGGTCGGATAGGCCTCGTTGTAGGCCAGCCCTTCGATCTCCAGAAGGCAAGCCTGGTGTCTTCCTCTCAGCCTTCAATGCTGACCCTAGCAGCAGCCATGATTGATCCTTCGTATGCTAAACTGAAGAAACCTCACCACGAGTTTCATCATGCATGGGAGTCGAAGACATTAGATGAAGGTCACATCCTGTACACAGCAATGGATGCCTACCTTTGTTTAAATATCTACAAGGGTTGGATGAAGAAGCAGAGCCCAGTGTCCGGTTCAAGCAAAGAAGCGTCGGCGAAGAGGAAGAGGAAGAGGGACGAGGACGAAGTCGAGGACGTGGACTCGGACTCCGAGTAGGTGGCAGTGCCGTCACTCATGCTGGTTCTACTGCAGTGTCAAGCGGACTAGTTGCTTAGTTTATTTTCAAGGGTGTGTTGTGCTGAGGCCCCAGTAGAACTATGCTTACGTTCTTTCTCGTTATTTGAACTCTTTAGTACGTACAGTAGTACTAGTACTATGTCTTACTACTGTTCTTCTTGCAGTTGGTACTACTGCTCGTATCTTCGTGTTCCTACTGTACTTAAACGTTCGTACTAGTAGTATAATTTGGGTCAATCAATTTGTGAAAGAAGTTCGACAGAGTGAAGGAACAAGACGACAGAGAAGCTACCCCAGTATCTATATTAGGGTGGAAGGGTGCCCATGATCTATTTTATGAGTGTTGAGTGTGGAATGTAGTTTGCCAGAAAAAATGGATCATGCCCGGGGTTAAACAGATGGCGGGGGTGGGGGGGAGCATGGCGGTAGTAGGCGGTTCAGGGGAGGGCGCGACGGCGGCGGCAGGCGGTTAGGCGTGTGGCGGGCTGAGAAGATGAACCGTGCATCAATTTCGGAGGTTGAAGAAGCCCTTCTAGCCATCCATGTTGCATCAAACGGCTCACAAGAGTCGACTGACCCAAATTGCTCCTTCAGATTGCAGGATCCACGTGGCATTCAAGGTCTCGAAGGTAGATTCCGCGTCCGCACCTGGTTTGCGGGCTCGACGCGCGTGCGACCGGATTCCGCCATGACAGCCACCATGTGCGCCTCCTCCGCACGGGCGGAGATGACAATGACACGCTAGTTCCTCATCGCCGGCATGCTGGAGCACGCGCTCGTCCTCCTCTTCGTATGTTGCGTGCATAGACGCGGCTCCACCAGCTGCTCGTGTCCTTGGCAGCGCGGTGGCATCGCGAGGAGAGACTGCAGATGACGTGAGCGGGCGAGCCTTCGGCTTGGCGGCGACACGGCGGTGATGGGCGAGAAATTGTTGGACGGAGCAGGTGGGCGCCGGCTTGCGCAACAACGGCGGCGGCATATTGATGAGTGTGCGTATGGGAGCTTAGTTTAGTTTTATATAGAGTTGGTCAAACTAAAAGAAAACCGTACTAGTACACGTAAACACTAAACTTAGGCAGCACTTTTATTAGTTACCACAGCCACGATACAGAATCCTGTGCAAGCGCGTGAACCATGGCCGCGCGGTCGATCGAATGGTGTGCCACCGTGTCGCGCTCGAAGGACATCCACCGAACCTTTTTGTGTGTGTGAAAACAATCCCCGAATATTACTCAAATTTTTTTTACAGGAAAAGTTCTTGACGCTACAATATTTCCTTATATTTGAATTTAGCTCCAGTTCGTGTTTATTTGGATTTGGACGTTTTAGGTGCGCCCTAGTTTTTTTAATACTAATTTTGTGTGTGTGACTGAGAGAGAACGTGTGTATGTGTCCATATGTGTGTTGTGGCGGAAGGGCAATGTGGAGACGGTGTGCGTGTGATAGAGACATAGAGAGGTGTGAATGTGCAAATGATCATGCATGAGTGAGACATAGATAGATGCCGATACGTTCTGTATACATGAGAGAATGGTCTTCTATTTTACTTGTGTGTGCGTGTGTGAGAGAGAGAGGAGCATCTGTAACACAACAACCATCTCTCTCGATTCGTCCGTCCCTCGCATGATCGCATGTAACACATGCATGAACACGCACATTTTGACACCCTCACCCGGCCCCTGCCCACCTCAAGGCCCGCACATCGCTCTCTATCTCGCACGCACAATCTCTTCGTGAATACCATGTTTAGCATGTAGCTTTCCGTCACATACACACACATTTCTCTCCTTAGGTTTGTTTTCTCTCAAAATCTGACACACACACACACAGCACACAACACACATCACAGACACACCCCCTCCCCCGAGCACACAATTCATCCCCATCCAGGGTTATATGGCGACCACTCTCGCTTGTGCTTCTCTGCACCCCAGCATGCACAACACCTCGATCTTCAAAGAGGGCATCGAGGAGATCGAAGACGGCGACCACACTGCACAAGAGAATGCGGGGCCATTTGGAAGCAGGATGATGTGACGACGGCTGACTGACTCCTCCCCCCACCCTATGTCTCTCGCACAAAATTACCAATCCCTCTCTCCCCCGCACAAATTTATCAATCCCTCAACCCACGAGATCCTTCACCTCTCGTCCATGGATTTCCAGCTCGCTCATCAAACCTGTTGTCTCTTCTCCTTCCACGTGTACAAAATCTGGATGCACACGCATCTCACGTATATTACATGTCTCCATCTTTCTAACATAACTAACTTCTTCCTCTCTCTTTCTCTCTCTATCTCCCTCTCTCTGTTTCATTAGGTTTGTCTCCTACTCTCTCGTCGACATCATACAATCTTTCCCGCCCTATCTGCTCCATATTCGCAAGCTCTCTCTGCACGTTTCATTCACACATTGGGATATGTTCAAAATGTTGCTTTTATAATGGCTGATGTAGAACTATTGTTGTTTTTGTTGCATCCTACAAAGTAATAACTATGAAATGCATTTTGATTGTCATTTGACTGGGATTATGCGAGTTTGAGCATGTTGTGAAGTACTATAGACCTCGTATACATCTTGGAATTCGACAATGATTGTAACTATTGAATTGTATAGACCATTACATTCGAAGTCAGTAGCCTAATATATTTATTTCACAATTTCAACAAATGATTAATTCACTACATACTAAGAAAACAAATGTGTACACCCTCTGTTTTTATTTAAGTCAGCGTATTAGCATTGGTCAAAGTCAAGTTTTATAAACTCTCAGAAAGTTTATAAAAAATATTAACATATACAATAACAAATAAATACCATTAAATTCATTATTGAATGTACTTTCACATCATACATATCTGTTATGGTAAATGTTTATATTTTTTCTATAAACTTGGTCAAACTTTAGGAAGTTTGACTTTGGTCAAACCTAATATGTAGAGTTTATTAGTACTACTCGCTAGTTGCTTAGCCGAATCACCCAACACACCACACGGGGGGTTTAGTGTCACAAAATGTTGAGGTCGGCGGGAAAATCTCCCGCGACCCTGATTCGAGAAGTGGGAAGTTACCATCATTGCCTTCGGAACAGACGGATGACGGTTGGTAGGGGGCTGTTTTCGTAACTTCAGGTTCACCCTACCCAGCCAACCCCACCACGGCACTCAGAGTAGTACACCTGAATACTACCCATTTTCTATCCCCACCGCAAAATAGACTTCTCCACGACACCGTAGCCTTCGTGCTCCTCCCCTTCTACATCGGCGCACTCGTCCACCGTAGCGCTTCTGCCTCATCGACGACCTCGTACGCTGCACTGGAGCCAGTCCACCATCGTCGTCGTACACGGAGCCTCTTCCCAGGCACCGTCTTCCACGGTCTCGGGTCTGCTTCCTGGAAGTCGACGCCAAGCACAGAAGCACCACCGTCATGGACAATGAACTAACTCCCGTTGCCGACCATGAATCACAAAGGCCGCCGCGACCATCGTTCTCCTCCTTGATTGGTAATGTTGTATTGAATCACTTAGTAGTACATGTGTAGTTCCAATTTTGTTCATACCTACCCTTCAAATTTCCTGGGTGCTATTGTTCCCATAAAAGTAATATAGCCTCCATTTTTCTTGCCATGTTGAGATTTTAAAACCACGAGTGCGAACATGCAGAGGAGCAATGAAGACCAAACACGGGATATTGGGGACATCTTCAAGGAGCGTGGCAAGTTAAAGAGGAGCTACACCTAACCTGTAAAACAAGCTTTGGTAAGTAACACCCTTTCAATTACTTTCGTTTAGCCTCGTGTTCTTCGATGTGTATATGTTGTTGTTTCTGTTTCTCTTAAGCCTCGTGTTCTTCGATGTGTCATAAGAAGAGTCTTAATCGTCCTAATGCTTTCGTTTTTAGCTTGATGTAGGAAGTGGGTGTTCTCACCTTGTAGTATGTTTTTATTTTTTTCCTTTTGAATTCACTTCTTCCAGTTCTGTTTATCTGGCTTCTACTAAATGGATCTGGGTTGCTCTGAGTATTGATCTAAAAAACAAGTAACTTCATGTTAGGATGCAGTTCCTGCGAGGAGGGAAGTATGGTCAACCTCGAGATCATGTTTCCAGAATGAGGCTGGATTACACACAAGGTGTCAGTTCCCTAATGATGCTGGATTAGACACAAGGTGCAAATTCCCAGATGATGCTGGATTACACACAAGCCAGGTGGAGTCGTCAGCTGTTCGTGTCCTCGTGGCTCTAGTAAAGGCTGAAAGAAAGCGTGCAGCAGCCCTTGAGAATGTAGCTAAGTTCCTGAAGAAGCGAAAAGAGCAATCAGATGCTCTCTTCACCCATGCCAAAGAAGAGATGGAAGAAGCCATAAATAAGCTAGTAGAGGCGGAGCAGGCTAGGCATCTCCTGCTATCTAAAACCGTTGTCAATACAAAATTTCCTTTATAGTAGCTAGGTTCTAATGTTTATCCAGTCAACATGCCTGTTGTGATGTCCGTGCATCTACTGATGTGGCACAAAATATTTTTTTTCGGGTCATGTAGTAGCAACATTTAATTTCCAAACAATAACAGACGAAGCATTGGACATGGTATAGTTCACGCGCAAGCCCGACATTCCAAGTTCGACTTCCACATCAAACTCATGTTCACACATATCTCCACATTCATACATAATGTCCACAACCATGATTCACTTCAAAGCCAAAAAAAATTGAGGAGAGTTGTGAATAAGGAAAAACCTCTAGTTCCTGCTACCAGTGCGAGCACAACAAGTCAACCATGCGTAATTAATTATATTTTGCTCATTGTTTGTGTTCTAAAATGCTGGCTGGCACGCGGAAGGACGTGTTGCTGGCACATGCGCGGATACAATGAAGGCAGGCGGGGCAGTCTGAAGCGGGTTGCATGCGGCGAGGAGGCGTGTTCAGTCGGGCCTACAGCGAGTGGGGCTCTCTTGGCCGGTGCACCGGTTCAATACCTGCACTATGAGAGGTCGCGTCCGTGTCAGAGCAATCACTCCCTCCAGTCCTTTTTTGTTTGTGTATAACAAAATCTCATTTTCCATTCACATTTTACAAGTAAAATTCGTGGACAAACTTTGACCCAAAATACGATGGGGACTAGTAAACTAGAATGGAGGTAGTAGTTTTTTTAATCAAAGAAGGGTTTCCCCTTCCGATTTTCATTACTGAAAACCAACATCTAAATCTAAACCATAGTATTTGCCCTAGAACTACCAGGTTCAACATCTCGCAACATAAACCCATACAACCATACGCCAAGGAGGTACGTAGTACTATGAATTCCATTTTCACTCCATACCAATCGTTCTAAAAACTACTTAGTACTTATAACGCGCCATTGAAAATCGGAACTCTTAACCCCGCTAAAAAATGATATTTTAAATGTGGCAACTGGCGAGCCACCGCCTCCAAGTCGTTCACCTGTGGTCCCGACCATCAACTCCTACGGATCAAATTATCACGTGAGCTGACTATTCCTACAAAGGTGCGCTCCACCACGTACCCGGTACCCGCGAATGCCGCAATCGTGCACCTAGGGTTTTAGGGTTTATTTGTTAACGTTGCCTTTACGTAACACTCATGTGTGCGAGACAGCGAGAGATTGACTGCGTGCGTGCGCCTCTTCTCTTCATATATGTACTCCACCGTTTGTCTGGTGTCCAAAAAATTATAATAACTACTAGCAATGTGCCAATGCATTGCCACACGATCAGAGTAGATTAATATATATTCACCGATTTGATAGAAAAAAGTCTAGTTTTGAAATACGTATATCACTAAAAAAATGTTATGTTTCACTCAAAATATATTCCTTTGGCGGTTTTGATGAGATAAGGGAGGAATGTTGTTGGTTTCAAGATTCAAGAAGTGGTATATGTCTAATTTCTACTCTTACCAGCAAGATGCCCGTGCGTTGCACGGACCATCAAGATCTTGTGGGAGAAAAGGATGAATGGGGGAAGGCCTTCGGGTAAATTGCCATAGTTTCGTTCCTATCCGTCAGATATAAATCGGACGACCTATATTGCAGGATGGCAGGCCCACCATCATCACCAACTCTGTTTTTTTATCCCTACTCTTATAAAAAGCATAGTCGGTGATGATCATGTGCCTGCCATCCTGCAATATAGGCCGTCCGATCTATATGTGACAGATAGGAAGGAAACTATGGAAATTTTGCAAAAAGATACCCACACCCCTCTCCACACTTGCAAATAAGCCCTTCCCTTGTTCATCCTTTTCTCCCACAAGATAAACTACTCATATAAATGCATCTTCATGTTCCATGCACCGCATGGGCATCTTGCTAGTTGTTGCAAAAAGCCCATGTGAGAGAGAGAGAGGGAGAGAGGAGGAGGACGGAGTGCATGTGTGACAAAGACACAAAGAGTGTGTGTGCAAGAGGTATCGGCTTAAAATGAGGCGATAGTGTGTGTGTGCATGATCGAGAGGGCGTGTCTCAAGAAGGGAAGAAAAATCTACATAGATACAAGGAGCGGGAGAGAGACATGTATGCGATAGTGGAAGCACGAGTGTGCGGGTGTATAAACCTATCTAGAGGCTAGTCGATAAATGTTTGTGAGAGAAATACGAGTCGGGGGTGTGAAAGCGAGAATTTTGTGTGTGTCAGAGAGAGACGGTAGTCGGGAAGGGGAGTGGAAGCAGGAGTTGTGTGTGTGTGTGAGAGAGAGAGGAGGGGTTTGTTTGATCGGTAAACAAATGAATAATGTCAGTCTGGGATGGAGACGAAAAGGAGACGGCAACAAATGTTGTGTCTACAGGAGAGAGAGAGAGAGAGAGAGTAATTTTAGTGGTATGATTCATATCTAGAGACATATAGGGTGTGTGAGAGAATCCCATAGAGAGAAAGACAAAGTGAAAGACGAGTGGAGACTGTGTGTGTGCGGTGAAAAAGAAAGCTTAGGTACCTAGTGATACGAGAGAACGGTAGAGACGTGAGAGATAATGAAAACCGTGTAATGTATAATGATTGGAGAGTGTGACACTTCTCAAGGGAGACGTCGAGAGACCATGTTTGCGATGATAGGAGAAACATGAAGTGAGCGTGCGGGTGAGCTGGAGAAAAGAGAGTGATAGCTACATGAAGGAGCATGCAAGCGAGAGAGATGGGCGTGAAAGGAGTGAACATAAAAGGGATAATATTTGAGTTCGAGATGATGATACATGTAATCCATACTCGAACCAAAATTGATCTATCAAACATGCATACTCATATGAATTCACGCGCATCTATGTTATTTAATATGTAGATATTACTGACCCATACATTTTAGTAGCACATAATTTGGTTTAATTTTTTGAATTCAACCTTATGATTTTGAGATCATTGTATTTGTAAATCATATTATACATATAAAGGAGCAGAATTCTTTGTTGTTGTTTTGAAAGTATATATAAAAAATGATGTATATAGAATTTTATTCCAATCAAAAATGGATCCTTCCTGAAAAAATAGAATACAAGCGGGATTCGAATTGAGTTGGCACGGTAAACGTGCACTCTACAAAATTTGAACGAAGCGGGGAAAGTCGCTGTAACCGCCCGAAACCAAAATCTGCAAGATGGAAATTGCTACTGCTTATCCCTGCCACGCAAAGCCTATCTACTCGATTTCTATAGGTTTTGATAGGGGTAGGTTTGTAATTTCACTCAAACGTGACATAACCGCCTCTCACCCGGATTCATACATGATGGGTGCCAAAACATAGTGTGTCCTCGGCCGAAATCGACTCCCTCCCCGATTCATACAGGGCGCCAAAAACAAACTCTCATCGGCAAATATTCGCTGTATGCGAGATTACCGACCTATGCCCATCCGACTAATATTGCTGTGATGTAGGAAATTTGAAATGGGTGCTAAGTTTGTAAATTTCCTCACATTTAAGACAAGCTCGCCCTGAAGACATGGTTCCCCTTCCTCTCCACCTCCATTTCCCCATTCGTACTCTGTGGGCGCCAAAACACCCTCTCCACCCCAGCCTCCTCCGTCCGCCACCCCATCCACCGCCGTCCTCCTCCACCATGCCAGAGCTGATACCCCAGTGCCGCCGTCCATTACAAGAGATCGACCTCTCTCATCCACGACTTCGGACCAGGATCCTTGCATTCCATCCTCACGCTTCATCCCCGCCGTTGTCCACCTTGCTGGCGCCGCTCCTACGACCGTCTCATCCACCGCGCCCCACCGCCACCGTCTACCCTCCTAGATCTGCTTCCACGCCGCCGACAGCCACCGCTACCGCAGCACCGTCAAATTCTCAGCAGATGCATACACGGCGCCGCACCAGAGGCGGTACTCTTTTGTATCTGCTCAACTTATTTATCGCAGCAAGAAAATAGATTGCCACTGCTTTACTCTGATTTCTTGTCCATCACTTACTTGCTAGTTGAAAGCAAACATTGGTTGTGAAGTTGCCTTTGTCCGGTTTGCACCTTCAGATCCACCATGGCACGCTCAACACTATACTCCCAATGCTTATGGTTTTCGCCTTTTATATACCACACTAGTTAAATCACAGTAGACTAAATTTCAAAATTGGGTCAGTCGATTTTTCAGAGCTCGCCGGAGTTCACCGGTGCGAACGAAGGGGCTCGGGTGGGGACTTTGGTTGTGGGGGGCAATGGTGGGGCCTCGCCAAACAAAGAAAACTTGACGCGGGTGGGGGCGGGGGTGGGGGTGGTGGAGGAACACAGGCGGTGTGGGCCGATGGTCCGGCCGGCGGCCCGTGCGGTGTTCTATATGGGAATAATCAGAGATGAGGAAGAAGAAGAAGGGTTAGGAGAAGTAGGATCTTCATCCAACCACCTGAAATGGTTGACTGACCCAAATGACAAAAGTCACGCGACTTGCATGCACACATGGCTTTATATTCAGTACCATCATCGTACCTGCTTAGCACTGCTCCTGAATCCATCAAGCTAAACAACGTGCCACTCATAATTCCGAACTTGTTGCTCAAGTACGAATTTGATATGATGCTGATATTACTAAAACAGATAACATTTAATTGGTCAGCTAATGTTCCTACTTTACTTCGAAAAAGCACGTGCACCACATATAGAGAGAGAGCAGGGAGTTGCTTTCTTAATGCGCTCTAGTTCATCATGTGTGGGCACTGCGCAACGAACATTTTATTATCCAAAATCTGCTTGCTTTTCCTCTTCCGTTCTTCTTTAATAAGTACTCTCTCTGTTCAAGAAATACAAGTCTTTGTATAGATTCCACCATGGACTACATATGGAGAAAAATGAGTGAATCTACACTCTAAAATGTATCTGGATACATCTGTATGTGATCCATAGTGGAAATCTCTACCAAGACTTATATTTTGGAACGGAAGGAGTATGATAGTAGTACAGTATGTTCCTTGTAGTGAAGATGAGCAAGGACATTTGCAGTGTAGAGGTCTATACGGTCGGTTGGTATGGACACTTTGAACTCTTCGGGCCTCTTTGATTTGTAGGATTTTGTAAACATGGGAATAGGATTTGTAGTGGCCTGCCCACTGGAATCCTATAAGAATAGCAAGGAAATGCAGGGAGCTATGTCGGCTTTGAGAGTTACACTGATATTAACAGTACCGCACCTTCAGTTGAAGAGAGCTAGTATCCGAAGCCTTTCTTGCCGTACTGGCAATACTAGCACATACATTCCAACAAGTTCAACTTTGCTGATTTTACTCTGATGCTTACGATTTTCCCGTTATATCTACACTATGATCTGTGTAGCTGCTTTGTGTCGCACTAGCAGCAGTCCACTCTTGAACCTAAACACCGCAATGACTTACAAAATTGGCACCAAGGCATTGAGTGCCATTTTGGATGCAATGAAACTCATACGCTCCCCACCTGTTGATTCTTGTTCAGAATATGATCCTAATGACTATTCTAACCTCGAGGAGTCAAAGGCAGATGGCCTGTCCTGTTCACCCATCAAGGTGCATGTTCTAATTTGGCAAGGTTTTATTGATTTCGCGTATCTTGCATATGTTGTCTTGCATTTCTTCTACTTTGTTGCACCACCATCTGCTTAGTTTACTCATCATATATGTCGAGATGCCATGCCCACCATTATCAATACATATTCCATCTTTCATCATACCATGTTTTCCACTCAAATGTTGTTCTTGTGCATCAGACATCACAAAGGAAGAGGGTGATTGCCGAACCTGAAGGAGCACCAACAAAGTCCTTGAAAACGTGGTTGTGCCGAAGAAATCAGACAACACCTCACTTATATTGGCTGTACAACCAGTGACACAAAACGTAGGACCGACTCCAGCAGACTGTACCCATACTTCACTGGCTACACCACTAACCGCACCACACAGGACCTGCACTCCAGCAAAAGGTATGCCGATTTCCGTTGCCATAGCACCAGCCGTACCACAGAAAAATCCCACTCCAGCAAAAAGTACAACAAAACACCATTTTCACATCTTCTCGTCCCACTTACGTGTAAGTGCTATTATTCATGGTGATTATTTTCTTGTTTTCTGTTGATTGAACACATCAATGATTTACAGTAAATTGTTGTAAGTAGGCGAGGGTCAATCTGGATAGTCATGACGAGCAAAGCTTGGTTGCGCTTTTCAAGGAAGCATTGCAGCAGTATTGGTGTTACCTGAGGAAATCACACTTTGATGGCAAGTCTATAAACGAATTTTTGGTGAAGTCTCCTGTGCTAAATTTAGAAGACATTGAATGGAAAAACCTTGTTATGCACTGGTCTCGTTCCGAGGATGAGGTACTTTCTATGATATCGCATGACAATTTGAACTTCTACTTTTCCGCATGTGCCTTACGGATCTTTCTTGCAGGAAATCTGCTCGAAAAAGAATTCCGGTTTGAAAAGAACGACAGGATATCACAAATATGCTGCCCGCTGCTTTGCTCTTGTTAGTACCTGTTGTCCTTTATCATGTACTTGCATACATACTTGGTTCATTATGTGACAGCAGTATGCATGATAGCTTGCTTATCAATTGTTCGCTCCAAATTATCTGATTTGTATGAATGGTTACATTAGTGTAGAATATATCCAATGCCAATGAAAGTTTTTAGCTCTGCATTGTTCTTGTAAGTACCCGCTATCCTTTATCGGTGTACTTATATTGACAGGTAATTGTTCATGTACCATCACTCTACAACTTATTTTCCTTTGCCCTCCATTTTCTACACATAAGATCTATATTTACTCTTACCATAAGGTTGGATAACACTGATGGTACTAAAGAAGTTTAGCTCTGCATTGCTCTTGGCTGTACCTTTTGCCTGTATCACTGTACTTACATTTATAGCTACTTGGTTATGTAGCATCACTCTTCATCTTATCTTAAATATTCTCCATTTTTTCTTATATTGTCACATCTATATTTACTCTTAACAAAATGTAGAATAAAGGCAATGCTTATGAAGAAGATTCTGTGGTAAACTTCTTGAATTGCCCCCCATTAGCATGGACAAGGGCTTTATAGAGCCTGCCTTCACCAATAATGTAAGTTTGTCCTTCTCAAGCCTTCAAACTTTGTTGTGTATATTTGGTTAGGCATGACTGCAACAGCTGCTTATTTTTGGTGTTTGCATTAAATTGCATGTTTAAAGTTTATTATGTAGTTCATAAACAAAAGTTTGTCCTTCTCAATTTAAGTTTTCAGTTGTACAACCAAGTTCCTTCTTCATACCATGAAAATTAAACTATACAGAGCAAGTGATCTTCTTTTGCACTGCATGTATGCTTCTGTTCTTGATCCGTAATCCAGTGGTGTGGTGAACCTACCCACTACAACACAATGTCATATTCTGCAATGTCTTAACTATGAACAATGTCATATTATTCTACTATTATTTAAACCGTCTCTTTCTTTGCCAATCTGAAATGGGATAAATTGACAGCACACTAACCATTGATAGTTATGAGTTCTTGATCTGTAATCGAGTGGTGTCGTGAAGCTGCCAACTCCTTCACAATGTCATTTCCTGCCATGTCTTGACCTGAACAATACCATATTGTGTTAATGCAATTTTAAATTGTGTCACTTTATTTGTCAGTAAGAAATGTGATGAATTGTCAGCAGTGATACTTTTATGTGCAAAACATGTCATATGTCTGCTTGTTTATCTTTCAGAGTGAGGAGGATATAAGTGTTAAACAAGCACAGTCTCATCAGCTTACTCAGCTGCTTGCACTGCAGCTGCCCAGCAGGGCTAACCTTTCTTGAACTCTATTGAAGTGCTGTCGATTTTGTATATCATCTTGTCGGCGTGTTTAGTTGCACCGGTGGCGATCTTTGATGCCCCGTGTATGTAATCTGTTGTCTGCTTGTGCTTTATTATCATAGTGGCGAACTTCGATTCCCAGTGGATGTAATATGCCGTAATTTCTTTATTGTATAGTCTAGGTTTTTTCTTATTCACGATGCTGCAGTTATTTTACTGTATATATATATCCTGTTTTCACAGTAAACCGGCCAAACCGTAAAATTACGGTACATAATCGGGCCGTCATGCAATCATGATGCATGATCCGCATCATGGGCCCCATCATCTTAGTCCGTTAGAAGGCCTAAATGTAAACTGGCCCACTAGTAGATTCGGGCCTTTAATAGGCCGAGTAAACCGCCGGCCCTCTTTTCGCAAGAGAACTCAATGGGCTTTTAGGAGGCTGAAAAGTAGGTTGGGCCTGAAACGTGCCGAACAGCTCATGGGCCGGCAGAAGCCCAAAATGGACCCCGGCCCATGATTGTGCCAATCAAAATCACGGGCTTTTAACAGGACAAAATTGTCTCGGTCCTTGTTTGGCCCAATCGGATTATCGGCTGCGAGCAGGCCGGATGCAAACCGGGCCGTAGTTAGGCCCAACTATATGACGGGCGTTTAACAGGCCAAAATTAATTTAGGGCCGAAATGTTAAATGGGCCCTTAACAGGCCGAAACTAATATCAGGCCGAATTACTAAATGGCCCTTTAGCAAGTGGGCCCAAAAGCATAGCGTCTAGTTGACGGGCCGAATCTGATATGGGCCATAATTTAGCCCAAAGCCTCTTAAAGGGCCGGACCTGATCTGGGCCGTAATTTGGTCCAGAACATGGTAGGCTTTTAATGGGCTGGATCTCATATGGGCCATTGTTAGGCCCGGAACGTGGCAGGCCATTAATGGACCGGATCAAATATGGGCCGACATTTGTCCCAAAACATGGCAGCCAGTTAATGGGCCGGCCTACTAGGGTCCTCAAAATCTTGTGGGCCTATAGCTGGGCCGGCCCATTAATGTCGGCGAAATCTCGTGGGCCTTTAGCTGGGCCGACCCATTACAGTCCACAAAAATCTTGTGGGCCTTCACCTGGGCCGGCCCATTTTGGCCCGCAAAAATCTTGTGGCCCTTTACCTGGGCCGGCCCATTATGGCCCGCAAAATCTTATGGGCCCTTAGCTGGGCCAGCCCATTATTGTCCGCAAAATCTCATGGGCCTTTAGCTAGGCCATCCCATTATGGTCCGCAAAATCTTGCGGGCCTTTAGTTGGGCCGGCCCATTTAAACTTTATGGGCCACATTTGGGCCGGTCCACGTGTCAACATATCATAGGCGCATCTCGCCCATTGGATGAGTGACACATGTGCCAACGCGGAGCTGACACGTGTTTCCGTCAGCCAATCAGAATTTTACACGTGGAAAATCCCCATTGGTCCGGGCTGTTAACGGGTTATCTTATCCAAAACCGGACGTTCGATTACGGTGGATGCCACGTGTCGGTCACCCTTGACGAAAGCACTTCTGTGATGCGCGATTTATCGTCATGGAAGTGGACACTTCCATGATGATAATTTTGGTAATGTCATGGAACACTTCTACGACAGCACATGTATGACTATCTTGATTCTGTCATAAAATTGTCATGGATGTACATGCATGACAGAAAACGTGACCTACTGTGACAAACACGTATCATCACGGAAGTGTTTTTTTTTGTAGTGACAAGTGAACCAAGCCACAACAAATGAACCAAGCAGTAAGTAAACACCAATTGAACAATATAACATACTCCTAATAGAAGATCAGACAGTTAACCAAACCAAGCATGCTTAACAACTTGGAAATATTGCACCCTAAAGAATTGAACATCACATTTGCAGAATTAAACCAAGCAGTTAATTGAACACCACATTGCACGACATATAGAACATATACACTATAGCAGAAGATTGCATGGTGAAAGTAGATAGCACAATTCACTAGAATTTGTTAAGGAAAGGCAGTAGCTAGCAAACTGAACATGGGTCCTTATAGTGAGCTAATAAGACAAGCTACTCCTCATTGTCGGAGATATCGATGACGATTGGCTCCTTGGGCATGGAAGAGGGCGAGGCCTCCGCATTGTGGGTGCCCTCGTTGTAGTGGTGAGTTGCCTGAGCCGCTCTGGGCACCAACCCGCTGGCTCTTGAGATGAGGTAAGCACGTGCACGCTGAGAAAACACCTCGTAGTCTTCGTCTAAGGCACCGACGGTGGCCTCGAGAAAACGCCATGAACTGTCATTTAAAGCAGCCAACCGCGTCGCGACATCGGCGTGCGAGGCGTCAACGGTGTCCTCGATGGCGAGGTGCTCCTCCAAGATCTGGGGGTCGGCACGAATGGCAGCCATTGCGACCTCATCTGCGCGTGTGGCCGTGATTTGCTTCTCCGCTGCCAAATGCTCCTTGAGGTCCTGGCTATACTGCGTACACTATGGCTTAGGCCGGCGCTCATTTGGTGGAGGGGTCGGTGATTTGGGTAGAAGGTGTCGCGCTCGCTCCGGCGGTCGGGGCATGTGGGATGTGGAAGGAGGAGGAGGATGGGGGTCGGGTGTGGATTACCTGCCTGGATAGGCAAGGCCGAGCAGCATGAAGAAGGGCCGCCGGCGAGGAGGCGGCAACGCTGCAAGCAAGGAGTGAAGGTTTCAACTTGGAAAGGATGGCGGAAAGGGGGGAAATGCGGATTTTGGTAAGGGGGAGGGGGCGGGGAGGTAGATATTTCCGCAGAAGCCGGAAATTTGGAATCGCTTCAGACAAAAAACTGGCGCACAAAGTGTCATCAGAAATGGTCCCTTATTCAGACATGGTCCAAAGATATTTTGTGTTGCATCTCACACGTTTGGTTGTAATAAACTGTGTGGGATCTACTCGATTATTCGTCTTAATTTGAATTACATAATGGGGTCACAGCAGCCATGGACGGTGTTTGAATTGCTAGACCTTTTATCTGCAGTGATCATAAAAGAATTGTAATTATGCAGGGTTTGTTTGGACTTTTTTATGCATTAAGTGAGTTTTCAATGCATTTATGTGCATAATTAAAATTTGAACTACATGCACTTCCTCCGGTGCATATAAATTGGTTGAAAAATCAAATCTTTGTCCTTGGGTACATGCTTAGGTCCCATGCAAGAAATGCGAATGAATGTCAAACACCCTGCTACCGTCACTCGCCCGCAAACATTGAGATACCTGGTTTTTAAATTCTAGTAAATCCGGAACTCGTGTGAAATTCATGAAACTTGGCATGCTATCAGGGAGCAGCATCAACATGGCGTGGTAAAGTTTTTGTCCCATTTGGGGCAGGTTTGGGTATATGCCTCTCGCAAACCAGAGCTTCTCACAACAAGCATGATGGTTTCAGTAGGGAACGCCCCAACTTTGGGGACGAAACGATATCCATTGCCTCTAATTGCTTTCAATTTTTTTGTCAACATAGAGCAACAGGAGTGTTGTGTTATTTTTTGTGATTTTTCGGGGTTCATTTGGACATTTTTATGCATTAAGTGAGTTTTCAATGCATTTATGTGCATAATTCAGATTTGAACTACATGCACATGCTCCGGTGCATATAAATTGGTCGAAAAATCAAATCTTTTGTCCTTGGGTGCATGCTTAGGTCCCATGCAAGAAATGGGAATGAATGTCAAGCACCCTGCACCGTCACTCGGCCGCAAACATCGAGATACCTGGTTTTTAAATTCTAGTAAATCCAAAACTCGTTTGAAATTCATGAAACTTGGCACGCTATCATGGAGCGGCATCAACATGGCGTGGTAAAGTTTTTGTCCCATTTGGGGCAGGTTTGGGTATATGCTTCTCACAAACCAGAGCTTCTCACAACAAGCATGATGATTTCGGTTGGGAACGCCCCAACTTCGGGGGCGAAACGATATCCATTGCCTCTTATTGCTTTTAAATTTTTTCTCGTGTCAACATGGAACAACAGGAGAGTTGTGCTATTTTTTGTGATTTTTCGGGGTTCGTTTGGACATTTTAATGCATTAAGTGAGTTTTAAATGCATTTATGTGCATAATTCAAATTTGAACTACATGCACATGCTCCGGTGCATATAGATTGGTTGAAAAATCAAATCTTTTTTTCCTTGGGTGCATGCTTACGTCCCATGCAAGAAATGGGAATGAATGTCAAACACCCTGCCACCGTCACTCGGCCGCAAACATTTATATACCTGGTCTTTAAATTCTAGTAAATCCAAAAATCGTCTAAAATTCATGAAACTTGGCATGCTGTCATGGAGCGGCATCAACATGGCATGGTAAAGTTTTTGTCCCATTTGGGGCAGGTTTGGGTATATGCTTCTCACAAACCAGAGCTTCTCACAACAAGCATGATGGTTTCGGTAGGGAACACACTAACTTTGGGGACGAAACGATATCCATTGCCTCTAATTGCTTTCAAAAAAATTCTCGTGTCAACATAGAACAACAGGAGTGTTGTGTTATTTTTTGTGATTTTTCAGGGTTCGTTTGGACATTTTTATGCATTAAGTGAGTTTTCAATGCATTTATGTGCATAATTCGAATTTGAACTACATGCACATGCTCCGGTGCATATAAATTGGTCGAAAAATCAAATCTTTTGTCCTTGGGTGCATGCTTAGGTCCCATGCAAGAGATGGGAATGAATGTCAAGCACCCTGCCACCGTCACTCGGCCGCAAACATTGAGATACCTGGTTTTTAAATTCTAGTAAATCCAAAACTCGTTTGAAATTCATGAAACTTGGCATGCTATCATGGAGCGGCATCAACATGGCGTGGTGAAGTTTTTGTCCCATTTGGGGCAGGTTTGGGTATATGCTTCTCACAAACTAGAGCTTTTCACAACAAGCATGATGATTTCGGTAGGGAACACCCCAACTTTGGGGGCAAAACGATATCCATTGCCTCGTATTGCTTTGAAATTTTTTCTCGTGTCAACATAGAACAACAAGAGAGTTGTGCTATTTTTTTGTGATTTTTGGGGTTCGTTTGGACATTTTTATGCGTTAAGTGAGTTTTCAATGCATTTATGTGCATAATTCAAATTTGAACTACATGCACATGCTCCGGTGCATATAAACTGGTTGAAGAATCAAATCATTTGTCCTTGGGTGCATGCTTAGGTCCCATGCAAGAAATGGGAATGAATGTCAAGCACCGTGCCACCGTCACTCTGCCGCAAACATTGAGATACCTGGTTTTTAAATTATAGTAAATCCAAAACTCGTCTGAGATTCATGAAACTTGGCATGCTATCATGGAGCGGCATCAACATGGTGTGGTAAAGTTTTTGTCCCATTGGGGCAGGTTTGGGGATATGCTTCTCACAAACCATAGCTTCTCACAACAAGCATGATGGTTTCGGTAGGGAACGCCCCAACTTTGGGGGCGTAACGATATCCATTGCCTCTTATAGCTTTCTACTTTTTTTTCTTGTGTCAACATAGAACAACAGGAGTGTTTGTTATTTTTTGTGATTTTTCGGGGTTTGTTTGGACATTTTTATGTAGTAATTGAGTTTTCAATGCATTTATGTGCATAATTGAAATTTGAGCAACATGTACATGCTCTAGTGCATATAAATTGGTTGAAAAATCTAATCTTTGTCCTTGGGTGCTTGCTTAGGTCCCATGCAAGAAATGGGAATGAATGTCAAACACCCTGCCACCGTCACTTGGCCGCAAACATTGAGATACCTGGTATTTAAATTCTAGTAAATCCAAAACTCGTCTGAAATTCATGAAACTTGGCATGCTATTATGGAGGGGCATCAACATGCTGTGGTAAAGTTTTTATCCCATTTGGGGTAGGTTTGGGTATATGCTTCTCACAAACAAGAGCTTCTCACAACAAGCATGATGGTTTCAGTTAGAACACCTGTATGCAAAGTGAGAGCATGATTTGTGCATCTCTTGAACGTAAACAGTTCTTTTGGATGACCCGTGTGAATCACTAGCGGGCACGGCGCAGTACTATTCGATTTGACAGCGGGCGGCGCAGTTCCTGATACGGCTTTAATGCAGATGAGGGAGATGGTGGCGGTTTCCCCGAAATGTTGAATGGCCAATGATGCATCCTCCTTCAATTAGCATCGTGTGAATGCATGAGGGAAGTAATGGGAGGATAGGGAAAAGAGGCAGCACGATGTGAATGCAACGCAGTTTGCACTCATATAAAGGCGCCCCTCCATTCCAATGCATCTACCACATTGTACGCACCTAAGCATTTTCCTAAGCACCTACACTAATAAGCGCAAAAGTGCCCACTCCAGACCCATGGCGGCGATGCGCGCGAGCAGCCAGCGGCTGTGCCAGATGGTCCACGATGTCGGCCTGCGGCATGGCACTATGGATCATCTCCATACGGTGTTGGCGACCGGCTGGTGGATGGCCGCCGTCGACGCCAGCTACGACTCTTAGTTGGACCAGATGATCGTTCGTATCACCAACAGGTTCACCGTCGTCAAGAAGCTCGCAGACGACATCGCTGTACTCGTCCAGCCCGCGTGCCCGGGCTCCTCATTACCTGCCACCCTAATCGACCTCCATGGTCGGAACCTCTTTGAAGCACCGGTGGCCCTGCGACTGCCCGCCGACGCCACGAAGAATGTCCACCTAGAGCTCGCGCTTGCCGTGAGGCACCTCGCCCTGCAAGAAACCGTCGACCTACACATCCATGTGTACGAACAAATCATGTACATAGGTATCTACAAGGCAAGTGAGGACGCTACGACATTGGCCTTCTTCAGCCGGTTGGAAGCCTTGGATGCCTTAGTTGAGAAGCACCTTGACCTCACCACACAAGCCGCACGTCGGTGGCCCGGCCGGCGCACTGAGTTGAGGAGGAGGAGGTCGTACGTTGATGGATGCATGTTTCTTCTTGCCTCCTATAACCACCACTGTGATCACATCATCGTGGCCTTAATTCTTATTTTTCTATTGCATTCTCGTTCCAGTCAATACAGACATGTGCGATCCCTTTGCTCAATACAGACATGTCTGTTCCAGTCTTATTTTGATTGGCTTGAATGAATGTCTATCCCTTCGTTAGGCGCCGCGGCACGCTCTGCTCGCGTTCGTTGGCGCGCTCTGCTCGCGTCCGTCGACGCGCTCGGCTTGTGGACAGCTTTTCCTTGCGTGTTCAACTACTATATGAATATATATATGGTTGCTCGCCGTTGAGGCGACCGCAGAGCGCTCTACTCGTGTCCCTCCGTGCATGCTCTGCCAACGGTTGGGCGTGCGCATGATCACGTCGGGGGCCCTGTATGCATGCGCTTGCGCCACGCGCGTTGCCACGCGATGCAGTTACGTGCGGCATGCTGGAGTTACGCGCTGCAAATTAGAACTTCCATCAGGGCCTGCCGATATTCCTGGTCGTCCGGCTTCCCCTATAATTCCCGCTGCCATTATAACCTTAGTCTCTTCAACCTTTCCATCGCGCCCACAACAGAACAAGCACACCCAGACGACACATAGAGAGGGGATGTCTGGCGATGCTCCAACGGAGTTCGGCGAGCATAGAGTGGAGACCCACGCGAGGGAGACGGATCTCTCGGTGGTGTACACCATCGACTCGGCCGTGGTGGACGACTACATCAACAACGCTGAGCAGTTGCTTGCTGGAGACAAGTACAAGGTGGTCGGCATCGACCTCCAGTACACCGTCGGTCGTCCCGGCATAGATCAGAAGGTTGCCGTCGCCCAGTTGTGCGTGTGCCATCATGTCCTCATCTACCACTACTGCATGGCCACAGAGCCTTGCGACCATTTCAATAGGTTTGTCAACAGCACTGACTACAAGTTCGCCACGGTGGATACCACCAACGATGTAAAAGCGCTCGGTGTTACGGGCTTGGCCTGCAAGAACCTTGTCGAAATCCGTGACCACTACATGGTCTGGGGTAGCACAAAGAAGGACTCCCTGGTCGAACTTGCCTCAGCCATCATCGACCCCTAGTACGAAAAGATGAGCAGGATGCCAAGAGAACAAGTCCCGTATCCTGGCACGGGGCCTGGATGCGGCAATTGGATGAACCTCACCTTAGGTTTGCGGCCAAAAGCGTGTACAGATGCTATGAGATACACAGGAGGATCGTTGACATGAGGAAGTGCCTCGTTACCCAAATCGACGAGCCTGGATCGAGCCACAAGCAGAGCAAGCGGCATCACAAGAAGTAGATGATGATCAGATGATCATTTATGCTAGTTAATCATGCATGTAATATATAATTTACTTTATTGGTGTGTGTGGAAATGTCATGTGTGTAGTAGCCACCTATGTAATTATGCATGTAATAGTTTACTTTGGTGTGTGCAAATGCCATGCTTGTAGTAGCCACCTATGTAAGTGGATGTTTAATTTGGTTATGCAAGCATGTCCTTATAAGTGTGTGTATATATATGTTGTTGTTCTGTATGCAATCCCATCGCACAACACACACGTCTTGTTAAGTTGAACCATTTATGTTCTCTTGTGTCAACGCAAACAGTTCGTCCGAGTGAACCGCATGCCGTATATCGCACACACCTTCATCTGGCTGACCATTTCTTTTGTGTTGCCTAATCACAAACAGTTCATCCGAGTGAACCGTATGTTGTACATCGCACACCTTCATCTGGCTGACCGTTTCTTTTGTGTTGCCTAATCACAAATAGTTCATCTGAGTCAACCGTATGCTGTACATCACACACGCCTTCATCTGGCTACCCGTTTCTTTTGTTCCTCCTCATCAAAAACGGTTAATCTAACTGAACCGTATGCCCTGAATCACACACGCAACAAAAATCTGAACCGTGTTTGATGCATCCTCCATCACAAACGTTTTGCACCTTTTTTGACGGTTTTCATACACCACCGTTTGTGATTACTGCATCGCACACAGTTTCTCGAAGGGTCTCTGATCGTAGTGTCACACTAGCAGCATCCTGCAGTAGTGTGTGAATACATAAACAAACACTATGTCCCTAGTGAGCCTCTACTAGACTAGCTCATTGATCAAAGATGGTTAATGTTTCCTAACCATTAACATGAGTTGTCATTTGATAATGGGATCACATCATTAGGAGAATGATGTGATCGGCAAGACCCATCCGTAAGCTTAGCATAATGATCGTTCAATTTTATTGCTATTGCATTCTTCATGTCAAATACATATTCCTTCGACTATGAGATTATGCAACTCCTGAATACCAGAGGAATGCCTTATGTGCTATCAGACATCACATCATAACTGGGTGATTATAAAGATGATCTACAGGTATCTCCAAAGGTGTTTGTTGAGTTGGCATAGATCAAGATTAGGATTTGTCGCTCCGAGTATCGGAGAGGTATCTTTGGGCCCTCTCGGTAATACACATCATAAGCTTTCAAGCAAACAACTAAGGAGTTGGTCACAAGGTGATGTATTATGGAACGAGTAAAGAGACTTGCTGGTAACGAGATTGAACTAGGTCTGAAGATACCGACGATCGAATCTCGGGCAAGTAACATACCGATAGCCAAAGGGAATTACGTATGTTGTCATAACGGATCAACCGATAAAGATCTTCATATAATATGTAGGAGCCAATATGGGCATCCAATTTCCGCTATTGGTTATTGACCGGAGAGGTGTCTCGGTAATGTATACATAGTTCTCAAATGTGTAGGATCAGCACGCTTAACGTTCGTTGACGATATAGTATTATATGAGTTATGTGATCTGGTGACCGAATGTTGTTCGGAGTCCTAGATGAGATCAAAAACATGACTAGGAGTCTTGAAATGGTCGAGAGGTAAAGATTCATATATAGGACAATGGTATTCAGACACCGGAAGTGTTTCAGAGGGTACCGGGTACTTATCGGGTCACTAGAAAGGAGTTTCGGGCACCCCCGACCAAGATATGGGCCTTATGGGCCAAGAGAGGGAACACACCAGCCCACAAGGGGCTGGTGCGTCCCTATACAGGCTGGCCCTATAAGGAGAAGAAGGAAAGAGGGGAGGGAAAGGAAAGTGTGCAGTAGGACTCCCTCTTCCTTCCCTCTCCCCCCTCTTTCCTTCCCCCTTCTTCTTACAAGGAAAGGAGGGGCGCAGGGCAAGGCACCAGCCCTAGGGCTTCCGCCAGGTCTCTTGGGGTGCCCTGGGGGCTGCCTCCTCCCCTCGCACCTACATATACATGGGTAGGGGTGCCACACAAGGACACACAACATTGTCTTAGCCGTGTGCGGCACCCTCGTCCAGTGTTTACTCCCCTGGTCATATTTTTGTAGTGCTTAGGCAAAGCCCTGCGAGGATTACTTCACCATCACCGTCACCACACCGTCATGCTGATGGAACTCATCTACTACCTTGATGCCTTGCTGGATCAAGAAGGCGAGGAAAGTCACCGAGCTGAACATGTGCAGAACACGGAGGTGTCATGCGGTCGGTACTTGATTGGTTGAAGCGCGAAGAAGTTCGACTACATCATTCGCGTTGAGAAACACTTCCACTTACGGTCTACAAGGGTACGTAGACACACTCTCCCCCTCGTTTCTATGCATCTCCATGGATAGATCATTGCGTGTGCGTATAATTTTTTTTGTTTTCCATGCAACGTTACCCAACAGATACTATTAAAAGGGGATGAGGTGTTGCTTTATGATCTATTTGCTCAAGTGCTTAGTGATATTGGTCCAAAATGTTGAACCACTTTATCCATCCAAATATGTCCAAACCCTACATTCCAGCTCGGCCACATCGAAATTTCCTATCCAGAGCCACCGAGTTCATCTGGACATAGCCACTGCCAAACCCTAACAAATCAGATCCATCGATATGGATCTTGGTCCCACCGAGATGGCCTTGCCAACTCTTTGTTACTAGTTGCAATTATTTTGGTCCCACCGAGTTTTGCAATCGGTACCACCGAGATGGCTTGCCAACTTTTTGTTGCCTTATTGCTTCACTTTGGTCCTATCGAGTTGATGCAATCGGTGCCACCGAAACGAGGTTTGCCCTAGCCATTGCACATCGGTCCCTCCGAGATGTTCTAGTCAGTCCCACCGAGATTCCTAACTTTCATATTTTTACACAAGTCGGTTCCACCGAGATTTTTGATCGGTGCCACCGAATTGGGTAAAAAGTGTGTAACGGTTGGATTTAGTGTGGAGGTTATATATACCCCTGCACCCCCTCTTACATTAGAACATGCCTACACTTCCACCATTCATTTTCTAAGAGAGAACCACCTACTCATGCGTTGAGATCAATAGATTCCATTACTACCATTTGAACCTTGATTTCTAGCCTTCCCCAAGTTGCTTTCCACCCAAATCCTTCTTCCACCATAGCCAAATCTGTATGAGAGAGTTGAGTGTTGGGGAGGCTATCATTTGAAGCACAACAGCAAGGAGTTCATCATCAACACACCGTCTAGTACCTTTTGGAGAGTGGTGTCTCCCAGATTGATTAGGTGTCGCTTGGGAGCCTTCGACATGATGGGGAGTTGAACCAAGAAGTTTGTAAGGGCAAGGAGATCTCCTACTTCGTGAAAATCTACCCGAGTGAGGCAAGTCCTTCGTGGACGATGGCCATGGTGGGATAGACAAGGTTGCTTCTTCGTGGACCCTTCATGGGTGGAGCCCTCCGTGGACTCGCGCAACCATTACCCTTTGTGGGTTGAAGTCTCCATCAACGTGGATGTACGATAGCACCACCTATCGTAACCACGCCAAAAATTCTCCGCGTCTCCATTGCGTTTGCACTCTCCAATTCCCATCCCTTTACATTCTTGCACTTGCATGCTTTACTCTTTCCACTTCCCATACTCTTGCTATGCTTGTCTAAAATGTATTGTGTGCCCATTAACATGTGCTAAACTTAACCTTTACTTGAAGAATCTAAAAACTGCCACTTTTACTTGTTAACGGTCTAATCACCCCCCCCCCCCTCTAGACCCCTCTTCTCGATCCTTTCAATCATAAATCCACAATTCATCCGATCCCAAGAAACTCAACGCAAAAAAGGATTACATCAAATAGTGTCATGCGTACGACCATCTATGGTATCATGGAGATCCCTTTGCGGTTCGATTGGAGGGACCGACAAGCACAAAGAGCAGAGCTAGCAGAAACACACGAGATTTACCCAGGTATGGGCCGCTGTGAAGAGTAAAACCCTACTCCTGCTTTGTGTATTGGATGTGTGTATGTGCCTAGTTACAAGGAGCGCACGTCCGACAAGGTGCTCGGGAGCTGTAGCTACGTGCGTAAAATGGACAGGGTTCGACCTTTGTTAAGTTAGCCGTGGGCCTACTTTTATAGACCAAGGGGTCACCACAATGGCAAAATAGTAAATGTACACTGTAAATAGTGGCTACAGTGCCGAATACCTAACTCTGGCGGGTTAGGTCAAATGCATTTAATGCACCGTGAGGTGTATTTTGGATGGAGCTCCCCGGCAAGTTTGGTCTCTCCTTCTGTGTCGTTCGCCCATCTACCTTCTATTTCCTTGACACATCACTTGGATGGGTGTCATTAAAGTTGTATCTTCGTAGGTGAGCCGGCACATGCCCAGACAAGGCTCACCTAACACTACAAAAAAAGACACATCCGTGACATTTTGGGCCGAACGAATTTTTTTCTGTCATGCTTATGACACTTCTATGATGATAATTGTGACAAAACTCGGTATCATCATAGATGTGGTGGGCTCCTACTTCTATGACAAAAAATCATGACAGAAAATGGGCTTTTCTTCCTGGGCGGGCCGAAGACGCAGCTGCATGACATTCTTTGGGCCGTCCATGACGGAAAAAACCATGGTAGAAGTGAGGGCGAGGAAAATATCGGGAGTTCCCAGTTATGGTGGGTGGTCGGGGGCCGAGCGATGCGCGTTTCTCTCATACACGTACGCGTGTGGGTGCGAGGCGTTGGGCTCTAACTGAACCCGAGCGAGGAGTTTGCCTACATAACCCGAGCGATTGCACTGGAGGTTGCACGTTACTGAACCCGAGCGACCGATCGATCTTGTTGTTAATTGAACCTGATCGAGCGATTCCTTCGCTATCGGATCACGGGTTCCGGAAAAACCCTCAAGGTTCGAACACTTGGGTGCACACGAAGATCTCCCCCTACCAATCCACGCCCTTAACTTCGCTACAATCTCTAAGGCTAGCTCGGCGAACTCGCAACACAAGAGACACAAGATTTATACTGGTTCGGGCCACCATTGTGGTGTAATAACCTACTCTAGTGTGGTGGTGGTGGATTGCCTCTTGGGCTGAGGATGAACAGTACAAGGGGAAGAACAGCCTCCTGAGGCGAGGTGTTCTTATGCTTGGTGAACTTGTGTGGGTGAGGATTACTCAAGATGAGATGCCTCCTACTATGGTGGCTAGTCCTATTTATAGAGGCCCTGGTCCTCTCCCCAAATATTGAGCGGGAAGGGAGCCAACAACGGCCAATTTGAAAGGGGACATCTAGTACAGCTTATCCTGACAAAAGCAGTCTTCGCCTGCAAAAGGCTCTGGGGGTGACGCCGCCTTGGGCTCCATGGTGACCTCCGTCCCGCCGTCCTGCTCGTCTTGGTCTCGTTGCACTGATATGGAAACCTTTGCTTGACGCCTCGGTACTCCTCGTCTGCGCTTGCCTCCTTAGCACCAAAGAGGAAACAAGGACAATGTGCACGCTGGCGCCCGCCTGGCCTTGGTCATCATGGCTCACGTCACGAGAACCTCGCGAGGTTTGCCTTACCTTGATCTCTCCGCCTCTGGCAAGCCAGCCTGGCGAGGCCGCTCCCGAGGAGGTCTTGCGTCGTCTGCCTCGCAAGGCTTGGATGCTTGCTGGTGAAGATGGGCCGTACGGGCCCGCTCGCAGAGCCATGTCATGGGCCGCCGGCAAGCAAGTCTAGGGACCCCCATTCCCAGAACGCCGACAGTAGCCCCCGGGCCCAAGGCGCGCTCGGGCTTGGCTTCGAGGCGAAGCCAAAGGGCAAGCGCGAAGCGCCGCGGGCCCCAATAGCCAGCGTCCTTGGTCGACGCGTGGCGGTTGATTGGACGTGGGCGTCTCCGCTTCCCCATGTTGCCTCGGCAACTGCCCGACTTGACAATTCACTGCTTCATGCAAGGAAAAACCATCATTACCTGTGATTGTGGGGGGGCGCTGGTTGGCCTTCTCCTGCTATAAATGGGGAGGGGGGCAGAGTCCCCGTCGCCCATATCTTCCCATTCCGCTTGCTTCTCCCCCTTTGCTCCATTGCCGCCACCAATGGCGCCCATCCGAAGGTTTTCTGCTGTAGAGAAAGGAACGACTCCCCTCGACGGGCCGGTGCCGCTCCCACCGAAGAAGAGGCCGGTCCACCGCCGCGACGCAGCGGCAATGCAGGTGGTGACGAGGCCTTGGTGCGAACTGCCTCCTCCTGGGTATCCGTTACCCCTGTAAGCCCAAGCCGAGGGCTTAGTGCCAGGGAAACTGACTCCACGAGCACCTATGGGGACGGAGCCCCTTTCGGTTCGGCGGGGGGCGGAGGTCGCACGAAGAGCAGATCGAGGCGAGGCACACGAGCGGTTTACCCAGCTTCGGAGCTCTCCGGAGAGATAATACTCCTACTGCTGCTTTGTGGTTTGTATTGAGTTCTTGCTCGGGAGCGCTGAGTGCTACAGTACACTCAAGCAGCTAACGAGACCGAGCATGAGTGTTCTACTGTTCGTCCTCTCCCTCTACGTTGTGCATGGGCCTCCTTTTATTTGCTCAAGGGGTCTCCAACAGGTGGCAACGTAGGCAAGGGCAAAAATGGAAAAGGTGCTGTGGTAGGTACAGCTACCTACACAGTGTATCATACCTAACCCTGACGGCAGGAGACAAGGGCATTAAATGCCTATCTACGTCGCCCAAACAGTGCATAAAAGGGACCGTCAGGGACGCCACCGCTCGCCATGATGGCGGTCTTGTCAGCGCCGCTTGCCACAGTGCACCCCTGGCTGCACAGCCTCCTGCCACGTACGCCTGGAAGGGTCCCAGAGCGACACGTTGGTAGGTGAGCTGGAGCGCGGGTACAGAGTGGTTGCTTGCCGTGGCAAACGCCTTGCCGCGGTCGTTGTCTTGTCGCGTCCGGGAGCTTGTCGCTCGCTGGGTCTTGCCGGGACGCGTGGCGCGTCGAGGCAAGTTCCTTGAGATGCCTTGGTTGGCCTTCCCGACAAGCTCCTCTTGCCAGGGCTTTGTGCCTTGAGTGGCCTTTCCCGGCAAGCTCCTCTTGCCGGGGCCTTATGTCCTGAGTGGCCTTCCCGGCAAGCTCCTCTTGCCGGGGCCTCGTCTCCTTGGCTCAAATACTTTGTTCTTGAATGGCTCCAAAGGAACCAAGTAGGTCCTTGGCGGTCACCTGGCAAGCCTTGCCGCGGGGCGCTGCGACTGCCCGTGCACAAGTTCGGGATGCTAGGGTACCCCTACTCTAGTACACCGACAGGAGCCCCCGGGCCTGGGCCATACACGGTGCCGAGCGCTGTTGGGCCAGGCCCAAAACATGGCACGGGCAAGCGCGGCCTGGGTCATGTCGCATCTGACTCCGTATCCACCGCGCCCTCCCCGAACGGCACGCGTCAATCGCGGCATCGTGGGAGAAATCGTGGGTGGTTTCTTTATTCGGAAAGGCGAAACGTCCGCCCCTCCCTCCTTATAAGCAGGGGGAACAGAGGCAGACCGCCCATCCGCCCGTTGCTACTCCAGACTCGAAAATCTCCGCCGCTCCCCATCTTCTCAAAGCCGAAAGAGAGCAGCGCTCCGCCCCCATCGCCTCCAGCACCACCAACGCCGTCGTCCTCCCTCACCACTCCCGCCATGGCTCCAAAAGCCGAGAAGGTGAAGTCGGCCGAGGCGCAGCGGCTCGCGGCACTGCGAAAGGAGCGGGCAATCTTCCCTCCTAGGCTTGACGCGGAAGAGCTAAAGGAGTTCTACTACCTCTTCTGGTCGACGGGGACGCGAGCGCATCCGCGCACGAAGGTAATCCCAGCCACCGCTTGGGAAAAGGCTCCCACTGGGTACCCTTTCTTTGCCTTGTTCTTCTACTGCAGGCTCTGCCCGCCCTTTTCTGAATTCTTCTGTGACGTCATGAACACCTACGGGCTCCGCCTCCTTGACTTCACCCCCAATGTTGTCCTGACCATGGCAGTTCACCCAAATGTAGCCCTCTTCCGCCACTTCTTTTCGCCTCGAGTTGAGAAAGGAGAGCCTCTATCCGGTGGAATCGCCTGGATCTCAAAGGCCGGCAAGAAGGATGCTTATCTGGATGGAGAGTTCCGCAGCAAGTGGGAGGAGTGGAGGGCGGACTGGTGCCTGATTGTCGAGGAGAACCCGCAGCCATTTACCGCCCAGCGCGAAACTCCAGTAGTGCGCGGCAGTGATTGGAGTAGCCTGGCCCCGGAAGACGACAGACTGAAGATTGCCGTCGCTAGGATCCTACGCCTCAGGCTTGCCGGGCTTACTGTAGGAGCGGTTGGCGCATATTTCCTTCGCCGCCGCATCGCCCCCCTGCAGGAGAGGAGGAGACCCGCCTGGGAGTTCCAGAACGCGGCGGATATCATGAGGCTGCGGCCGGGCCTCAACTTCAACTTCACTGTCCTGGAGCTCACCGCGATGCTCCTGGAGCTGTTCAAGTACGACCCTCAGCATCCCAAAGTGTTCAGGTTGCCGAGGGGCGTCGTTCCACTGTGCAACAACTCCTCGCTCGACCGCATCCGTGCAATGATGCCGCGATGCGACTCGCATGGAATTGATCCAGCCTGGATAGAGCCTGCAGATGATGTCGTGCGGGCGTTCTTCGAAAACTTGGTAGAAGTGCCGGTCGACGCCGATGAGCAGAGGGGCCTCACCCGAGACACCACCGACGAGGAGCTCAAGCGCATCGCCACCAGGCTGGAAGAGGCGGCGGCAGCCGCAGCTGCGGGCGAGTTTGGGTTCACCTTGGATGAGGCAGAGGCAGCAGAGGCGGCAAGCCTTGCTGAGCGAGAGGAACTTGCCGGCAAGGAGAATTCCGCCGGGAAGTCCACCGGGCACGACGTCGGGCCGAGCGGGCCCGCCGAGGACACGAGCGGCTCGTTGGAGATCGGCTCCTCTTCCTCTTCGTCTTCGGGCAGCTTGCCGCAAGCAGAGCCCCCGGCTCCACAAGCAGAGCCCTCGGTTCCACCAAGAAGGCGTCTTCGCAAGGCCGGGGACGTAGCGGAACGGCGGACGAGTCAACCCCCGCCGCGCCGCACGACGCGCTCCACCGCGGCAAGTTCTGTTGTCGTGGAAGCACCTCACGCTGTAGCGGCAACTGGAGCGGGGTCCTCCCGGTCCGCCGCTCCAGCTCCTGCCAAGCGGCCAAGGGATCCTACTCCTCCGCCTCCTCACGCCGGAGGTGGGCCAGGCTTTGACTTCTCCGCGCTCAGCTCCGACGAGGAAGAAGAAGAGTAAGGTTCTTGTTGTACTGGTATGTCTTCAATACTTGTTGTCTTGTCTTGTATCTCATTTGCTTTACTCTGAACTTATTCCTTTTTAGGACTCTGGCCCAGAGAGTGGCAAAGAGAGCCAAGGTCCCGGTGATTGTCATCAAGGACGATCCCACCGTGTCTGCAGGGGGTGCGCCTGAGACAAACTTGCTGGATCCGGCAGCTGCTCTTCATCGCAGCCCCCAGCGCAGCCCCCAGCGTAAGTATATGGTTTACTTCCCGCTGCTAGGCGCGCATGGATACTCTTTGTTTGCTGATATCTGACTGTTGGCTTGTGTAGGAGCAGAGCAGCCCCATCAGGAGCGTCCGGAGGCCACCCCTGACATGCCACCTGCTTCGACTACGCCGCCAAGGGAGAGTTCTCCGGCAAGGGAGGATCCTCCGACAAGGGAGAGCTCTCCGGCAAGGGGGAGCTCTCCGGCAAGGGAGGAGTCTCTGACAAGGGACAGCACCAGCGGTCCTCCGGTGGTGGAGACCACAACTACCGAGCCCGGTGCAGGTAAACCTCTTGCTTCGAAACTTCCCTTGGGTTCTTCTTCGTTTGATCTTCTTTTTGGATATCTGCTTAACTTTTCTTCCTTTCCCGGCCGTCAGATCCATCTACTGCGGAGCCGATGGAGATCGAGGTTGTTGTTGATGATGCCGCCGCCACCGAAGAAGCTGCCGGCGCTGATGATCCCGCCGGCCAAGAGGCCGCCAAGGTTGCCGCCGCAGCAGCTGACGAGGGGTCTGGCGATCGCACTGACGACCCTGAGGCCGCAGGAGCGACAGGCGCTACACCGACCGCCGATCCTCCCGCCGCTGCCGCAGCGTCAGGCTCCGAAGAGCCCCAGCCAGGCGTCTACTTGAAGGCCGGCGATGGCGTCTTCATCAACCTCCCCTGGGCGTCAACGTCCAGGGCGCCAGTCAAAGGAGAAAGCTTTGACGTGGAGGTGTTTGCCTCCGCTGGGCTGACGCTGGTCGACGCGCCAAGCAGCAGCAGCGAGGAGCCTGAGGAGGAGCGACTGCTGCGGAAGCTGTTGTCGCTCTACCGTGCCTGCCAGGCCAAACTGGAGTCCCGCGAAGCGCTTGTCGCAAAGGCGGGGGTGGACATGGAGAAGCGCGCGGAGGAGCTCCGAGGTCTCAACCAGGCAGCTCTCCGGTCGCTGGCGGCGGAGCGTGTGCAGCTCGATGAGGCGCAGAAGGCCTTCATCCTCGAGAAGGCAGAAGTTGCAGAGCAACAGCGGCTTGCCGCCGAGGAGCTATCTGCACGAGAGGGCGAGTTGGTGCAGCTGAAGGCCAGCCTAGACAGCCACGAAGAGGAGCTTGCTGCGCGCGAGCATACACTCAGCGGTGCTCTCAAGGAAGCAAAGGACGCTGTCGCAGCTGCCGAGGCCGCCAAGAAGGAGCTGGAGACGAAGGTGGCGCAGCTGGAGACTGATCTCAAGGTGAGCGGTGAAGAGCTTGCCGCGCTCAAGCATGAGCGTGAGAAGGACGCCTACACCTTTGGCGAGCTGCAGGGTTGTCTCGCCGTGAAGATCAAGGAGCTTGCCGTCGCCAAGGACTCCAACGCCGATCTTGAGCTGAAGCTGGCTGCTCTGACCAAAACGCTGGACGGCGCCAGGGAGTAGGAGGCGGCCCTGAAGAAGGAGATCAAGGCCGACAAGGCACTGCTGGAGAGCATTGCCGCCACCCAGAATGATTTTAGAGAAACTGTGGAGCAGTGGACGGAGGGTCTTGTGAATGCTGCCGCAGACATCGACAAGGAGCTGGCGCAGCTGGGGATGGGGGATCTCGGCTATCCCTCCGATGAGACCCTCCCATCCAGCGCCAAGCTCACTCTGTTCTTCAAGGGCGTGGCGACGGCCCTCCAGCGACTCCGGGAGAGGATCCCAAAGCAGCTGGCCGACGAGTCACGCAAGATCTGCGCAGGAGCTCTTCAGAAGGTGTTGGTGAAGGTGGCCTTCTGCAACCCGGGTCTCAACCTCACCAACGTCCTCAGATCCCTGCCGGCGGAAGCCAACCTGGAGGCGCTCAAGGACCTTGTCGCACCCATTGTGGACAAGGTGAGCGGGATCAAGAGGGTTGAGGGCGACCGCGTGGACTAGGCCGCCTATTTTCTTCTTTTCTTGTCGCTGCTGGTCATGTCACGAAAACAGTCTATTAGAGCCGCGACAAGCTATCTTGTAATATATAACTTTATTTTGGGTAGTGATTGCAATGTTATTCCCTTTACTTGATTCCTTCCTTTGTATGTTTTTGCCCTACGCTTTTAGGGAACTTGCCGGCGTAGGTACCTTTGCCGCGAGCGCTGAGTGCGGGACGTCAGCAGCCTGCTGGCGGTGCCGTTACCGACAAGAAACCTTGTCGCGACTAGTCGCAGCTCACTTAAGTTGTTGAGCGAACTCGAAACAAAGTAAGGGCGCGACTCTAGTCGTAGCACACTTAAACTGTTGAGCGAACTCGAAACAAAGTAAGGGCGCAACTAGCCACGAGCTGGTTCCTCCGCGCACGGGTTTTCCATACAAAGCATGGTCGTTCAAGGAAGATAACTTAAAAAAATTAAAAAAAAATCTGATTGCTCAAACTTTGGCAACTTAGCTTTTCTGTTGTTTACTTTCCGGCAAGGCGAAACTTTCTTGAACGCCGCCTGGTCCACACCATTATCTTCTCCTCCCCCCCCCCCCCCCGGCAAATTTGTGGGCGAGAGGAACCTTCCTTTCCTTGAGAAAAGAGAGAAGAGAAAATAATGATATGGAGCCTTATGGCTCGTTGTTGCTTACCGGGGTTTGGCGCTGCACAAAGTGTCAGATAATTCATGCAAAAAATAAAAAGCATGAAATTGACGAGATGTGCGGAGCACATGAGCTTTATTTATGCACAGGGTCTGCGCCTGGCTTTGTACAAAGTATTACATGCAACAGCGGCAAGACTTGTACAAAAGGTGGTTGCCGGAACAGGGTCCGACAACCGCGCCTTACGGGTAAAACTTACAAAGATGCTCGATGTTCCAGGAGTTGCTCACCGGAATGCCATCTTCGGTCTCAAGGCGGACAGCGCCAGGCCTAGTGACTCGTTTCACCTGATAAGGGCCTTCCCACTTCGGCGTCAACTTATTGGAATTCTTGGCGGACTGAACGCGTCGAAGAACAAGGTTGCCTTCCTCGAGACTTCTGGCATTAACTTTGCGGCTATGGTAGCGGCGCAAAGCTTGCTGGTAGCGAGCAGCTCGCACAGCAGCCTGAAGACGGTCCTCCTCAAGGAGAAGCGCGTCATCTTTCGGCAGCTGCTCTTGCTCAAGCTCATCATAAGCGAGCACTCGAGGTGACCCATATACGAGTTCTATGGGGATAACTGCCTCTGCTCCATAGACTAGAGCGAAAGGTGTCTGGCCAGTGGCTCGATTTGGCGTCGTCCTGATCGACCAAAGAACCACCGGCAGCTCCTCAATCCAGTTTCTTCCGCACTTGTGCAGCCTGTCGAAAGTCCTGGTCTTGAGTCCACGCAGCACTTCAGCATTTGCCCTCTCCGCTTGACCGTTGCTCCTGGGGTGAGCAACAGAAGCGAAGCAGACCTTGGCGCCAAGATCTTGAACGTACTGCATGAAGGTGCGGCTCATGAATTGCGTACCGTTGTCGGTGATGATCCTGTTAGGGATCCCGAAGCGGCAAACAATCGACCTGAAGAACTTGACTGCTGACTATGCTGTCACCTTCCTCACTGCTTCCACTTCCGACCACTTTGTGAACTTGTCGATTGTGATGTACAAGTACTCAAAGCCCCCGACTGCTCGGGGGAAGGGGCCGAGGATGTCGAGCCCCCAGACCGAAAATGGCCAGGATAAAGGGATCGTCTGGAGAGCTTGAGCTGGCTGGTGTATCTGCTTGGAATGGAACTGGCACGCTTCACACTTGGTTACTTGTGCAGTTGCATCCTGGAGGGCTGTCGTCCAAAAGAAACCTTGCTGGAACGCTTTGTCGGCAAGTGCTCTGGCGCCAATGTGGTGACCACATATGCCTCCATGTATCTCTGCCAACAGCTTTTGTCCGTCTTCCCGGTGAATACACTTCAATTTCACACCGTTGAGTCTTCTTCTGTACAGCGCGTTGTCGACAAACTGGTACATACTTGACTACCGGGCTACTCTTTCCGCTTCTTCTTGCTCTTCGGGAAGTTCTCCTGTCTGAAGGAAACGGACGATCTGCTGTGCCCATGATGGAGCTTGTGGCTCGACAACAAGGACTAAAGGCATATCTGCTGCTGCGGGAACATCCGCTTCTACGGCGAGAACCTGCGGCTCAGTCGGAGCTTGACGTTCCCCGGCAAGCTTGCCGGAGCAAAACTTGTCGGGAGCGTCTGCTTCAACGAAACAAACCCTAGGGCTTGTCGGAGCAGACTGCTCCTCAGCACTCTTGGCGTTGATCTTGGGGACCTTCTTGGCAGCGGCTTCGGGAAGCTCTGCCGGAAAATAGTCACCAGAAATCAACTTCCTCTTCTTGCTCTGTCTAGTTGATGGCGTAATGGACGGTTGAGTCAGCTTGAGCAGAAAGATCCCCTGGTTCCACAGGTAACTTAAATGTTGCGCACTTTGACAGGCCGTCGGCGATGATGTTCTGAGCTCTTGGAACATGCTCCATCTGCAGGCCGACAAAGCGCTCTTCTAGCTTCCTCACCTCATCAACATAGGCTTCCATCAACGGACTCTGATAGTTCTTGTTCACTTGGCGGACGACAAGCTGCGAGTCACCCCTGACAATGAGCTTCTTGATCCCAAGGTCTGTAGCGATCCTGAGACCGGCAAGCAATCCTTCATACTCTGCAGTATTGTTTGTTGCTTGCTCCTTGGGAAAGTGCATCTAGACTACGTACTTAAGGTGCTCTCCGGTGGGTGCGACAAGCAGCACGCCAGCACCGGCGCCTTGTAGCGAGAAGGCACCATCAAAGTACATCAGCCACTCTTTGCTTGCTTCCTTGGCGGGGATGCTCGTCTCTGAAATTTCTTCATCTGGTGTTCGCGTCCACTCTGCTATGAATTCTGCCAATGCTCTGCTTTGGATAGTTGAAGTGCTCTCAAACTTGAGGCCAAAGCTTGACAGTTCCAGTGCCCACTCAACAATCCTGCCTGTTGCTTCTGGATTCTGCAGTATCCTCTTCAGCGGAAAGCGAGTGACAACTGTGATCTCATGTGCTTGGAAGTAATGGCGCAGCTTTCTTGAGGCCATGAGAAGGCCGAAAAGCAATTTCTGCACACCAGAGTACCTTGACCTGCAGAAGGGAACTGACAAAGTAGACTGGGTGCTGCACCATTTTCTTCTGTATCTCCTCGGGTGCCTGCGCAGATCCATCTTTGCCGGGACCAGAGCTTGTCGGGGAAGCCCCCTGCTTGTCGCTGGATGTGCTTGCCGTGGTTGCTGGCTCATCATCTGCCTCCCTCTCCGCTACTAACGCAACACTAACCACTTGATTAGTTGCCGCCAGATACAGCAGCAACTTCTCTTGTGGCTTAGGTGCGACAAGTATTGGAGTGGAGAACAGGTACCTCTTCAAGTCCTGCAGCGCATCCTCTGCTTCCGGAGTCCATTTCATTGGACCTGCCTTTTTCAAAATTTTGAAAAACGGCAGGGCGCGCTCAGCAGACTTAGAGATAAACCTACTGAGAGCCGCCACGCAGCCGGCAAGTCTCCGTACATCCTTGACGCGCTTTGGGGCTTCGATCTGCTCAATGGCCTTGATCTTGTCGGGGTTGGCTTCAATTCCTCGCTGAGACACGAAGAACCCGAGAAGCTTACCGGAAGGGACTCCAAACACGCACTTCTCGGGGTTGTGCTTGAGGCTGATCTTGCGCAGATTTGCAAAAGTCTCTACTAGATCTTGGATCAGAGTTGCTTTGTCCCTGCTCTTGACCACTATATCATCCATGTAGGCTTCCACATTTCTGTGTATTTGCGGTTCAAAAGTAGTATGGACTACCCTTGCAAATGTTGAGCCAGCATTCTTCAAATCGAAAGGCATCCGTATGAAATAACACGTGCCACAGGGAGTGATGAATGCGGTTTTCTCCTCATCTTCTTCTGCCATGAAGATCTGATGATATCCTGAGTATGCGTCAAGAAATGAAAGCAAATCACATCCGGCCGTGGAGTCAACAATCTGGTCAATGCGCGGCAAGGGAAATGGGTCTTTGGGACAAGCTTTATTGACATCGGTGAAGTCGATACAAAGCCTCCATTTCCCGTTTGCCTTGCGCACGACTATAGGATTAGCCAACCACGTAGGATGGAGCACTCCTCTGACGAGGCATGCTGCTTCCAACTTCTTGATCTCTTCTGCGATGAATTCTTGGCGCTCCACTGCTTGCTTCCTGACTTTCTGCTTGACGGGTCGCGCATGAGGACAGACGGCAAGGTGGTGCTCAATTACTTTCCTGGGAACACCGGGGATGTCAGACGGTTGCCATGCAAACACATCGACATTCGCCCGCAGGAAAGCAATGAGCGCGCTTTCCTATTTAGGGTCAAGGGTGGCACTGATGGTGAAAGTACCACCAGTGCCGTCCTCCTTGGCGGACACCTTCTTGGTCGCTGGCGGAGCTGCCATCGTCTTCTTACACTTGCCGGCGGACCTCGGTGGTGCGTCCTCGACGGTAGCGCAGCACTCCGAAGAGGTGCGCTTGCCGGAGTGGGCATCAGAGCTCTTGCCGGACTTGGTCTTCTTCTTCCCCCCGGGAGCTTCAGCGGCAAGTGTCTCGCGATCCGTCGCGGCTGCTGCTTCCCGGTAGATCTTGTCGGCACAGATAAGAGCATCTTTCTTGTCGCCAGGGACAGAGATGACACTTATCGGGCCTGGCATCTTCAGCATGTTGTATGCATAGTGAGAGGCTGCCATGAACTTGGCGAGCGCTGGACGGCCGAGAATTCCATTGTAAGGCAATGGAAAATCGGCAATGTCAAAATTGATCCTCTCAGTCCTGAAGTTCAACTCGCTGCCAAATGTCACCGGCAGCGTGATCGTCCCCTTCAGCTTGCTCCTTCCCGGGTTGATTCCTTGGAATGTGCCGGTCTCTTCGAGCTCGCTGTCAGGGACTTGGAGTTTCCGGAGCACAGCGGAGGAGATCAGGTTCAAGCCGGCCCCGCCGTCAACTAGCATCTTAGTGACCTTGAGGTTGCGGATAGTTGGTGAAACCAACATCGGCAAGCACCCAACAACAGTTGTGCGATCAGGGTGGTCCTCAATATCAAAGGTGATAGGCATGCTGGACCATTTCAGAAGCTTGCGTGACTCAATGGGTGGTTCTGCTGCAATGACTTCCCGCACCCACTGCTTGAGTTGGCGGTGTGAAGTATGCAGAGAAGCACCGCCGTCAACGCACAGGACCTCTGTGGCTTTCTGGAACTCCTGCTCGCTGGTCTCGGCATCATCCATGTCTTCGTCGTCGTCGTCATCTTCATCCTTGTCGCGGCCGCGGGGAGGTCTGTCGCCTTGCCGCTGCTTGGCGTTGCCGCGGCGTCCTCCCCGGCCGGTGCGCTTCGTACCGGATCCTCCAGCACCTCCTTGGGCTTTCTCCTTGTCGCGTCGCTTGTACTCGGCCTTTTGCAGCTCGACAAGCTGCTCGACCTTCTTGCAGCTCTGGAGGTCACGGCCCTTGGTGCGGTGGATCTTGCAGTACTGCTTGTTGGTGCCGTCCTGCTTGTCGGCGGCCGCCAGAGCCTGGCAGTTGGCGCATGCGGCAACCTCCTTGCCGGAGCTACCAGTCTTGGCTGTCTTGGCGCCACCTTCGTTGCCGGACTGCTCAACAACTAGCACATCTTTGCCTTTCCTCTTCCTGTTGTTCCGCCGCCGGTTTCTCTTTGCCGGGGCAGCATCATCGCTGTCAGATCCTCCTGCTCCTATATCCTCTCCGGGGAGTTTCCTCCCTTCCTCAGCACGTGCACACCTGTCGGCCAGGGCATACAGCTCACTGACGTCTCTGATCTTGCACATCGCCATCTCCTCCCGCATCTTGCGGTTACACACGTTCTGGTGGAACGTGCTGATGATCGCGACAGGGTGGACATCTGGGATGTTGCGTTGCACTTGGCTGAATCTCTGGATGTACTTGCGTAGGGGCTCTCCTTCCTTCTGGGCGAGCAGGTGAAGATCACTTTCCTGGCCATGAGGTTTGTGGCCGCCTGTAAAGGCGCCGACAAACTGATGGCATAGGTCTGCCCAGGAAGATATGGAGTTGTCCGGCAAGTGCATGAGCCAGGACCTGGCGTTGGGCTTGAGCACCAGCGGGAAGTAGTTGGCAAGGATCTTGTCGTCGCGCCCCCCAACAGCTTGCACCGCGATGGTGTAGATGCTGAGGAACTCCGACGGATGCAACCTGCCGTCGTACTTCTCGGGTACGTCTGGCTTGAAATTCTTGGTGCTGGGCCACTGGACTTGCCGCAGCTCACGGGTGAACGCAGGGCAACCTACCGCATACGGCAGGTCGCCTGGTTCCCCTGGCGCATGCATGTCGACAGCGGGCCCAGCACGCTTGTCTGACTGACGCCGCGCTTCTCTTCGGCGCTCGATGCGAGTACGAGTGTCTTCTTGCTGTCGTTCATGAAGAACTTGGCGCTGATCGCGGCGAGTTCGCGGATCTGATGAAGCAGTGGAGTCGCTGTCGTGGCGGACCCGGCGAGTTGGCGATCTTGGCCTTCGAGGCGGAGAGTGTACGGTGGTTGCACCCCCACCGGTCTTGTTGCCATCGGCTCGCACCTGGCTGGCTTGCCGCGGCTGCGATGTGGTCGGCTGTCGTGGAGTGTCGCCGTTGGCGAAGCCGATGAGACTCTGAATGGTGGCCCTCCAGTCGTCGATCTTGTCTGACGTTGGAGGGAAGTCTAGGAGCAGTTGAGCTCGCTCCAAAGCTTCTGCTGGAGTGGCGGGTAGCGGTGGCGAACGGTGCGAGGAGCGGGATATGCTCGGACTTCTAATTGCGTTAGAAGGAGCAATATCCCGTCCAGGCGACCGTGCCTCGCTCGCGCCAGCACGTTGGCGCGCATGCTGGCCTGGAGCATCCCGAGATCCGCCAGCTCGATCTGGGTCCAGCGAGCGTATGGTACCGTGAGTACCACGACGCTGCTGGTCCTGCGCCTCCTGAGATGGGCGCGGTGCATCTACGGACGCCCGGTCGTCGTGGGAGCCGGCCACGCTGCCTACGGGCAGCGCAATCTTGTCCTTGGACCTGGCGGCACCGTTGGCTCCCTCGTCGACGCACGTTCTTCCGCCCACGTCTTCCCCACCTGCCGTTTGCTCCGGCGGCGGTGGGTTCGATGCGGACGGAGCAGCCGCCTCCGAAGCCTTCTTATTCGGCGGCATGTCGATGAAGTCGATGAAGATCTAGCTTGTGTGAACACTGGATCAGGTTCACACAACCTCGACGCCCCCTACCTGGCGCGCCAAAGATGCCGGGGAAACTGACTCCACGAGCACCTATGGGGACGGAGCCCCTTTCGGTTCGGCGGGGGGCGGAGGTCGCACGAAGAGCAGATCGAGGCGAGGCACACGAGCAGTTTACCCAGCTTCGGAGCTCTCCGGAGAGATAATACTCCTACTGCTGCTTTGTGGTTTGTATTGAGTTCTTGCTCGGGAGCGCTGAGTGCTACAGTACACTCAAGCAGCTAACGAGACCGAGCGTGAGTGTTCTACTATTCGTCCTCTCCCTCTACGTTGTGCATGGGACTCCTTTTATATGCTCAAGGGGTCTCCAACAGGTGGCAACGTAGGCAAGGGCAAAAATGGAAAAGGTGATGCGGTAGGTACAGCTACCTACACAGTGTATCATACCTAACCCTGACGGCAGGGGACAAGGGCATTAAATGCCTATCTACGTCGCCCAAACAGTGCAGAAAAGGGACCGTCAGGGACGCCACCGCTCGCCACAATGGCGGTCTTGTCAGCGCCGCTTGCCACAGTGCACCCCTAGCTGCACAGCCTCCTGCCACGTACGCCTGGAAGGGTCCCAGAGCGACACGTTGGTAGGTGAGCTGGAGCGCGGGTACAGAGTGGTTGCTTGGCGCGGCAAACGCCTTGCCGCGGTCGTTGTCTTGTCGCGTCCGGGAGCTTGTCGCTCGCCGGGTCTTGCCGGGACGCGTGGCGCGTCGAGGCAAGTTCCTTGAGATGCCTTGGTTGGCCTTCCCGACAAGCTCCTCTTGCCGGGGCTTTGTGCCTTGAGTGGCCTTTCCCGGCAAGCTCCTCTTGCCGGGGCCTTATGTCCTGAGTGGCCTTCCCGGCAAGCTCCTCTTGCCGGGGCCTCGTCTCCTTGGCTCAAATACTTTGTTCTTGACTGGCTCCAAAGGAACCAAGTAGGTCCTTGGCGGTCACCTGGCAAGCCTTGCCGCGGGGCGCTGCGACTGCCCGTGCACAAGTTCGGGATACTAGGGTACCCCTACTCTAGTACACCGACACTTAGGAGGAAGAGGCGGCGAGGGTTAGCGCGCGCGCCATGGCCATGGTCGCCGTACCGCGGTGGCGCGCATCACCGCCTCTGGAGTCCACACCACAGACTCCCCGCGCGAGCTCGTGCTATGGGCGGCGATGCCCCCGAGCACTTGGATCCGCTTCCCTTCCTTCTTCTTAGCCGACATGCCGCCCAGGGGACCCCTCGAGCTTTGGCTGCAGCACGCCGACTGCGACACGCTGGCGACTGGAGCGGAGGTTGACGCCATCTTTTCGGGGAAGATCTTCATGACCCGAGGCTGGGGTGAGGTCGCCTGAGTGTGCCGTGCGGAGGGCGCCCTGGTGATCCACTTCGTGTATGATGGCGCCTCCATGCTATTCTTCTAGGTCTTTGACACAGAAGGCCGCCGTCTGGAGTGTTGCTCCGGGAGGGGTCATCAGGTTGACGCTGCAGCAAGGGCAGGGCCTAATGTCCGCGTCGCCAGCGGCTCCTCTGGAAGCCACAGCGACACTTGGGAGTCCGACGATTCTCCCAAGCTCTACGAGACTCCGAAGACGAGCGACGACAGCTACATGCCCCCAAGCTCTCGCCGAGCCCAGAGCAGGGCTGCGGCGTCTGGCCGCCGTTGATCTGGATGAGGTTGGCGCCGGCCTCTGGTGGCCTACTGTTGATGATGGCGTTAGCCACAGGGGCGCGTGTAGATAGGATTCCCGAAGTTCTAGTCTTTTGTTCCCTGCGAGGAATCAAGAAGTACCGCGTGGGGGCGTGTAAAGGGTTTATAATGTATTTTGTCAATATTGTCCTTATTATGAACTTGCGCGAGTGTGAGTCCTGCTTCAGCTCGGCCTCCCCTTTCCAACCTTGCAATGACTTGGTGCTCTACGCTGACAGGTCTCGGTCCCCAGGCAGGCTGCAGCCGTCGCTGGTATGCCAGGTCGCGTGTCGTGGTCAAGGCCAGGAGGTGAGCGCCCCGAGGTCCAGTAAGAGCTCCTGAGGCGCGATGCTCAGGAGGTCCCCTTTAGCGCTCAAGCAGCCGTCGAGAGGTAAGAAAGGGGGGTGACATCGCCACATCAGGGCTGTGGCTAGTGTGGTTCCTAGTCCTTAGCGGTTTAGCCAACCCGGGCACGAGACTTATCTTGACGGTCCGGAGTAGATTCCTTGTGATGTGCCAGATTCGTGCATAGGTGTCCGTAGCATAGCTAGGCCAGGCCCATACGAGCCTCCCCCTCTTCTCCGCGCTCTCCTTTGTGAAGGAAATATGCCCTAGAGGCAATAATAAAGTTATTATTTATTTCCTCATATATCATGATAAATGTTTATTATTCATGCTATAATTGTATTAGCCGGAAACATAATACATGTGTGAATATATAAACAAACAGAGTGTCACTAGTATGCCTCTACTTGACTAGCTCGTTACTCAAAGATGGTTATGTTTCCTAACCATGGACAAAGAGTTGTTATTTGATTAACGAGGTCACATCATTAGTTGGATGATCTGATTGACATGACCCATTCCATTAGCTTAGCACCCGATCATTTAGTATGTTGCTATTGCTTTCTTCATGACTTATACATGTTCCTATGACTATGAGATTATGCAACTCCTGTTTATCGGAGGAACACTTTGTGTGCTACCAAACGTCACAATGTAACTGGGTGATTATAAAGGTACTCTACAGGTGTCTCCAAAGGTACTTGTTGGGTTAGCGTATTTCGAGATTAGGATTTGTCACTCCGATAGTCGGATAGGTATCTATGGGCCCTCTCGGTAATGCACATCACATAAGCCTTGCAAGCATTACAACTAATATGTTAGTTGTGAGATGATGTATTACGGAACGAGTAAAGAGACTTGCCGGCAACAAGATTGAACTAGGTATTGGATACCGACGATCGAATCTCGGGCAAGTAACATACCGATGACAAAAGGAACAACGTATGTTGTTATGCGGTCTGACCGATAAAGCTCTTCGTAGAATATGTAGGAGCCAATATGGGCATCCAGGTCCCGCTATTGGTTATTGACCAGAGACGTGTCTCGGTCATGTCTGCATTGTTCTCGAACCGTAGGGTCCGCACGCTTAATGTTATGATGACAGTTATTATGAGTTTATACATTTTGATGTACCGAAGGTAGTTCGGAGTCCCGGATGTGATCACGGACATGACGAGGAGTCTCGAATTGGTCGAGACATAAAGATTGATATATTGGAAGCCTATATTTGGACATCGGAATCGATCCGGGTGAAATCGGCATTTTACCGCAGTACCGAGGGGTTACCGGAACCCCCCGGGGGGTTAATGGGCCTTCATGGGCCATAAGGGAGAAGAGAGGGGCAGGCCAGGGCAGGCCGCGCGCCCCCTCCCCCCTAGTCCGAATAGGACAAGGAAGGGGGGCGGCGCCCCCTTTCCTCTTCTCCCTCCCCCTTTCCTTCTCCAACAAGGCAAGAGAGGGGGGAGTCCTACTCCCGGTGGGAGCAGGACTCCTCCAGGCGCACCCCTTGGGGGCCGGCCGCACCTCCCCCTCCCTCCTTTATATACGGGGGCAGGGGGCACCCTAGAACACACAAGTTGATCTTCGTGATCGTTCCTTAGCTGTGTGCGGTGCCCCCCTACACCATATTCCACCTCGGTCATATCGTTGCAATGCTTAGGCGAAGCCCTGCGTCGGTAGAACATCATCATCGTCATCACGCCGTCGTGCTGACGGAACTCATCCTCGAAGCTTTGCTGGATCGGAGCCCGGGGAGCGTCATCGAGCTGGACATGTGCTAAGAACTCGGAGGTGCCGGAGTAACGGTGCTTGGATCGGTCGGATCGGGAAGCCGTACGACTACTTCCTCTACATTGCGTCAACGCTTCCGCTTTGGTCTACGAGGGTATGTAGACAACACTCTCCCCTCTCGTTGCTATGCATCACCATGATCTTCGTGTGCGTAGGAAATTTTTTGAAATTACTACGTTCCCCAACAGTGGTATCAGAGCCTAGGTTTTTATGGTTTGATGTTATATGCACGAGTAGAACACAAATGAGTTGTGGGTGATATAAGTCATACTGCCTACCAGCATGTCATACTTTGGTTCGGCGGTATTGTTGGATGAAGCGGCCCGGACCGACATTACGCGTACGCTTACGCAAGACTGGTTCTACCGCCGTGCTTTGCACACAGGTGGCTAGCGGGTGTCAGTTTATCCAACTTTAGTTGAACCGAGTGTGGCTACGCCCGGTCCTTGCGAAGGTTTAAACGGCATCAACTTGACAAACTATCGTTGTGGTTTTGATGCGTAGGTGAGACTGGTTCTTGCTTAAGCCCGTAGCAGCCACGTAAAACTTGCAACAAACAAAGTAGAGGACGTCTAACTTGTTTTTGCAGGGCATGTTGTGATGTGATATGGTCAAGGCATGATGCTAAATTTTATTGTATGAGATGATCATGTTTTGTAACTGAGTTATCGGCAACTGGCAGGAGCCATATGGTTGTCGCTTTATTGTATGCAATGCAATCGCCCTGTAATGCTTTACTTTATCACTAAGCGGTAGCGATAGTCGTAGAAGCATAAGATTGGCGAGACGACAACGATGCTACGATGGAGATCAAGGTGTCGCGCCGGTGACGATGGTGATCATGACGGTGCTTCAAAGATGGAGATCACAAGCACAAGATGATGATGGCCATATCATATCACTTATATTGATTGCATGTGATGTTTATCTTTTATGCATCTTATCTTGCTGTGATTGATGGTAGCATTTTAAGATGATCTCTAACTAATTATCAAGAAGTGTTCTCCCTGAGTATGCACCGTTGCGAAAGTTCTTCGTGCTGAGACACCACGTGATGATCGGGTGTGATAGGCTCTACGTTCAAATACAATGGGTGCAAAACAGTTGCACACGCGGAATACTCAGGTTATACTTGACGAGCCAAGCATATACAGATATGGCCTCGGAACACGGAGACCAAAAGGTCGAGCGTGAATCATATAGTAGATATGGTCAACATAGTGATGTTCACCATTGAAACTACTCCATCTCACGTGATGATCGGACATGGTTTAGTTGATGTGGATCACGTGATCACTTAGAGGATTAGAGGGATGTCTATCTAAGTGGGAGTTCTTAAGTAATATGATTAATTGAACTTAAATTTATCACGAACTTAGTCCCTGGTAGTATCTTGCTTGTTTATGTTGATTGTAGATAGATGGCCCGTGCTATTGTTCCGTTGAATTTTAATGCGTTCCTTGAGAAAGCAAAGTTGAAAGATGATGGTAGCAATTACACGGACTGGGTCCGTAACTTGAGGATTATCCTCATTGCTGCACAGAAGAGTTACGTCCTGGAAGCACCGCTGGGTGCCAGGCCTGCTGCAGGAGCAACACCAGATGTTATGAACGTCTGGCAGAGCAAAGCTGATGACTACTCGATAGTTCAGTGTGCCATGCTTTACGGCTTAGAACCGGGACTTCAACGACGTTTTGAAAGTCATGGAGCATATGAGATGTTCCAGGAGTTGAAGTTAATATTCCAATAGAATGCCCGGATTGAGAGATATGAGGTCTCCAATAAGTTCTATAGCTGCAAGATGGAGGAGAATAGTTCTGTCAGTGAGCATATACTCAAAATGTCTGGGCATTGTAATCACTTGATTCAACTGGGAGTTAATCTTCCGGATGATTGCGTCATTGACATAATTCTCCAATCACTTCCACCAAGCTACAAAGGCTTCGTGATGAACTATAATATGCAAGGGATGGATAAGACGACTCCCGAGCTCTTCGCAATGCTAAAGGCTGCGGAGGTAGAAATCAAAAAGGAACATCAAGTGTTGATGGTCAACAAGACCACTAGTTTCAAGAAAAAGGGCAAAGGGAAAAAGAAGGGGAACTTCAAGAAGAACAGCAAGCAAGTTGCTGCTCAAGAGAAGAAACCCAAGTCTGGACCTAAGCCTGAAACTGAGTGCTTCTACTGCAAGCAGACTGGTCACTGGAAGCGGAACTGCCCCAAGTATTTGGCGGATAAGAAGGATGGCAAGGTGAACAAAGGTATATATGATATACATGTTATTGATGTGTACCTTACTAATACTCACAGTAGTACCTGGGTATTTGATACTGGTTCTGTTGCTAATATTTGCAACTCGAAACAGGGACTACGGATTAAGCGAAGATTGGCTAAGGACGAGGTGACGATGCGCGTGGGAAATGGTTCCAAAGTCGATGTGATCGCGGTCGGCACGCTACCTCTACATCTACCTTCGGGATTAGTTTTAGACCTAAATAATTGTTATTTGGTGCCAGCGTTGAGCATGAACATTATATCTGGATCTTGTTTAATGCGAGACAGTTATTCATTTAAATCCGAGAATAATGGTTGTTCTATTTATATGAGTAATATCTTTTATGGTCATGCACCCTTAAAGAATGGTCTATTCTTATTGAATCTCGGTAGTAGTGACACACATATTCATAATATTGAAGCCAAAAGATGCAGAGTTGATAATGATAGTGCAACTTATTTGTGGCACTGTCGTTTAGGTCATATCGGTGTAAAGCGCATGAAGAAACTCCATACTGATGGACTTTTGGAACCACTTGATTATGAATCAATTGGTACTTGCGAACCGTGCCTCATGGGCAAGATGACTAAAACACCGTTCTCCGGTACTATGGAGAGAGCAACAGATTTGTTGGAAATCATACATACAGATGTATGTCGTCCAATGAATATTGAAGCTCATGGCGGATATCGTTATTTTCTCACCTTCACAAATGATTTAAGATATGGGTATATCTACTTAATGAAACATAAGTCTGAAACATTTGAAAAGTTCAAAGAATTTCATAGTGAAGTTGAAAATCATCGTAACAAGAAAATAAAGTTTCTACGATCTGATCGTGGAGGAGAATATTTGAGTTACGAGTTTGGTCTACATTTGAAACAATGCAGAATAGTTTCGCAACTCACGCCACCCGGAACACCACAACGTAATGGTGTGTCCGAACATCGTAATCGTACTTTACTTGATATGGTGCGATCTATGATGTCTCTTACAGATTTACCACTATCATTTTGGGGTTATGCTTTAGAGACGGCCGCATTCACGTTAAATAGGGCACCATCGAAATCCGTTGAGACGACGCCTTATGAACTATGGTTTGGCAAGAAACCAAAGTTGTCGTTTCTAAAAGTTTGGGGCTGCGATGCTTATGTCAAAAAGCTTCAACCTGATAAGCTCGAACCCAAATTGGAGAAACGTGTCTTCATAGGATATCCAAAGGAAACTATTGGATACACCTTCTATCACAAATCCGAAGGCAAGACTTTTGTTGCTAAATTCAGAAACTTTCAAGAGAAGGAGTTTCTCTCGAAAGAAGTGAGTGGGAGGAAAGTAGAACTTGATGAGGTAACTGTACCTGCTCCCTTATTGGGAAATAGCACATCACAAGAACCGGTTTCTGTGACGTCTAAACCAATTGATGAGGAAGTTAATGATGATGATCATGCAACTTCAGATCAAGTTACTACAGAACCTCGTAGATCAACTAGAGTAAGATCCGCACCAGAGTGGTACGGCAATCCTATTCTGGAAATCATGCTACTAGATCATGGTGAACCTACGAACTATGAAGAAGCGATGGTGAGCCCAAATTCCGCAAAATGGCTTGAAGCCATGAAATCTGAGATGGGATCCATGTATGAGAACAAAGTGTGGACTTTGGTTGACTTGCCCGATGGTCGGCAAGCAATTGAGAATAAATGGATCTTCAAGAAGAATACTGACGCTGACGGCAATATTACTGTCTACAAAGCTCGACTTGTCGCAAAAGGTTTTCGACAAGTTCAAGGGATTGACTACGATGAGACCTTCTCACCCGTAGCGATGCTTAAGTCTGTCCGAATCATGTTAGCAATTGCCGCATTTTATGATTATGAAATTTGGCAGATGGATGTAAAAACTGAATTCCTGAATGGATTTCTGGAAGAAGAGTTGTATATGATGCAACCAGAAGGTTTTATCGATCCAAAGGGAGCTAACAAAGTGTGCAAGCTCCAGCGATCCATTTATGGACTGGTCCAAGCCTCTCGGAGTTGGAATAAACGCTTTGATAATGTGATCAAAGCATTTGGGTTTGTACAGACTTTTGGAGAAGCCTGTATTTACAAGAAAGTGAGTGGGAGCTCTGTAGCATTTCTGATATTATATGTGGATGACATATTACTAATCGGAAATGATATAGAATTTCTGGATAGCATAAAGGGATACTTGAATAAGAATTTTTCAATGAAAGACCTCGGTGAAGCTGCTTACATATTGGGCGTCAAGATCTATAGAGATAGATCAAGACGCTTAATTGGACTTTCACAAAGCACATACCTTGACAAAGTTTTGAAGAAGTTCAAAATGGATCAAGCAAAGAAAGGATTCTTGCCTGTACTACAAGGTGTGAAGTTGAGTAAGACTCAATGCCCGACCACTGCAGAAGATAGAGAAAATGAAAGATGTTCCCTATGCTTCAGCCATAGGCTCTATCATGTATGCAATGCTGTGTACCAGACCTGATGTGTGTCTTGCTATAAGTTTAGCAGGGAGGTACCAAAGTAATCCAGGAGTGGATCACTGGACAGCGGTCAAGAACATCCTGAAGTACCTGAAAAGAACTAAGGATATGTTTCTCATATATGGAGGTGACAAAGAGCTCATCGTAAACGGTTACTTTGATGCAAGCTTTGACACTGATCCGGACGATTCTAAATCGCAAAGCGGATACGTGTTTCCATTAAACGGTGGAGCTGTCAGTTGGTGCAGTTCTAAACAAAGCGTCGTGGCGGGATCTACATGTGAAGCGGAGTACATAGCTGCTTCGGAAGCGGCAAATGAAGGAGTCTGGATGAAGGAGTTCATATCCTATCTAGGTGTCATACCTAGTGCATCGGGTCCATTGAAAATCTTTTGTGACAATACTGGTGCAATTGCCTTGGCAAAGGAATCCAGATTTCACAAGAGAACCAAGCACATCAAGAGACGCTTCAATTCCATCCGGGATCTAGTCCAGGTGGGAGACATAGAGATTTGCAAGATACATACGGATCTGAATGTAGCAGACCCGTTGACTAAGCCTCTTCCACGAGCAAAACATGATCAGCACCAAAACTCCATGGGCGTTAGAATCATTACTGTGTAATCTAGATTATTGACTCTAGTGCAAGTGGGAGACTGAAGGAAATATGCCCTAGAGGCAATAATTAAGTTATTATTTATTTCCTCATATATCATGATAAATGTTTATTATTCATGCTAGAATTGTATTAGCCGGAAACATAATACATGTGTGAATATATAAACAAACAGAGTGTCACTAGTATGCCTCTACTTGACTAGCTCGTTAATCAAAGATGGTTATGTTTCCTAACCATGGACAAAGAGTTGTTATTTGATTAACGAGGTCACATCATTAGTTGAATGATCTGATTGACATGACCCATTCCATTAGCTTAGCACCCGATCGTTTAGTATGTTGCTATTGCTTTCTTCATGACTTATACATGTTCCTATGACTATGAGATTATGCAACTCCCGTTTATCGGAGGAACACTTTGTGTGCTACCAAATGTCACAACGTAACTGGGTGATTATAAAGGTACTCTACAGGTGTCTCCAAAGGTACTTGTTGGGTTGGCGTATTTCGAGATTAGGATTTGTCACTCCGATAGTCGGAGAGGTATCTCTGGGCCCTCTCGGTAATGCACATCACATAAGCCTTGCAAGCATTACAACTAATATGTTAGTTGTGAGATGATGTATTACGGAACGAGTAAAGAGACTTGCCGGCAACGAGATTGAACTAGGTATTGGATACCGACGATCGAATCTCGGGCAAGTAACATACTGATGACAAAAGGAACAACGTATGTTGTTATGCGGTCTGACCGATAAAGATCTTCGTATAATATGTAGGAGCCAATATAGGCATCCAGGTTCCGCTATTGGTTATTGACCAGAGACGTGTCTCGGTCATGTCTGCATTGTTCTCGAACCGTAGGGTCCGCACGCTTAATGTTACGATGACAGTTATTATGAGTTTATACATTTTGGTGTACCGAAGGTAGTTCGGAGTCCCTGATGTGATCACGGACATGACGAGGAGTCTCGAATTGGTCGAGACATAAAGATTGATATATTGGAAGCCTATATTTGGACATCGGAATCGATCCGGGTGAAATCGGCATTTTACCGGAGTACCGAGGGGTTACCGGAACCCCCCCGGGGGGTAATGGGCCTTCATGGGCCATAAGGGAGAAGAGAGGGGCCGGCCAGGGTAGGCCGCGCGCCCCCTCCCCCCTAGTACGAATAGGACAAGGAAGGGGGGCGGCTCCCCCCTTTCCTCTTCTCCCTCCCCCTTTCCTTCTCCAACAAGGCAAGAGAGGGGGGAGTCCTACTCCCGGTGGGAGTAGGACTCCTCCAGGCGCACCCCTTGGGGGCCGGCCGCACCTCCCCCTCCCTCCTTTATATACGGGGGCAGGGGGCACCCTAGAACACACAAGTTGATCTTCGTGATCGTTCCTTAGCCGTGTGCGGTGCCCCCCTCCACAATATTCCACCTCGGTCATATCGTTGCAGTGCTTAGGCGAAGCCCTGCGTCGGTAGAGCATCATCATCGTCATCACGCCGTCGTGCTGACGGAACTCATCCCCGAAGCTTTGCTGGATCGGAGCCCGGGGAGCGTCATCGAGCTGGACGTGTGCTAAGAACTCGGAGGTGCCGGAGTAACGGTGCTTGGATCGGTCGGATCAGGAAGACGTACGACTACTTCCTCTACGTTGCGTCAACACTTCTGCTTCGGTCTACGAGGGTACGTAGACAACACTCTCCCCTCTTGTTGCTATGCATCACCATGATCTTGCGTGTGCGTAGGAATTTTTTTGAAATTACTACTTTCCCCAACACTTTGCGCCCTATGTCCTCAGGTCCCGGCCCTCGAGCGAGCTGAGCCGCCGCTGGTATGCCAGGTCGCGTGCCGTGGTCAAGGCCATGGGGTGAGGGCTGGAGAGCCAGTAAGAGCTCCTGAGTCGCGATGCTCAGGAGCCCCCCTTTTAACGTGCAAGCAGATTGCATGGGACAAGAGGGAGCTCGCGGTCCCGCCTTCCATCATCATCAAGAGATTCCTGCAAGCCAGCACAAGGAGAGGCACAATTTGCCATTATGTTCGCCGGTCTGCCGACGGTTGCTCCGCGAGGAGATGAAGGCACTGAGGGCCTGATGAGGTGACATGCGTTGTCACGACCGGATTTTCGGGATATTAATTTCCCAGGAAATGGCCCTTGTGCTCACCAGCCCCAAGATTACTGTTAGCTGATGAGACACCAACTTGATACAGAAACTTCAAGCAAAATACAAAATACGTAGTACAAGACCATTCTGGCCTATGAGTACAACAAATGGTTTCTAGTGGTTGATGGCGGAAGCAGTTTGCGGTTCATCAGCGTCTATGGGACTCCATTTCCCACAGGAACAGCTGACCTGGATAACTCCTATCTTCGCGAGGCTACTATCACCATTGCATAGGTTCCGGGGCTGTCATCGTAACGCCCCTCTCCATGCAAGAAATCTGGTCAAGACAATAGCCAGGGACAAGCTAGTGAGTACTTTGAATGTACTCGCAAACATTAAGAGCACAGGTATAATATAACAAATGATAATCATGCTCTTGAGTATTCTATGATCATACGTCAATCACAAAATAAACGTCCATGATGCACGCAAGCAGGCCATTCATATACAACATGAATATGTAATAAGGGAGTAGAAGTAGAATGCACAGATCGGGTGTCTGAAGCGACGCCTCGAAAGGATAATAATATAAAGCATGCCTCAGTCGGGCGTCTGAGCGACGTCACATAAAGGGCTTATAAAGGAAATAAGTAGCAAACATGCCATAGTCGGGCGTCTGTGCGACACCAAATAAAGGGCTTATAGAGTAAATAAATAACAAGCATGCCACAGTCGGGCGTCTCAGCGACACCACATAAAGGGCTTATAAAGTAAATGAATAACAAGCATGCCACAGTTGGGCGTCTTCGCGACACCACATAAAGGGCTTATAAAGTAACTGAATGACAAGCATGCCATAGTCGGGCGTCTCCGCGACACCACATAAAGGGCTTATATGAGAGTAATCACAGTGAATATCCAGGAGGTAGAACCGTCCCAGGGATACTCAATAATTCAAATATGTAAATGGTTAGTCCATAATAGTAATCATAATCATCATGAGTCATGATCCATGTTTTGGTTTAGCAATCTTTCCTCCGAAGACCGACACTTGAGCCATCCTAGACTATAGTCCTTAACCATGGACACGGCTATTCGAATAGATATAATCTATGCAGAGGGTGTACTCTTTACCCACGAGTCACGGATTCCTTTAGTGCATCAGGACTAATTCCGTCTACGGTATTTTAATTGAAAACACACCCGACCGCACACACCAGCCTAACTTACCGGTGTCTGGAATCACCCACGACACCCGTTAAGCGAAACTCTAAGTGGGGAGGCTACAACCTGGACTAGCATGGGATCACAAAATTTATAACGCGCGCAACCTAGGGGAGAGCTACCCCCTCGGCTCCAACCGGAAACACCCATGCCCCCGGACCAGGTGGCATGCCAACCGGATGCAGCCAGTATCTTCCACCATGGCCTCTCTGTACGGTGTGTGCTAGGAAAGGGGTTGACAACTTACTGAACCGTACCCTACTTATGGCAGGGACAAGTGGTAGTATGAAACAAGTATGGGGGTTACTGGAACAAGACTCGATCTATGGTCGACACAGGAGGTTAAAGCAATGCCTGCATGATAAGCATAAGAAATATATTTCACACCAATCAGACAGAATCACCACTCATCATACCTCACCATGCCTTACCGGACATAACCGTATCGACGAAGAACTAGACACAAGCTCGTGTCTACCCAAGACAGAGACTTTCCCGGATTCCTTCCGGTAGGCATGAAAGAGATACGAGGGTGATTACTATCACAAACATATCAAATTCCAACAGCACGGAATCATCAATATGCACTCATGAGTATGATCATATCATCACATACAATAACGAATCCTCCATGTCCAGGTGGTGTTGTAACCATATCAAAAAACACAAAACAATATTATGCCAGGGTTCAGAATGCTTGCCTTCAAGAGTATGCAAGAGGGGGTGCACTTTTTGAAAGTTGCCTTCTTCTTCAAAATCCTATTTTACGGAAATTTGAATTAACACATAGTTTCAAAACAGTACAAAAAGTTTGTTTGGAAAATTTTCAAATAAACTAGACAAATTTTGAGAAACAACAAAAAAAGAATCAAATCAATTGGACTTATATTTAAAAAGTTATAGCCAGTCAAAGTTTAGTTAAAATTTTGTTTTTAATAATAATCAGAAAAAGAAAACGGTTCAGCAGCACTTACGTTTTCCTCTAGCGAAGGCGTAATTGGTGGAATACGCTTCCACTTAAACCAGCGCGGGTCGTTGCTGGGTCACTGACAGTGGGTCCCTTGGGCCCACTGGTCAGGTTTGACCAGTCGCCCGCGCCTCCTTCCACCTCTGTCCGGGCGAAGGCGGGGTTCCGGCGATCACAGTCGACGAACGGCGGCTCCCCGCGGGATTCTGAGGGCGGGGGTGGATCCGCTGGTCCAGGGCGGTCCTCCCAGTGGTCAATAGGCTAGCGGGGGTGGCGGGGATCGCCTGCGGCAAGCTCCGCGGTGGACGGTGGTTTCGGGAACAATTGGGGCTTGGGCTATGGTGGCTCCCGGTCGTGTTTGAGGGGTGGGGTGGCTCCGCAAGATCAAGGGGAGTCGGACGGTGGCACATGATGGACTGGGGAGGCCCTGCTCGCAACGAATGGGACCGGGGCATGGCGGCGGCCGAACTGGCCGGAGACGTGGAAGACGGCCTCCCTCCGTCGATTACTGGTTGTGGGGGCTCTAGAGGGATGGCCTGAGGTCGCCTGAAGGTCTGGACGAGCTCGGGGTCCCTATTTATAGCGTAGCTAGGTCGGTTCCGTGGCGACCGAGGATAAGATCGTCGGTGAGCTGCTTCTGTGGCCGTAGATGATGTGGCGATGCAGGGGCAGCTTGGAGGAGCGAATGGATGAGCTCGGGTTGTTCCAGAGGCGAGCTGGCGCGTGGCTCTGGCTTGGACGGCGCCGTCCTTGGCAGGAGCTTGCTGTGGACGCCGATGTGCCGCCAAGGTAGCTCTGACGGTGGCGCTGTAGGGCGCCAGGGTGGCTTGGAGGGTTCTGGCAAGCGGGCGAGGGTAGGGCGTGGCCCTGGGGGTGAGTAAAGGCCAGGGGCCAGACGCGGCGACTCGGGCACACGCACGTGCAAAACGCGCGCTCTGGCCACGCCCAGAGCACGCACGTTAGGTGCTCGACGAAATGCCAACGCGTGCTAGAGGGCTGGGGTGAGGCTGGGGATTAGCAGGTCTAGGTTAGTGGTGGTTAGGAGATTAGTGGACATGCTGGTTTGTCAAAGCAAGCAGGTCCAACGTGCAAACTAAAAACTATGCCAAATCTGGCCATGTACACAAGGTGTTTGACAGAATGCCATTGGCTTCTAGGCATCTCTACTGGTGGCCAACAACTCCAGATCATAGTCTCTTTAGATGATAAAGAGGGTGGCAAGGTTAGTTTGACAAAAACAAAAACTCCCTAGTGCAAGTTTTTGAGAAAACCAAATCTGGAGAGAAAATAAAGACTATTGTTTCATGGACCAAAAATACTCCAATGGGTCCAATCTACTAGACTTAAGGGTTTGATAGAGTGGTCTATAAGCAGGAGAAAGATCATGGGCACTAGAGCAAAACAAAATAGGGTTGAAGTAGAAAACACCAAGCTGGACCAGAGTGAAAATGAGGATGATTTGCTCAAATTTTTCAATGAACACCAATGGGTTTTTGCATAAAGTTGAGATATATACTCCTACTAACATCCCCTAATTTTGGTGGAAACTTTAAAGAAATATTTAAATAGGTTGTAGTGCAATTTACCAACTGGACCAGATTTGAACACTTGGGGTAGGGCTCAAAATTCTCAATGATTAAGAGAGATTTTTGCATAAAAGTGATTTAGGGACATCACATGACATCCCCAAATTTTTTGTGGAATTTTAAATGAATTTATCAAAGGATTGTAGTGCGAATGGGACCCTAAAACTTATGAGAAACCATTTTAAAATAAATAAAGCTTAGGAAATAATTTATAGAAGTAATTCCACTGATAAAAGAAATGATTCTTGAGAGGGTATACAAGTCCAACAATATTTTTGAAAAGTTTTCACTTGGGGTAAAAACTCCACAATATCAAAGAAAAGAGTGGTTCTGAAACAAAAGAAAATCCAGAAAATAACAAGTAAATTTACCATGGCAAAATTTTAATTAATAAATCATGGTTAAAATTTTGGGGTGTTACAACACTACCCCCCTTAAGAAAAATCTCGTCCTCGAGATTTGCTAAGGGCTGCTTTGAAAAAAAAATACTCCTACTATCTCAAAGTAAAAACACAAAAATAACCATCCTACTCATGTAATAAAATGTGGCTACAGTGAGCGGGCAATAAGTGGTGTAAAACTACAGTGTGGAATACTGGCGCTGCATGGAAAAATCCATGGTTGGGGAAAACGAGATCTGTCTACTTTTGGTTACAGTTAATTTAGAATAAATTTCTAAATTTCTAAAATGCGCTGGTCGTACCGGAGAGCACAGTGCTCTCTCTGGCTGACAGGTGGACCCGGGCCCACTACCAGTCTCTTCTTCTACCTCTGGCTCTCTCTTCTTCCTCTCTCTCTCTCGCGTGCTTTACCGCGCTTTCTCCACCGGTGACGTCTAGCATGTAGGGCATCTAGGTCGTACTGCGGTAGTGCACGGCGTGCTAGCTGCCGGTGCAGCATGCACTTACCTCGCGGGCCAGTGCGGTGTCGGCACTGCTCGCAGATTCGCGTCCGAACACCGGCGATCGAGCGACGAGCGGCGCTGGTGGACTTTGCCCACCGTACACCGATCTCGAGCTATAAAATGACCGAGGTGCTCCTTTCTTCTTCCTCACACCTGGCCTCGCTTCTCTTTCTCCTTCCTTCTCCTCTATTTCTGTTTGCAGGAGCTCGAGATGAGGCTCTAATGGCGGAGGTGATACCGGACTGTTACATGATCCTGGTGTGCGGATGGTTGGCGGCATTGCTGGGGTTCTCCATGCTCCTGTGCGTGATGATGCTCGATGATCGCCGTGATTCGGCCGCTCGAGTGTTGGCTCTCCGCAGTGGCGGTGATCATGAGGATTAAGTGCGGTGTCGGGTGCTAACTGTTGTCAGTGTGCTGGAGGCGACTTGCACCCGAATGATTACCCACTAATCTCTCCTTCAGAGACTGTGGTGTGTTAGGGGGGATGATCAGTAATGTGTAACATGCGTACATGGATTTGCAATTAGTGCACGTGGTCGAGTGGTTGTGGTTGTGAGTCTGCTGTCGTGGTGCTGCGTGAATAAAAATCTATGTCGCGAAGAGATGTACGCTGCAACAACTCAGGGAAATCTCATTTCAGAATTTATCGAGAGTGAAATTAGTTAATCAAAATTTACAGCAGTAAAAACTACTCACATAATTGAAACCAAATATTTAATTCATCGCACAACTTTAGGATACCACGCATAAGTTGCAACACATAACTAGATTGCTGGGACAATAAGCATAGCAATGACGTCTAGAATGAAAACGACAAATAGACAGGGTCCTGAGAAAATGTCTCTGGTAATGGGGCACACTCTTATTCTATCGGGGAAAGCGGATTGACTAGTCGATGAATGCATCTCTCCTGGTCGGGCCTCAGTGGTTTGCCGATGGCGATCTGAGGATTTAAATCAGCGAGGCTCTGGAGATAACCCATTACCCGCTGGGTCAAACGCTCTTGAGTGATAACATACTGGGCAAGGTTAGCCAGTACTGGGTCTCTCTCAATTCGTCCATCGGGAAAAGATGCTACTTCTCCGGGTGCTCCACGACTCGGGAAGTAATAATACCCTCGTTCGCTGGCATAGGGTACCGTGAATCGAAGGCGAGCAAGCGCTTCGTACGCAGCAGCTTCTATGGCCATTTTCGGAGTCGGCATAGATTTCCCCACGAAGGAGACTTTTGTTGGGTCTTGGTTTGGGTTTGCGGGAGGAATGTGCACCACTGCCCAATATTTCGAGGTGGATGGGGTGATCCTCGATTTGAGCAACTCGTACTGGGGTGGATGGATAGAACTCATGGTACTGCAGGTAAAGTCCCACAATATTTTAGCAAAACTACCTGGGGTTGCATCTGGAGTTCTCAGATAAATACTAGGGCTCGGCATGGCAAGGAATGGTTGTGAGGGTTGTGCACAAGGTGAGGGGTACTTGGTAAGGTCATGAGGTGGCCTTTTATATAACATCTGGGTTGGGTCATTTATCACGGTGAGGGGCAACTAGTTTATCGGTTCTACTCTATGGGGTCAGGGTCAATGCCACAGATACACATATCTCACAAAAGTGACGTATTACTGTGGGTGTCGTCGGGTTGGTTTTTTTGGTAGCTACGCCCGGAATTAAAATGTAACCGTACGCCAACATACTTACGCATGGCTACTATTTAAAATAGGGGCGTACAAACAGACACCATTTAAATTATGGTGATACAAGATCACACAATTACAGGGCGTGGACATACTAAGACTCGGTACTACTCGAGTGACTTAGTCTACCTCGTTAATATCTAAGCGGGCGTGCCTTGTGGATGTCGATGCTTCTCCAAGGGCTTCTCTGTCGGTGTTAGCTGGAGGGGGTTGAGGAGCTGCAGGGTCGGGGTAGCGATGATGACCATCAGGGGGTTGTTGGCCACGATCCCGTTGGAGCGTGTTCCCGAAAGGCGACGAAGCACTTTTAGGGACACCAAAGCACCTTGGTCGATGGCTGGGGCAGACCTCAAGGACTCGATCGGTTGTCCGAACAGCACGACTGGGTTACTGGCATCGGGCTCATCTTCTCTTCTTGCCGGGGCTCGGCTGACCAGTTCTCCATGGGCTGCGATCAGATCAAGGGTGATTTGATCGAACAGTTCCTCTAGTGCACTTACCTAGTGCACCAGATGCAACAATGCAGGATCCGTCTCGTGATCTCCGTTGGCAACCTGGGGTGGCCTACCATACCCGTCACGGCTGGGGTAGTAGTAGAACGAGCGACAGTTAACTCTGGGCGACAAATTCCGGAGTTGAACTATAGCCTCTCGAGCAGCTAGTTGGATGGCTTGTGGCTCAAAGGAAGTTGTCCTTCCGGTGAACCTGTAGGGGCGTTCTGGCGATAGACCCCTACCATAGACATGCACAGTGGCCCAGAATTGATGGCTCTCACCGCTCATGGGCCCTTGGTACACAACATATTCTGGGGGCTCTTCTAATGCAAAGGCACGGCGGGTGAGGTTTGCTAGCACGGTCACAAAACCTCTAAGGTTGGTTGATGTGGTCTCATTGTGAACAATGGGTCCTGGCATTTAAGCTCGGTTTGGGGTCGAGGCTGTGATGTGCTGGGTTGAGGCTAGCGTGCCCTTTTTATAGAAAAAGGGGACGGAGTCTTCCTTCGCACGCTTGCGAATGAGACATTTTAGGTGGCGGTCACTGGCGTGTGATCAACGGGCTAGGCTGATAGGTTGGGCACCGACTGCCAAAAGGTGTTGGGGTCACTGTGTGGCTATCTTACACGAGAAGCTTGGCTGGGGTTAGGTTAAGGTCTGGTGGGTTGGTTAACCTAGGTTTATTGACCTAGCCAAGATGGGATTAGCCAATGGTCAGCCTCGCTCTGATACCAAGGTTGTCAGTACCGGATTTTCGGGATATTAATTTCCCAGAAAATGGCCCTTGTGCTCACCAGCCCCAGGATTACTGTTAGCTGATGAGACACCAACTTGATACAGAAACTCCAAGCAAAATACAAAATATGTAGTACAAGACCATTCTGGCCTATGAGTACAACAAATGGTTTCTAGTGGTTGATGGCGGAAGCGGTTTGCGGTTCATCAGCGTCTATGGGACTCCATTTCCCACAGGAACAGCTGACCTGGATAACGCCTATCTTCGTGAGGCTGCTATCACCATTGCATAGGTTCCGGGGCTATCATCGTAACGCCCCTCTCCACGCAAGAAATCTGGCCAAGATAGTAGCCAGGGACAAGCCAGTGAGTACTTTGAATGTACTCGCAAACATTAAGAGCACAGGTATAATATAACAAATGATAATCATGCTCTTGAGTATTCTATGATCATACGTCAATCACAAAATAAACGTCCATGATCCACGCAAGCAGGCCATTCATATACAACATGAATATGTAATAAGGGAGTAGAAGTAGAATGCACCGATCGGGTGTCTGAAGCGACGCCTCGAAAGCTTAATAATATAAAGCATGCCTCAGTCGGGCGTCTGAGCGATGTCACATAAATGGCTTATAAAGGAAATAAGTAGCAAACATGCCACAGTCGGGCGTCTGTGTGACACCACATAAAGGGCTTATAGAGTAAATAAATAAGAAGCATGCCACAGTCGGGCGTCTCAGCGACACCACATAAAGGGCTTATAAAGTAAATGAATAACAAGCATGCCACAGTCGGGTGTCTTCGCGACACCACATAAAAGGCTTATAAAGTAACTGAATAACAAGCATGCCACAGTCGGGCGTCTCCGTGACACCACATAAAGGTCTTATATGAGAGTAATCACAGTGAATATCCAGGAGGTAGAACCGTCCCAGGGATACTCAATAATTCAAATATGTAAATGGTTAGTCCATAATAGTAATCATAATCATCATGAGTCACAAGTCATGATCCATGTTTTGGTTTAGCAATCTTTCCTCCAAAGACCGACACTTGAGCCATCCCAGACTGTAGTCCTTAACCATGGACACGGCTATTCGAATAGATATAATCTCTGCAGAGGGTGTACTCTTTACCCACGAGTCACAGATTCCTTTAGTCCATCGGGACTAATTCCGTCTATGGTCTTTTAATTGAAAACACACCCGCCCGCACACACCAGCCTAACTTACCGGTGTCTGGAATCACCCACGACACCCGTTAAGCGAAACTCTAAGTGGGGAGGCTACAACCTCGACTAGCATGGGATCACAAAATTTATAACGCGCGCAAACTAGGGGAGCTACCCCCTCGGCTCCAACCGGAAACACACATGCCCTCGGACCTGGTGGCATGCCTACCGGATGCAGCCGGTATCTTCCACCATGGCCTCTCTGTATGGTGTGTTCTAGGAAATGGGTTGAAAACTTACTGAACCGTACCGTACCTATGGCAGGGGCAAGTGGTAGTACGAAACAAGTATGGGGGTTACTGGAACAAGACTCGATCTATGGTCGACTCAGGAGGTTTAAGCAATGCCTGCATGATAAGCATAAGAAATATATTTCACACCAATCAGACAGAATCACCACTCATCATACCTCACCATGCCTTACCGGACATAACCGTCTCGACGAAGAACTAGAAACAAGCTCGTGTCTACCCAAGACAGAGACTTTCCCGGATTCCTTCCGGTAGGCATGAAAGGCATACGAGGGTGATTACTATCACAAACATATGAAATTCCAACAGCACGGAATCATCAATATGCACTCATGAGTATGATCATATCATCACATAAAATAATGAATCCTCCGTGTCTAGGTGGTGTTGTAACTGTATTAAACAACACACAACAATATTATGCCACGGTTTAGAATGCTTGCCTTCAAGAGTATGCAAGAGGGGGTGCACTTTTTGAAAGTTGCCTTCTTCTTCAAAATCCTATTTTACGAAAATTTGAATTAACACATATTTTCAAAACAGTACAAAAAGGTTGTTTGGAAAATTTTGAAATAAACATGAAAATAAACTAGACAAAATTTGAGAAACAACAGAAAAAGAATCAAATCAATTGAACTTATATTTAAAAAGTTATAGCCAGTCAAAGTTTAGTAAAAATTTTGTTTTTAATAATAATCAGAAAAAGAAAACGGTTCGGCAGCACTTACGTTTTCCTCTAGCGAAGGCGTAATTGGTGGAATACGCTTCCACTTAAACCAACGCGGGTCGTTGCTGGGTCACTGACAGTGGGTCCCTTGGGCCCACTGGTCAGGCTTGACCAGTCGCCCGCGCCTCCTTCCACCTTTGTCCGAGCGAAGGCGGGGTTCCGTCGATCACCGTCGACGAACGGCGGCTCCCCGCGGGATTCTGAGGGCGGGGGTGGATCCGCTGGTCCACGGCGGTCCTCCCAATGGTCAATAGGCTGGCTGGGGTGGCGGGGATCGCCGGTGGCGAGCTCCGCGGTGGACAGTGGTTTCGGGAACAATTGGGGGCTTGGGCTACACTGGCTCCCGATCGTGTTTGAGGGTTGGGGTGGCTCCGCAAGATCAAGGGGAGTCGGATGGTGGCACTAGATGGACTGGGGAGGCCTTGCTCGCGACGAATGGGACCGGGGCGTGGTGGCGGCCGAACTGGCCAGAGACGGGGAAGGCGGCCTCCCTCCGTCGATTGCTGGCTGTGGGGGCTCTAGAGGGATGGCCTAAGGTCGCCTGAAGGTCTGGACGAGCTCGGGGTCCTTATTTATAGCGTAGCTAGGTCGGTTCCGCGGCTGCCGGGGATAAGATCGTCGGTGAGCTGCTTCTGTGGCCGTAGACGACGTGGCGATGCAGGGGCAGCTTGGAGGAGCGAATGGATGAGCTCGGGCTGTTCCAGAGGCGAGCTGGCGCGTGCCTGTTGCTCGGGCGGCGCCGTCCATGGCAGGAGCCTGCTGTGGACGCCGGTGTGCTGCCAAGGGAGTTCTGACGGCGGCGCTGTAGGGTGCCAGGGTGGCTTGGAGGGTTCTGGCGAGCGGGCGACGGCAGGGCGTGGCCCTGGGGGTGAGTAAAGGCCAGGGGCCAGACGCGGCGACTCGGGCGCACGCACGCGCAAAACGTGCGCTCTGGCCACGCCCAGAGCACGCACGCCAGGTGCTCGACGAAATGCCAACGTGTGCTAGAGGGCTAGGGTTTGGCTGGGGATTAGCAGGTCTAGGTTAGTGGTGGTTAGGAGATTAGTGGACATGCTAGTTTGTCAAAGCAAGCAGGTCCAACGTGCAAACTAAAAACTATGCCAAATCTGGCCATGTACACAAGGTGTTTGATAGAATGCCATGGGCTTCTAGGCATCTCTACTGGTGGCCAAAAAGTCCAAATCATAGTCTCTTTAGATGATAAAGAGGGTGGCAAGGTTAGTTTGACAAAAACAAAAACTCCCTAGTGCAAGTTTTTGAGAAAACCAAATCTGGACAGAAAATAAAGACTATTGTTGCATGCACCAAAAATACTCCAATGGGTCCAATCTCCTGGACTTAAGGGGTTGGTAGAGTGGTCTATAAGCATGAGAAAGATCATGGGCACTAGAGCAAAACAAAATAGGGTTGCAGTAGAAAACACCATGCTGGACCAGAATGAAAATGAGGATGATTTGCTCAAATTTTTCGAAGAACACCAATGGGTTTTTTGCATAAAGTTTAGATCTTTACTACTACTAACATCCCCTAATTTTGTTGGAAACTTTAAAGAAATATTTAAATAGGTAGTAGTGCAATTTACCAACTGGACCAGATTTGAAAACTTGGGGTAGGGCTCAAAATTATCAATGATTAAGAGAGATTTTTGCATAAAACTGATTTAGGGACATCACATGACGTCCCCAAATTTTGGGTGGAATTTTAAATGAATTTATCAAAGGGTTGTAGTGCAAATGGGACCCTAAAACTTATGAGAAATCATTTTAAAATAAATAAAGCTTTGGAAAATAATTTATAGAAGTAATTCCACTGATAAAAGAAATGATTCTTGAGAGGGTATACAAGTCCAACAATATTTTTGAAAAGTTTTCACTTGGGGTAAAAACTCCACAATATCAAAGAAAAGAGTGGTTCTGAAACAAGAGAAAATCCAGAAAATAACAAGTAAATTTACCATGGCAAAATTTTAATTAATAAATCATGGTTAAATTTTTGGGGTGTTACATGCGCGGGGCGTGCCGCGAACCAGAGCTCGACCGCTCAGGTTTGTCGACGTTGCAGGGATGGACGCGAGCACAAGCGTCGTGTCAGCGTGAGTAGCCCCCGTGGCGGGTGAGAATCAAGCAGGTGATAGTCATAGGTAGATTAAGCATGGAAAGCAAGCTGGCTCAAGTAAATGCAGGGAAGATACATGCCACTGGGTCAGGCCCGAGCGTCTTGGGGATGATGCAGCCCGAGGGGCGCCTCCAACAAGGTAGGCTAAAGACATAAAAAGGGATACATGCCATAGGGACAGACCCACGCGGCCTGGGAATGATGCAGCCCTAAGGGCGCTCCCAGCTAATAAACTTGGAAAATGTCACCTGGTTCTGTTGATGGAGGGATGTAGGGCCATCTGAAGGTACGCGGCGAAGGGGTTGCTCCTCACGAGCCATCGGGGCCCTGAGCCTCGGGAGGCTCTGGGGGTCCAGAAGGTTCCTTGAGGACCGTCTCCATCTCCGTCAGGACGGCATGGTGCCTGGCCTCCTGAGTCGCCAGGACACGCCGCAGGTTGCGCTTATAGGTGGATGCCACGCCTGGCGGGCCAAAAGGCATGCGAACGTAGCTGTGCGGTGGGCCCTTGCAGCGTCCCACACGCGAAGGCCAGAGGGGCTCCTGAGACGCGGCCCTATTGAGCCCCGGGACGTCGATGCAGACATGCAGCCCAGCATCCTCATCTAGATGGGAGGCTGCGCCAGGTGAGCGACGATTGCCGCGCATCGCCCTCGCATCTTGCAGCTCCTGAGTGGTCTTGGTAATGAACTCCTGAGCACTGGGCGCTCCTCGCCTTCTGTCCTCCCGAGGGAAACATGCCACAAAGCACGCCTCCATATGGTGCCTAAGCGCCTTCCTCGTGATGCTGGCAAGGTCTGAGGCCCTCCAGAAGAGAGCCCCCGAGCCCTACCTGAGAAGGGCGCCGGGCGCGCCTTCCTATGCGATGGAGGGAGGCGCCCCAGGCGCGGGCGCCGATCCAGTCATGGCGCCGCTTGCCTGAGACCCTGCGCGGAGCAACTGCTTCTTCTTCTTGGGGATGGCCTCAGGAAGGCACTCGTCCTTGCTGTCGGGGTCGTCGATTGCTGCAGCTTGGAAGGCACGCTCGAGGGAGCACACTGCATCTCTTTCTTCTCGCGGGACTGTGATGATTCCGCCACTTCCTGGCATCTTGAGGATATTGTAGCCGTGATGGGTCACCGCCATGAACTTAGTCAGGGCTGGGTACCCGAGGATGGCGTTGTACGGCATGCGAATGTGGGCGACGTCGAAGTCGATGAGCTCGGTGCAGTAGTTGTCACGCTGCCCGAAGGTGACTGGGAGGTGGACCTGCCCGATCGGGGTGGTGGAGCCGTCGATCACTCCTGAGAAAGGCTTGGTAGGCTAAAGCTGATCATATGGCACTTGGAGGTTGTCGAACGTGTCGACGGACATGACGTTGAGCCCTGCGCCTCCGTCAATAAGGGTCTTGGTGACTTGCACGTTGCTGATGACTGGTGAACAAAGCATCGGGAGGCCGCCATCGGTAACCATGCACTTGAGCTGATTTGTCGAGCTGAATGTGATGGCACACTTGGACCATCTGGGCGGGCGCGTGGTCTCGAGCTTGGGGAGTACTGCATTCACTTCACGAGCAAACTGCTTGAAGATACACTGTGAGGCTGGGGCTTGAGCTCCGCCCAAGATGCAGGCAATAGAATGCGGCTCCTCGAAGCCCCCAGCCCCCTCGTCTTGATGGTGGTCGTCGTTCCTTCTCGGTGGTGGCGGTAGTGGAGGAAGACCAGCGTTGCCCCGAGGACGATCCTCGCGAGGCTGATCCCTCCAGGCGCCCTCGCGAGGCTGATCCTGCCAGCGGTCCTCGCGAGGCCGGTCGTGCCACTCCTGGCGCAGGCAACGGTCATCCCAGCGTCCGCCACCACGTCCTCCCCCTTGGCCGTAGCCCCGGTCATTGCGCTCGGGGCGTTGACCGAAACGTCCTTCTCGAATGGCCCTGAGCTCTTGACAGTCGCTAGTGTTGTGGCTATGCAGGTTGTGGAAGGCACAGAACGGTCGGCTGCTCTTGGATGACTCGGGCTGGTCCCTGCCGCGCTTGTGTATGGCTCCACGGCGAGCACGGCTGCTCCCTTGCGCTTCACGTCCTTGGCCTTGGCTTTCTTCTCCTCCGGGTCCGCAGCTGGGAGCTCGAGGAGGGAGAGGTGCCCTTCCTCAGGTCTTGCGCACTTGGTGGCCAGGTTGAACAGCTCCAGAGACGTGCACAACTCCTCATGGATGGCGAGCTCCTCCTTCATCTTGACATCGCGGACGCCATCAGAGAACGCGGAGATGATGACCTCGTCCGTCACCTTGGGGATCTTGAGGCGAACGTTGTTGAAGGCTGGATGTACTTCTGGAGGGTCTCTCCTGGTTGTTGCTTGACGCGGCCCAGGTCACCCGCGGCCGGTGGGCGGTCGTGAGTGCCCTGGAAGTTGGCTACGGAACGGTCGCGCATCTTGTTCCAGAAGGAGATCGAGCCTGGAGGCAGGTTCAGGAGCGAGGAGTGGGCACCATCCTTGAGAGCCATGGGGAACCAGTTCGCCATGACTCTCTCGTCGCTGTTGGCCGCCTCGATGCTTAGCTCGTAGAGCTGCAGGAACTCCGCAGGGTTGGGGGTGCCGTCGTAGCGAGGAGGCAGATCCGGCTTGAACTTGCACGGCGAGGCGACGCTACGCAACTCGGGGGTGAAGGCGTGGCAGCTTGGCATGGTCATCGGAACTCTGTGCTGGTGGAGAACTTGTCCTTGATGGGGTCCACGCACTGCCACCGCAGGCGGCACGCGGTCTTGTCGTGGTGGCGCAGGGAGCGCGGGGGCGTTCTCTCATGGCCGAGGGACTTCTTGGCAGCTTCTTTCTTCTTGCACGGGCGCCGAACGCGATAGGTCGTGCTGTGGGGCCGCGCGCCTTGGCGCCAAGACTCTGTCTTGGGGCAGAGGTGGTGGAGGCGCTCCATGGGCTACGCCGCCCGCGGTTGGCGAAGGGCCAGGCAGCGAGAGGGACGGTGCAGGGGAGCCCCCTGCGGCATTGACAACCTCGGCGATGCGGTCAAGCCAGTCCTCGTAGAGGTCATCGATGAGGTGGTAGCGCAGGAGCTCGCGTCCCATGCACAGTGCAGCCTGCGCATCCACGGTTGCACGACGAGCGTGGGATGACGAACCGGCCGGGGTCAGCGATGGAGTGGCGGTGCGGCCGTCCCGCCGCACTGAGGGTTGCAGCGAGGATGCTTGATGCTCGTTCCCCGCCGGGCCGGTGGCAGCCTTGGCGGCAAGCGACGGAGAACGACGGGGTGGCCCGCCGACGGGAGCCGTGTGAGCAATGCGGGCGGCGAGGGCAGCCCGACGCTCAGCGCGTGCTCGGCGAGCGTCCGCCATGGAGATGAGGAAGCAACGGGATGCAGAGCGACGGAAGGAAAGCTTCGGCGCACTCCTACCTGGGGCGCCAAATGTCGGATCACGGGTTTCGGCAAACTTTGCTACGATCTCTAAGCCTAACTGGGGTGCGCAAGAAGATCTCCCCCTACCGATCCACGCCCTTAACTTTGCTACGATCTCTAAGCCTAGCTCGGCGAACTCGCAACACAGGAGACACGAGATTTATACTGGTTCGGGCCACCGTTGTGGTGTAATACCCTACTCCAGTGTGGTGGTGGTGGATTGCCTCTTGGGCTGAGGATGAACAGTACAAGGGGAAGAAGAGCCTCCTGAGGTGAGGTGTTCTTGTGCTTGGTGAACTTGTGTTGGTGAGGATTACTCAAGATGAGATGCCTCCTACTATGGTGGCTAGTCCTATTTATAGAGGCCCTGGTCCTCTCCCCAAAAATTGAGTGGGAAGGGAGCAAACAACGGCCAATTTGAAAGGGGACAGCTAGTACAGCTTATCCTGACAAAAGCAGTCTTCGCCTGCAAAAGGCTCTGGGGGTGACGCCGCCTTGGGCTCCATGGTGACCTCCGTCCTGTCGTCCTGCTGGTCATGGTCTCGTTGCACTGATATGGAAACCTTTGCTTGACGCCTCGGTACTCCTCGTCTGCGCTTGCCTCCTTAGCACCAAAGAGGAAACAAGGACACTGTGCGCGCTGACGCCCGCTTGGCCTTGGTTGTCATGGCTCATGTCATGAGAACCTCGCGAGGTTTGCCTTGCCTTGATCTCTCCGCCTCTCGCGAGCCAGCCTGGCGAGGCCGCTCCCGAGGAGGTCTTGCGCCGTCCACCTCGCGAGGCTTGGCCCCTCGCGAGGGTCTTGAATGCTTGCTGGTGAAGATGGGTCGTACCGGCCCGCTCGCGGAGCCACGTTGTGGGCCACAGGCAGGCAAATATGGGGAACCCCGTTCCCAGAACGCCGACATTCGCGACTACTGCTAACTGAAGCCGATCAAACCCTTCTGCCCTTCATGAATAGTGAGTGTTGTTGGTGGGGGGTGGATGAACAGTTCCCGATGGGGGGTTCGATAAACAGGACCCCGTGGTGTTGCCGCTGGATGAACAAGACCCCGATCAATCGAGCCGGTTGGGGGTGGATGAACAGGACCCCGTGGAGGGCTGGATGAACAGGACGACCCAGTGGAGGGCTAGTTGAACAGTAGCCAGTGGAGGGCTGGATGAACAGTAGCCCGTGGAGGGGTGGTTTAACAGGACCATATGGAGAGGGCTGGTTGAACAGTAGCCGGTGGAAGAGCAGTGGAGGCTGGATGAACAGGAGCCCGTGGATGAACAGTGGCTGGTGGAGGCAGGAGGGGAGACGCCGTGGATGAACAGTCGTAGGTGGAGGCTGGAGGAGGTCGATGGTAGATGAACAGTAGCCCGTGGAGGCAGTCAGCGGTGGCGATGAACAGTATCCCATGGAGTCCTGTTTTGCGGTATGCAACACCCCTCCCGATGAACAGGACCCCCGTTTCGACCATAGCACTCCAACACAAATCCGTTTACACCATTTTGCGGTACGCCATACCCCTCCGGATCAATGGGACCCCGTTTCGACCGTAGGAGGTTCAACAAAAGTCCATTTCCTCCGTTTTGCGATACGCCAGACCCCTCCCGATGAATAGGATCCTGTTTCGACCGTGGCCAGCCGAACACATGGTCGTTTCCTCCATTCTGCAGTATGCCAGGCCTAGTTTCGATCGACTGTTCCATCCAAGCCGGTTGGCTCCCAATGAACACGACGACGTAGTTTCTCCGTTCCGACCCAGCCATGTACACGACCCCTGGCCGTACGTTTGCACGAGTGGGTATTCCAGACCCCGCCCGTATGTACGTACGTGCCGTATTTACTTTCTTGCACCCAGGCTGTACGTATGTGTACACGATATTAACGGGACTGCATGACATGCTACGTGCATGCCTCTACTACGACACATGCGCGCCTATACTATGACACGTGCCCTTCCTTACACGGCCATGGTTCATCGCTGCATCCTGTAGACAGACCGATCGTATGTACGTACACATTCACGATTAGACAGACAACGCTACGTACGCTTTGACCGGGTGTGTCCCAACGGTCAGGGAGGATAAGGACACACTTCCTTGCATGCGAAGATATAGCTGCTCAGTCCCAGCTGTCAGGGAGAGGAATCGTTTTTATTTTGCGAGTAATAAGGAGTCACTTCCTTGTGTTCGAAGGCGGTGGGTCCAGCCGTCAGCCTCACCGCCTAAAGTCCTCTTCCGATGGTTGTCCTTCGTTGACCACGTTGACCACGCCACACCAAGAGCACCAAGGCGATGGACGATAGCAAGGCCTAGGAAGGGAATGACGCAGAGCCGGGGAAGACGCGGCAGTGGATGCCCACGCGGAGGGGAGTACGTGGGTTGACTGCTTCGGCTGCGGTGTGAGGCTGCCGTCGTCGGAGAATAACAGGAGGTGTGGGTGAGTATAGAGGGATGGCATGGCCAGCGGTGCTAGCACAGCCGGACACAGGAACAGGAGCAGGCGGCACGGCCGGCGCTGGTTTGGGCGGCTGGAGCAAGAAGACATGAAGTTTAAGAAGCACGACGGCCGTTGGATGGACATCGTACGACCACTGCAGCTAGAATCATTTATATTGACTAAGTTGACAAAGCCCTTGGTACGCGTCAACTTAGTAGGCCCACAGGCCAGCCTCCGAAACGGTTTGCCCAGATGTCAGGGGGAGGAATCATTTCGACATCCGTTGGATGGACATCCAACGGCCACTGCTGCTAGAACCGTGTGTTGACTATAACTTGACAAAGCCATGCACGCGCGTCAACTTAGTGTTTTTAGGGGACGCGTCAACTTAGTAGCCCTACAAGTGCGTGGCAGAGAACATATAGCCCATTTGCGATTTGTAAGAATGTACAACTCATTTTTGAATTCTAATGGAATTTACTATAGCCCATTTACAGTTTGTTAAAAGTGCAACCCATTTTCTAGATAGGACAATGATTAATAATTTGAACCAACTGCTCAAAACATAATTCAATAAAATTTCCTACATTTTGATGGGATCCGAAATATTTTTATCTCGAAGTTTCTAGTCAGATTAAATATAATTTCAAAATAAATTTGTATTACATAAAAATCAAACGAAATATTGCGCGCGCAACAAGTAATGAAATTAAAATTTTCTAATTCCGAAAATAATATATTTTTTAAACTAATTACGTGTTAGGTGCATTTTTTGTAGTTACTACCCAGTTTTTACAATTACATCCCATTTATTATTTCTTAAAGCCCATTATCTTGTTAAGCCTAATGCATCCCCCCTAGGAAAGATTTGCAGCCCAGCAGGGCGGAGAATAACAAGTTGACCCGGATATTTTCTACAACTGTCGGCCCAGTTGCATTGCTGATGTTAAAAAAGGTCTGTGTAGTACAGTACAATCTTACATGGCTACTTAGCCCACATTCAACGACGCCCGAAAGGCCCAAACAAGGCTTCTGTACAACTTTTTGAAGAACCTAATTAAAAGCTGTCACGAGCGAGGAAATAATTCAATGGGTCCCACTTGTGCGTGTGTGCATGTGTGTGTGTTTGTGTTTGTTTGTGTGTGTGTGAGAGAGAGAGAGAGACCCATCGGTCGATGCTCGTAAATACATCTTTCAGCCATATGCATTGTTGATGCTCAGTAAAAACTTATATAGTTGACACAATCATATAGAACATCATAGCACACTGAACTTGCATACAAAAATTTCACGCAGGGGGCACAATCAGGGTGGAAGCAGTGGATCGCTACGGGTAGGGCTATGTTGAAACCAACGAACTCGTACACAACGGTTATCGTCTTTATCAATGACGGGGAAATATCTTGAATGTTGTGCAAAGAAAACACACAGACAACACAATATATAAGTTCTGCTGGGATAGTAAGTTGACGTACAATCCTTTCTAAAAAAGTTTAGGTAAAAAAATAGAACAGGTCACAATCAAATGTACTGGCACATCAGTGCTTCACACCCATTGAAGGAAATATGCCCTAGAGGCAATAATAAAGTTGTTATTTATAATTCCTTATATCATGGTACATGTTTATTATTCATGCTAGAATTGTATTAACCGGAAACTTAGTACATGTGTGAATACATAGACAAACAGAGTGTCCCTAGTATGCCTCTACTAGACTAGCTCGTTAATCAAAGATGGTTAAGTTTGAAAGTGCGTTATATCGACTAGAGGGGGGTGTAACACCCTCGATGCGGCTATATCTCCCACGTGTCGAGGCACGACTTAGAGGCATAACCGCATTGAAAGCAATATCGCAAGTGAGGTAATCTTCACACAATCCATGTAATAAATAAGGGGAAAAAATACATAGTTGGCTTACAGTCGCCACTTCACAAAATACATAAATAAACATACATCATTCAAATTACACTCAAGGTCCGACTACGGTACCAAAAATTAAAGAAGACTACCCCAAATGCTAAACAGATCCCCGGATCACCCAACTGGGCTCCACTACTGATCATCTGGAAAAGAAACATAGTAACGGCCACGTTCCTCGTCGAACTCCCAAGTGAGCTCGGTCGCGTCATCAGCACTGGCATCGTTCGCACCTGCAACTGTGGTGATAATATCTGTGAGTCACGGGGACTCAGCAATCTCACACCCGCGAGATCAAGACTATTTAAGCTTATAGGTAGGAAAAGGGTTGTGAGGTGGAGCTGCAGCAAGCGACTAGCATATGGTGGCTGCAACGCAAAAGAGAGCGAGAAGAGAAGGCAAAGCACGGTCGTGAAGCTAGAAGTGATCAAGAAGTGATCCTGAAACGACCTACGTCAGACATAACTCCAACAACCGTGTTCCCTTCCCGGACCCCGCCGAGAAGAGACCATCACGGTTACACACGCGGTTGATGTGTTTTAGTTAAGGTCAACTTCAGGTTTTCTACAACCGGACATCAACAAATTCCCATCTGCCTCATAACCGCGGGCACGACTTTCGAAAGATAATACCCTGCAGGGGTGTCCCAACTTAGCCCATTATAAGCTCTCACGGTCAACGAAGGATATTCCTTCTACCGGGAAGACCCGATCAGCCTCGGAATCCCGGACTACAAGACATCTCGGCAGTAACAAAACAAGTCCAGCAAAGCCTCCCAGATGTGCCGACAAATCCCGATAGGAGCTGCACATATCTCGTTCTCAGGGCACACCGGATGAGCAAGACGTCGGGTTGGCATAGACCCTGGTTGCCCAAGGGGCGCCGGACATCGCTCGGTTTGGACCAGCAATCGAAGGAGAACTGGCCCGGGGGTTAAAATAAAGATGACCCTTGAGTCTGCAGAACCCAAGGGAAAAAGGCTTAGGTGGAAAATGGTAAAACCAATGTTGGGCCTTGCTGGAAAAGTCTTATTCAAAGCGAACTGTCAAGGGGGTCCCATAAATCACCCAACCGTGTAAGGAACGCAAAATCCGGGAACATAACACCGGTATGACGGAAGCTAGGGTGGCAAGAGTGGAACAAAACACCAGGCATAAGGCCGAGCCTTCCACCCTTTACCAAGTATATAGATGCATTAATTAAATAAGAGGTATTGTGATATCCCAACAAGTAAACATGTTCCAACAAGGAACAACAAGATCATGTCCCAACAAGGAACAAACTTCATCTTCACCTGCAACTAGCAACGCTATAAGAGGGGCTGAGCAAAAGCGGTAACATAGCCAAACAACGGTTTGCTAGGACATGGATGGTTAGGGGCTGACATGGCAATATAGGAGGCATGATATAGCAAGTGGTAGGTATCGCAGCATAGGCATAGCAAAAGAGCGAGCAATCTAGCAAGCAAAGATAGAAGTGATTTCGAGGGTATGGTCATCTTGCCTGCAAGGTTCTCAGAGTTGTCGAAAGCTTGGTCCTCGAAAGCGTTCTCAATAGGTTCCTCGTTCACGTACTCGTCTCCCGGCTCTACCCAAGACAAGAGAACAAGCAAAGGAACCAATATCAACCACGATGCAATGCGCAAGCAATATGATGCAAAACATGGCAATGATATGCGAGAGGTGATATGCAATGCGTATGCATGCTCCGGAAGGACAAGGATGAACAAGGCATAATATTGGCAAACCAAGCATGCCACTGGATAGGTGAGGTGATTTCGGTTGAAATCGATATAAAGATCACCGGAATCGGATGCACGGTTTGCAAATGGCAAGCAATACAAGAATGACACGAATCTGCCATAAACAGCATGATGCTACTTAGCAAGCAACAATTAATTAAGCTACTGCACCCAAACATGGCAACAAAGCATATGACAGTAACCTACACAAGATGCGCGACAAAAAATGAACACTGAGCTACGGCTAAATCACATCATAACAGGTCCAAACAATCATGGCAAAAGGGCAAAAGATAACAGGTTCTCAGACTTAGTGAAATTAACAACATAGCAGAAAACTAACATCAGGATGACATGTTCAGAGCAATGAAACAATATGCTACAGGTTCATAACATAGCAAAATAAGGCATGGCATGAATCTAAACATAGCACTTGATAAAAGTCCCTTACTGACCATAAGCCAAAAAGGATCAACAAATATGATTACACCCATGTCAAATAATCAAATTTCGTTACAGGTTTCAGACTTAGCAGAAAACTGGACATGGCAGAAAACTAATAACGCCTAGGCATGTTCGTGAGCTCGATGCACTCACTACAGAGCATTGCATGATAAACTAAGCATACATACATCAAGAAGACATGGCATAGTAACTAGACATGTCAAGAATAACATCATATCATGCAAGGATCAACTACACCAAGCTTGGCAAAATCGAATAACATGTAAACAATCTGCCAGCAACCTTTTGTAGCAAAAGTAGAGCTCGATTGACTCAAGCTATGGCACTCCATAATTACAAACAAAGACACGGATGGATAGAGAAAATACTCAAGTCCAAAACTCCCTTACTGATCATGCTCAAATTATGCATAGATCTCTCAGAAACAACATGAATACATGGCATGAAAATAACAGCAGTCAGGGACTTAGTGAAATCACTAAGTCTCTGAAATCAGCAACATCAAGTGACCTAGTTTGCATGCTTGTGCTAGTCACCACATAGATCACAAAAATGCATGGCAAAATTATCTGGAAAGGTAACATGGCATATTACAAAACTCATGTAGGACTCAACTTCATAGGGGGTACATATCAATCATGGCAAAAATGACAAAAGTGCATATTCAGATAAGATCCAGCAACTAGCATCAACTAGCCCTCTTCTAACAGAATTTCGGGCCTCAAGTTGACCTCAAATGAAATTATGCAATGGAGAAAAATGATGTACTCTTCGGGGTTAACAATTTGATATATTATACGCGTGAAACGTAGCTACGGATGCAAAGTTACGGCAGGTTGAACATGTGAAGATAATGTAAAATCCTGGGACTTAGAGAAAAAAAATGAGGGGAGGGGTCAACCCTAGATCTGGCCGGCGACTCCGGCGACGACGGATCCGGCCCGGCGCGGGCGACGTCGGCGACGGCGGGCGGCGCGGCTCGGTGGCGGGGCGGCGCGGCGAGGCGGCGGGAGGCGGCGCGCGGCGCAGCGAGGCGGGGCGGCGGAGCGGGAGCGGCGGCGGCGCGCGGGGCAGCGGCGCGGGAGCGGCGGCGACGGCCGGCGACGGAGAGGAGGCAGCGGAGCGGCGCGGCTCGGGGCGACGAGCGGGAGGGCGCGCTGGGGCGGCGGCGCGGGCGCGCGGGCCGGCGACGGGCCCGGGCGAGCTGGCGGCGAGGGGGCGCCGGGGTGCCATGTGGCGGCCCCGGGTTGGTCCGGCGCGGCGGGCGGACGTTGTCCGGCACGCCCGGACACGTCCGGCGGCGCGGGGAGCTGCGGGATTAGGGTTTCGGGGTGTTTTGCCCGCAAATGGAGGAGGAGGAGGCCTTTTTATAGATAGGAGGAGCTAGGAGGCTCCAAATGAAGAGCGGTTTTCGGCCACGCGATCGTGATCGAACGGCGGAGGACATGGGAATGTCTTAGATGGGTTATTGGGCTGTTTTGAAGGGGTGTTGGGCTGCAACACACACGAGGCCTTCACGGTTACCCGGTTAACCGTTGGAGTATCAAACGAACTCCGATTGACCCGAAACTTGACAGGCGGTCTTCCGGTGCTATACCGAGGCCACATGTCAAACCTCGGTCCATTCCGAGAATGTTTAATACCCGCTCACGAAGAAATGTAAAAGGGGACGCCGGGGAACATAGGAGCGCCGAATTGCAAAACGGACAACGGGGAAAAAGCTCGGATTTATGAGACGAACACGTATGCGAATGCGATGCACATGATGACATGATATGAAATGCATGACATGACCAAAATACACAACGAAGGGAAAACCCAACCACGGAGGAAATATCATATCACAATGCCGAAAATGGCAAGAGTTGGATTACAAATATGGCAAGTTACATCTGGGGCGTTACAACACTCCACCACTACGAGAGGATCTCGTCCCGAGATCTAGGACTGAAAGAACTCCGGATACTCGGAACGTAGGTGGTCTTCACGCTCCCAGGTGGCCTCTCGGTCTGAGTGATGTGACCATTTCACTTTGAGGAATTTGATTGACTTGTTGCGAGTCTTGCGCTCAGTTGTCTCAAGAATGGCAACTGGATGCTCATGATAGGACAAATCTTCTTGAAGATCAATCTCTTCGAAGTTGATGGTGCGCTCAGGCGTTTTGAAGCACTTGCGAAGCTGTGACACGTGGAAGACATCATGCACATTTGCAAAGTTGGAGGGAAGATGAAGTTGATAGGCGAGATCGCCTCGTTTGCCGATGATCTTGAAAGGACCGACGTATCTCGGAGCAAGTTTCCCCTTGATACCGAAGCGACGAGTTCCTTTCATTGGCGAGACACGGAGGTAAACATGGTCTCCGATCTCGAATGCCACATCTCGGTGTTTGCTATCGTAATAGCTCTTCTGGCGCGATTGCGCGGCTTTGAGGTTCTCACGAATCACCTTGCACATAGCCTCAGCCTCTGAGATCAAATCATTGCCGAGCAATTGACGTTCGCCGGTTTCAGACCAGTTGAGAGGGGTACGGCACTTCCTGCCATAGAGAATCTCGAATGGGGCTTTGCCCGAGCTGGCTTGAAAACTGTTGTTGTAAGAGAATTCAGCATAAGGAAGACAATCCTCCCACTTCATGCCGAAAGAGATAACACAGGCTCTGAGCATATCTTCAAGAATTTGGTTGACACGCTCGACTTGTCCACTAGTCTGAGGGTGGAAAGCTGTGCTGAATCGAATATTGGTGCCCATGGCCTTCTGAAAAGAATCCCAAAACTTGGAGGTAAAGATGCTGCCGCGGTCTGAAGAAATCAATTGCGGAATGCCGTGCAAAGAGACAATTCTGGAGGTGTAGAGCTCTGCCAGCTGCGCTGCTGTGATAGACTCTTTGATAGGAAGAAAATGAGCCACTTTGGTGAGCTTGTCGATGACGACGAAAATAGCATCATTTCCACGCTTGGACTTAGGAAAACCAGTCACGAAGTCCATTTCGATATGATCAAACTTCCATTCTGGGATAGCAAGAGGTTGGAGAAGTCCAGCTGGTCGTTGGTGTTCTGCTTTCACCCTTCTGCAGACATCACACTCATTCACGAATTGAGCGATCTCACGCTTCATTCGAGTCCACCAATACGACTGCTTGAGGTCATGGTACATCTTCGAACTTCCAGGATGAATTGACAGAAGAGAATTGTGCGCTTCGTTCATAATGACTTTACGAAGATCACCCTTTCGAACCACGATCCGGTCCTCGAAGAAAAGAGTATCTCTGTCATCAACTCGATAGCACTTGTATTTGGGGATGCTCTTTTCAATACCACGTTTCACCTTCTTCACCATGGTATCCAACAATTGTGCCTCACGAATCTGATCTTCCAAAGTAGGAGATATGATGAGGTTGGCAAGAACACCTTGAGGAACAACTTGGAGATTCAACTTGCGGAAAGCCTCGCAGAGATCCGGTTGGAATGGCTTGAGGATTAAGCTGTTGCAGTAAGCCTTCCTGCTCAATGCGTCTGCAATCACATTAGCCTTGCCTGGAGTGTACTCAATACTCGGATTATACTCTTGAATCATTTCGACCCATCGAGTTTGTCTGAGATTGAGGTGAGGCTGAGTGAAGATATACTTGAGACTCTTGTGATCTGTAAAAATGTCCACTTTCCTTCCCAACAGGAGATGTCTCCATGTTATCAGAGCGTGGACCACTGCCGCCAACTCAAGATCGTGAGTGGGGTAGTTCCTTTCATTGGGCTTCAACTGGCGAGAGGTATAGGCAACAACCTTCTTCTCTTGCATTAACACAGCACCGAGGCCCTGGAGAGAAGCGTCACAGAATACTTCATAAGGCTTGGATTCGTCAGGAGGAGTCAGAACTGGAGCAGTGACGAGTTTCTCTTTGAGAGTGTTGAAAGCAACATCACACTCAGGAGACCAGACATATTTCACATGCTTCTGGAGGAGGTTGGAAAGAGGCTTAGCAATCTTGGAGAAATTCTCAACGAATCTTCTGCAATAGCTTGCAAGTCCAAGAAAACTGCGAAGCTGCTTGACATTCTGAGGGGGTTGCCAATTCAAAACTGCAGACACCCTCTCTGGATTAATAGCAATGCCCTTGGCAGAGATGATATGACCAAGATAAAGAACTTCATCAAGCCAGAATTCACATTTGGAGAACTTCGCATATAATTTATACTCTCTGAGCTTGTCGAGCACCAATCGCAAATGTTTGGCATGATCCTTCTTATTATTGGAGAAGACCAAAATATCATCGAGATAGACCAAGACAAATTCGTTGATGTAGGGGTTGAAGATGAAATTCATCAAGCGAGTGAAATATGGAGGAGCATTGACAAGGCCGAAAGACATGACAGTATATTCATAAGAACCAAAGCTTGTTCTGAATGCTGTCTTGGGAATATCTTCTTCACGAATGTGAATCTGATGATAACCCATACGAAGGTCAAGCTTGGAGAACACCTTAGCACCTTTAAGTTGCTCAAATAGCTCATTGATGTTGGGAAGTGGGTACTTGTTCTTGATAGTCTTCTTGTTCAATGGACGGTAATCAACGCAAAGTCGGTCCGTGCCATCCTTCTTCTTGACAAAAAGAACACCACAACCCCAAGGAGAAGAACTCGGTCTGATCAGACCCAGACGTTCTTGTTTATCGAGTTGAATCTTCAATTCCTTGAGCTCATCTGGTCCAAGCTTGTAAGGACGCTTGCAAACGGGTTCTGTGCCAGGCTCGAGATCAATCACGAATTCAACTGGCCTGCGGGGAGGCATACCCGGAAGCTCTTCTGGAAAGACATCTTGGTACTCACAAACGACTGGAATCTGAGAGATAGCCTCCATTTCACCAATCTCATTGAGAGAAAACAACCGAATGGTATCATCACGAGAAGCATAAATGATCACATCGTTAGAAGAGTGAGTCAATTTGATTTCCCTGGCAGCACAATCAAGTTGAGCCTTGTGCTTATAGAGCCAGTCCATCCCGAGAATAAGATCAATATCAGAGTCACCAAGCACCATTGGTGAAGATAGAAATCTATAGTCGCCCATCTTGATAGAAACATCCGGAGTCATCATCTTCGTATTCATGAACAAACCCGGAGAGGAAACCGCCATTGGCTTGGGCAGATCGACAGTATGCAAATTGTTCATGGAAGCAAAAGGTCTTGAAATGAAAGAATGCGATGCACCAGTATCAAATAAGACTTTTGCAGGAATATCATTAACAGGAAGGTTACCCATGATCACTTCAGAAGAATCCTCTGCTTGAGCTGCGTTCATCATGTTCACCTTTGCAGACTTAGGATTGTGCTTGACCACTGCATTGCTGGAAGATTTCATAGGAGGAGGAGGCGGAAGGCGCCTTTGATTGAAGCACTTGTTGGCATAGTGACCCTTCTGCTGGCATTTGTTACAAGTCACCTCTGAGTGCGGACGATGGTAAGGAGCACTTGGCCTTGGAGCTTGATTCTGAGACTTGTTCTGATAGCCAGGGTTGGGTGGGTGGGAAGATCCACGACCACTTGAATTCTTCTGTTGATAAGGCTGACGGAACGGAGGAGGAGGAGGCAACCAGAACTTCTGTTGCTTAGCTGCCACAAGTGAAGAAGAAGAAGACTGGACTGCGTCTCTGACTCTCTTCTTAGATGCCTCACACTTGAGCTGAGCAGCTTCTTGTTTCAGCGCCATGTTGTAGAATTCATCATACTTTAATGGCTCGAAAAGCACGAGAGCAAGTTGCAGATCTTCTCTGAGACGACGCCTGAACTGGTAGATCATACTCTTCTCATCAGGAATGTCTTGCCTTGCAAAACGAGAGAGCTTCTGGAACTGAGTGTTGTATTGATAGACAGACATGTTGCCTTGCTTGAGATTGCGGAATTCCTCACGCTTAAGCTCAACAACACTTTCTGGAATGTGGTGAGCTTTGAAGTCACGGCGGAAATCATCCCAAGTAATGACACGACCTCCTCTGGAATCTTTGTATTGTTGGAACCACTCAGTAGCTTGATCTTTGAGTTGAAAAGAGGCAAACTTGACAAAGTCCTCAGGTCTGACATTGCTGCACTCGAAATGCTTGCTGATGTCCACGAGCCAATCATCTGCGTCTGTGGCCTCGACACAGTAGCTGAAGGTCTTTGGCTGATTAGCAAGGAACTGGTTGAGTGAAGCGAAGTGCGGCTGATTGTTGCCTTGGCCTTGATTCTCTTGATTAGCTTGCCCTTGGTTGCGATCTTGCAAGAGCTGAATCAGAATCTGAGCATTGGCATTTGTGGCAGTCATCAGGGCCTGCCAAGCTTCCGGAGGCGGAGGTGGTGGCGGAGGGTTAGCCTGATTCCCTTCATTGCGTTCCGGATTCTGACGCGTCGGTGGAGCCATCCTGAAGAGGGTGACATCCATTAGCATCTTGACAGAGATATATTGAAGCTGAATCAAAGGAAACGACATAGCAACATATAGTCTTCACAATTAACATTCGAACAAGAATGAACGAATGAATTCCAATGTAAATCATCACACTTCCAAAGCTGAGAAGCCACTTAGAACATGGTAAGGAATAAAATCAACAAGGTACGGATGTGAACAAATACTTGGTAAGGATTACCCAATCACAAACCAAATATCTGCGGAAGAAATACTAGAGCTACAAGAATTCCCACTTATAAACTCCCGAAACTTTCTGGTTATGCAATCAGGTGTTGGGGATACAGGGGAAGCATAATATCTCACCCAAACTAGCAAATCCTACAACCAGCTGTATCCATCCTTCAACACATAACCAAGAAACCTTCGGAAATCATCTACCTCAACCTTCGAAAAGCATCCGTTATACAAGTCATGGCAATACTCCCGCACTCGCCACAGTACTGGGCTATCAGGGTTATCTCACCAACAACTGTACAAAAGAGATTTTCGATGTCGGCGTACTAAACTCAGGTATTCCAGAACCGCAACGATAAAATTATGACGACAACACCTCGGAGCTCAACTCCCCGGGACACTGCCACAACCCCTAAATGTCAAGAGGCAACCAAGACAATGTTGTCATCATAAAACCATCGGAACGATTGTAATATACCCGCGTGATCCTAAATTTTTTTTTAGTGAAATTTGAGAAGAGAAGAGTCAAAACTCTACGTCAGGAAGCCTTACCAGAAGGTCGAAGGGACTGGGAAGTAAAAAGAATTCCTAAACTCTCCGATATATAATTCCTAAATGACTCAAAACATTTTTCTAGACACAACTCGACCACTAAAGACGATCAAACAGTGGGGGCTCCTAAGGTCGGGGAAAGGCTCTGATTACCAACTTGTAACACCCTCGATGCAGCTATATCTCCCACGTGTCGAGGCACGACTTAGAGGCATAACCGCATTGAAAGCAATATCGCAAGTGAGGTAATCTTCACACAATCCATGTAATAAATAAGGGGAAAAAATACATAGTTGGCTTACAGTCGCCACTTCACACAATACATAAATAAACATACATCATTCAAATTACACTCAAGGTCTGACTACGGTACCAAAATTAAAGAAGACTACCCCAAATGCTAAACAGATCCCCGGATCACCCAACTGGGCTCCACTACTGATCATCTGGAAAAGAAACATAGTAACGGCCACGTTCCTCGTCGAACTCCCAAGTGAGCTCGGTCGCGTCATCTGCACTAGCATCGTTGGCACCTGCAACTGTGGTGATAATATCTGTGAGTCACGGGGACTCAGCAATCTCACACCCGCGAGATCAAGACTATTTAAGCTTATAGGTAGGAAAAGGGTTGTGAGGTGGAGCTGCAGCAAGCGACTAGCATATGGTGGCTGCAACGCAAAAGAGAGCGAGAAGAGAAGGCAAAGCACGGTCGTGAAGCTAGAAGTGATCAAGAAGTGATCCTGAAACGACCTACATCAGACATAACTCCAACAACCGTGTTCCCTTCCCGGACCCCGCCGAGAAGAGACCATCACGGTTACACACGCGGTTGATGTGTTTTAGTTAAGGTCAACTTCGGGTTTTCTACAACCGGACATCAACAAATTCCCATCTTCCTCATAACCATGGGCACGGCTTTCGAAAGATAATACCCTGCAGGGGTGTCCCAACTTAGCCCATTATAAGCTCTCACGGTCAACGAAGGATATTCCTTCTACCGGGAAGACCTGATCAGCCTCGGAATCCCGGACTACAAGACATCTCGGCAGTAACAAAACAAGTCCAGCAAAGCCTCCCAGATGTGACGACAAATCCCGATAGGAGCTGCACATATCTCGTTCTCAGGGCACACCGGATGAGCAAGACGTCGGGTTGGCATAGACCCTGGTTGCCCAAGGGGCGCCGGACATCGCTCGGTTTGGACCAGCAATCGAAGGAGAACTGGCCCGGGGGTTAAAATAAAGATGACCCTTTAGTCTGCAGAACCCAAGGGAAAAAGGCTTAGGTGGCAAATGGTAAAACCAATGTTGGGCCTTGCTGGAAAAGTCTTATTCAAAGCGAACTGTCAAGGGGGTCCCATAAATCACCCAACCGTGTAAGGAACGCAAAATCCGGGAACATAACACCGGTATGACGGAAGCTAGGGTGGCAAGAGTGGAACAAAACACCAGGCATAAGGCCGAGCCTTCCACCCTTTACCAAGTATATAGATGCATTAATTAAATAAGAGGTATTGTGATATCCCAACAAGTAAACATGTTCCAACAAGGAACAACAAGATCATGTCCCAACAAGGAACAAACTTCATCTTCACCTGCAACTAGCAACGCTATAAGAGGGGCTGAGCAAAAGCGGTAACATAGCCAAACAACGGTTTGCTAGGACATGGATGGTTAGGGGCTGACATGGCAATATAGGAGGCATGATATAGCAAGTGGTAGGTATCGCAGCATAGGCATAGCAAAAGAGCGAGCAATCTAGCAAGCAAAGATAGAAGTGATTTCGAGGGTATGGTCATCTTGCCTGCAAGGTTCTCAGAGTTGTCGAAAGCTTGGTCCTCGAAAGCGTTCTCAATAGGTTCCTCGTTCATGTACTCGTCTCCCGGCTCTACCCAAGACAAGAGAACAAGCAAAGGAACCAATATCAACCGCGATGCAATGCGCAAGCAATATGATGCAAAACATGGCAATGATATGCGAGAGGTGATATGCAATGCGCATGCATGCTCCGGAAGGACAAGGATGAACAGGGCATAATATTGGCAAACCAAGCATGCCACTGGATAGGTGAGGTGATTTCGGTTGAAATCGATATAAAGATCACCGGAATCGGATGCACGGTTTGCAAATGGCAAGCAATACAAGAATGACACGAATCTGCCATAAACAGCATGATGCTACTTAGCAAGCAACAATTAATTAAGCTATTGCACCCAAACATGGCAACAAAGCATATGACAGTAACCTACACAAGATGCACGACAAAAAATGAACACTGAGCTACGGCTAAATCACATCATAACAGGTCCAAACAATCATGGCAAAAGGGCAAAAGATAACAGGTTCTCAGACTTAGTGAAATTAACAACATAGCAGAAAACTAACATCAGGATGACATATTAACAACATAGCAGAAAACTAACATCAGGATGACATGTTCAGAGCAATGAAACAATATGCTACAGGTTCAGAACATAGCAAAATAAGGCATGGCATGAATATACACATAGCACTTGATAAAAGTCCCTTAATGACCATAAGCCAAAAAGGATCAGCAAATATGATTACACCCATGTCAAATAAGCAAGTTTCGTTACAGGTTTCAGACTTAGCAGAAAACTGGACATGGCAGAAAACTAATAACGACTAGGCATGTTCGTGAGCTCGATGCACTCACTACAGAGCATTGCATGATAAAATAAGCATACATACATCAATAAGACATGGCATAGTAACTAGACATGTCAAGAATAACATCATATCATGCAAGGATCAACTACACCAAGCTTGGCAAAATCGAATAACACGTAAACAATCTGCCAGCAACATTTTGTAGCAAAAGTAGAGCTCGATTGACTCAAGCTATGGCACTCCATAATTACGAAAAAGGCACGGATGGATAGATAAAATACTCAAGTCCAAAACTCCCTTACTGATCATGCTCAAATTATGCATAGATCTCTCAGAAACAACATGAATACATGGCATGAAAATAACAGCAGTCAGGGACTTGGTGAAATCACTAAGTCTCTGAAATCAGCAACATCAAGTGACCTAGTTTGCATGCTTGTGCTAGTCACCACATAGATCACAAAAATTCATGGCAAAATTCTCTATAAAGGTAACATGGCATATTACAAAACTCATGTAGGACTCAACTTCATAGGGGGTACATATCAATCATGGCAAAAATGACAAAAGTGCATGTTCAGATAAGATCCAGCAACTAATATCAACTAGCCCTATTCTAACAGCATTTCGGGCCTCAAGATGACCTCAAATGAAAATTATGCAATGGAGCAAAATGACGTACTCTTCGGGGCGAACAATCTGACATATTATACGCGCGAAACGGAGCTACGGATGCGAAGTTACGGCAGGTTGAACATGTGAAGATAATGTAAAATCCTGGGACTTAGAGAAAAAAACGAGGGGAGGGGTCAACCCTAGATCTGGCCGGCGACTCCGGCGACGGCGGATCCGGCCCGGCGCGGGCGACGCCGGCGACGGCGGGCGGCGCGGCTCGGTGGCGGGGCGGCGCGGCGAGGCGGCGGGAGGCGGCGCGCGGCGCAGCGAGGCGGGGCGGCGGAGCGGGAGCGGCGGCGGCGGCCGGCGACGGACAGGAGGCGGCGGAGCGGCGCGGCTCGGGGCAACGAGCGGGCGGGCGCGCTTGGGCGGCGGCGCGGGCGCGCGGGCCGGCGACGGGCCCGGGCGGGCTGGCGGCGAGGGGGCGCCGGGGTGCCACGTGGCGGCCCCGGGTTGGTCCGGCGCGGCGGGCGGACGTTGTCCGGCACGCCCAGACACGTCCGGCGGCGCGGGGAGCTGCGGGATTAGGGTTTCGTGGTGTTTTGCCCGCAAATGGAGGAGGAGGAGGCCTTTTTATAGATAGGAGGAGCTAGGAGGCTCCAAATGGAGAGCGGTTTTCGGCCACGCGATCGTGATCGAACGGCGGAGGACATGGGAGTGTCTTAGATGGGTTATTGGGCTGTTTTGAAGGGGTGTTGGGCTGCAACACACACGAGGCCATCACGGTTACCCGGTTAACCGTTGGAGTACCAAACGAACTCCGATTGACCCGAAACTTGACAGGCGGTCTTCCGGTGCTATACCGAGGCCACATGTCAAACCTCGGTCCATTCCGAGAATGTTTAATACCAGCTCACGAAGAAATGTAAAAGGGGACACCGGGGAACATAGGAGCGCCGGATTGCAAAACGGACAACGGGGAAAAAGCTCGGATTTATGAGACGAACACGTATGCGAATGCGATGCACATGATGACATGATATGAAATGCATGACATGACCAAAATACACAACGAAGGGAAAACCCAACCACGGAGGAAATATCATATCACAATGCCGAAAATGGCAAGAGTTGGATTACAAATATGCCAAGTTACATCTGGTGCGTTACAGGGGGTGAATAGGTGATTTTTATGAATTCTTCACTGAGGAATTTCATGGTGAGGAAATTTCTAAGTGAAGAACTACTTGCAGCAGAATAAGTACTCAGATGCAAACATAACAAAGCATAAGCATGGTCATCATGATGAAATGAAAACAAGCACATAGTACAAAAAGCATAAACACAGGATAACAGGATGAAGACCAACAGACTGTAGAAATTGAACTGAGGAAATTGAGAAAGTCTTCAGTCAAAGTCTTCAAACAGATATGAACAAGCACACAACACAGTGATGAGGAAATGGAAGAGTTGAGGAAATAGAACTAGTTGGCTTGGTCAAGATAATGATTTGGTAGACCAGTTCCAACTGTTGTGACAGTTGTACGTCTGGTTGGAGCGGCTAGGTATTTAAACATGAGGGCACACAGTCCCGGACACACAGTCCTCACCGTATTATCCTTGAGCTAAGGTCACACAGACCTCGCCCAATCACTCGGGGTAAGCCTTCAGGTGACTTCCAAACCTTCACAAACTCGGTCACTCGGCGATCCACAATTTCCTCTTGGATGCTCGGACCATGACGCCTAACCATCTAGAAGATGCACAGTCTTGAAAGGTAACAAGCGTCGGATCCACGCAGGATCAATCTCTTTAGTGATGCTCAATCACTTTGGTTTGTAAGTGTTTGGGTTTGGGTTTTCCTCACTTGATGATTTTCACTCAAAGTTATCGGAGGATGGGATGCTCTCAAATGACAAGTGTCAGTTTCTCTCGGAGCAGCCAACCAGCTAGTGGTTGTAGGGGGCGGTTATTTATAGTGTAGGGAGCAGCCCGACATGATAAGACATAAATGCCCTTCAATGATATGACCGTTAGGTGGGTAAATATTTTGGGACAGCTGGTGCGTAGCACAGCAACAGTCAGAAATTTGAGGCTCAAATTCCTTAGGGCTATCATGTTCCTCACTTGTAGGCAATCCGCACCGGTGAATTCCTAACTCCTCTGTCAGAACAAATCCCTCAGAGACCGTAAGAACTTCGTCTCTGTCACTAAAGAAATTGACTGAACTGTATGATATTTCCAATGGCTTCACTCGAAGGGATTGGTAGGTGTAGGATTTTGAGATGAGCATCACTTGGAAAAAAATTCCTTAGTATTTCCTCGACCCCCTTTAACAGTATGGTGTTTCCTATGACTCAAGAAAGAGAAAATGAATCTACGAAAACAAAAGTCTTCACCCTTCATGTTCCTCGCATGAATACCATGTCTTCATGGTCACACCAATTTCTTCACTTTTAAATTCTTCAATAAGTCTTCAAAAATCCAAAGTCTTCAGTCGAAGATATTCATTTTTAGGGGTCGACTTTTTCTGCAAATATCAAACTCCTCATAGACTTATAGACATGTGTACACTCGCGAACACATTAGTCCCTTAACCTATAAGTCTTCAATACACCAAAATCACTAAGGGGCACTAGATGCACTTATAATCTCCCCCTTTTTGGTGATTGATGACAATAGGTTAAGTTTTCAATGGGGATAAAACATATGAAGTGTAAATACTAATATTGAGGAATTTGATTGCAAGATATAGAAGAACTCCCCCTGAAGATGTGCATAGTGAGGAATTTTATTTTGAAGCAATGCACACTTGAAGAGTAAAATCATGGAGATCTCCCCCTATATCTTGTAATTCATACACGCATTTAACATATGATATGAAGAATTTGAATGTATGATGAAATATGGCGACTGATGTAATTCAGCATGCATGCATTAACATATATGAGGAATAAGCATGCAGAAGAACACATCAAAAGTATCAGACCACCATCGGTTTTAAGTTTACAACTAGATCCAGCAAAGTCTTCAAAAGAACGAGAGTTGTAACTTAGCAAAAAAATGCCCGTATATAGACCCACTTGAAGACTAACTCAAATTCCCCCCTTTTGTCATCGAATGACCAAAAGGATCAAAAAATGAGGACTAACGCCCCTGAAGAATATCATGTTGATGGAGGAGCACCAGCGTTGTTGGGGTCGGTTGTTGAAGTAGGGCCTACCATAGTGTCGTCCAAATCTTCATGCTCATCAGTGTCGCGAGATGAAGAATATGAGCTGGCCACCAAGGAGGGAACTTTGACTTTCTTCGCTGGTGGCTGAGACTAGTCAAAGTCCTGCTTGAAACCCATTTTCCTTATATCTTCTTCACCATACAGATGAGAGAAAACAGTCCAGGTGCGACCGAAGACTTCATGGAGGTAGTAATGGTTTTTCTTCACTGCATTGTGTGTAGCAATCATGTTGTGAAGAATTGACCCAAACTGACGCTTAACCCATTTGTGGTTGCGATCGACCTTATGGTGAAGACTAAGGAGAAGTTCACGATTAGTCATCACCCTTGGAGCTGTGCCTTGAGGATTTTGCGGAACTGGCCATCCAATGGACGAATGCCTTCATCAGTAACAGCAGTGGCCTTGCCCTTTTCATCAGCTGAGGAAAATGTCCGTTTGAGGACTTCAATGGGGGGCAAGTAGCTTCCATGGTTGAGTGTGCCAGCCTTGTAGTTGAGTGAAGACCTTGTTCTAAGGAATCTCATAATCCAGGGAGCGTAAGGCTTCAACTCAAATGGAGATAATGCAACATTGGCCAGAGTCCTCATGGAGAAATCATGGTAGTTGACAGGAACGCCATGAATGATGTTGAAAAGCAGATTCTCCATGATGCCAATGACCTCTTCTTCATTAGATTCGTGGCCTTTGATTGTACTCAATGTCTTCGTCAGAATGCGATAGACAGTCCGAGGCACATACAACAATTCCTTTACGGGGAATTTGGTCCTTGGGGCTTGACCGGGCTTGAGTGGCTTCATCAACACTTGCATGCAGTGATCTGTAAGCTCAGGTTCATGATATATGCAACGAGCACCTTCAAGGGGAGGACTGACAGGTAGGGCATGAAGCAATTCAGAGGCCGGTGCTTTGAAATGAGTATTCTCTGTCATCCAATCCAATACCCAAGAGTTCACATCTGTAGCATCTCCTGTGATGTGCAACATTGCATAGAACTGAAGAATTAGCTCTTCATTCCAATCACATATATCTGTGCAGAAGTTGAGCAGTCTAGCATCGTGAAGAACGCTGAGGACTGGGGCGAAGCACGGCAGCGATTCCATGTCCACATGTGGAATATGCTCATGGTCGAAGACTTTGTCCTTGTTGAAAAGCAGCGAAGAATAGAAGTTGGCTTGGCTAGCAGTACAGAAACACTTCCTTCTAAGACGAGCAGAGTCATATGGGTTGTACTCCGTGAAGAACACATGCTCATGAAAAAAGTCATCAGCTTTGAAGTTTTGCTTCTTGGAGAAAGGATCCTTTGGCTTGGGCTGAGGAGTGTCAGTCAATGGCATCACAACCTCAGGAATCACAATTTCAGGAACCACAGGCTGAGGAATTTCAGTTTCTTCTTCAGTTGCAACCTGGTTCTTCAATTCTTCAGCAGCTTGTTCATCAACACTAGTGGCTGGAATTTCTTCATGAATGGATGGAGTGGTGCGAGGTTCTTCAGAGCCCATTTGAACTTTAGTATGCACTGGGAACTGAGGAATTTGTTGCAGAGGAGTGAACAAAGGAGAATTGGGGTGCTGACTTTCCCAAAAGTCATCATTCATCACTGGTGTTGTGCTCCCAATGTCCACATCCTCATCTTCTTCACTTAATTCTTCAACGCATGCCTCTTCAGCTGTGAACTGAGGCACGGGCGATGAGACAACTGGGGTTGAAGGGATTGTATCCACTTCAATTTCTTCGTCCAACTGCTCTGAAGAAGTAGCAGAAGGAACATCTTCATCAGATCCGCTTGGGATCATATAGTCTTCACCAAAAGGAATGAGTTCCTTTGATGGCATGCTTGAGACTGGAACAACATCAATAGGATTCTGAGAAGAGCTTGTCAATTTCTTCATCTTCTTTGGAGCTGAAGATTCTGATGAAGTTGATTCTTTCCTTTTCTTCACTGTTGCACGCTCCGCAGCCTTGGTCTTCTTAGCTTCTGATGCAGAAGGAGGAATTGGACCCTGTGAAGGCGCGGGAGGAGCAGATGAAATCGGTTCATTTTCTTCAGGCACAACTAATGCAGTTGTCCTGGCATGGTCTGTTTCTTCAGGCACATCAGTTGAAGATTCAGCTGGCCTGACTATTTCTTTAGGCGCAACACTAGTGGTTGCCCTGGCAGTTTCATCAGCGGCTGATATGCAGTCATCAGCCCTGGTACTAGTAGTTTCATCAGCAACCCGATTTTCATCAGCGGTGCTGGCATGTTCTTCAGTGGGCTGAGCAGATGCCTCGGCTTGAGGAGATTCATGTTGCGTTGGGGCACAAACATTGGAGGTGAATCCCTTCGTCATATTGACGAATCTGACTTTGGCTCCAAGCCAGTCAGCATAGTATAGCGATCAAAATCATCACTCAGATTCTTGATTTCAGATTGAACAACCACAAGTTCATAAGTGGTCATCTTGACAACATTCTTCTTCAGAAAGTGCTCCTTCTTGTACTGCACTTTCTTCAACTGCCTGGCCTTCTCGATCCATTTTTCTTCACCTATGAAGGCGGTCAGCATGTGACTTTGGCCAGGAGTGAGTTTGAAGTCAGGCATGGGAGTGTTGGGATCCTTGTGCCAGAGATCAATGTACTCAAGGATCAACTTTGGATCCAGAAATGAGAGGGACTTCACTTCCTTTGGCTCTAGCAGCCCTTTGATGCATGTCTTTGATGATTTCGGCGAGTTCCTCATCATCAGCTTCGTCTTCATTAGATGACACTTGGAAGACGACTTGCTTCTTATGAGGACTTTGCCGGATTCTGGGTTCCGGCAGACCCTTAAGGTTCAAACTCTGGGGTGCGCGCGGAGATCGTGCCCTCTACCTCTCCGTCTCGTAAGGATCTAAACTACTGCAAGAACAACACAAGAGACACGGGGTTTATACTGGTTCGGGCCACCATTGTGGTGTAATACCCTACTCCAGTGTGGTGTGGTGGATTGCCTCTTGGGCTGATGAGGAAGAACAGTACAAGGAAGAACGGCCTCGCGAGGGCCTGTTCTTGGCTAGGGGATGAACTGCTAGGGGGAGTTCGATCGCCCTTCTCTCTCTCTCTCTACTTGTTCTAGATACTGAATCAGATGCCTCTCTCCAGTTCCCTCGTCTTTTCTACTCTGTGGGTGGCTGGTCCTATTTATAGGCAAAGGCCCTGGGCCTCTTCCCAAATATTGAGCGGGAAGGGCGCCAACAATTGGCCAATTTGAAGGGGAACATCGGGTACACTTATCCTGACTAAAGTTGGTCTTCCCCTGCCAAAGGTTCTGGCGATGATGTCGGCTTGGGCTCCACAGTGACTTCCTCCTTGTCGTGGAGCTGGTCTTGGTCTCGTTGCACCGAAATGGGTGCCTTTGCTTGATACTCTCGCCTGCGCTTGCCCCCTTTGCACCAAAGAGGAAAGGGGAGGACACTGCGCGGGCTGGCGCCCGCCTGGCACCCTTGGTCGTCATGGCTTGCGTCACGGGCACCTCGTAAGGTACCCCACCTTGATCTCTCCGCCTCCTCGCGAGCCAGCCTAAGGAGGCCGAGCTGGGGGAAGCGCCGTGTCGTCCGCCTCGCGAGGCTTGGCCCCTCGCGAGGGTCTTGAGCCTTTTGTTGATGAAGATGGGCCACGCTGGGCCCCCACTCGAGCCACGCCGTAGGCCGCAGGCAGGCAAGTCTAGGGACCCCCGTTCCCAGAACGCCGACAGTAGCCCCCGGGGCCAAGGCGCGAACGGACTTGGCCGTGCCGAGAGGCGAAAGGGCAAGGGCGAAGCGCCGAGGGCCCTAACAGCCTGCGGCCTCGGGCGCCGCGTGGCGGTTGATTGGACGTGGGCGTCTCCACTTCCCCACGACGCCTCGACGATCGCGCGGATTGGACAAGTCCCTGCATGCAAACCATGTCATGATTACCCGTGATCGTGGAGTCCGGCGGTTGGCCTCCGCCGGCTATAAGTACGGCACCGCGCGTGCCCCTCCAGTCCATCTCTACTTGCTTCCTCCCCCGCCTCAGTTCTTGCTCCGTCTTGGTGAGATGGCTCTGGTTCGCCGGTTCTTCGCGGCGGAGAAGGGAAAGGCTCCTTAAGAGGTACCTGACCCGCTCCCGCCGAAGAAACGGCCCGCCTTGCGCGGCCAAGACGAGGAGAATCGCCTGGTGGTGCCGAGGCCTTGGTACGAGCGGCCTCCGCCTTCCAGCAGGTGAGACTCCTGGAGCTGTGGCTGCTGCACGCCGACTGCAACACTCCTGCGACCGGGGTAGAGCTTGCGATCACCGCCCCGGGCGAGGTCTTCATGACTCGTGGCTGGGGTGAAATCGCTCGATGCTGCAGAACGAAGGGCGCCCTCACGATCCACCTGGAGTACGACGGCGCTTCGGTGATGTTCTACAAGGTCTTCGACGCGAACGGTCGCCGGCTGGAGTGCTGCCCCGGGGGAGGCGGCCAGGACCTCGCCACGGCGACAGCTGGGCCTGCCAATCGGCCCCTGGACAGCTCCGCATGCGACGGGAGCGCCGGAGGATCCAGCGATCCTAGTGAGGTCTTCGTGACGCCGGAGACGAGCGACGACAGCTACGAGCCCGCGAGCCGACGCCGCTCCCGGAGCAGGGCAGGCTCGCTTGGTCGCCGTCGATCCTGATCTGGATGGGGTTGGCGCCGGTGCCTGCCGGCCCACTGTTGATGATGGCATCCTTTGCAGGGGCGCGTGTAATTAGCACCTATTAGGATTCGTTCCCTGCGAGGAATCACATTGTGCCCCGTAGGGGCTTGTAAGGTGGTTGTGATCCTTGTTGTTAATATGTAACCCTTGCTATGGATTTGTGCGAATCGCGAATTCCGTCATAGTTTGGTTCCCCCTTTCACACCTCGCGAGGGCTTGGTGCTCTGCGTCGACAGGTCCCAGTCCCAAGGCGGCATCAGCCGTCGCTGGTATGCCAGGTCGCGATGCCGTGGTCAAGGCCAGGAGGTGAGCGACTCGGGGTCCGGTAAGAGCCCCTGAGTCGCGATGCTCAGGAGGTCCCCTTTGGCGCCCAAGCAGCCGTCGCTAGGTGAGAAAGGGAAGCAACGTCGCTAGTACAGAGTCGCTCTAGGTGCGGGGGTAGTGCCACGGTAGCAAACGCTTTGGATGGTGACTTATCTTTGGGGGTCGCGGATCATCCCCAGCGCGCCGTCGGATTTGGGGGGTAGCTTGAGCGGAGTTGCTTGACGGGGTCCTCGCGTGCCCCTTCTCCCTCGCCTCTGCTCCCCTTTCTGCTCTACGTCCTCGGGTCCCGGCCCTCGAGCTTGTCTCAGCCGTCGCTGGTATGCCAGGTCGCGATGCCATGGACAAGGCCAGAGGGTGAGGGCTGGAGAGCCAGTAAGAGCCCTGAGTCGCGATGCTCAGGCACCCCCCCTTTAACATGCAAGTGGTCGACATGAAGAAGAAGGGCGCCGCAGACGGCATCGAGTAATGATGCATAACTGGAAATAAACGCGGAAGGGATACACGCCGCTGGGTCTAACCCGAGCGGCATGGGGATGATGCAGCCCGAGGGGCGCCCCCGGCAAAGTAAGCTAGCGACTGAAAAGATAAAAAGGGATACATGCCACAGGGACGGACCCACGCGGCCTGGGAATGACGCAACCCTGGGAGGGCGCTCCCAGCTGAGAATGAAACTTGAAAGATGTCACCTGAAGATGTCGTTGATGCAGTGGCGTTGGCGCAGCAGACTTGGTGGGCTGCGGAAGCTGATCCTCACGAGCCCCCAGGCCCGGGGGCCTCGGGAGGCTCCAGAGGCACTGGTGGCTCCTCGTGAGCAGCCTCCATCTCCGCCAGGGCTGCGGACCGCCTGCCTTCTTGCGCCTCCAAGATGCTCCTCATGATGCGCTGGTACGCCGCAGCCACGCTCGGCAGGCCATAAGGCATGCGAACATAGTTGTGGGGTGGTCCTCCGCAGCGCCCCGCTTGTGAGGGCCAGAGGCGCTCCGCCGTGGCGATCTGATTGAGCCCTGGTACGTCGACGCAGACGCGCAGCCCACCATCCTCGCCTGGATGGGGAGCCACAGCTGGTGGGTGACGGCAACCTCTCATGATCCTCGACTCTTGTAGTTCTTCAATGGACTTGCTAATAAACTCCTGCTGGTCTGACCTTCCTCCCCTAGCTTCCTTCCGAGGGAAGCGTTCTTTGAAACACGCCTCCACATGGTGCCCCAGCGCCTCCCTCGTGACCTTGGCGAGGTCGGTGGCCCTCCAGGTGAGATCCCCCAAGCCCTGCCTGAGGAGGGCGCCGGGCGCGCTTCCCTATGCGATTGAAGGAGGGTCCCCCTGGGCAGACGCGGGCCTTGAAGGGCCTGCTTCCTAAGGGTCTGAGCCTGACGTTGTCTTCTTTTTCTTGGGGGTGGTCTCAGGAAGCCTCCTGCTTCCGTGATCTGGGTCTTCTAGTGACGCGGCCTGAAAGGCTCGCTCCAGAGCACACACTGCATCCTTCTCTTGACATGGCACCGTGATGACGCCGCCGCTTCCTGGCATCTTGAGGATGTTGTAGCCATGGTGAGTCACGGCCATGAACTTGGCCAGCGCCCGGTACCCGAGGATGGCGTTGTACGGTAGGCGGATGTGGGCGACGTCAAAGTCGATGGGCTCGGTGCGGTAGTTGTTGTAGGTGCCGAAGGTGACTGGGAGGCGGACCTGCCCGATCAGGACCGTGGAACCGTCGGTGACTCCGGAGAAGGGCTTGGTTGGCTGAAGCTGGTCATAGGGCACTTGGAGGCTGTTGAACGTTTCCACGGACAAGACATTGAGCCCTGCCCCTCCGTCGATGAGGGTCCTGGTGACCAGAACGTTGCTGATGGCTGGGGAACAAAGCAATGGAAGGACTCCAGCTGTGGCTGCGCACTTGAGCTGGTCTACTGAGCTGAACGTGATGGTGCAGGCCGACCACCTGAGGGGACGCGTTGCTTCAAGCTTGGGAAGGACTGCATTCACTTCGCGAGCAAACTGCTTGAAGATACATTGGGAGGCAGGGGCTTGAGCTCCGCCCAGGATGCAGGCGATGGCGCGAGGCTCCCAGAAGCCCCCAGCCCCCTCGTCTTGGTGGCGGTCTTCATTCCTTCTTGGCTGTGGCGGCAACGGCGGCAGGCCTGGGTTGCCGTGGGGGCGATCCTCACGAGGCTGATCCCTCCAGTCCCCGTCGCGAGGCGGGTCGCGCCAGCAGTCCTCGCGAGGTTGGTCACGCTAGCCCGGACGTGGGCCGCGGTCTTCCCAGCGTCTCGGGTTCCTTCCTCCTCCTCGGCCGTAGCCCCGGTCAGCACGGTCAGGGCGTCGGCCGACTCTTCCTTCTCGCACGGCACGGAGTTCTTGGCATTCATTGGTGTTGTGGGTGTGGAGGTCGTGGTACACACAGTACCGGCTGCCCCTGGAGGATTCAGGCAGATCCTTGCCCCGCTTGCTGTCCGGTTCTGCCGCGAGCACGGCAGCCCCCTTGCGCTTCACGTCCTTGGCCTTGGGCTTCTTCTCTTCTGGGTCTGCGGCAGGCAGCTCGAGGAGGGATAGGCGTCCCTCCTCAGCTCTGGCGCACTTGTCGCCAAGTTGAACAGCTCCAGGGAGGTGCAGAGGTCTTCATGCATCGCCAGCTCCTCCTTCATCTTGATGTCGCGCACGCCATCGGAGAAGGCCGAAATGATGGCTTCTTCAGACACCCTGGGGATCTTGAGGCGCGCGCTGTTGAAGCGCTGGATGTACTTCTGCAGGGTCTCTCCAGGTTGCTGCTTGATGCGGCGCATGTCGCTCACGGCGGGAGGCCGGTCGCGGGTACCTTGGAAGTTGGCGATGAAGCGAGTACGCATCTGGTCCCAGGAGGAGATCGTGCCTGGGGCCAGGTTCAGGAGCCAAGTGCGAGCACCTTCCTTCAGTGCCATGGGGAACCAGTTCGCCATGACCTTCTCGTCCCCGCTGGCAGCTTCGATTCCCAGCTCGTAGAGCTGGAGGAACTCCGTGGGGTCAGTTGTGTCGTCGTAGCGAGGAGGCAGGTCCGGCTTGAACTTGTCGGGCCACGCCACGCTACGCAGCTCGGGGGTGTAGGCGCGGCAGCCAGCGGTGGCAGCGGGAGGTTTTGGTTGAGGGAGAGCTTGGCCTTGTGGGTCCCCTTGCGCCGCAGCTGGGAGCAGCGCGGGGTCTTGACGTGCCGGAGCTGGAGCAGGGTCTCGGCGAGCCGGGGCCGGGAGCGCCCGGGCGGCCTCTTGCGGCCACAGGACTTCTTGGCAGCTCCGTTCCTGCTGGGCCGGCGCATGTCGGAGCGGGTTCCGCCTAGGAGCTGCGCGCCTTGGGGCCACGGCATCTTCTTGGAAAGGTGGCGGCTGGAACGCCCCCGGGGCTTCATTGCCCGCGCGGGGCGGAGTGCGGCGCAGTGGTGCGGAAGGCGCGGGAGAGCCCCCTGCGGCGCGGATGAGCTCGGCGACGCGGTCGAGCCACTCCTCGTAGACGTCGTCAACAAGGCGGTAGCGCAGGAGCTCGTTCGCCGCGATGAGCGCAGCTCGAGCCTCCAAGGGCGCGCGAAGCGCGTGCGACGAGGAACTGGCCGGGGTGAGCGATGGAGTGGCGGTGCGGCCATCCCGCCGCACGGACGGGTGTTGAGAGGACGCTTGCTGCTCGTTCCCCGCCGGGCCGGTGGCAGCGTTGACGGCGGGCGACGGGGAACGACGAGGACGCCCGCCGACGGGGGCCGTCTGGACAGCGCGGGAAGCGATGGCGGCCCGGCGCTCGGCGCGGGCCCGACGAGCGTCAGACATGGATGCGGTGGTCGGAGGAGAGCGAAGCGGTGGAAGACGGATTCCGGCGCACCCCTACCTGGCGCGCCAAGTGTCAGATTCTGGGTTCCGGCAGACCCTTAAGGTTCGAACTCTGGGGTGCGCGCAGAGATCGTTCCCTCTACCTCTCCGTCTCGTAAGGATCTAAACTACTGCAAGAACAACACAAGAGACACAGGGTTTATACTGGTTCGGGCCACCATTGTGGTGTAATACCCTACTCCAGTGTGGTGTGGTGGATTGCCTCTTGGGCTGATGAGGAAGAATAGTACAAGGAAGAATGGCCTCGCGAGGGCCTGTTCTTGGCTAGGGGATGAACTGCTAGGGGGAGTTCGATCGCCCTTATCTCTCTCTCTACTTGTTCTAGATACTGAATCAGATGCCTCTCTCCAGTTCCCTCGTCTTTTCTACTCTGTGGGTGGCTGGTCCTATTTATAGGCAAAGGCCCTGGGCCTCTTCCCAAATATTGAGCGGGAAGGGCGCCAACAATTGGCCAATTTGAAGGGGAGCATCGGGTACACTTATCCTGACTAAAGTTGGTCTTCCGCTGCCAAAGGTTCTGGCGATGACGCCGGCTTGGGCTCCACAGTGACTTCCTCCTTGTCGTGGAGCTGGTCTTGGTCTCGTTGCACCGAAATGGGTGCCTTTGCTTGATACTCTCGCCTGCGCTTGCCCCCTTTGCACCAAAGAGGAAAGGGGAGGACACTGCGCGGGCTGGCGCCCGCCTGGCACCCTTGGTCGTCATGGCTTGCGTCACGGGCACCTCGTGAGGTACCCCACCTTGATCTCTCCGCCTCCTCACGAGCCAGCCTAAGGAGGCCGTGCTGGAGGAAGCGCCGTGTCATCCTCCTCGCGAGGCTTGGCCCCTCGCGAGGGTCTTGAGCCTTGTGTTGATGAAGATGGGCCACGCTGGGCCCCCACTCGAGCCACGCCGTAGGCCGCAGGCAGGCAAGTCTGGGGACCCCCGTTCCCAGAACGCCGACAGACTTGGTCAAGAACCTCGTCCAGTAGTGGCCTTAGTCTTCAGTAGAGTGGGGCCAATTGAGGAATGCGGAGGAGCTGAAGAACTGGTAGAGGCTCCCGAGGCAATAGAGATGCATGTTGTCCTTTGGCATGAGGCGAGATGCACAGGTGCTGAAGATTTGGAAGGAGGAGCTGAGGGTTTTGCAACTTGAGGAGCTAGAGCAGCTTGAGGAATTGGCCGTGAGGGCTTTGCTGAGCTAGGTCGTGAGGGCATTGCAGACCAGCTTGGCTGTGAGGACATTGGTGCAGAAGCCTTGGGCTTGTGTGCAGGCTTATTGGGAATGGCCTTCTTAGGCTTGCTAGTAGAGGCCTCAACAGCAGCAGCAACATAATCGTCATTGAATTTCTTCACTGCTTCTTTTGCCACTTTGGACAGCTTGGCTTGATGCTTGGCCCATTCCTTTGGAAACTCTTCACCTCTAATGATTCTAGAGGGATCAGCTTGTTGACCAGGTGCCAGTGGAGGTCTTGGGCATGGAGGGTGTACAGCAAATTTCTTCATGCACTTAGGAGTTACATACCTGTAATCCCTCCATTCTCTGGCCCATCTCCTCTCAATCTTCTGAATGTGCACTTTGCGCTCATTCTTTGTTTCCTCAGGGGGTGTGCAGTACCCTGCATAGATGTCATTAGGGATCTCAAACGTAGTGTTGACTTCAAGTTTCTTTCCTCCCTTCTGAGGTTTCTTGCCGTCAGCCATTTTCTTCAGCTGAGGATTTTGAACTGCTGGGTTCTCAGCTGAGGTGTGCAACTTTTCTTCAAGGAACGCTGCAAATGAGTTAAGTTGATGAGAACCTAGTGATTCAGCAGCGGACATGTGTACCTGTGAACAGAATATAGTTGCGAAGAATTTGGGGAGGTCATATGCGTTCTCAGAAGTTTTTTGCAAAAAGAACAAGTTTGAGGAATTTGACCAGATGAGTCTTGAGGAATTAGGTTCCATAGTTGTACAGAGAAATCTTGAAGAAAAATGTTGCTTAGGGAAACAGATCAAGAATAGATGTTGTGTGAGGTGTTTAGTGTGTGAAGATTTGAAGAATAAACACCTTTTGAAGATTTTGTAGAAATCATCAGAATCAACAAGGGCAGTAAAAGTAACTTTTAATTACCCTTGACGAAGAACACGGCGAAATGTGAAGTGTAGATTTAGAAGTTCGTCAGTTCAGATCTTCCACACTCTAACTTGGCAGAGGAAGACAGCTATGGTGGCGGCGGAGTGAAGAAATCCGCGGCTGGCACGAGTATGACAGCGACGAGGTCGAGGCAGCGAAGCTCTTCCTCACCGGCGACGCTGGAAGTAGCAGCGGCGCTAGGGTTTGAAAGCTTGAGCGAGGGAGTGAGATCGAGCGGAGTAAATACAAAGTGAGGAGGGGAGGCGTATTTATAGCCGAGGTGAAAAACCGCTCGCCCGAGGAAATTGGACGAACGTGCCCCTGACCCTTTTCATTCGTGCGACATGTGTCACCCACGTACTGAGAGGTGGCGATCGTGCGAGATCGTGGGTGACTAGATAAATCCATCGTGGAATGTGGAACGGTTTGAGCGGCAAGAGCTGAAAATTCAGATAAGATTATTTTAAAGTTTCGTTCGCAAATTCTTCAGCTGACAAGGACACAATGAAGATTTTGAACGAGTTTCAAATAGAACGCACGTGAGGAATTTGTGAGTAGACTGGGTTGAGTTTAGCATAGAGGGGGAAGGGTCCGATCTCATTCACTTAGCAGAAAAGGCAACATGAAGATTGTAGAGGACTTAAACTCATATATATAGCCAATGAAGAACAACAACGGAAAGAGTGAAGACATCGAAAAGTTGAAGAAATTGAGCAACTGAGGAATTTCAAAAATGAAGAAAACTCAAATTGAAAATTTTCAACTTTTGGTGGTGGCGTGACCCACCGTATAAGAATGATGATTTCAGACACCGCGTACAATTGTCGTAGGGCTCTGAGAATCAAATTCTTCGTTAATTTCTTCACACTTAGAGTGTTAGTCTTCATTGATTGAAGAAAAACGTTTCTTCGTGTGTTGCACATCTAACTCATCAATTTTGCATTAGTGTTAGGATGTGTGTCCTTTTCAAAGGACATTCAAAGATTCTAGGATATTCAGCTCACACCGCAACTTGCTAAATCTATTCTCATCCAAGGGCTTTGTGAAGATATCGGCTCGCAGTTCTTTAGTCTTCACATGCTCGATAGAGATGTCGCCCTTCAACACATGATCACGAAGAAAATGATGACGAATCTGAATGTGCTTTGTCTTCGAGTGCTGAACTGGGTTATGAGCAATCTTGATGGCACTTGATGACCCACAAGTATAGGGGATCTATCGTAGTCCTTTCGATAAGTAAGAGTGTTGAACCCAACGAGGAGCAGAAGGAAATGATAAGCGGTTTTCAGCAAGGTATTCTCTGCAAGCACTGAAATTATCGGTAACAGATAGTTTTGTGATAAGATAATTTGTAACGGGTAATAAGTAACAAGAGTAAATAAAGTGCAGAAAGGTGGCCCAATCCTTTTTGTAGCAAATGACAAGCCTTGACAAACTCTTATATAGAGAAAAGCGCTCCCGAGGACACATGGGAATTATCGTCAAGCTAGTTTTCATCACGTTCATATGATTCGCGTTCGGTACTTTGATAATTTGATATGTGGGTGGACCGGTGCTTGGGTGCTGCCCTTACTTGGACAAGCATCCCACTTATGATTAACCCCTATTGCAAGCATCCGCAACTACTAAAGAAGTATTAAGGTAAACCTAACCATAGCATGAAACATATGGATCTAAATCAGCCCCTTACGAAGCAACGCATAAATTAGGGTTTAAGCTTCTCTCACGCTAGCAACCCATCATCTACTTATTACTTCCCAATGCCTTCCTCTAGGCCCAAATAATGGTGAGGTGTCATGTAGTCGAGGTTCACATAACACCACTAGAGGAGACACAACATACATCTCATCAAAATATCGAACGAATATCATAACATCAGAAAGAGTATATGTCAGAGCTTTCTAGCAAGTCCACATACTCAATTATCATTTAGTCTTTCATAATTGCTAACACTCACGCAATACTTGTGGTTACAGAGTTTTAACCGGACACGGAGAAAGATAGGGGCTTATAGTTTCGCCTCCCAACCTTTTACCTCAAGGGTAATGTCAACAATAATAGCTCATGCTAACGTACATCCTGTGCTTGCCAAAGGATAAAATGTAAAAAGGAAAGGTGAAGATCACCATGACTCTTGCATAAGGTAGAAGATAATAATAAAAGATAGGCCCTTCGCAGAGGGAAGCAGACGTTGCCATGCGCTTTCAGGGTTGGATGCACAAAATCTTAATGCGAAAGAACGTCACTTTATATTGCCACTTGTGATATAGACCTTTATTATGCGGTCCGTCGCTTTTATTTCTTCCACATCACAAGATCGTATAAAGCTTATTTCCTCCACACTAATCAATCATACATATTTAGAGAGCAATTTTTTATTGCTTGCACCGATGACAATCTACTTGAAGGATCTTACTCAATCCATAGGTAGATATGGTGGACTCTCATGGCAAAACTGGTTTAAGGGTTTTTGGAAGCACAAGTAGTATCTCTACTTGGTGCAAAGAATTTGGCTAGCATGAGGGGGAAAGGCAAGCTCAACATGTTGGATGATCCATGACAATATACTTTATCTCAGATATAAGAAAACATAACCCATTACGTTGTCTTCCTTGTCCAACATCAACTCTTTAGCATGTCATATTTTAATGAGTGCTCAAAATCATAAAAGATGTCCAAGATAGTATATTTATATGTGAAACCTCTCTTTCTTTATTACTTCCTATTAATTGCAACGATGACAAAATCTATGTTTGTCAACTCTCAACAACTTTTAATCATCATACTCTTTCTATGTGAAGTCATTACTCTCCATAAGATCAATATGATCTCTTTTTATTTCTTTTTATTCTTTTCTCTTTCTTTTATTCACTCAAGATCATAGCAAGATAATCAAGCCCTTGACTCAATACTAATATTTATTATATAACTCACGGACTCGATTACATAGAGAGATCATAAAGCAAAATTCAAAACAAGATCTTACCAAAACTTTATTCTACTAGATCAAGATACTACTAAAAGGATCGAACTAAGAAAAATGGTAAAGATAGGAGTGTGATGGTGATTGTCAGGACCCCAATTCCAAGTCACATCGATCTAGCCGGTAACACCTCATATCACTTTGCAGCCTCACGCACGGTATTCCCACGGGTGTCGCCTTACCATGGCCTGGGACCGTTTGCGCCTTTTGGCTGACGTATATGAAAGTGTCGCTAGCATCCATATGACAAAGAACCCGGGCCGACATGGCTAGTCGTGAACCCAAAGCGGCACTAACCTATGGGGACAGGCATACATGAATCAACATTGAACATGTCGGTCAGCAGCGTGCGAATCCGGGCTGTAGCACTGGGCTAACAGGACTCCGGGAACCCGGGCTGTAGCAGGCTAGGCAGGACTCCGGATGTCACCGCGTGACATTTCCCCGAAGGGACAGACACAGGAACGAAGTGAAACACATGCCGACTAGTCAAGTGTCCAGAGCAGTAGTGCTGGGCTAGCAGGACTCCGGTGAACCGGGCTGTAGCGGACTACTATCGCTTAGGAGGCAAGAGACTACATTTCCCCATATGAGAGGCTGCCAAGGATAAACAACTAGATTGTCGGGTCCCACTCATACCAGGCATTTCAAACATACACACAATATGCCCGATATGAGTACATACAACATGGCATCACAACATAACTCTACGACTCAAGTATTTATTCATTAGGCTCCGAGGAGTGAAGTATTACAAACATGGGTCTCATGACCCCACACTCAGAGCATACAGGTCAAAACACATGCGGAAGCTTAACATGTCTGAGTACAGACATCTAAAAATGAAAAAGGTTGAGAAGCCTGACTATCTATCAGATCATGTCGAGGGCACAAGATCGTAGCTGAGGTATCAAGCTAAACGTCGAAGTCCACACGGAACTACTAGCGAGACTGACGTCTCTCTGCAAAACATAAAATAGGCAAACGTGAGTACAAATGTACCCAGCAAGACTTACATCGGAACTAACTACATATGCATCAGTATCAATAAAAGGGGGTGGTGGAGTTTGACTGCACCAAGCCAGCTTTGACTCGGTGGCTATCCTAAACTATGACTGCAACTAACTCTTTTGAGGTGGCGCACACGAGTCCACATATTCACCATATCAATACACCACTATTGATCCACTCTCGTCTCCCTACGAAAAGGCCATCCATAGCACTCACACTTATCTTGTGAGTTTTAGAGTATCCACTTTCACTTGTCTATGAATTGTTATAGGCAACCCAGAAGTCCTTTACCACGAACACGGCTATTCGAATAGATCATATTAACCCTGCATGGGTGTACTTCTTCACACACGCTCTCGCCACTTACCACCATGTACACGTCGTGTATCTCGGCAACATTCAAGCGGAAGCCTGGCGAGAGAGTCGGCCACGACCTCACTAACCATACAAGTCTCTAGTCCAGGTTTATCGCCTATTCGGGTTCCATCCGCGAGGAGATCCGGCCGGAGTTTCGCTCACAGCCCCAAACGATGTGTGCAGGGTTCCCGAGACACCAAACGGGCGCTCGGTACACTGGGCCACGTGCCTACCGCAACACAGCCCACCCCTTAGGTCAGCGCAGCGTACGGCCCCCAGCATACTACAAACACCAGAAACTACTTGCAACTCCTGGACAGAGGACAAGGGCAGTTAATAAGTCGAGAGGGTCCATTGGTTTCGGGCCCAATGCATGGTAGTAACTGTTTCATGGATCACAAACACAGAACTCAGTTCCTGAGGACGACTTCAATGAGACAACCCACCATGTACTCCTACATGGCCTCTCACCGCTACCTTTACCAAATCGTGTTCACACACTTCGCTCACACACAATAGGACATGTTTACACACCTCCAATTCATCCCCGATGAATTAGACCTGACTCAACTCTAAGCAGTAGCAGGCATGACATACAAGCATGAATGAGTAGGCACATCAGGGCTCAAACAACTCCTACTCATGCTAGTGGGTTTCATCTAATTACTGTGGCAATGACAGGTCATGCAGAGGAAAGGGGTTCAGCTACCGCAGCATGTAGCAGTTGAATCGATGTTGTCCTAATGCAGTAAAAGAGAGCAGGAGCGAGAGAGTGGGATTGTATCGGAATGGACAAGGGGTTTTTGCTTGCCTGGCACTTCTGAAGATAGTATAGTTCTTCATCGGTGTCATCGAACTCATCGTCGGAACCTCGTCTACTGAGAGGGGACAAATACCGGCAACAGAGATGGAAAACACTATCAATGCAATGCACAATATGATGCATGATCATGACATGTCAATATGATGTGTTATGAGCTAATGCAACTAGCAACATGTTAAATGGAGTTAGTTTGAATCCTAAGTTCAAATTCAAACTCCATATGTGAGGGTTTAAATGCCATTTATATGATTTGGCCTAAACAGCAGCCATAAGTTGTTCTAACATGCATGAGAATGGTACAGATGGATAGATCGGATTTTTTTGATCATTTTTCATATATAACTTATTTCATTCTGAGCTATAGATTATTTTCTATGAATTTTAGAAGTTTGCAACATTTTCTGGAATTTCCTGAATAAGAATAAATCCAGAAAATTATTAACTACGTCAACAGTGCGTCACTGTGACATCAGCAAGTCAACTGCGGCTGACCAGGTCAAACCTGACCAGTGGGGTCCACTGGTCAGTCACAAAGTGTTGGCTCGAGTCAACGACAGGTGGGACCGGTCAAAGGCCACGTCAGCAAAGTCAATGCTGACGTGTGGGTCCACTGGAATCAAATTAAGTCCAATTAATTTCGTTAGTAGGTTAAATAAACCTGTGGGGCACGGCTGTCATTGGCTCAGGTGCTAACCTAATTGGCAATTAGTGCCTAATGGCTGGATTAGGCCAGCGGTTACTCGCCGGCGTAAGCAGAGGCGGCGGCGTTCCCCGTCCGGCCAACTCCGGTGACGGGAGCAAGCGGGGCTGGGCGTGTTGGAACCGGAGCAAGGGTGCGCGTCGGTTGGTGGCCTCGGGCGATGCTAGGGTGGCCGGGAACGTCGACGGCGTCGAGTTCCACGGCGGCGCAGCTGCGGCTTGCACGGGCGCGAGGGCTAGGGTGCATGAGCGGACGACCTGAGGCGCGCTACGGCTTCCTGAGAAAGCCTGGAGCATGACTGCGTGCTTGGATTGGCCAAGCGGGGTGGCTACTGATGGCGAGCTTCGCGACGGCGGCAGCGAGCTCCGGCCAAGGTCGAAACCACGGCTAGGGGGAAGAAAAGGATGACGGGAAGAGGGGTGAAGGAAGAGGGGCTCACAGGGAACCCATAGAGAAGCTCTTCGTGCTCGGGGATGGCTTGGACGGAGCGAATCGACGCCTGCGATCTCGGACGTCCGAGGTTGAAGAAGACGGTGTTGAGGATGATGGATGGCTCCCGGCGAAGCATGGCTCGGCATGGACGAATAGGATGATGTGGCGGATCTCGCAGACACAACGAGCGGTCGAGGGGAATGGGGTGGCTATGCGAACGGCGACGGTGAGCTTGTGGTGGCTTCGGCCACGGTGCGGAGCGGGCGCGGGAGAGAATGAGCAAGAGAGGGAGCGATCCGCATGGGCTTGGGGGTAGCGTGGTGTCGTCCAGAGAGGGCAGGGCGAAGCGGCAAGCAGGAGGTGGCCGACGCTTGCGCGCGCGCGTCGGGCACGCGCTCGTCCTCCTGGCAGAGGAGGAAGACGACAGGGGAGGAGGCGGTGGTGGGCTGGGTTGGTGAAGCTGGGTCGGCAACAGGTAGGTGGGCCAAGGTAAGTGCCAGGTTAGTCCTTCTCTCTCTCTCATTTATTTAGTTTTTCTTTTCTATTTTTCTGTAATTGTTTTGACTTAATTAAAAATGCTAAAGCACTTTGTAAAATGCTGCAATAATTTGTAGACACTCTATGGATTATTCTAGTGGCCCACATTTAATTTCAGCATTATTTGAGCATTTAAATTATTTATAGTGTTTAAATGCCCAAATTCAAATACTTGATGATTTAATTCAAAAATCCAGGAATGACCTATAAATATGTTCAACATTTTTGGGAGAGGTTTTCACCTTTATCAGAAATCATGAACATTTCCAAAGGGCATTCTGGGTCATTGAAAAATATTTTATTTGTACCTAGTTTGATTTGATCTGGTGCTAGGGTTTGAGCATCCCCATTTCATATTTAAATGAAATTTAACATGGTGCATGGATGCTTTAATGCAACTAATGGCAAGCAATTCTAGGGTTGTGACAACTCACCCCTACTAAACAAGAATCTCATCCCGAGATTCAGGATGTGAGGTAAGAAGAGAGAGGGGACACAAAGCTAACACGACCTTCATGATCCAATTGCTCTTCTCGAAGATGTTGATCCACTCATCATCTAGCATTGACATCTTGCTCTGAGAATTTCATCCACTCATGACAATGAGAAGGAAGGGAAACCCTAAAGAGTCGATCTACTCGAAGATCGAGCAACTCACGATCAACTCACGGAGTGAGACATAGAAACATCTCACGAACTAAGACACAAAACACATATCATGAGGGATGTAGAGGAACATATGATGAAGGTTCAAATTGGTAGGCAACAATCCCACACTTAGGTGAGATGGTGAGTGAGTGTCAAAGCAGCGAGGAGATAAGTTGCCATGATTACCTAACGGGGCACCTCAGGGAAGGTGACTCGTGGAATTATTCCCTCGAGTGGCAAAAAGAATTACTTTTGATAGAAAGATCATTGGAACTCTTTATGCCAGCCTAAGGCAATCACAAATGATCGTTTGAAGGAGTTCGGAGGAATGGCATACTCAAATTAGGATGGATGATGTGGACTACCTTGTTGAAGACAACGCAATGGATGATTTTTTTTCTTATCACCGGAAATGGATGGGACCCATGGTAGGACCACTTCTGAAGATGATCATTCTTCAGCAATTGAGAATGGCAGCCCATGGGAAACTGGCATAATGTCCGTGCAAGCTGGAAACAAAATGCAAATGTTGGAAATGTTCCAACCATCATATCTGCCTGAGATTCAGATCTGGTTGATAACATGATATTTCAGACAACATGCCTAGAAAGAAGGGTTGCAACACAAATCGACGAGATGACGTTGCAAGATTTCAGGGAATGAACTATGATAGCAAGCTCCAAAACATGAGCAGGTTTTGCTACAACATGTGAACACGCTGTCCCAGACAAGCATGACCACACAGTAGTCTTATAATAAAACACTACCGAGTTCAGGTTGGGAACCATCATTGAGGGTATCGAAGTCCTTGTATAAGCCCCGGGTCTTAAGAAGGAACTTCTTTTCCTTGTACAAATCAATCAGTGGCTTGGTGTGCTAGGGAATACATATGGAATGAAGGTTGCAAGTCTCCAAACCACAGAATACTTCGCACATATGCATGACTGACTTGGGATGATTCCAAAGGAAGGAAAAACAAACCTTTCTCAAATTCATTGTGGCAACTTACACCAAATGCACATGAATTAGAGGAAGTCACTTCTTCCATCCAAAACATATACCTCACGAGCGGAACACGAAGGCAATGCTTACAAAATTTCCAACACTAGCTCAGTGTTTAACACAGATCATGGGGGAGACAAGATGCTGCTGATGGGCTCAACAGCAACTCATTGGAATTTCCATATCACTGGACTTCCACCATTATGTGAACAATGTGATAGTATTGGTCAGACCAAAAGATATAATGGTGTATGCTCGAGGGATCAATCACGAGTAAGACAACATTATGAATATCATTGGTTCTAACTTGATTTGACGATGGCCCACACTCAAATCAAGGTTTGGGCAAGACGATAGGTTCAACAACTGATCACGAGGAGCAACCGATGAAGAAATCATCTTTCTACAACAAACACACAAACACAAGATATCCCTTTGGAAATGAACTAAGTTAGGGAAGCTTTTATCTTTCAACTCTCCAAGTTGTTGTTTAGCTTGACCAACTAGCTCAGGGGTATCCAGCATAGATACTTGGAGAATGGGTGGTTTAGAAGAAAACCAACATGATCACAAGTTCAACATAACAGTCAGGGAACAACCCGGTAATACTTCCGAGAAGATATTCGGAAAATCACGAACCACCGATATGTTACTAAGCTTGAGAACAACCTTGCTTTTCAGGGCAAGATGATATGATCAAAAGTGTGACACAATCCTAACTCATTGATCCAAGAGTGCACCAGAAATAAGGACTAGGTAGCATGATCAATCTTAGAATGATGATTCCATAATCAACACACCAAGAATGATATTATCGTCCATTAACCACCAAGCAACGGGGTTGCTAGGCGTATTGATTTCACACATCACGATTCACTTGTCGGTATTCCGGTTGCAACAACACGGAACCGAGGAGCAAATGATGATGACGAGAAGTATCATTGTGCCAAGAATTCATAAGAGAAGGTGCAATTCTCATGACGTTCCTGACATAAAGTGGGTAATACTTCAGGGTAGAAGAGAACAAAAGCTGGATTGGCATTTTGATCTGCGAAATACAACTACTTTGACCATTCCAAGAAATGGATGAGGTGCTGGAGTTTGTTTCTCCTAGTCATTCCAGAACAGAATGGCTTGGCGGACCACAAGAATAATGGGCATCGATGAACATGAGTGCACGACTACTCCTGACTATCAATTGATAGACAGAGGTCAGAATACAACTAAAGAGAGACAACTCAAGGAACATATGATTATTCTGAGCTGTGGATACATAGGTTGGTATGTCGAACAAGTTCAACATATTTCTTCCGGATAACCCATGCAGAAAGGTAGGATTGGCAGAGTCACAACATAGAATGGAGAACTCATCAAGAGCACTTTGGGCATGACCTTTTGGTTCAAAACAACTCCTGCCAAGAATGGTTCGTGGTAATTGGAAGAAGGATGTACCACTAACCTCGAGGACTATCGCAAAGGTTACTAATATCCTAAAGGAACTAGCAACACTATCAACATGAGGTAAGTAGGGTGAATCTCGGGTTCAAGAACCCAGGAATATAATGTCTACATACTAAATGGCATCACAGGATGCTTTCGAGAATGGTGGCCAGAATTATCACACGGGAACACAAAACATGGTAGATCACTAGATGATCTTGTAAGACACCTAGGGTCATAATAATAACCCCAACATATATGTCGAGGCAATAGAATACCTCAACTCAGCAATTTGTGTGATTTATCTGGCCCAAAACGACATCGGGAACATGGAGGAAAGATTTGCAAGTGCATCGGATTATTTAGAAACCTGGGATGACTCGGATAGCATAACGGCTGTAAATGCTCAAAAAGATCTAAAACATCATGCAAGATGGTGGCATAACCACTCAACATCACAATATCAAGGTTCTGAGGCCCACTATGAACATATGGAAGTAGTAGAAGCTGAACTGAGACTTGAAACTATCAATTCTATAGGTCTATGGGTTAGTAACACGTCATCCTGATAGATAGATGAGAAGGCCTAGTTCTTAATGCCCGTAGAAAAGAAGAGGTTGACTCAGATCAGAAGGGCATAAGGTAAAGGAGTAAAAAGAGCCTTACGTTCCCTTCCCCAATAAATTCCCTTACATAACTAATGTATTTCTAGACATAACTGCGACCAGTTTGGCTTGGTAATCCTACAGGCAGTCAGGCTCTGATATCAACGCTGTCAGGACCCCGATTCCAAGTCACATCGATCTAGCCAGTAACACCTCATATCACTTTGCAGCCTCACGCACGGTATTCCCACGGGTGTCGCCTTACCATGGCCCGGGACCGTTTGCGCCTTTTGGCTCACGTATATGACAGTGTCGCTAGCATCCATATGACAGAGAACTCGGGCCGACATGGCTAGTCGTGAGCCCAAAGCGGCACTAACCTATGGGGACAGGCATACATGAACCAACATCGAACATGTCGGTCAGCAGCGTGCAAATCCGGGATGTAGCACTGGGCTAACAGGACTCCGGGAACCCGGGCTATAGCGGGCTAGGCAGGACTCCGGATGTCACCGCGTGACATTTCCCCGAAGGGACAGATACATGAATGAAGTGAAACACATGCCGTCCAGTCAAGTGTCCAGAGCAGTAGTGCTGGGCTAGCAGGACTCCGGTGAACCGGGCTGTAGCGGACTACTATCGCTTAGGAGGCACGAGACTACATTTCCCCATATGAGAGGCTGCCAAGGATAAACAACTAGATTGTCGGATCCCACTCATACCAGGCATTTCAAACATACACACAATATGCCCGATATGAGTACATACAACATGACATCACAACATAACTCTACGACTCAAGTATTTATTCATTAGGCTCCGAGGAGCGAAGTATTACAAACATGGGTCTCATGACCCCACATTCAGAGCATACAAGTCAAAACACATGCGGAAGCTTAACATGTCTGAGTACAAACATCTAAAAATGAAAAAGACTGAGAAGCCTGACTATCTATCAGATCCTGCCAAGGGCACAAGATTGTAGCTGAGGTATCAAGCTAATCGTCGAAGTCCACATAGAACTACTAGCGAGACTGACGTCTCTCTGCAAAACATAAAATAGGCAAACGTGAGTACAAATGTACCCAGCAAGACTTACATCAGAACTAGCTACATATGCATCAGTATCAATAAAAGGGGGTGGTGGAGTTTGACTGCAGCAAGCCAGCTTTGACTCGGTGGCTATCCTAAACTACGACTGCAACTAACTCTTTTGAGGTGGCACACACGAGTCCACATATTCACCATATCAATACACCACTATGGATCCGCTCCCGTCTCCGCACGAGAAGGCCATCCATAGCACTCACACTTATCTTGCGAGTTTTAGAGTATCCACTTTCACTTGTCTATGAATTGTTATAGGCAACCCAGAAGTCCTTTACCGCGGACACGGCTATTCGAATAGGTCATATTAACCCTGCAGGGGTGTACTTCTTCACACACGCTCTCGCCACTTACCACCATGTACACGTCGTGTATCTCGGCAACCTTCAAGCGGAAGCCTGGCGAGGGAGTCGGCCACAACCTGACTAACCACACAAGTCTCTAGTCCAGGTTTATCGCCTATTCGGGTTCCATCCGCGAGGAGATCCGGCAAGAGTTTTGCTCACAGCCCCAAACGATGTGTGCAGGGTTCCCGAGACACCAAACGGGCGCCCGGTACACCGGGCCACGTGCCTACCGCAACACAGCCCACCCCTCAGGTTAGTGCTGCGTACGGCCCCCAGCATACTACAAACACCAGAAACTACTTGCAACTCCTGGACAGAGGACAAGGGCAGTTAATAAGTCAAGAGGGTCCATTGGTTTCGGGCCCAATGCATGGTAGTAACTGTTTCATGGATCACAAACACAGAACTCAGTTCCTGAGGACGGCTTCAATGAGACAACCCACCATGTACTCCTACATGGCCTCTCACCGCTACCTTTACCAAATCGTGTTCACACACTTAGCTCACACACAATAGGACATGTTTACACACCTCCAATCCATCCTCGATGAATCAGACCTGACTCAACTCTAAGCAGTAGCAGGCATGACATACAAGCATGAATGAGTAGGCACATCAGGGCTCAAACAACTCCTACTCATGCTAGTGGGTTTCATCTAATTACTGTGGCAATGACAGGTCATGAAGAGGAAAGGGGTTCAGCTACCGCAACATGTAACAGTTGAACCGATGTTGTCCTAATGCAGTAAAAGAGAGCAGGAGCGAGAGAGTGGGATTGTATCGGAATGAACAAGGGGGTTTTGCTTGCCTGGCACTTCTGAAGATAGTATAGTTCTTCATCGGTGTCATCGAACTCATCGTCGGAACCTCGTCTATTGAGAGGGGACAAATACCGGCAACAGAGAAGGAAAACACAATCAATGCAATGCACAATATGATGCATGATCATGACATGTCAATATGTTGTGTTTTGAGCTAATGCAACTAGCAACATGTTAAATGGAGTTGGTTTGAATCCTAAGTTCAAATTCAAACTCCATATGTGAGGGTTTAAATGCCATTTATATGATTTGGCCTCAACAGCAGCCATAAGTTGTTCTAACATGCATGATAATGGTACAGATGGATAGATTGGATTTTTCTGATCATTTTTCATATATAACCTATTTCATTCTGAGCTATAGATTATTTTCTATGAATTTTAGAAGTTTGCAACATTTTCTGGAATTTCCTTAATAAGAATAAATCCAGAAAATTATTAATTACGTCAGTAGTGCGTCACTGTGACATCAGCAAGTCAACTGCGGCTGACCAGGTCAAACCTGACCAGTGGGGTCCACTGGTCAGTCACATAGTGCTGGCTCGAGTCAACGACAGGTGGGACCGGTCAAAGGCCACGTCAGCAAAGTCAATGCTGACGTGTGGGTCCACTGGAATCAAATTAAGTCCAATTAATTTCGTTAGTAGGTTAAATAAACCTGTGGGGCCCGGCTGTCATTGGCTCAGGTGCTAACCTAATTGGCAATTAGTGCCTAATGGCTGGATTAGGCCGGCGGTTACTCGCCGCCGTAAGCAGAGGCGGCGGCGTTCCCCGTCCGGCCAACTCCGGCGACGGGAGCAAGCGGGGCTGGGCGTGTTGGAACCGGAGCAAGGGTGCGCGTTGGTTGGTGGCCTCGGGCGATGCTAGGGTGGCCGGGAATGTCGACGGTGTCGAGTTCCACGGCGGCGTAGCTGCGGCTTGCACGGGCGCGAGGGCTAGGGTGCACGAGCGGACGACCCGAGGCGCGCTACGGCTTCCTGAGAAAGCCCGGAGCACGACTGCGTGCTTGGATTGGCCAAGCAGGGTGGCTACTGACGGCGAGCTTCGTGACGGCGGCAGCGAGCTCCGGCCGAGGTGGAAACCACGGCTGGGGGGAAGAAAAGGACGGCGGGGAGAGGGGCGAAGGAAGAGGGGCTCACAGGGAACCCGTAGAGAAGCTCTTCGTGCTCGGGGATGGCTTGGATGGAGCGAATCAACACCGGCGATCTCGGACGTCCGAGGTTGAAGACGACGGTGGTGAGGATGATGCACGGCTCCCGGCGAATCATGGCTCGGCGTGGACGAAGAGGACGATGTGGCGGATCTCGCAGACACAATGAGCGGTCGAGGGGAATGGGGTGGCTATGCGAACGGCGACGGTGAGCTTGCGGTGGCTTCGGCCATGGTGCGGAGCGGGCGCGGTAGAGAACAAGCAAGAGAGGGTGCGATCCCCACGGGCTTGGGGGTAGCGTGGTGTTGTCTAGAGAGGGCCAGGGCGAAGCGGCAAGTAGGAGGTGGTCGACGCTTGCGCGCACGTCAGGCACGCGCTCCTCCTCCTGGCAGAGGAGGAAGACGACAGGGAAGGATGTGGTGGTGGGCTGGGCTGGTGAAGCTGGGACGGCAACAGGTAGGTGGGCCGAGGTAAGTGCCAGGTTAGTCCTTCTCTTTCTCTCTCTCTCTCTCTCTCTCTCTCTCTCTCTCTCTCTCTCTTTTATTTAGTTTCTGTTTTATCAGCCACATCCCCATAGACTTTAGGATCTGCAAGGTAATCAGCCACATAGCTTTATCCTTCTGAATCCTGGGACGACATGTTGCTCTAATCTGCAGCAGGACAGCTCGAAATGAAAACAGAGGATAATTGTGTGATACAGGAGTCAAAACCTTCGAGAGATTATATAATGAATTTTTACCGACCAAAATACATATCGTGCAAGAAAACGGAGTCCGGAGAGCGCACGAGGTGCCCACGAGGAAGGAGGGCGCGCCCAGGGGGGTAGGGCACGCCCTCCACCCTCGTGGATGCCTCGTGTCCTTCCCAGACTGCTTATTATTTTTCTATTTTTCTAAATATTCCAAAATAGAGAAAAATTGCATTTAGAACTGTTTTGGAGTCGGTTTACTTACCGTACCACATACCTATTCCTTTTCGGAGTCTGAAACGTTCCGAAAAGTGTCCCTTATGTATTTCTCCGGGGATACGGTTTCAATAACATTAGTTTCAACATTTATGGGATTACCTGAGATATAATGTTTAATTCTTTGTCCGTTCACCACCTTTGGGTTTGTGCCTTCGAAGTTGTTGATTTTTATGGCACCGGAATGATAGACCTCCTCGATAACGTAAGGATCTTCCCATTTAGAGAGAAGTTTTCCTACAAAAAATCTTAAACGAGAGTCGTATAGCACCTACAGCATAATCACTAGCATTACACATAATTTCAAAGGGTAAATTCCAATCAGGTGGTTGAACAATGGGTGCAGAGATCAATGCTTTCTTAAGTATTTCAAATGCTTCTACACAATCATCATCGAAGACAAATGGTTTATCTTTTTGTAATAAATTAATCAGAGGCCGAGAAATTTTTGAGAAGTCCTTAATGAACCTCCTATAAAAACTGGCGTGACCAAGGAAACTTCTTATACCTTTGATGTCCTTGGGACATGGCATCTTTTCAATAGCATCAACCTTGGCTTTATCAACCTCAATACCTCTTTCAGAAACTTTATGCCCCAAGACAATACCTTCATTAACCATAAAGTGGCACTTCTCCCAATTCAAGACAAGGTTAGTTTCTTCACATCTCTGCAAAACTCGATCAAGGTTGCTCAAGCAATCATCAAAAGAGGATCCATAAACGGAGAAATCATCCATGAAAACCTCACATATCTTTTCACAAAAGTCAGAGAATATAGCCATCATGCATCTTTGGAAGGTAGAAGGTGCATTACATAAACCAAAAGGCATACGTCTATAAGCAAAAGTACCAAAAGGGCAAGTAAAAGTGGTCTTTGATTGATCATCGGCTGACACAAGTATTTGAGAGAAACCAGAATAACCATCTAGAAAGCAAAAATGTGTATGTTTGGATAATCTTACTAGCATTTGATCGATAAAAGGTAAGGGGTAATGATCCTTTTAAGTAGCTTTATTTAGTTTGCGGAAATCAATTACCATCCTATAACCTGTAATAATTCTTTGCGGGATCAATTCATCTTTATCATTAGGAACGACAGTAATACCTCCCTTGTTAGGGACACAATGGACAGAACTTACCCACTGACTATCAGCAACAGGATAAATTATACCTGCCTCAAGAAGCTTTAGTATTTCCTTTCTTACCACTTCTTTCGTCTTAGGATTCAGCCGTCGTTGGTGATCATGAACTGGTTTGGCATCTTTTTCCAAATTTATTTTGTGTTGACATAGAGTGGGACTAATGCCCTTAAGATCATCAAGTGTATATCCAATAGCAGTACAGTGCTTCTTCAGAGTTTTCAATAATTTTTCTTCCTCCGAAAGGTTAGCACTAATAATAACATGATATATCTTGTTTTCATCAAGATAAGCATATTTAAGAGTATCTGGCAATGGTTTAAGCTCAAACACGGGATCACCCTTGGGTGGAGGAGGATCCCCTAGGATTTCAACAGGCAAATTGTGTTTCAGGATGGGTTCCTATTTAAAGAATACTTCATCTATTTCCCTTCTTTCATTCATAAACATATCATTTTCATGGTGTAGCCAATATTGTTCTAAAGGATCACTAGGAGGTACGATAATAGAAGAAAGACCAATAATTTCATCTTTACTAGGCAATTCCTCTTCACGGTGTTGTCTACGAAATTTAGAGAAATTAAACTCATGAGACATATGACCCAAACCAGTAGTAACGACATCCTTTTTGCAGTCTATCTTAGCATTAATAGTGTTCAAGAAGGGTCTACCAAATATAATGGGACAAAAGCTATCTTGTGTGGAACCAAGAACAAGAAAATCAGCAGGATATTTAGTTTTCCCACACAAGACTTCAAGGTCTCTAACAACTCCCATTGGTGAAATAGTATCTCTATTGGCAAGTTTAGTCGTGACATCAATATCTTCTAACTCGGCCAGTGCAATGTCATGCATAATTTCTTTGTATAAGTCAATAGGTATTGCACTAGCACTAGCACCCATATCACACAAGCCATGATAACAATGATCTCCTATTTTAACAGAAATAACAGGCATGCCTACAACAGGTCTATGGTTATCTTTGGCACAAGGTTTAGCGATTCTAGCAGTTTCATCACAGAAATGAATAACAGACCCATCAATATTATCAGACAAGAGATCTTTAACAATAGCAATATTAGGTTCAACTTTAACTTCCTCAGGAGGTGTATAAGTTCTAATATTGCTTTTACGAACCACAGTTGAAGCTTTAGCATGATCCTTTATCCTAACAGGGAAAGGTGGTTTCTCAACGTAAGTAGTAGGAACAATAGGATCATTATAAGTGATAGTCTTTTCTTCAACTTTAATAGGTGCAGCTAATTTTACCTCTATGGGAGGATGATATTTAAACCACTTCTCCTTAGGGAGATCAACATGAGCAGCAAAAGATTCACAGAAAGAAGCTACTATCTCAGAGTCAAGTCCATATTTAGTGCTAAATTTACGGAAAACATCGGTATCCATAAAAGATTTAACACAATAGAATTTAGGTGTCATACCCGACTCCTTACTGTCGGGGGATATCGGCCTCCACGAGCACCTATGGGGACGGAGCCCCTTGTCGGTTCGGCGGGGGGCGAAGGTTGCACAAAGAGCAGATCGAGGCGACACACACACACAACGATTTTACCCAGCTTCGGGCCGCACGGATGCGTAAAACCCTACTGCTGCTTGTCTGGTTGATTCGAGTTCTTGCTCTGGAGCGCAAGAAGCTACAGTAAGTTAGAGCTGGACGTAGACGGGGGTCTACTGGGTGTCCTCCTTTCCCTCCTCTCTGGGTTCGATCCCCCCTCCCTACGTGCGCATGGGCCTCCTTTTATATGCTAAGGGGTTTCCCACAGGTAGCGACGCAGGTGAGGGTAAAAATGGCCAGGAACTGTGCGAACAGTGGCCGCACAGTGCTATCGCACCTAACTCTGACGGCGGGGGACAAAGGCATTAAATGCCCGTCTGGATCGCCTGAACAGTGCCGAGGCGGACCGTTAGGGGCGCCTCCGCTTGCCACGGGGGCGACTCTGCCAACATCGCATGCCACCGCGCGCCCCAGGTTACGCGGCACCCCGCCACGTGTCTCTGGGGAAGCTCCGGAGTGACGCGTGGGCAGGTGAGCTGGAGCGCATGCCTGAGGTGGTGGTTCGCCGCGGCAAGTGGCTTGCCGCGGTGGTTGTCTTGCCGCACCTGAGAGCTTGCCGCTCGTCAGGCCTTGCCGGGGCGCGCGGCGCGCCGCGGCGGGCTTCTCTTGGGGTGCCTTGGCTTGGCCGTCCCGGCGAGCTCCTCCCGTCGGGGCCTTGGTGCTTTGGCTTAGTCGTCCCGGCAAGCTCCTCTTGCCGGGGCCTTGTCGCCTTGGCCCGGCAAGCTCCTCTTGCCAGGCCTCGCCTTCTTGGCCCGGCAAGCTCCTCTTGCCGGGGCTTGGTCTTCTAGGCTCGATCACTTGGCCTTCGTCCGGCCCAAAAAGGGCCGTGGAGACTCTTGCCGCTCCCCTGGCAAGCCTTGCCGCGGGACGCTACTACTGCCCGTGCACAAGTTCGGGGTACTAAGGTACCCCTACTTTAGTACACCGACAGGAGCCCCCGGGTCTGGGCCATACACGGTGCCGAGCGTTGTTGGGCCAGGCCCTAACAGTGCACGGGCACGCGTGGCCTGGGTTGCGCTGCTCCTTAACTCTGCGCCCGTCGCGCCCTCCCCAAGTGGCGCGCGCTTATCGCGGCGTCGTGGGGGGCGAGGCGTGCGAGGCGTGCGTGACATGGGTAGCGTGCGCGGGGCCTGAGGCCCGCAGGCATGCGTCACGTCGGGCACGATTCCTTTATTTGGAAAGGCAAAAAGTCCGCCCCCACTTTTAAGTGGGGGGGAAGAGGCGCGGAGGCGCGGCTTGGCGAACGAACGGGGTCGAGGCGCGGCTTTCGGGGCGCCCGTCCCCACGATCACGGGGTGGGGAGAGGTCGCCTCATCCGTCGCCTCGGTCCTGCTCGCCTGCCACGCGTCCTCCATGCACTTGGGGTTGCGGTAGTGGAGGCAGGAAACCGGGCCGACGCGGGTCGAAGTAGAGGGTCGGCCCCGTCGCCTGCCCTTCCTCTGCTTTGATTGGTTGGGCGGGGCGGCTGAGCCCCCATTCCGCCCCTTTATAAGGAGTGGAAGGGTGCGATGAGGGTCCGCACTCCTTCTTTCTTCTCTTAGATCCCTGGTCCCCTCTCCCCAACTGTCATGGAGAAAGGGAACCCTGGTCCTTCTTCGGTGGCGGCAAGGGTTGCCGCCAGGCAGCGCGCCCCTCCTCCCCTTGCACCTGTGGCGGCGGAGCCAACCGTAAGGAGAAGGGGGAGGGGGCGAGGTCGTGGACGAGGCCGTGGACGGGGCCGAGGCGCTCGAGGCGGGCGGGGCGGCGCGCCGGCCTCGCCTCCGCCGGCGGCTCCGTTTCCCCCGGCGGTTCATCTCGGGGACGACCCCTGCGAGTTCATCATCAGGCTGCGCCGGGCGCCTCGCCGTCGCCTCCGCCTCCCGGCTCCCTTCGCGGATGTCCTGGAAGCGGAGCAACATGTGACGCTGAGACTGCGCATGAGGGGCTGCGGGATCAGTGGTATGCGAGTCCACGTCGAATCCCGAGCCCCCGGCGTGATGTGTCTTGGCCGAGGGTGGAAGTCGTTCGCCCGGATCCACAGCTTGATGGAGGGGTTCACCCTCCATTTTAAGCTGATGGAGGGTGATCTCCTCTCCGTCAAGGCCTTCGGGGACCTCGGCACCCGGGCCCGATGCTGCGTGGATAGCTCCTCCGACAGCGAAGGCTCCTCCTCAAGCGAGAGTGGCGAGGAGGGGAGCGACAGCGACGACGAGGGGAGCGGTCGCCGGGATGACGGGTCCGACTAGGTGCCGGTCGCAGCTCCGCGTGGCACCGGCGACCTCCATCATCCGCGTCGCTGGCGCCGTGAACTCCCCGGGGTCGTCTCCTTGGGCGGCTGGCGTAGGGAGGCTGCGGAAGAGGAAGAGGGCGGGCAGCAAGGCCGCTGCCTCGTCTTCCAGCTTCGCCCCAGGCGCCGTCACCACCCCTGCTTGCGGCGACGACCACCGGGGCCTTCTCTCCGGCCCGGCAAGCTCCTCTTGTCGGGGCTTCGTCTTCTCGGGCGGTCGGAGTGGCGAGGCTGCGGAAGAGGCCGGCGGCAAGGCCGTCAACTCGGAGTACGAGGGCTAGATGCCCTCGACAGCGTGTTGACGTCCCACTGTCTCCTTTTTGAGCTCCTCTTCCGGCGCCGCCGTCTCCATCCAGCCTCCGGAGCCCCCGGGCGGAGCCCCGGATGCTCTCTTGGCGTCTTCTGCCACCCGTAGCTCGTCTAGGCGCCCCTTTTGCCCTTCTCGCCTCCTTGCCCTACCTCCTGAGGAGAGAGGCAAGAAAGGGATCACGGGCACCTTATCTCTTTTTATCTTGTAAGCCCTCGGGCCTTAGTTGTGTTTAAATCTTGTAATCCCATCTTTCATGTTTTTCATTCTCTCTGAGATGTACCTGAGTGGAATGTTTTTAATGAAAAGGGAGTGTTTGCCGGACCATTTGTCTCGCGGGTACATCCCGCGGCAAGGAGCGAACCCTTTGCATCGTTAAGATAGACACTTCCCCGCCCGGCAACGGACCATGTCGTCTCCCCGCGCCCCTTGGCCCTCCTCACGCTCTTGGCGGAGGCAGGGAGAAGGCGGGTTCTGGCCCCTTGCTTCCTCCTCTTGCCGCCGCGGCTACTATCAGAAGCGGGCCCCGGGAACGCGCTCCGGGGTTTGTCGCTTAAGAGAGCACGGCAACTTTTAGGAGGAAGCAAGGTTTTCGCATTCCGCAGCTCACGAGAGAATGCACGATAAGGGATGTAAAGACTTATCTGAGGTTGCAGCCCCCGGCAACTCTGGCTTGCCGGGGCGTGGGTGCTAGCTCGCCCTTCTCCCCTTCTTCGTCCTTGAGCGGCTCGGCAAGGGTATGCAATTCCTGCGAGCCAAAGGGAAAGGACGGGAAAAAGACGCGGACTCGACCTCTAAGTTAGGGGTTAGCGACTGTTAGGCACTATCAACCCTAACCAAGGACGAGACTCGACTCAGCATGCATGCTAAAACTTGGGGGCGCCAGCGCTTCATTGCTGCCAGGGTCTGCGCCTGGCTTTGTACAAAGGATTACATGCAACTGCGGCAAGACTTTTGTACAAAGAGTTGGTTGCCGGACGGGGTCCGACAACCGCGCCTTACGGGTAAAACTTGCGAAGATGCTCAATGTTCCAGGAATTGCTCACCGGAGTACCATCTTCGGTCTCGAGGCGGACGGCGCCGGGCCTCGTGACTCATTTCACCCGGTAAGGGCCTTCCCACTTCGGCGTCAACTTGTTGTGTATCTTGGCCGACTGAACGCGCCGAAGAACAAGGTCGCCTTCCTCGAGGCTCCTGGCTTTAACTTTGCGGCTATGATAGCGATGCAGAGCTTGCTGGTAGCGAGCGGATCGCACAGCAGCCTGGAGACGATCCTCCTCGAGGAGTAGTGCGTCATCTTCACGCGACCGCTCTTGCTCAAGCTCATCATAAGCGAGCACTCGAGGTGACCCGTATACGAGTTCCGTGGGGGTAACTGCTTCTGCTCCATAGACTAGAGCAAATGGTGTCTGGCCGGTGGCTCGATTTGGCGTCGTTCTGACCGACCAAAGAACCGCCGGCAGCTCCTCGATCCAGTTCCGTCCGTGCTTGAGCAGCCTGTCAAAACTTCTGGTCTTGAGCCCGCGCAGTACCTCGGCGTTGGCCCTTTCCGCTTGACCGTTGCTCCGGGGATGAGCAACAGAAGCGAAGCAGACCTTGGTGCCGAGGTTTTGGGTGTACTGCATGAAAGCGTGGCTTGTGAACTGCGTACCGTTGTCGGTGATGATCCTGTTGGGGATCCCGAAGCGGCAAACAATCAACCTGAAGAATTTGATCGCGGACTGGGCAGTCACCTTCCTCACTGGTTCCACTTCTGGCCACTTTGTGAACTTGTCGATGGCAACGAACAAGTACTCAAAGCCCCCGACGGATCGGGGGAAGGGGCCGAGGATATCGAGCCCCCAGACCAAGAAGGGCCAGGACAAAGGGATCATCTGGAGAGCTTGAGCTGGCTGGTGTATCTTCTTGGAATGGAACTGGCACGCTTCACACTTGGTTACTTGTGCAGTTGCATCCTGGAGGGCTGTGGGCCAGAAGAAACCTTGCCGGAACGCTTTGCCGGCAAGTGCTCTGGCGCCAATGTGGTGTCCACATATGCCTCCGTGTATCTCCGCCAACAGCTCCTGTCCGTCTTCCCGGTGAATGCACTTCAATTTCACCCCATTGCGTCCTCTTCTGTACAGTGCGCCGTCGACGAACTGGTACATACTGGACTGCCGGGCTACTCTTTCCGCTTCTTCTTGTTCTTCTGGAAGTTCTCCTGTCTGGAGGAAACGGACGATCCGTTGTGCCCACGTCGGAGCCTGTGGCTCGACGACGAGGACCAAAGGCATGTCGGCGGCTGCGGGAACATCAGCTTCTACGGCGAGGACTTGGGGCTCAGCCGGAGCTTGACGTTCCCCGGCAAGCTTGCCGGGGCATGGCTTGCCGGGAGCGCCTGCTTCGTCGGGACAAACCCTGGGGCTTGCCGGAGCGGGCAGCTCCTCAGCACTCTTGGCGTCGATCTTGGGGACTCTCTTGGCGGAGGCTTCGGGAAGCTCTGCCGGGAGATAGTCACCAGAGACCGATTTTCTCTTCTTGCTTGGCCCAGTCGATGGTGTCACGGATGGCTGAGTCAGCTTGAGCACAAAACTCCCTGGTTCCACAGGTAGCTTTAGTGTGGCGCATTTTGACAGGCCGTCAGCGATGTCGTTCTCTGCTCTTGGAACGTATTCCATTTGCAGGCCGTCAAAGTGCTCTTCCAGCTTCCTCACTTCATCAACGTAAGCCTCCATCAACGGGCACTGGTAATCCTTCTTCACTTGGCGGACGACGAGCTGCGAATCACCCCTGACAATGAGCTTCTTGATCCCAAGTTCCGCCGCGATCCTGAGACCGGCGAGCAAACCTTCATACTCTGCCGTATTGTTGGTTGCTTGCTCCTTGGGAAAATGCATCTGGACGATGTACTTGAGGTGCTCTCCGGTGGGCGCGATGAGCAGCACGCCGGCACCGGCGCCTTCCAGCGAAAAGGCACCATCAAAGTACATCAGCCACTCTTTGGTTGCTTCCTTGCCGGGGATGCTCGTCTCTGGAATTTCTTCGTCCGGTGTCGGCGTCCACTCTGCTATGAACTCTGCCAATGCTCTGCTCTGGATGGTTGATGTGCTCTCGAACTTGAGGCCAAAGCTTGACAGTTCTAGTGCCCACTCGACAATCCTGCCTATTGCTTCGGGATTCTGCAGTATCCTCTTAAGCGGAAAGCGAGTGACCACTGTGATCTCGTGTGCTTGGAAGTAATGGCGCAGCTTCCTCGAGGCCATGAGAAGGCCGAAGAGCAATTTCTGCACACCAGAGTACCTCGACCTAGCCCCCTGTAGGAGGGAACTGACAAAGTAAACTGGGCGCTGCACCATCCTCTTCTTCTGCACTTCCCCTTGCGCTTGCGCGGATTCGCCTTTGCCGGGGCCAGAGCTTGTCGGGGAAGCCCCCTGCTTGTCGTCGGACGCGCTTGTCGTGGTTGCTGGCTCGTCATCAGCTTCCCACTCCGCAACTAACGCAGCACTAGCCACTTGATTGGTTGCCGCTAGGTAGAGCAGCAACTTCTCTTGCGGTCTAGGCGCGACAAGTATAGGAGCGGAGGACAGGTATTTCTTCAAGTCTTGCAGCGCAGCCTCCGCTTCCGGAGTCCATTTTACTGGACCTGCCTTTTTCAATATTTTGAAAAAAGGCAGGGCGCGTTCCGCATACCTGGAAATAAACCTGCTGAGAGCCGCCACGCAGCCGGCAAGTCTTCGCACGTCCTGGACACGCGTTGGTGCTTCAATCTGCTCGATGGCCTTGATCTTGTCGGGGTTGGCTTCGATCCCACGCTGAGACACGAAGAACCCGAGAAGCTTGCCGGAGGGAACTCCGAACACGCACTTCTCGGGGTTGAGCTTGAGGCTGATCTTGCGCAAGTTCGCAAAGGTCTCTTCCAAGCCTTGAACCAAGGTTGCCTTGTCTCTGCTCTTGACCACAATGTCGTCCATGTAGGCCTCCACATTTCTGTGGATCTGTGGCTCGAAAGCAGTGTGGACAACCCTCGCAAACGTCGAGCCTGCGTTCTTCAGTCCAAAAGGCACCCGCACTAAACAGTACGTGCCGCATGGAGTGATGAACGCAGTCTTCTCTTCGTCTTCTTTAGCCATGAAGATCTGGTGGTACCCGGAGTAGGCGTCAAGGAACGAAAGCAGGTCGCATCCGGCCATGGAGTCAACAATCTGGTCGATGTGCGGCAAGGGAAATGGATCTTTAGGGCAAGCTCTGTTGACATCGGTGAAATCGATGCAAAGCCTCCACTTCCCATTTGCTTTGCGCACGACAACAGGATTGGCCAACCACGTCGGATGGAGCACGCCTCTGACGAGGCCTGCCGCTTCCAACTTCCTGATCTCCTCCGCGATAAACTCTTGGCGCTCCACCGCTTGTTTCCTGACCTTTTGCTTGACGGGCCGCGCATGAGGACAGACGGCAAGGTGGTGCTCAATCACTTCCCTGGGAACACCGGGGATGTCAGATGGTTGCCAGGCAAACACATCGACATTCGCCCGCAGGAAAGCAACGAGCGCGCCTTCCTATTTGGGGTCGAGAGTGGCACTGATGGTGAAGGTACCACCAGTGACGTCCTCCTTGGCGGGCACCTTCTTGGTCGCTGGTGGAGTAGCCGTCGTCTCCTTGTGTTTACCGGCGGGGCTCGATGGTGCGTCCTCAACGGCAGCGCAACGCTCCGAAGAGGCGCGCTTGCCGGAGTGGGCACCAGAGCATTCGCCGGGCTTGGCCTTCATGCCTGCGAGGCTCGATGGCACGTCCTCGACGGCAGCGCAACACTCCGAAGAGGCGCGCTTGCCGGAGTGGGCGCCAGAGCACTTACCGGGCTTGGTCTTCTTGCCGGCGGGGCTCGATGGCACGTCCTCGACGGCAGCGCAGCACTCCGAAGAGGCGCGCTTGCCGGAGTGGGCGCCAGAGCATTCGCCGGACTTGGTCTTCTTGCCGGCAGGGCTCGATGGCACGTCCTCGACGGCAGCGCAGCACTCCGAAGAGGCGCGCTTGCCGGAGTGGGCGCCAGAGCACTTGCCGGGCTTGGCCTTCATGCCGGCGGGGCTCAATGGCACGTCTTCGACGGCAGCGCAGCACTCCGAAGAGGCGCGCTTGCCGGAGTAGGCGCCAGAGCACTTGCCGGACTTCTTCTTTCCCCCGGAAGCTCCAGCGGCAAGTGGGCCGCGGGCCGTTGCTGCTGTTGCGTCCCGGTATATTTGGTCGGCGCAGATAAGGGCATCCTTCTTGTCGCCGGGGACAGAAATGACGCTTATCGGGCCAGGCATCTTGAGCATGTTATACGCGTAGTGAGAGGCCGCCATGAACTTGGCGAGCGCTGGTCGGCCGAGGATCCCGTTGTAAGGCAACGGAAAGTCGGCGACGTCAAAGGTGGCCTTCTCAGTCCTGAAATTCAGCTCGCTGCCAAATGTTACCGGCAGCGTGATCTTTCCCTTCGGCTTGCTCCTTCCCGGGTTGATTCCTTGGAATGTGTCGGTTTCTTCGAGCTCGCTGTCGGGAACTTGGAGTCTCCGGAGAACAGCAGAGGAGATCAGATTCAAGCCGGCCCCGCCGTCAACTAGCATCTTAGTGACCTTGAGGTTGCGGATCGTTGGGGAAACCAACATCGGCAAGCACCCGACCGCGGTTGTGCGATCAGGGTGGTCCTCAATGTCGAAGATGATAGGCGTGCTGGACCATCTCAGGGGTCTGCGTGACTCGACGGGTGGCTCCGCTGCATTGACCTCCCGCACCCACCGTTTAAGCTGGTGGTGGGAAGCGTGCAGGGAGGCACCACCGTCCACACACAAGACCTCAGTGGCTTTCTGAAACTCCTGCTCGCTGGTCTCGGGGTCTTCCATGTCTTCGTCTTCATCATCGTCTTCGTCCTTGTCGCGTCCCCGGGGAGGTCTGTCTGCTTGCCGCTGCTTGTCCTTGCCGCGGCGCTCCCCCGGGCCGGGACGCTTCGTGCCGGATCCCCCGCCGCCTGCTTGGGCTCTCCCCTTGTCGCGTCGTGCGTACTCGGCCTTCTGCAGGTCGACGAGTCGCTCGACTTGCTTGCAACTCTGGAGGTCGTGGCCCCTGGTACGGTGGATCTTGTAGTACTTCTTGTCGGTACCGTCCCGCTTATCGGCAGCAGCCACCGCCCGGCAGTTGGCGCACCCGACAACCTCCTTGCCGGGGCCTCCCGCCTGGGCTTTCTTGGCGGAGCCCTTGCTGCCGGACTTCTCGACAACCAGTACCTCTGGGTTTTTCTTCTTTTTGCCGTTCCGCCGCCGGCCTCTCCTTGCCGGGGCGGTACCTTCACTGTCGGATTCTCCTTCTCCAACACTTTCTCCAGGGAGCTTCCTCCCCTCCTCAGCGCGTGCACACTTGTCGGCCAGGGCGTAAAGCTCGCTAACCTCCTTGATTTTACACATCTCCATCTCCTCCCGCATCCTGCGGTTGCGCACGTTCTGATGGAACGCGCTGATCACCGCGGCGGGGTGGACGTCTGGGATGTTGTAGTGCACACGGCTGAACCTCTGGATGAATTTGCGCAAAGGCTCCCCCTCCTTCTAGACAAGCAGATGAAGGTCGCTTGCCTGGCCATGGGGTTTGTGGCCGCCCGTGAAGGCGCCAACGAACTGATGGCATAGATCTGGCCAGGAGGAGATGGAGCCGTCCGGCAAGTGCATGAGCCAGGATCTGACGTTGGGCTTGAGTACCAGCGGGAAGTAGTTGGCAAGGATCTTATCGTCCCGTCCCCCGGCAGCCTGCACCGCAATGGTGTAGATGCTGAGGAACTCAGACGGATGCGACTTGCCGTCGTACTTCTCGGGCACGTCGGGCTTGAAGTTCTTCGTGCTGGGCCACTAGACTTGCCGCAGCTCGCGGGTGAACGCGGGGCAGCCTACCGAATACGGCAGTTCGCCTGGTTCCCCCGGTGCGTGCATGTTTCCAGAGGGCTCAACGCGCTGGTCTGATTGACGCCGCGCCTCTCTTCTACGCTCGATGCGGGTTCGAGCGTCTTCTTCCCTTCGTTTGTGAAGGACTTGGCGTTGGTCGCGGCGAGTTCGCGGGTTCGACGACGCGGTGGAGTCGTTGTCGAGGTGAGCCCGGCGAGTCAGCGACCGCGGCTTCTGGGGCGGGGAGTGCACGGTGGTCGCACCCCCACCATTCTTGGCGCCATCGGTTCTCGCTTGGGTGACTGGCCATGGCTGCGACGCGCTGTGCTGCCGCGGAGTGTCGCCGTTGGCGAAACCGATGAGGCTCTGGATGGTTGCCCTCCAGTCGTCGAGCTTGTCCGCCGTTGGAGGGTAGTCTAGGAGTAGCTGAGCTCACGCGAGAGCTTCCGCTGGGGTGGTGGGCAGAGGCGGCGAACGGCGCGAGGAGCGGGATGTGCTTGAACTCCTAACTATGTTAGAAGGAGCAGCACCCGGTCTAGGCAGCCGCGCGACGCTCGTTCCGGCACGCTGGATCGCACGCTGGTCATGAGCGCCTTGGGACCCACCAGCATGGTCTGGGTCCAGCGAGTGTATGGTACCATGGGTACCATGACGCTGCTGGTTTCGCGCCTCCTGAGAGGGGCGCGGGGCGAGCTCGGACGTCGCGGGACCAAGAACTGGTTCGACGGCGCCCGTTCCTCCGCTGCGTCCTCCCCACCACCCGTCTGCTCCATGGGCGGTGGGTTCGACGCTGACGGACCGGTCGCCTCCGGAGCCTTCTTCTTCGGCGCCATGCCGGCGCAAACAATGAGAGTCTAGCTCGCGCGGACGCCGGATCTGGTTCACACAACCTCGACGCACCCCCTACCTGGCGCGCCAAAGATGTCGGGGGATATCGGCCTCCACGAGCACCTATGGGGACGGAGCCCCTTGTCGGTTCGGCGGGGGGCGAAGGTTGCACAAAGAGCAGATCGAGGCGACACACACACACAACGATTTTACCCAGCTTCGGGCCGCACGGATGCTTAAAACCCTACTGCTGCTTGTCTGGTTGATTCGAGTTCTTGCTCTGGAGCGCAACAAGCTACAGTAAGTTAGAGCTGGACGTAGACGGGGGTCTACTGGGTGTCCTCCTTTCCCTCCTCTCTGGGTTCGATCCCCCCTCCCTACGTGCGCATGGGCCTCCTTTTATATGCTAAGGGGTTTCCCACAGGTAGCGACGCAGGTGAGGGTAAAAATGGCCAGGAACTGTGCGAACAGTGGCCGCACAGTGCTATCGCACCTAACTCTGACGGCGGGGGACAAAGGCATTAAATGCCCGTCTGGATCGCCTGAACAGTGCCGAGGCGGACCGTTAGGGGAGCCTCCGCTTGCCACGGGGGCGACTCTGCCAACGTCGCATGCCACCGCGCGCCCCAGGTTGCGCGGCGCCCCGCCACGTGTCTCTGGGGAAGCTCCAGAGTGACGCGTGGGCAGGTGAGCTGGAGCGCATGCCTGAGGTGGTGGTTCGCCGCGGCAAGTGGCTTGCCGCGGTGGTTGTCTTGCCGCACCTGAGAGCTTGCCGCTCGTCAGGCCTTGCCGGGGCGCGCGGCGCGCCGCGGCGGGCTTCTCTTGGGGTGCCTTGGCTTGGCCGTCCCGGCGAGCTCCTCCCGCCGGGGCCTTGGTGCTTCGGCTTAGTCGTCCCGGCAAGCTCCTCTTGCCGGGGCCTTGTCACCTTGGCCCGGCAAGCTCCTCTTGCCAGGCCTCGCCTTCTTGGCCCGGCAAGCTCCTCTTGCCGGGGCTTGGTCTTCTAGGCTCGATCACTTGGCCTTCGTCCGGCCCAAAAAGGGCCGTGGAGACTCTTGCCGCTCCCCTGGCAAGCCTTGCCGCGGGACGCTACTACTGCCCGTGCACAAGTTCGGGGTACTAAGGTACCCCTACTTTAGTACACCGACACTTACCTTCGTCGAATTCCCAATCTTCAGAGTTGCATTTAATTCTTTCCAATAAATCCCATTTGGATTCAATAGTCTTCATCATAAAAGAGCCGGCACAAGCAGTATTGATCATGGTGCGATTGTTATAAAAAAGTCGAGCATAAAAATTTTGAATAATTATTTCTCTTGGGAGCTCATGATTGGGGCATGAATATAACATTGATTTAAGCCCCCCCCCCCGAAGCTGGAGCGATGCTTTCTCCTTCGCGAGGCCAAAAATTTTATATATAATTACGATCACAATGAACAAGATGCATAGGATAAAACTTCTGATGAAATTCCAATTTCAATCGTTTGTAGTTCCATGATCCCATATTATCACATAGCCTATACCATGTCAATGCATCTCCCTTCAAAGATAAAGGGAAGGCCTTCTTCTTAATAACATCATCGGGCACACCTGTAAGCTTAAATAATCCACAAACTTCATCCACATATATTAGGTGCTCATCAGGATGCATTGTTCCATCTCCTGCAAAAGGATTAGCTAGCAGTTTTTCTATCATACCCGAAGGAATATCAAAGTAAACATTTCCATTTTCAGTAGGTTCAGTAGGTTGAGGAGCAACTCTTTGCTCTACTGGTCGGGATGAAGATACCCCGAACAAGCCCCTCAGAGGATTACTTTCCATAGTAACAAGTGACAGTAAATTTCAGCACACTATATAAATTTTTCCTTACCAAATTCCACCTACCAAAGGCGCTTAATTCCCCAGCAACAGCGCCAGAAAAGAGTCTTGATGACCCACAAGTATAGGGGATCTATCGTAGTCCTTTCTATAAGTAAGAGTGTTGAACCCAATGAGGAGCAGAAGGAAATGATAAGCGGTTTTCAGCAAGGTGTTCTGTGCAAGCACTGAAATTATCGGTAATAGATAGTTTTGTGATAAGATAATTTGTAACGGGTAACAAGTAACAAGAGTAAATAAAGTGCAGCAAGGTGGCCCAATCCTTTTTGTAGCAAAGGACAAGCCTGGACAAACTCTTATATAGAGAAAAGCGCTCCCGAGGACACATGGGAATTATCGTCAAGCTAGTTTTCATCACGTTCATATGATTCGCGTTCGGTACTTTGTTAACTTGATATGTGGGTGGACCGGTGCTTGGGTGCTGCCCTTACTTGGACAAGCATCCCACTTATGATTAACCCCTATTGCAAGCATCCGCAACTACAAAAGAAGTGTTAAGGTAAACCTAACCATAGCATGAAACATATGTATCCAAATCAGCCCCTTACGAAGCAACGCATAAAGTAGGGTTTAAGGTTCTGTCACTCTAGCAACCCATCATCTACTTATTACTTCCCAATGCCTTCCTCTAGGCCCAAATAATGGTGAAGTGTCATGTAGTCGATGTTCACATAACACCACTAGAGGAGAGACAACATACATCTCATCAAAATATCGAACGAATACCAAATTCACATGACTACTAATAGCAAGACTTCTCCCAAGTCCTCAGGAACAAACGTAACTACTCACAAAGCATATTCATGTTCATAATCAGAGGAGTATTAATATGCATATAGGATCTGAACATATGATCTTCCACCAAATAAACCAACTAGCATCAACTACAAGGAGTAATCAACACTACTAGCAACCTACAGCTACCAATCCCAGACTTAGAGACAAGAATTGGATACAAGAGATCAACTAGGGTTTGAGAGGAGATCGTGCTGGTGAAAATGTTGATGGAGATTGCCCTCTCCCGATGAGAGGAGCGTTGGTGATGACGATGGCGATGATTTCCCCCTCCTGGAGGGAAGTGTCCCCAGCAAAACAGCTCTGCCGGAGCCCTAGATTGGTTCCGCCAAGGTTCCGCCTCATGGCGGTGGAGTCTCGTCCCGAAAGCTTACTTCTGATTTTTCTTCGGACGAAAGACTTCATGTAGCAGAAGATGGCCACCAGAGGGCCAACAGGGGGCCCACGAGGCAGGGGGCGCGCCCAGGGGGGTAGGGCGTGCCCCCCACCCTCGTGGCCAAGGTGTGGGCCCCCTCTGGTATTTCTTCTGCTCAGTATTTTTTATTATTTCCAAAAATAACTTTCTTGGAGTTTCAGGACTTTTGGAGTTGTGTAGAATAGGTCTCTAATATTTGCTCCTTTTCTAGCCCAGAATCCCAGCTGTCGGCATTCTCCCTCCTTATGTAAACCTTGTAAAATAAGAGAGAATAGGCATAAGTATTGTGACATAATGTGTAATAAAAACCCATAATGTAATAAATATCGATATGAAAGCATGATGCAAAATGGACGTATCAGCACTCTCGTTGTCATAGTAGAGAGGCACATTCTTCATGTTGACGCAGTAGTCCTTGAGGGTTTGCTTCATCCATAGCAATTGAGCACAGCAAGAACCAATAGCAATGTACTCAGCTTCAGCAGTACACAGTGATACGCACTTTTGTTTCTTCGAGGACCAACAGACCAAGGATCGTACGATGAAATGGCATGTGCCTGTTGTTGACTTGCGGTCCACACGATCACCAGCATAGTCAGAGTCTTAATATCCAATGAGATCAAAAGCCGAGCCCTTGGGATACCATAATCCAAGTGTTGGTGTGTGAGCTAGATATCGAAGAATATGCTTTACAACCTTATGGTGTGATTCCTTCGGTGTAGCTTGAAATCGGGCACACATGCAAACACTAAGCATAATATCTGGCCTAGATGCACATAAATACAATAAAGAGCCAATCATGGAGAGGTATACCTTTTGATCGAAGTCAATACCATTTTCATCAGTGCACAGATGGCCATTTGTGGGCATAGGGATTTTAACGCCTTTGCAATCTTGCATGCCGAATTTCCTCAATACATCCTTGAGGTATTTCTCCTAAGATACGAAGATGCCATTGCTCTGTTAACGAATTTGAAGACCTAAAAATAATTTCAATTCTCCCATCATAGACATTTTATATTCTTCACTCATCATATAGGCAAATTCATCACTGTAACGTTGGTCAGTACAGCCAAAGATAATATCATCAACATATATTTGGCACACGAACAATTGATCATCATAGGTTTTGGTGAAAAGAGTTGGGTCAAGTGAACCGGGTTTGAAGCCATTCTTCATGAGGAATTCCTTCAAAGTATCATACCATGCCCGAGGGGCCTGCTTGAGGCCATATAGGGCCTTATTGAGTCTGAAGACTTTGTCAGGATGCTTTGGATCTTCAAAAACCTGGGGGTTGAGCAACATATACTTCTTCCTCAAGCTTAACATTGAGGAGTGCACTTTTCACATCCATTTGATATAAGATGATGTTATGATGGTTAGCATAAGCAAGTAATATGCGAATAGCCTCAAGTCTTGCAATAGGTGCAAACGTTTCATCGAAATCAATTCCTTCAACTTGTGTGTAGCCTTGAGCTACAAGCCATGCCTTATTCCTCACCACAAGGCCATTTTCATCTTGCTTGTTGCGGTAGATCCACTTTGTGCCAATGATATTGTACTTGCGAGGATCTGGACATTTGACAAGTTCCCAGACGTTGTTGAGCTTATATTGATGTAATTCCTCTTGCATAGCTTGAATCCACTCAGGCTCCAGAAATGCTTCATCTACCTTAGTGGGCTCTGTGATAGAGACAAAAGCAAAGTGCCCACAAAAGTTAGACAAATGTGAAGCTTTTGAGCGTCTGAGAGGACCTGGTGTGTTGATGTCACTGATGATTTTCTCAATCTACACTTCATTTGCAACGCGAGGATGAGCGGGTTGTCGTCGAGGAATTGGATCAACATTTTCTTCAGCACCATTTTCCTCAGGTGCATCAGCATGATGTTCTTCACGTTCTGGAATGACTTCTTCAGCAGATTCTTCGTTGGAATGACATCCTCAGTAGCCTTGAACTTGATGGTTTCCTTAGGTGATTTTCATCTAGCACAGGAGGTAGGTTCTCTCTTTGCGAGCCATTAGTTTCATCGAACTGCACATCTACAGTTTCAACAACTTTGTGGTGGACGTTGTTGAAGACTCTGTAGGTGTGCGAGTCTTTTCCGTAACCAAGCATAAAACCTTCATGTGCTTTCGGTGCAAATTTAGAACTGTGATGAGGATCTCTAATCCAAAATTTGGCACCGAAGACTTTGAAATAACTCACATTGGTTTTCTTGTCAGTCAGGTGTTCATATGCAGTCTTCTTGAAGAATTTGTGAGGATATACCCTGTTGATGATGTGGCATGCAGTATCAATTGCCTCAATCCAGAAATGACGAGGCGTCTTGTATTCATCAAGCATAGTGCGAGCCATCTCAACAAGAGTCCTGTTCTTGCGCTCCACGACGCCATTCTGCTGAGGAGTATAAGGAGCAGATAACTCATGAGTAATACCAAGTTCATCAAGATAGTCATCAAGAACAATATTCTAGAACTCAGTTCCATTGTCACTTCTGATGTGCTTTATCTTCACACCAAAGTTGGTTGAAGCCCTTGAGGAAAATCGTTTGAAGACTTCCTGCACTTCACGTTTGTAAGTGACAATATTTACCCATGTGTAATGAGAGTAATCATCAACAATGACAAAGCCATATAGAGAGGCTTCATTAGTAAATGCAGAATAATGGTTAGGACCAAAGAGATCCATGTGAAGCAATTCAAATGGTCGAGTGGTAGTCATGATAGTCTTTGCTGGATGCTTGGCCTTGGTCATCTTTCCAGCTTCACAGGCTCCGGACACGTGGTCCTTGAGGAATTTGACATTCTCAATGCCAATGATGTGCTTCTTCTTCGCGAGCGTGTGCAAGTTCCTCATGCCAGCATGACCTAGTCGTGGATGTCATAGCCAGCCTTCTGAAGCTTTTGCAAGTAGACATATAGCTGGTTGTGGTCCTGTAGACAAATCAACAATATACAGATCTCCTCTCCTAAAGCAGTCGAAGACTTTGGAATGGTCAGCTTCCATGATCACAACACACCGATACTTGACAAAGATAACAACCATATCAAGATCACAAAGCATTAAGACTGACATGAGGTTGAATCCTAAGGACTCGAGAAGCATGACTTTGTCCATGTGTCGATCCTTTGAGATCGCAAGCATACCTAGACCCAATGCCTTGCTTTTTTCCTTTGTCGGTGTAGGTGATATGCTTCAGATGTGATGGAGATAAGGGAGCGTCCACCAATAGATTCTTGTCACTAGTCATGTGATTTGTACATCCACTATCGAGGAACCACTCTATGGCTTTGGGTTGATCATCCTGCAAATGAATTTGTGCAGCTTACGAACTCATATACTTCATCAGTGAAGAATATGACATCAAATTCATCAGATCAATTTCATCAAGCAATGGAACAGATAAAACAAAATGAGGACGTGAGAAATGAAAATTCATTTCTTCATTATTAGCTTGCGTCCTTTCAAGCATATTCAGGTCTCAAGCAAATTCTTCAGACATTTATGTTTGTCTGGAGACATGTCCCTGCATAAGAAATTAGTTCCCACTGGTACAGCGACGTCCTAAACAAACGGTTTAAAACCCCTTTCCGCGACGGCATTTGGAACCGTCGCCAAGTGAGTGTGGGCGATAGGGGGGTCCTTCCCACACGACCCAGAAATCGTCGGGGTAGGCCCTCGTGGGACCCAGGATGGGGCCGTGTGCGATCGGGCGAGGCATGGAAACCTAATCATTTCCGTAGGTATGTACATCCCACACGGTGAATCCTAGAAATCATTTCCGTAGGTATGTACATCCCACACGGTGAATCCCAGAAATCATTTCCATATGTATGTACATCCCACGCGGTGAATCCCAGAAATTATTTCCGTAGGTATGTTCATCCCACACGGTGAATCCCAGAAATCATTTCTGTAGGTATGTACATCGCACACGGAGAATCCTAGAAAATCATTTCCGTATGTATGTACATCCCACACAGTTCTTTGTGTGGAAATGTGTGTGCAAGGTGGCACTGCAAGAAATATGTCAACTAGTGACCTTCTGGCAGTGACCCTGAAAGAATTGGTCATAGATCTATGACCATTTGAGACCAATTGGTCAAAAGCTGTTCGGGGGGCTCCAAACGCTAAACTATATCGACCATTTTGGTCAGAAAGGTCGTAATTTCCTTACACGAAATGGTCACAAAGCAGACAACACTGATCCGCCGCCTTATTTCTAGCTGGTCATGACCAATATAGATGGTCATAAGCTTGTAAGTTGTGGTGGATTTCTATGACTAGGCGCCACCTCATTAGTTTTGCCTATGTGTCATGTCCATGTGTCAATTTTTGCCCTAGGTTGTGAAGCAACCTATATTTCTGTCATTCCCAAAATTCCCAAAAAAATGGGCATTCTTTACTATCCAAATCATTGCCTCATGACAATATTCAACTCCATTTGCCTGGTAAATCTACCTCGACAAATTTCCAAAGTTTTTGTTCAACTCGAACTGTTGTGAAGGAAGTACTAGCTAGGCATATCCTAATGAGCTGAATTTTTGCCACATCTTCTATATTCCCAAATCATTGCTCTCCACAAAATTTGAGCCCCATCTAACAATACATGTGAGTGTGGCTTCAACATTCATATTTTTGTCCAGTGTGGTATGTTGCAAAGCAAGTGACACCTAGGCTCCTCCATTTGAGTTGCAAATTTTCCAAGATAGTGTCCTTATTAGATGATCATCCTCAGCCAAAACTCAGGCCCATTGGCCATGTGCATTTCCCGTACCACTAATCAAACACTTGGGTGCTAATTCATGTTTGAGCATTGTTCGGTCTCCTCGTGAGATTCTTCTGTTGTTATTTTCTTCCAAGCATCTACCTGGGGAGTGACAAACCTACTAGACATGCCTAGGCTTCCCAGAACACATTGCAACGCTAGGTCACGCGGTGACCATGCGGCGGGCATGCGAGTCTACGCGCTTTGGAGTTGGGGCCCTGGGCCACCGTCCAAACCTCAATGTATCACCACCAAACCATGTATGTATTATTAAATAGATACTTATGTACCTAGAAATGATTTTTGGAAAAAATAAAGAGCAAACTATAAGGCATCTGCAGTTCAAATTTGACCTGCTTCCTGCTGAATCGGAGGAAATTTGTCTTTTTCACAAGAGATGAATCAAAGCTTTTGACACCCAACCATTTTGTCAATTGTGCATTAAATATGGCCTAGTATTTTAGAAAATTGATTTGGTCCAATTTTGCAACAAATATATGGTAGGTCCTTCACAAATAAACTCATTTCGGGCACTCGGAAAATGGAAAATGAATTTTTCGTGCAAAGAAACTCCCTTACGCAACATTGTTTGGAATTCCAATATGCACCCTTGTGGATAATATGAGATCATTTGAACAAATTATGCCATGAATGTGGCCATAAGATTGATCATTTGGCTTGAAAGCCATGAATCTTCACGCATGATAGCTCATTTGTGAGAACACTTTTTTAAAATAATTGTCGTATTACAAGTTTATTATTTTTACTAGAAACTTGGTCACATATAATGACACAATGCGAAGGTTTCCCAATTTTTCATTTTTGTTGAATTTGTTTATGCCCGTTTCAAAATGCGGTCAAAACGGCGGGCTTGACCGTTCCTAGCTAGTGGTTGAATCTTGGATTTTTTTTGGTGTTTCTCTGATTAAATAGATACTTTTTTACCTAGAAATGATTTTTGGAAAAAATAAATAGCAAACTATGAGGCAGCCGCAGTTCAAATTTGACCCGCTTCCTACTGAATCAGCGGAAATTTGTCTTTTTCACCAAAGGTGGATCAAAACTTTTGACACCAAACCATTTGGTCAATTATGCATTAAATATGGCCTAGTATTTTATAAAATTTATTTGGTCCAATTTTGCAACAATTATTTGGCAGGTCCTTCACAAATAAACCTTATTTGGGGCACTCAAAAAATGGAAAATGATTTTTTCATCCAATGACAAATTTCCGGTCAAAACGACACAATGCGAAGGTTTTCCAATTTTTTGATTTTTTTGAATTTTTTATGCTCGTTTCAAAATGCGGTCAAAACGACGGGCATGACTGTTCCTAGCTAGTGGTTGAGTCTTGGAAGTTTTTTTGGTGTTTCTCTGATTAAATAGATACTTTTGTACCTAGAAATGATTTTTAGAAAAAATAAATAGCAAACTATGAGGCAGACGCAGTTCAAATTTGACCCGCTTCCTATTGAATCGGCGGAAATTTGTCTTTTCACGAGAGGTGGATCAAAACTTTTGACACCAAACCATTTGGTCAATTGTGCATTAAATATGGCCTAGTATTTTATAAAATTGATTTGGTCCAATTTTGCAATAATTATTTGGCAGGTCCTTCACAAAAAAACCTCATTTGGGGCACTCAAAAAATGGAAAATGATTTTTTTCGTACAAAGAAAATGAAAACTTCCTTAGGCAACATTGTTTGCCATTCCAATATACACCCTTGTGCACAATATGAGATCATTTGAACAAACTATGCCATGAACGTGGCCATAAGATTGATCATTTGGGTTAAACGCCATGAATCTTCACACATGATAGCTCATTTCGGAGAACACTTTTTTAAAAGAATTACCGTATTACAAGTTTATTATTTTTCCTACTAACTTGGTCACACATAATGACACAATGCGAAGGTTTTCCAATTTTTTGAATTTTTTATGCCCGTTTCAAAATGCGGTCAAAATGGCGGGCATGACCGTTCCTAGCTAGTGGTTGAATCTTGGAATTTTTTGGTGTTTCTCTGATTAAATATATACTTTTGTACCTGGGAATGATTTTTAAACAAAATAAATAGCAAACTACGAGGCAGCCGCAGTTCAAATTTGACCCGCTTCCTGCTGAATCGGCGGAAATTTGTCTTTTTCACGAGAGGTGGATCAAAACTTTTGACACCCGACCATTTGGTCAATTGTGCATTAAATATGGCCTAATTTTTTTAGAAAAATGATTTGGTCCAATTTCACAACAAATATATGATAGGTCCTTAAAAAAACTCATTTTGTGCACTCGAAAAATGAAAAATGGTTTTTTCATCGATTTGAAGAAACGTGGATCAGAAACATTTTACATAAAATCATTTGGTCAATTATACATAAAATTTGGTCTAATACATAGAGTTGGTAGGTTCGTCACAATAAAACTATTTTTTATACTTCAAAAATGAAAAATGCTTTTCTCCTAAAAAAACTTATTTTTAATCAATTATGACCTATTTATATGGTCATAACGTCATCAAGGCCTTTATTGCATTTTGATTGGTCCACGAGCACCTCACGCGGATCATGCATCGACCACCGTTGGATAGGCCCGGATCCGACGGCAGCCCTCTTCCCCCGCCCCCTCTACCCCTCATCCCTCTCATCCCCCTCCCGAATCAGCGCAGCTCCCTCTCACCCCTCGTCCAAACCCTAGCCGCGCCCTCCTCCGTGGGTCGCCGCCCCCATCGATTCCGCCCAACACCGCCGTCCCCTTCCACTCGCTCTCCTCCATGAGCCGGATCCGCACCTCCTCCGGCTCCCCTTCCACTCACTCTCCCGTGAAGGCAGAGATGGACGTTCGACGACCTCGGCTCCCGGATTCCGCACACCCACTCCGCTCCATCTGCTCTGCTCTGATTCGATCTCGGCTTCCTCCCCAAGCCACGCGACGCGAGACCAGCTCCGGCTCCCGCTCCGGCCATGGCGGCGACCATCCAGTCCGTGAAGGCTCGCCAGATCTTCGACAGCCACGGCAAACCCACCGTCGAGGTTCGGATACGCCCTCATTCCCATCCCCCGTCTCCCCGATCTGTGTGCTGTCGGTCCGGTTCGGCTCGATCTGGTAGTGGTAGCGGCTAGCTGGTGCCGCGCTCGTGTGGGGCAGCAGCTTGGCTTCGATTGCGCGGCCGATCTGGTACGATAGGGGTCCGAGGGGCGCTGTCTGGGGTTTCTGAATTCCCCTCGGCTATATTTTTTGGGGGTTTAGGTTATGCCATATGGATTCCGCGCGAAGTGGCGTTTTGTTCGCTCAGATGCTATGTCGCGTGCGATTTTCGCCTTGCCTGCTCTGGCATCTGTTTTTTGGTTGTATCCACACATCGGTTGATTCGTCATGCTTATGCTCGGCTTGTGCTTGCTGAAAGGCGCTGCCAATCTGGGGCTTCTAGACTTGTCACTGACGAGTTGTTCGCCTGCAACCAGAGCAGTCTACTGCCGTGAAGAATCCCGGCACGAGTATTTACATGTACATGCTGGAATTATCTAGACAAGTGCATGTACGTAGAGGCTAGCAGCCTATAGTACTACAGTAGCAGTTTACTTCTCACAGAGTGCTACATGCATGGAAGCATCTTACTTCTCTCAAAAGTAGTGTGATGTGTGATGTAGAAAAGAGTGAACATTTTTTTTGCATGTGAAGAAAAGAGTGTATACATGGCAATACTGTTGGTCGCTGAGAGAAATATAAAAAAAAACCAGTAGAGTTTTTGTATTTAGATTTCACTTTATTTTTCTTAACATGATGTTAAGTTATTTAACATGCTGTGAGGTCAATGATACACAAATGAAATCGATTTTACAAGAAACCTCTGACTAAAAGAAGTGAAAATTACTGCATCAAACTAATTTACTCCGATGCATGAACTGGTGGGTCATTTTGTTATTACATCAATCACTGTTTTACTTTCAACCTTTATAATCAAGTTTTGCCTCCCTTCATGTCTAGTGAAGGGACACAATGTTCCTGTCATAATTATTGTCTGAAGCTAATCTTGTCTGAATCATCTCTCTTTTGTAGGTGTCTATGAAGCTTTGGAGCTGAGGGACGGTGGATCTGACTACTTGGGCTAGGGTGTTTCCAAGGTTTACATTCGTTTGACCGAATTATATACCACCGTAGAATTCTACACCATGTGGTTGACTTAAGTATCTTAGTGACTTCATTTGATGTGTGTATTTCTGTTAATTTTAAGCTTCTGTTGCTCTAAAAATGTACCTCACTGACCGTTTGTCTATTTATTGTGTACTTCTTGCATGAGGATGTGACTAGTGATGCGGCGCGCCAAGCAGCAGTAGGGGAAAGGGGTCTCCTGCTCGAGGAGGCGGAGTAGGGGCGTGCCCAGCTGGCAGCCCTGTCCTGCTCGTGGGGGAGGGGCAGGAGGGGTCTGCTCCCCTGCTTCCATTGTGACCGTGGCAGGTAGCTCCTCCATCTCACTCCCCCTCTTCCTCTGTTCACTACTTCTGCTGCGAAGTTGACGAATATGTGATGCACTTGTCCCAAGGAATTTTAGAGGGATCTGTATGAACAAGTCATGTTTTTATTTTATTTTATTAAGGTTGTTAGTTATCAAACAGAGAGAGAAGATGAGCTCCTGCTTGGATTTTTTTCTGCCAGCACATGATTTGTATGTATGCAATTATCATCTTGCGTGTGCGAGATGGTTCCTTGCTTGGGCATCGCGTCGATGACCAAGTGTTAGTGCCGATTTGTTGTGGTGGTGCTCATCTGGCCATTGATTTCTTGCTGATAATTAGGTGCTAAAGAATGCTACAGATATATGTTGAATACACTAGTCATGCTCCTGCATACATGTTTTGTTGGACGAAAAACTGTACAATGATCTGCTCCTTGGGATATTAATTCTTATGATATATCTTGTAATTTACTTTATTGTAAAAGTTAAACCCACTGCACGTGTTGAGCAGAAATTATTTTAGTTTGTCATACATAATTGCCTATGCTTGTTGGTAGCTATTAAGTGTATAATTCATCATGGAAGCATAGGAATGTGATGGACATCATCAGATTACATTTATGTTCTGAACTTAAAATATTTAAACTCGGTGTTTAGATTCTGTATCTGTAATCATAAGCTTCACTTGTAGTCTGGTCGTACTTAGACATATTATTGTTTGAGTTAAGTTCACCGAACAATACTTAAAATTTCAGGAATCAGTGATGCCGACCTCATTGCTGGGCGCTGTGCTTTTGGTGTATGATATGGCTGAGAGAAAACAAACAATTTCCTGCTGGTTTATTACATATCAGCCAGTACTGTACGGAGTAGTGTATAAGGACGTCTTACTGTAGTATGGCTGAGGCAGTGACCCGCTTGGTAGTTAGTACTAGCTAAGAAAATTCATGATGCTGGCTGGGAGCAAAAAGTTTATAGGCTTAGTTGCTGTATTGGTTCTGTTGTTGTATGGGGATATATGCATAGATATGTAACATGTGGGTTCCAAGCATGCTTCCGAGCAAAAGTAAAATTATATATACAATTTGAACATTGTACATCTGCCGTTCTTGTGGAATGCAAGTTATTTTAGGTGTGTGTTCTGACTTGTGACTACTTACTAGATGGATACATGCAGCTAGCTAGCAACCTAGCAGTAATAGTAAGAATACATGTGACTAATTCCCTCCCTATACCTTGTGATTGATTCCAGGTATATACAGATGGCATCTCTGTTTGGCAACATATGCACCTGATTACATTCTGGTGCATATAGTATACTTGAACAGTGTAAACATATTCTGATCTGAAATTTGTTTTGAAACTACTGTATTTCATAGTGATGCATGAGATCTAAGCAGACATATAGACAAAGGAGTTTGAACTATTTCATTTGAGGGTACTGCTTAGTTTCAGTGACATCCTCAGCCACAGAACTGTATCTGATGAAATGACATAGTACTGCATTTGTATGTTAGACTTACAATTAATGTGCTACATTTAGATCGACCTATCATAGAAATCTGCTTAATTTGAACTGGAAGTAGATAGTACTAACAGTCAGATTGTCTTCCAGTCCATGTCTTTGATGTACACCTGCTCTGCTGTTGTTATTTGTTAATATACATATAAAGATGCAGGTTTACCTTTATTCTAAGGTTTAGATCTTCCACTTCACATTGCTTCATGACTTTGTAGATTTATTTGTATACGCCTCTACCATGTTGATTTATTTTGCTTTGTTTGCAATTTCCAACTATGCGTATCTGTTGCAACTGTAGGTCTTTGTGAAGACTCTCACCGGGAAGACCATCACACTTGAGGTCGAGTCCTTCGACAGAATTGACAATGTCAAGGCAAAGATCCAGGACAATGAGTAGCCCGTCCGCTGGTGCTGCTGATCCTGCTTGGACGGACATGTTGCCTCTACCACGTCGGCCACATGACAACCATGGTGAGCTCTCTGCTGATCCTTCTATTCTCTGCTCTGCTTTCAACTGAACTTATTTCAGTTGGCAACTGTATAATGAATTCGAGAGTATGGGTGATTGCTTGTGAATTGTGATGTTGTTCCCATTAGATTAGATTAGGTTAATTACAACCACAAGTATAGTAGCTTCTGTCCAAGTGCTCTTCATCTTGTGTGTCATCTGCAAGACAATCAAGTTAATTAGATGTTGCTCTTTTCATGTTCTGCTTCATGCAGGCTGCTGGTGGACGTGGTGGTGATCCCCCTGTTGAAGGAGACGAGGTGGCGCGCCTCCTGTGAGGAGGTAGAGGATGTGAGCTGGGCTGTTGTCTGGTCGAGGAAGAAAGTCGCTGTCTTTACTAGCGAAACAAACTACTGCGACTTTCTTCCTATTGTAGCGAAACAAACTGACGCTCAGAACCAGGTTTGGTTCACCATTGTAGAGGATGTGAGCTTATGATGTGCCTTTAGTTTAGTTTGTTGGTTTCTGTGAACCGTTCTCTTTGATGTATGATGTATTGCTGCATTTAGCTGTAAATGTGTTGTATGACGAGTTGACTTGATGGTTCGTTTGAGGCTGTCTTGTGAAGGTTACTGCTAGTTAACATGAGTTAAACTATTACATGCACTGGGACCCATTTGACTAGTGGACCCATTTAATAAAAAAGAAAAATGAAATTGTTTAGACAAAAAGGCCATGGCCCAACAATAAAAAAGGCTGCATCGTTGGGCTTGGCCCATGAGGTTGACCAAAAATTGATAGAAAAAATTAAAAAGGCTGAATTGTTGGGCTCGGCCCATCTAAAGCAGCGAAATGGACCGGGCTGATTCTTATCAACGACCTTTTTATTTGGTCGCAATTTTGCCACGTCAGATTGCCACGTCGGATCCGACATGGCCTGGGCAGAGAGCTAGCGACCAAAACAGAAGGTCATAGAATTAATGACCTTTTGTTTTGGTCGTGGAATTCCACGACCTTCTCACAGAGAAGGTCGTTAATTTCAGTTTACGACTGCCAGCTTTTGACCATCTATTTTTGGTCAAAAAAAGGTCGCAAATGAAAATCAATGACCTTTCAGTGACCAATAGTGAGGGATGCAAGTTGACATATTTCTTGTAGTGTGGCCTAACGCAAACAGTTCGCTGCCGGAAGCCGCGTGTGATTGTTAGTTGATCGAACACGCCTACTTTCTAGAAACCGTGCGGGTTGTTTGAGTTCATCGCCCACGGTGCTGTCTGAGTAATCGTTTGCAATAGAAAACCCAAATAAGCAGGGTAATTAGCCTATTATTGATATTCCATCTACTAATAAAACTGATATTTCTTATAAAACATGCCATATATTGCATATCCGTATAAAAGCAACCAAGATTTCATAATCGAATTACATTAGATAGCTTCGGCACACTGTTACGCCATTACACAGCATCAAAAACCTTTGGAAAGTAACATCATACACGGTAAATAACAGATGAATCTCATCTGGGAAACTACAAAAGCGGAAGGCAAATATTGAGCCTTCAGTGATGTTGAATGTCCTTGCAACTTTAGGCCAGTGGCTATGGATAATTTCCCGCCCAACCTTTGTCCTCTTCAGCAAGACTTCAATATTGTACCGTGGGTGTTGAATGAATACCTTCCTCGCCTCTTGACCATGCAGGTGGTTTTAGAGGTAATCATCAGTGAACTGATTTAAAAAGTACTGAAAACAAAGCTATGCATAAATCGCTGTTGTAAATTTTGAAATGGCGCAAGGGGTAAAAACAAGGTAAAAGAGTTGGTACCATCCTATAGCTGACTGATGTCTTCTTCATTGTGCAAAAAAAGATTCTGTTGTTATTCGTCGCAAGTTTCTTCATCCTAACAATCTTTCTGAGTTTCTTGACTTGACTGATATTCATGGACATCTCATTTCCCCATATGCAAAATGGGTCAAACAGTGGGTCTAAGCCTCTGACAGCAGGACCTACATGTGCAATACCAAATTGTAAGAAACCTAAATATTATAATGATTCATGCAACTGCACAATAATGTGCTATTAGCCAAAGGAGCCTACTTGAACAAACCTCAATGGTAAACTGCGGTGTCTCCCATTGTTTCCCTGCAACACACTTAAGGAAGATCTTGATCAGGTTAACTGAGAGTTGCCATACAATCAGTAGAATATGTATTGAGTACAGCCAAATTCGATTGTTGTCACATGCATAACAATACAAAATTGTACCCACAACAAATGAAAATCAAATTGCAGAACTGAACCAAACAGTTGAATGGACAGTAGACCAAATGAACCGAAATAGTTAACTCAGCACGGCATTGCAGAATAGAAACATGTACTAGAAGATAAGACAGTTAAAAAAACAAAGAATGCTTGAGAACAGTACTACGAAATGTAGCAATTGTTGTACCAAAGTGTTAACTGAACAAAATATTTCAGAGGACCAAACTGTTAACTAAACATCAGATTGCATATTAACTTTATAGAGGACAAATCACTAGAAGGCACTGGCGGTGGCCTCGAGAAAACATCATGAACTATATTTTAAAGTAGACAACCGCACGGCGGTGTCGACGGTGGCCTCGAAGACGAGGTGCTCCTCCAAGATCTGGCGGTCGACACGCATGTCATCCATAGCAACCTCATTCGCGCGTGCGGCCGCATGCTACTCAGCTCCACGTTATACTGCGTGTAAAATGGCTATGGGCGGCGCTTAATTGGAGGAGGGGGGCAGTGATTTCGGTGGAAGGTGTCACTCCGTCAGTCGGGGCATGTGGGACGGGAAAGGAGGAGGATGGTGTGGGTGTGGTGTGGATTACCTGACCGTATAGACGAGGCCACCCAGCAAGAAGAAGGGTCGGTGGCGAGGAGGTCGGGCAACAAGAAGAAGGGTCGTCGGCGAGGAGGCAGCGCTGCAAGAAGAAGGGTCACCTGCGAGGAGCTGGCGCTGCAGGAAAAAGGGTAGCCGGCGAGGAGGTGGCGCTGCAAGAAGAAGGGTCGCCAGCAAGGAGGCTGAGCTGCCAGTAAGCAGGAGTGAAGGTTTGAACTTGGAAAGCAAGGAAGAACAGTGGAAATGTGGCTTTTGGTAGGAGGGAGGGGGCGGGGAGATAGATATTTCCGCGGTGGCAAAAAAATTCGCTCGATGCCGCGAGAAACTGGCGCGCAAGTGTGGTTCAAGCGGGGGCGGTGGACTGTGGTTGACGAAGCTTCCTGCGTAAGCCAGACAAGACGGTGCGCCAAGATATTTTATATCGCATCCCACACGATTCTTTCTAGTAAACTGCTTGTGGTATACCTGATTTTTTCATTATGTTTTGAAAGACAAAATTGTGTTACGGAGGGAAATGATGGTGTTTGAATTGCTAGAACATTTACGTACAGTGAACATGCAACTAGTACATGAGTGTCGTGTTTAATTGGAATTATTCCGGGTTGGTTTGGCATTTTTATGTATTAATTGAGTTTCTGGGCATTTAATGTGCATAATTAAAATTTGTACTACAAGCACATGCTCCAATGCACCAAAGCTTGCCGAAAAATCACATGTGTGTCTTTTGGTGAATTTATAGGTCCCATGCAAGAAATGGGAGTGAAATTCAAACATCCGGGCATCGTGGCTCGGCCGGAATGATTGAGAAACTTGATTTTTTAATTCCTGTAAATCCAAAACATGGCTAAAAATCATGAAACTTGGCATGGTGTCATGACATGCCACCGACATGCTGCGGTAATTTTTTTCGCCGAATTGGGACAAGCTTTGGTGTAAGCTTCTTGCAAACCGGAGCTTCCCTCAAGAAGGCTCCTGGTTCCGAGAGGGAACATGTCACCTCCGTGTGCGAAACGACATACGTACACTTCCTTCTCCCGCCTTATTTTTTACACAGCCAGATTAGACCAAATAGAAGTACCGTGCTAAATTTTAGAATTATTCCGGGCTTGTTTTGCCTTTTTTATACATTAATTGAGTTTCTGGGCATTTAATGTGCATAATTCAAATTTGAACTACAAGCATGTGCTCCAGTGCACCAAAGTTGTTTGAAAAATCACATGTGTGTCCTTGGGTGAATTTGTAGATCCCATGCAAGAGATGGGAGTGAAATTCAAACATCTGGGCGTCGTGGCTCGGCCGAAAAGATTGAGAAACTTGGTTTTTAAATTCCTGTGATTCCAAAACACGGCTGAAAATCAAGAGACTTGGCATGGTGTCATGACATGGCACCAACATGCTGCGGTAATTTTTTTTCCTGAATCGAGACAAGCTTTGGTGTAAGCTTCTTGCAAACCGGAGCTTCCCTCAAGAAGGCTCGTGGTTCCGAGAGGGAACGTGTCACCTCCGTGTGCGTAACGACATACGTACACTGCATTCCCCCTCCTTAATTTTTTTGCACAACCAGATTAGACCAAATAGAAGTACCGTGCTAAATTTTGGAATTATTCCGGGCTCGTTTCACCTTTTTATGCATTAATTGAGTTTATGGGCATTTAATGTGCATAGTTCAAATTTGAACTGCAAGCACATGCTCCAGTGTACCAAAGTTGTTTGAAAAATCACATGCATGTCCTTGGGTGAATTTCTAGGTCCCATGCAAGAGATGGGAGTGAAATTCAAACATCTGGGCGTCGTGGCTCGGCCAGAAATATTGAGAAACTTGGTTTTTTAATTCCTGTAATTCCAAAACACGGCTGAAAATCATGAAACTTGGCATGGTGTCATGACATGGCACCAACATGCTGCGGTAAGTTTTTTGGCCGAATTGGGACAAGCTTTGGTGTAAGCTTCTTGCAAACGGAGCTTCCCTCAAGAAGGCTCGTGGTTCTGAGAGGGAACGTATCACCTCCCTGTGCGAAATGACATATGTACACTACCTTCTCCTACCTTATTTTTTACATAGCCAGATTATACCAAATAGAAGTACCGTGCTAAATTTTGGAATTATTCCGGGCTTGTTTCGCCTTTTTTATACATTAATTGAGTTTCTGGGCATTTAATGTGCATAATTCAAATTTGAACTACAAGCACATGCTCCAGTGCACCAAAGTTGTTTGAAAAAGCACATGTGTGTCCTTGGGTGAATTTCTTGGTCCCATGCAAGAGATGGGAGTGAAATTCAAACATCTGGGCGTCGTGGCTCGGCCGGAAATATTGAGAAACTTGGTTCTTTAATTCCTGTAATTCCAAAATACGCGTGAAAATCATGAAACTTGGCATGGTGTCATGACATGGCACCAACATGTTGCGGTAATTTTTTTGGCCGAATTGGGACAAGCTTTTGTGTAAGCTTCTTGCAAAACGGAGCTTCCCTCAAGAAGGCACATGGTTCCGAGAGGGAACGTGTCACCTCTGTTTGCGAAAAGACATATGTACACTGCCTTCTCCCGCCTTATTTCTTTTACACAGCCAGATTAGTCCAAATAGAAGTACCGTGCTAAATTTTGGATTTTTTCCGGGTTCGTTTGACTTTTTTTATACATTAATTGAGTTTCTGGGCATTTAATGTGCATAATTCAAATTTGAACTACAAGCACATGCTCCAGTGCACCAAAGTTGTTTGAAAAATCAGGTGTGTGTCCTTGGGTGAATTTCTAGGTCCCATGCAAGAGATGGGAGTGAAATTCAAACATCTGTGCGTCATGGCTCGGCCGGAAAGATTGAGAAACTTGGTTTTTTAATTCCTATAATTCCAAAACATTCCTGAAAATCAGGAAACTTGGCATGGTCTCATGACATGGCACCAACATGCTGTGGTAATTTTTCTGTCCGATTTGCGAAGGCTCACACATTAAAAATCAACAAAGTTATTTTGGAACAAGTGCTGTCACGTAACAAATCAGAAACACAAGTATTATTGAAACCGTGGGTGTTCGACTTACCAATTACGTGCGGCCACGCGTCCCCTTTTTTATTGGCTAGGAGGTGCCGTGCGGGGTAGCTATTTGAGTACGTGAGGCGTGCGATCAGACCCCTGCGCATGCTCATCGGGAGGAGAGCCCTTTGACCACTACCCTCCGCGCACCTCCATCCCAACGTCTCCATTAATGGCGCCCGAGCACCTGTTCAACAGCGTGGCTATATATCTCACTGGACTGAGATTTAAGAGAGAAAAATGAAAATCTGAAAAGAAAGTTTTGCACGGATCTTGATATAAGATCCGATGAACCTATATATCATCGACTGCGACTTATAGCAAGCATGATGACTATAAGAACGATGACAGTGGATAATAATTGTCTTACATATTTAGAAACATAATTAAAAAAGCCACATGCGGCAGTGCCGGAAATACACAAGGGCAAAAGAAGAAGGAAGACAACGATCTGGCTCGCTGATCTCTACTTTCTTGATGCGTTGCTGCAGGCCACGTGAACTAGTATCTGCGGCGAGCGGAGACAAGCTCTTTCTTGTCCTCAAGATGCTGCTTGAGAGCATCCACGGATTCCTCCACCAGCCATCTGTGCTCGATGCGCAACTTGTTATTCTCGTCCATAAGTTTCTCGACGATAACGCCGGTCCTCTTCAACAAGGCAGTGGCCTGCCCCTGCTGCTCCACACTTCCGACGATCTTCGCTCTCAGCAGGTCGCGCTCGGCCCAGAGCTTCACATTGCTCTCATTTACTTGCCGGATGATGTCGGTAGACTGTTCAAATGAGGCTTGCAGGTCATCCTGCAGCCTCGCCCACCTGGAGATCTGATCCATCTACCTATGGACGAGGGCATGCATGCGCCTGTAAGAGTCCTCGCCTGCCCGCGAGGCATTTTCCCAGGCCGCCGCGGCAAGGGAGGACATCTCCGCTGCATTCGCGGCACGGCGGGACATCTCTTCTGCTTCCGCGGTGCAGCCGGACCAGTCTGCTGCATCGACAGCGCGGCAGGTCCTCCGTGCTGCTTCAGCGGCGTGGCAAGACCTCTCTACTGCTACGGCCGTGCGGCAGGACAGGTTGGCTGCTATCGCGGCGAGGTGGGACATATCTCGTGCTCCCGCTTCCAGGCTCACCTCTCCCTGGTCGCGATCTCTCGACCTAGAACTCATGCTGGCCATTGCGGACGCAAGGGAACGATGAGGAATGACTTGTTTGTTTTTGACTTTTTGTGGATGAGGAGTTGAGGAGGAATGTGGAGTCATCTTGGAGTAGTAGTATTTATAACCGCGTAGTAATACACTCCTAAGTGAGAAACCATTTAGGTTTTGATCGGTGTGAACAGGTTTGCAATTTGGAATGTGATGGGACGCATGCTCAAAATTTACTCATGGTTATAAGTGCGGCACTATTACCGGAAGGCGTAAGAGCAACTCTAGCAGACCCCGCAAAACGCTCGGCTTGCAAAAATTCCGGCGAGTATGCGGGCTCGACCCATTTTTCCAGCCAGAACAGAGCCCGCATACTCTCCCGGCCGGCAAAATTTTTTGCCGCAGCCCGCAAACCGCATGCCCCGAGCACTATAACTGCGGTTCCACGACCCTTTTGCGGGTCCAAACCTATCTCCCCGCTGCCGCGAGCCACCCGATTCTCCTTTCCCCTCTTCACATTCCTCGCCGCCGGCGACCACCCGCCCCGCCTTAGCGAGCCATGTGGGGCCAAATGTGGAGCTCCGGACGCGGGTCCGGCAGCAGATCCGGCCGTGAGAGGGACCCGGAGCGCGAGCAGCACGTCCGGTCGGACGACGCGAGGAAGCGCGGCGCCCGGAGGTGGACCAACCACGGGATGTCGCTGTCGGCGAGCTTCAACCGCTGTGAGACAAAGGTGAACGACCGTTGGCGCGCGTCCTTCTCCTCCGCGTGGTCTTCCTATGCCGGATCCTCCTCGTCCTTCGGTGGGGGCTTTCTCCCAGTGAAGAGGGAGTGGTCGGATGATGAGGACGAGCCGGAGGAGCCGACGCCGTTCTCCTTCGTCCTGGTGAAGGAGGAGCCCGAGGAGCCCGCTCCGCTCGGCCGCCACGCAGTCGACGGTCCCGAGGACTACGTCTCGGGCTTCGACACCGTTGCTACCGCCATCACCGAGTGGAGCACGCGCGAGGAGGAGGAGCGCCTGCGCCACGCCGAGGAGCTCGAAGCCCTCGAGTAGCGGCAGGCGGTCGCCGCCAACGTCTCCGCCAATGAGAAGGCTGACGAGTGGCACCGCATCCGCGCGGAGCAGGCGGCGAAGTACATCGACCTGTGCAGCTCCGGCGAGGAGGATTGAGCGTCTGGCTCCTCCACGACGTCTCCCATTTGCCGCGACCTCGCCACCGTCAGATCCGACCCCTCTGGTACTAGTTTAACATAGTATGTAGTATAACTATGCTTGTAGTTTGTTGATCATGTGATTAACTATGTAGTATGTGATGAACTATGTTTGTGCAATTTTTCCCACGATTTTTTTCTTCAAATTATGCAGGTTTATATATGGGTTATGTTCGGCCATGCATGCTTTCGACCCGCAAACTCTATCTTCGTGAAACCGCAAATGTGTTTTGTAGGTCGAATTTTTGCGGGGTCTGCTAGAGTTGCTCTAACATGGGCACATACGCCTTCTCGGCCGCGTACGTGGTTTTTTCACCATAGGGTGCACCGCAATAGGCAATGTCAGCACACGTCTTTTAATTAGAATGGGTGTGCCCGTCTAGCGCACACACATTGATCTATCTAACTGTTTCAGTTTGTTGTGGCTATTCGCAAACGGTTCATCCATGTGAAGTGTATGCCACCAATCGCAGACACTTTGATCTGGCTTACCTGTTTCTGTTCAGTTGCCTAATCGCAAACAGTTAATCCTTCTGAAGCGTATGCCCTCAATCACACACACCTTGATCTGGCTGACCATTTCTTTTGTGTTGCCTAATCACAAACAGTTCATCCGAGTGAACCGCATGCCATATATCGCACACACCTTTGATCTGGCTGACAGTTTCTTTTGTGTTGCCTAATCACAAACAGTTTATCCGAGTGAACCATATCCTGTGTATCGCACACGCCTCCATCTGGCTGCCCGTTTCTTTTGTTCCTGCTCATCGCAAACAGTTCGTTGAGTTGAACCATATGCCCATAATCACAGACGCAACTAAAACCTTAACCGTGTTTGATGCATCCGTCATCGCAAACGTTTTACACATTTCTGACGGTTTTCATACAACACCGTTTGCGATTATGGCATCACACACAGTTTCTCGAAGGGTCTCTGATCATAGTGTTGCGTTAGCAGCATCCTGCAGTAGTGTCCTTTTCTTCACCACCCACATCTGAAGGGGTGGCAAAGAGTTCATCATTCTGCGAGCTCCATAAGAGAAAGGTTTCATAGAAGCTAGTCCACTTCGTTTCACATAAGAGGAGTTAGGGTAAGCATATGAATAAGCAGAGAAACTCTTTGAGGACTTATGAACATAATGGTTAGAGGAATAATGCTCATATTCATAGCCCTTAGTTCTTCCCTGCGAAACAGAAGTGTTAGCACAATGATGTTCATATGAGAACCTTGATCCTTTTGAGGAATTTGATCCACGTGAGGAATTTGGTCCATATGAGGACTTGGGTCCATATGAAGAATTTGATCTGGGGTTCCTATTCTTCACAGGTGGTGTCATGATGACATTCACCTAAATATTTTCCAGGCACCTTTTGGGAACTCAGATTTTCTTCATAGGGGAACCGTTCCTGCAGTTAGTGCCAACATATCTAGCAAATACTTGACCATTCTGATTTTTGAACAGCTTATAGTTGGAGTCAAATGACTCATCAGTAGAATGAGGAGATTCACATGTAAAGCCAGATAAAGTAGATGGATCTACTGGAGGTCCCTTTGCAGCAACCCATGAGGTTTTGGGGTACTGCTCAAGCTTCCAGTATGTTCCATCAGCGTTGAGTTTCCTCTCAAAGGCAATACCCTCTTTGTTAGGGTTCCTGTTGAGGATCTGCTTTTTAAGCACATCACCAAGAGCCTGATGCCCTTTGAGGCTTTTGTACATGCCTGTCATATAAAATTCCTTCAGCCCTGCATCATCATTGATACAAGCAATATCCTGAGATGAGGAATTAGTGATAGTAGAGTCAGGTGAAGAATTTGTAGCAGTAGAAGCATTTGAACATTCAGGTGAGGAATTAGCAGATTCACGTTCATTGCACTTCAAACATGGAGGAATGAATTCTTTCTGAGCAGCGCTGATTTGTTGAGCAAGTAATGAATCACGCTCCTTCTGAAGATCTTCATAACTCTCCCTTAGCTTTTCAAGATCTTGCTTTCTTTGAAGAAATTCATAAGAAAGCTTCTCATGATCAGATAAGAGAGTGTTATGACGACTTTGAAGATTGTCAAACTTGGACGGAAGTCTCTGAAGATTTTCAGTCAAAGTTTTAGTGCGATCCATTTCTTCACCCAACATATCATCACTTTTGTCTAGCATGTTTTGAACCTTTTCAAAAGCCTTTTGTTGTTTCACAGCAATCTTAGAAAGTTTAGAGTAGCTAGGCTTGAGGTTTTCATCAGATTCATCCTCACTTGATTCAGAGGAGGGATATTTGAGTACCTTGGCACCCTTTGCCATGAAGCGATAGGTGGGAGCGTAGTCATCATCGCCTTCGTCAGCCTTGTTGGTGAAGCCATTCAGAGTTGAAGATGGTCTTTCTCACGAACGCAGTAGCGAGGGCTAGGCTCGCCACACCAGATTCTAACTCCTCAGATGCCTCCTCTTCCTCATGTTCCTCAGATTCAGCTTCAGAGTCCATTTCCTTGCCAATGAATGCCCGAGCCTTCTTAGAGCTGCTCTTCTTGTGAGATGAAGACTTTAAGGTTTTTGATGATGAAGACTTTGAAGATTTCTTATTCTTCTTTGAGTCATCAGAACTGTAATCCTTGTATTTCTTCTTCTTTGATTCCTTTTCCCACTGAGGACGGTCTTGAATGTAGTGACCAGGTTTCTTGCATTTGTGGCACAGCCTCTTCTTGTAGTCACGGGATGAGGAATCATCACTTCTTGTGGATTTTCCAAAGCGACCACGCCTTGAAAACTTCTAGAATTTCTTCACGAGCATTGCTAGCTCCTGACTCAATTCTTTAGGATCACCAAGGCTGCTACCAGAATCTTCACCTTTAGGTTCGCACACCGCGTTGGCCTTCAGGGCTCGTGATCTACCATAGCTCACACCATAGAGATCTCTCTTCTTAGCAAGCTGGAACTCGTGAGTGTTTAGCCTTTCAAGGATATTAGCGGGATCAAGTGACTTGTAGTCTCCACGTTCTTGTATCATCAGTGCCAGAGTGTCAAATGAGGAATCAAGCGATCTCAACAGTTTCTTCACCACCTCATGATCGGTGATGTCAGTGGCACCAAGTGCTTGAAGCTCATTTGAGATGTCAGTGAGGCGGTCAAAGGTTTGTTGAACATTTTCATTGTCGAGTCTTTTGAAGCGGTTGAAGAGATTGTGAAGAACGTCAACTCGAGAGTCACGCTATGTCGAGACTCCTTCATTTACTTTGGACAACCTATCCTAGATAAGCTTAGCAGTTTCCAAAGCACTCACTCTGCCATACTGCCCTTTACTCAGATGGCCACATATGATGTTCTTTGCTTGAGAATCGAGTTGCTTGAATCTCTTCACATTAGCAGTACGCATAGAAGGTGTGACAGAGGGAACACCATTTTCCACAACATACCACATTGCCTCAAGATGCATTTGCATCTTATTCTTCCAATAGGGATAGTCCGTCCATCGATGGTAGGACACCCAGCAGAGACCTTGATCATACCTGCGGTCGACATAACTAAAACTCCAGGCGGTTAAACCAAAACCACACAGAACAAGGGAGTACCTCGCTCTGATACCAATTGAAAGTGCGTTATATCGACTAGAGGGGGGTGAATAGGCGATTTTTATGAATTCTTCACTGAGGAATTTCAGGGTGAGGAAATTCCTAAGCGAAGAACTACTTGCAGCAGAATAAGTACTCAGATGCAAACATAACAGAACATAAGCATGGTCATCATGATGAAATGAAAACAAGCACATAGTACAAAAAGCATAAACACGGGATAACAGGATGAAGACAAAAAGTGTGAAGAAATTGAACTGTGGAAATTGAGAAAGTCTTTAGTCAAAGTCTTCAAACAGATATGAACAAGCACACAACATAGTGATGAGGAAATGAAAGAGTTGAGGAAATAGAACCAATTGGCTTGGTGAAGACTATGATTTGGTAGACCAGTTCCAACTGCTGTGACAGTTGTACGTTTGGTTCGAGCGGCTAAGTATTTAAACCTGAGGACACACAGTCCTCACCGTATTCTCCTTGAGCTAAGGTCACACAGACCTCGCCCAATCACTCGTGGTAAGTCTTCAGGTGACTTCCAACCTTCACAAACTCGATCACTCGGCGATCCACAATTTCCGCCTGGATGCTTAGACCATGACGCCTAACCATCTGGAATATGCACAGTGTTCAAAGGTAACAAGCTTCATATCCACGCAGGATCAATCTCTTCAGTGATGCTCAATCACTTTGGGTTTGTAGGTGTTTGGTGTCGGTGTCAAAACCGGCGGATCTTGGGTAGGGGGTCCCAAACTATGCGCCTAGGGTCGATGGTTGCAGGAGACAGGGGACACGATGTTTACCCAGTTTCGTGCCCTCTCTATGGAGGTAATACCCTACTTCCTGCTTGATTGATCTTGATGAATATGAGTATTACAAGATTTGATCTACCACGAGATCGTAATGGCTAAACCCTAGAAGTCTAGCCTGTATGACTATGATAATGAGTATATCCTTTCCGGACTACACCCTCCAGTTTATATAGACACCGGGGGGTGGATCTAGGGTTACATAGAGTCGGTTACATAAGATGGAATCTCCATAGTTGGTCGCCAAGCTTGCCTTCCACGCCAAGCAGAGTCCAATCCGGACACGGGTATAGTCCTCGGCCTTCGCATCTTCACAACCTATCAGTCCGGCCCATGGATAACAGGCCGGACGCCCGAGGACCCCTTAGTCCAGGACTCCCTCAGTAGCCCCTGAACCTGGCTTCAGTGACGAGGAGTCCGGCGCACAGATTGTCTTTGGCATTGCAAGGCGGGTTCCCTTCTATCCAAACTCCAAGATAGTCTTCGGATGCGATGATAATATCCGGTCCTGCCACACCATACACAACCGCAGAGAGAATATAACTTTTTGTAGCACGACATCACGTCCGACCGGTCCTAATTTCAAATCATTTTTGTGTTCGCCGTCCCACATTCCGAGACGCGGTTGCCATTGGTACGCCTTGTCAAAGCAGAGATCGTGTCCCATTATCGTGGGATTCTCATCAATGCGGGTATGGGTAACCCAACCGTGCCGTTTACACAGGCCTTGGGAATAGGCAAGCTTTCATGGCAAGTGGGGAGGCGCTTGATATTCACAACCTTTATAAGGGGATAAGGCTTCCCTTCCTTCACCCAGACCCTTTCTCTCCTTCAGTCCTTCCGCCCTTGAGCTCCAGTGCCCAAGCTTTAGCTTTTCCTCGTTCGAGAAAGCACTCCAAACATGTCCGGATCCAGAGCTGGAGGCAAGTGGATGGCCTCCTCTATTAAGAAGAAGGACACCACAGAACTTCGGGAGGCCGGATATCTGGCCAAGGTGATTGCTCACCGACTCCCGGCCAAAGGGCAAATCGTCCCCACTCCAGAGCCCCATGAGAGGGTTGTGTTTCTCACATACTTTGTCCGCGGGCTGGTATTCCCTCTCCGCCCATTCGTGCGCAGACTGATGTTTTACTACGTGCTAGACTTTCATGACCTAGCCCCCAATTTCATTCTCAACGTCACGACATTCATTGTCGTGTGCGAGGCCTTCCTCCGCACCCACCTCATTTCGGCCTATGGCTGAAGACCTTTAATGTGAAGCCGAAAGTGGTGAGCAGCCAACAAGCAGAGTGCGAAGGCGCCATGGTGGGTAAGATGCCCAATGTTACTTGGCCCGAAGGCTCCTTTGCGGAGATGGTGAAGGGGTGGCAATTGCGGTGGTTCTACATCACCGAGCCGCGCGACACTGACTGGGCGGCGGCCCCCGAATTTCGATCAGGAATCCCGATGCGGCTCACCTCATGGCAAGAGAGGGGCCTAACCTGGGGTCCCTCGAGCGAGCTGACTGGGCTCCAGACGTGCGTCCAGAACATGATAGATAGGAAAATCAAGCTCGTCAACGTGATCTAGGTCATGCTCATTCGTCGGGTTCTTCCGTGCCAACGTCGGAGTTGCTATCTGTGGGAGTACGATCCGGCCAAGCACCAGATGCTACTAGAGCTCTTCGGCACGACGCACGAAGACATCTAGAAAGTGCTCTTCAAGGCCGGCGAGACACCACCGCCCACGATCGAGGATCGCAGGCTCGCTTAAAACGCCAGGCTAATTCGGTAAGTTGTTGCATGTTTTCAAGGCATACCCTTTACTAGCATATTTTGAGGAAAAATCCTAAGCCTTCCTATCCATGTTTTCAGGCCTGGATCGAGGTAGCAGGGGGGATTAACTGTCCATCTCCGCTTCCCGAAGACCCCGAATTTCCATTACTAACGAAAATGTTGTTTCCAGCACCTTATGAGGTGCCGGAGAAGACGGCCAAGAAAGCGGCCAAAGGGGCCCGGAGGGGCCCTCACCGAAAAGGCGCTCCGGACATGAAGTCCGAAGATGAGACTTGCTCTTCGTCCACCGAGGACGATGATGAGGAGGAGGAAGAGGAAGATGACTCCCCACCCAAGGTTGGGAGGAAGAAGAGAATGACCTCCACGAATCTGGAGGCGAAGGCACCCAAGAGGGGGATAGGCTTCCCCACGGATAACTCCGCGTGGGATGTCGATAGCAGCCTGGAGCTACTTCCCCGGGCCAAGCCTCGGGCCGCATCGTAATTATCAAAAATCTTTGTGTACGCCTGAATGTCCGTCCTTTCCGCCTTGTAATATTGATATGTTTGAATCGTGTTACTACAGTCTAGCTCAGACAGTTCTCCGCGATCTTCATCAGAAGGTTCGCTGGACCCAAAGGAGAGGGCCAGCATGTTGTCGCCGCCCGCTTACTCCCCTTCGGCCAAGGGTGATGACGAGGAGGCGTCCCAGAGGGCCTCCTCGGACCGGGGGAAGGCTCCAGAAATCGTTAGGGTGGCGTCCCAGGATGACTCCCGGGCCGCCAGATATATGGGGGAAAAAGGCCCTACAGAGACGGATGGCGGGCCGAGTTCTACTTGACCCTCAGCCGGATTCTATTCCGGAGACCTATACGGCTCCGGAGTCCGGCAAACGGCCTTTCCCAAAAAGAGGGGGTGTGCTGCCGGTGACCTACGTCCAACCGGAGGCGCCGGATCATCTACTGGAAGCGCTGCAAGGTGCCTCCATGTGGATGAGCACCGTGCCCATATGGGTATGGTGATTGAAAAGGTTCAGTCCGCCAATAATGGACTGATCGAAGCTTGCACTAGCCTTCTAATAGGTTTTGAGGTGAGTAATGTAGTTGTAAGAAGAATATCACAGCATAGATAGTAGCCCCTAATGCTCTGTTCGGTGTTCGGAAAGAAAAAGCCGAACAAAGGATCAAAAATAATCTTCACATGAGTCTAACGTGGGGTGTCTATGTGAATAAGCAGTCCCCGCTGCGGGCTGCTACCGCACATAATGCAGAGGTCTCTGGACTGAAGCAGAAACTGGAGTGGGCCGAGGAAGAGCTCGGCCTTGTGAAGAAGCAGCCGGAGGATAACCAAGGTATGCAGTAACCTGTGTGTTCATTTAATAAGGATGGATAGTCCGTGCGGGCTAAAGTGTCGTGAACTTTATTAGGGGCCATGACCGAGGTGGCGACCCTCAAGAAGGCGTTAGCCGAGGCCGAGGATAGAGCGGCCAAGGAACGTGCCGCGCGTGAGAAGCACGAGGCCCTGGTTAACAAGGCCCAGTGGGAGCTCCAGGACACCGACGAGAAGCTCGAGTCCTTGGAGCGTAAGTTTAGGACGCAAGAATCCGAACTTGCGAAGGCTCGCCAGAGCGAGCAAGATGGTCGAGCCGAAGCCCAAAGCACTCTCCAGGAGATTTAGGCGGCCGAGAAGATTGCAGCGGGTAAGTCTTTCGCTATGCAAAGCAAATATGTGAAGGAAACATTCCTTGTACTTACCCGAATTTGGGTTTTCCAGGGGCGTTTACGGATCTGCCGCACATCATATCCGATGCTGCCGAGTTTTATCGAGCCGAAGAGGGGATGTCTACGGAGAAGCTATTCTGGTCTCAATATGTTGGACCAGAACATCCGGCGCCTTTTAGCGACCAGCTGAAACAGTTGGTCGAGCTGCACCGGTCGGCCGAGCTAGCCATCAAGGACCTAATAGTCCGGCTATGGCCTGCCGAGCCCATACCCAGCAGCTACTTCGGGCTTGTGAAGCAGCTTGTAAGTGCCTACTCGCGGCTCGAAGCCGTGAAGCGATCGGTCTGCATTGAAGGTGCATGGATGGCATTCGCGCGCGTCAAGATGCACTGGGTGAAGATGGATGCCAATAAGTTGATGACCGAGGGGCCACCTGAGGGCAAGGAGCATCGTCGACCCGAGCTGTATTTTGACGGAGTCCATGTGGGATCCCGCCTTGTGGCGGAGCAATGTACGAGGGACATGATGTTCCCGTGAAAACATTCAGGTTGTACTGTAATATGAAACAAGATCGGTATGTAATATGATGCTTGTAATGAAAAGTTACCTCCTGTGCGGCCGTTAATTCAAATTTGAGGGTTGACCAGCCGTCCGCTTCTGCCCCCATGTAGATAGTACGGGGTGTTCGAGATAAATCTAAACACTCTTTACTCCACATTCTGGTCCTTAAAGGAGGTGTTTAGCGCAACGAACAAGGCAATCAGACTATACGGCCTTTATTACCTCACTTAGCCACAGGAGTTTGACAATGAAAATTTCGGTGAAGCCCCTGGTGTTCGGAAGGCCGGACTAGGGGCACTATACATGCCTAATCAGAGAAAAACCGATTCCTCGCATAAAGCGGAAAAAATCTCTAGGGATTTGAGACCTCTCGAACAGCTGACCAGCTCTCGCCGTATCATGACAGTCAGTTTTCGGCTTTCTCTACTGAGGTGCTCGTCCGGAAGAACCGGGACACAATCGCAGTAGTTCTCCATTTACTACCCTAGCCGATATAGCGAAACATAAGGTAGTAAGCACAGGAGCCGGGCAACCCAACTATTGACCAAAGACATGATTCGGAGCCGATGCATATAATGGTATAAGTTCGGGGTGCCGAACTGTACTGTATAAGTGTTCGGACTTTTGTTTGCCGTAATGCGGGGCATGATGAAGCCCGTGGTGCAATAATACGTATCAGAGTGTACGTCTGCAATGAGAAATAAATACAAAGGAAGGAAAAGGGAAAATTAAGTAATAAGCTGACGCGACCCTTTATTTGTAATGCGGTTAATACGTCGAGGCGTACTTGTATATGTAATACGATAAGTAAGAAAGGCCATTTAACCTGCCGAGACCAAGTGCGAGCTGCGTGCGAGTATGTAAAACAGGTATAGCAATCGTTAGCAGAGGCCACCCGGGGATTCCCTTGTACGCCAAAGCTCCTTGCCTCCTTGGTGTGTCCGACAAACGGGTTGTCAGAAGGAACCTCAAAAAGAGAAAAAGATCCTGAAAAAAAAGAAACGAAGGTACGCGAATCCTGGGGTCGGTTGAGCTGCACTATGGATCGCGTCCATACTCGTGGGATTATGGGCGCGTGGTCATGTACGCGCGGTACGAATGCCATTCCCTCTTCGGGGCTGGGACGGCAGCCGAGTTGCTAATTGAGCTTTTGACAAGCCGAGCTATCCTGTTGCAGTGTAGTCCGGGCCCTCTCTATGATGTCAAGGGGCTCGGCAGTCGGATTATGGTTCTGCTTGAGAAGGCCGCTCTATACCCCTACCGCTAGGGTGGCTGTGTGCTCCTCTGTACGAAGGGAGCGTTCGGTGTTTCCATTGACTGTTATGACGCCGCGTGGACCGGGCATCTTGAGCTTGAGATAAGCATAGTGTGGCACTGCGTTGAATCTAGCAAACGCGGTTCATCCGAGCAGTGCATGGTAGCCCCTGCGGAAGGGGACGATATCGAAGATTAGCCTTCGCTTCGGAAGTTGTTCGGAGAACCGAAGACCACTTCCAGTGTGATTGAGCCTGTACAACGGGCCTCTACGCCTCGTATGACTCCTTCAAAGGTAGTCTTTGTGGGTTTGATTCGTGAGGGATTGATGCCCATTTTGCGCACTGTATCCTGATAGAGTAGGTTGAGGCTGCTACCACCGTCCATTAGGTCTCGTGTCAGGTAAAATCCGTCAATGATTGGGTCGAGGACCAGTGCGGCCGAACCGCCATGATGGATGCTAGTTGGGTGATCTCGACGATCAAAGGTGATCGGGAATGACGACCATGGATTAAATTTCGGGGCAACTGGCTCTACCGCATAGACGTCCCTGAGTGCGCGCTTGCGCTCCCTTTTGGGGATGTGTGTAGCATATATCATGTTTACCATTTGGACTTGAGGGGGAAATTTCTTCTGCCCCCACTGTTCGGCTGTCGGGGCTCTTCGTCCTCATCCTCGCTTTGTGATCCCTTTTCCTTGTTCTCAGCATTTAACTTGCCACCCTGTTTGAAAACCCAACAATCTCTGTTGGTACGATTGGCTTATTTGTCTAAAGTGCCATGCATCTGGCATGGACGGTCGAGTATGCGGTCTAAGCTGGATGGTCCCTCACTGTTCCTTTTGTAGGGCTTCTTCTGCTAGCCGGACTTGGAGCCACTGAATCCGGCGTTAATTGTAGTGTCATCGGTGTTATCGCCATTGCTTCGGCGTTTGTGTCTATTGCGTCGGAGCTTGCCGGTGCTGTTCTTGGCCTCGGAGGGGCCTGCCTCATTGGCTGTGTTTTTGCTACGGGCCAGCCAGCTATCCTCACCCGCACAAAAGTGGGTCATGACTGTCGTGAGGGATGCCATGGATTTCGGCTTTTCTTGGCCGAGGTGGCGGGCGAGCCATTCGTCGTGGATGCTGTGTTTGAAGGCCGCTAGGGCTTCGGCATCCGGACAGTCAACGATCTGGTTCCTTTTGGTTAGGAACCCAGTCCAAAATTTTCTGGCTGATTCTCCAGGTTGTTGAACTATATGACTTAAGTCATCGGCGTCTGGTGGCCGGACATAAGTACCTTGGAAGTTGTCAAGAAAAGCTTCTTCCAAGTCCTCCCAACTGCCGATGGAATTTTTAGGCAGGCTATTTAACCAGTGTCTAGCTGGCCCTTTTAGTTTTAGTGGGAGGTATTTGATGGCGTGGAGATCGTCTCCTCGGGCCATATGGATGTGTAGAATAAAATCCTCGATCCATACTACGGGATCGGTTGTTCTGCTGTATGATTCAATATTGACGGGCTTGAACCCCTCGGGGAATTCATGATCCAGTACTTCATATGTGAAGCAAAGAGGGTGTGCGGCGCCTCTATATCGGGCCGCGTCGCGGCGCACCTCTGATGAAGTCCGCCTGCGGTTATCGGCCCGGGCGTGACTAGGCTTGTCGCGTCCGAATAGGTAGCCGTCATCCCGAGTCGGAAAGCGTCCTCGTGATCCGTAGATTGATCTGGTGTGTCCTGCTCTATTGTCCATGTCCCGCCGAAGGTCGTATGTATAGTACCGAGCTATTTTGTCTGAATCAGTCGGTTGACTTTTGTCTCGTTTGCTGTCCTTCAGGCTATTACTGAGATGTACTCGATGCCCAACGGAGCACAGGAGCAGGCCGAGGAAGGGGAGGCGAGTGGAGGCGAAAGTGGAGACGAGAGAGAAGAGTGGGAATCTGACGGCGAAGAAGAGGGGGATGACGATGACGACTCCAGTGAAGAGGAGGAGGAAGAAGTCGAACCTCCCTGCTTGGAAAGGCGATCCATGCTTACACACGACCCTGCGTGGGAACGTGGTAAGGCGACTGTCCCTGTTGGGCAGTCGTCGAAGCGCTATCGGACCTCTTCTCCAACGCCGACAGAAAAAGCTCCCAAGCAACCACGCGCGACGCCGTCCAAGCCGCCCAAGGCTCTGCCCAAGATGAAGATGACTGTCCCCACCATTTCCGGGTAATTATAGAACTTGTTCCCCTTTGTTGACCGTGGACGGATCCTTGGTCGATTCGTTGAATAATCCGACTGATTTTCGAAATTTGCAGCGCTGCTACCTCAGAGATCTCTGCCAAGGACGATGATCAAGAGATGGAAGATGATGTTACCTCTAACCCTGGTATGATTTCAGATGCTCCGCTTTCAGTCGACTGACGATCTCTTCCGGTCGATTGGAATTTCATTTTTAACTTTGGAATTTTCTTGTAGCTCCTCCTCATGTCATTGACCTCCCTGATGACGACGATGAAGTGCCTCTGAGGGCGAGAGGGAACAGGAAGGCACCGGCTGGCAAGACCCCACAAACTACCTCGGCGCCTGAGGCCGTAGTTCGGGAGGGTGGTAATGCCACTCGGACTTCCGTGACCTTCGCTGTGCCTCTCACAAGTGCCCGACCTTCATCGTCGACTGCAGATCAACCTTCGCTTTTTGCCACACACCACGTCCCTGAGGACCAAGTGGGTGCCACTAAAGAGGCTATACGCCAGGCGGGGATCATGATGGAGCAAGTGAAGGTGGTGCGGGAAGCCAGCCAAGCAGCTTATGACGCAAGTTCAGCTCTTCAGAGCAATGTCCAGGTCAGTCGATCACCGCTTGTTCTGTTAGGATATGCTATCCGAAGAATCTCTTTTCCGAAGATCTTTATACCTGTACACCCACTGGGTGTGTCGATTAATCTTTTTGGACGAGTGGGGGCATGCTAAGTGCACCCACTGGGTGTAGTCCCCGAGACTACGGTGGACTGCTGGCAGTCGACTGTAGTCTTTATATTGTGTTGCTTTAGTTGAACTTCTTCACTCGGTCTGGTCAGGCCATGTCGAATGGAACTGTACACGGTCGACTGCGGGCAGTCGATTTTTTTGGTCGAACCAGTGGGGGCACGCTGAGTGCACCCACTGGGTGTAGTCCCCGAGACTATTGTCGAATGTTTTTGATTCGGCTGTAGTCTTAGAAATGCCACCGTTGTCTCTTGGTTACTCGGAAGCAACCTATCTTTGACGTTTGTCGACTGATGTTTCGCAGAAATCCTGTGAACTTGTGGCTCGCTACACCGAGTTGGAGAACAAACAGATTCAGCTCAACCTTGACCTGAAGCTTGCTCAGGTGAACTTGCAGAAGGCGAGAGACGAAGCAAAAGGTATGGCTGGTGAGCTTTTGACAACTGTCCTTTCTTTCTGGCCATTCTCGATGTTGATCTCACTTATCGTTCCACAGATAAACTGGAGGAGGCTCTGAAGAAGAAGGATCGTGACCTTGCCGAAGCACAGAAGGAAGCCTTGAACAAGACGAAGCTTGCTGAGGAAAAACTGGCTTTAGTCGGAACCCTTGAAAAGGAAAACTCCAGACTGAAAACTGCTCTCAACGCGGCTAACCAAGAGGTCAGCCGTCTGAAGAATGACAAGATAGCTCTGGGTGACAAGGCCAGTGAATTGGTAGGGAAGAGGAATGATCTGGAGGCTTATCTCGGTGGACTCGCCAAGAAGCTGTTCGTCATGCTTGAGGGTAACAATTTTTACCCGACTGATTTGTCGTCACTAAGCTCATGCAGAGTCGCTGTCTTATCTTTGACTTGTGTTTACAGAATTTTGCCAGAACTTCGAGGAGGAGACCAATCGAGTGGAGAGAAGCTTGGACCCCATTAACTCCCCGGTGAAGGACGAAGCTGCTATGAATGTGCTCCGACTGGAGTCTCATGTTGCAGGTGTGGTTGATTATCTGGCCCGACTGAAGGTTGCGGTGTCGCGGATCGACACGTCGCTCTGTCCCAGGACGACGCTTCCAAATGACCTCGAGTCTCTGATGACTCGACTAAATGACGTTCCTGGTCGAGTGACGGAATGGAAGAAATCCTCTGCTAGGTGTGGTGCTGACGTCGCTCTGTCCCTGGTCCTCATCCAATGTAAGGAGGCGCGAGAGGAAAAGCTGGATGCTATCCAAGTTGCCAATACCAGGAAGCACAACTTTCAAGACTTCATGGAGACTTTCATTGTTGCGGCCACTCGCATTGCAGACGGGATCGATTTGGATAAGTTCGTCGCCCCTTCCAGTCCTCCGCCTGAGGAATAAGACTTTTATGCTTCACTTTAAATTTGCCTCGGAATGCTGAGTGGATTTTGTAACCGTTAAACTCTGTCGAGCTGAAGGCTCGAGTACTTTGATCCGAGGTTTGGGACCTTTGGGTCTTATCTGAACTTGATTTACCGTTGAATATCTTCATGAAATATCTGTCGAGTGGAACTTGTTCCTCACTCGTAATAACTTCGTATTTGTGGTGTAGCTCCGAAGGAGAAGGTAGCAGTCGACTTGCACCTCGTCGTCCTTGCGGATTGGGATGTGTTTCAAACTTAGGTGAGTACTGGACTGCAGCTAAGCCCCTGAGTGAGAGGTTTGCTCTCCACTCGGTAGGATTTTAAACACTTAGGCGAGCACTGGGCTGCAGCTAAGCCTCCGAGTGGGAGGTCTGCTCTCCACTCGGTAGGATTTTTCAAACTTAGGCGAGTACTGGACTGCAACTAAGCCCCCGAGTGGGAGGTTTGCTCTCCACTCGGTAGGATTTTTCAAACTTAGGCGAGTACTGGACTGCAGCTAAGCCCCCGAGTGGGAGGTTTGCTCTCCACTCGGTAGGATTTTAAACACTTAGGCGAGCACTGGGCTGCAGCTAAGCCCCCGAGTGGGAGGCTGGCTCTCCACTCGGTAGGATTTTCCAAACTTAGGCGAGTACTGGACTGCAGCTAAGCCCCCGAGTGGGAGGTTTGCTCTCCACTCGGTAGGATTTTAAACACTTAGGCGAGCACTGGGCTGCAGCTAAGCCCCTGAGTGGGAGGCTGGCTCTCCACTCGGTAGGATTTTTCAAACTTAGGCGAGTACTGGACTGCAGCTAAGCCCCCGAGTGGGAGGCTGGCTCTCCACTCGGTAGGATTTTCCAAACTTAGGCGAGTACTGGACTGCAGCTAAGCCTCCGAGTGGGAGGCTTGCTCTCCACTCGGTAGGATTTTAAACACTTAGGCGAGCACTGGGCTGCACCTAAGCCCCCGAGTGGGAGGCTGGCTCTCCATTCGGTAGGATTTTCCAAACTTAGGCGAGTACTGGACTGCAGCTAAGCCCCCGAGTGGGAGGTTTGCTCTCCACTCGGTAGGATTTTAAACACTTAGGCGAGCACTGGGCTGTAGCTAAGCCCCCGAGTGGGAGGCTGGCCCTCCACTCGGTAGGATTTTTCAAACTTAGGCGAGTACTGGACTGCAGCTAAGCCCCCGAGTGGGAGGCTGGCTCTCCACTCGGTAGGATTTTCCAAACTTAGGCGAGTACTGGACTGCAGCTAAGCCTCCGAGTGGGAGGCTTGCTCTCCACTCGGTAGGATTTTAAACACTTAGGCGAGCACTGGGCTGCACCTAAGCCCCCGAGTGGGAGGTTGGCTCTCCATTCGGTAGGATTTTCCAAACTTAGGCGAGTACTGGACTGCAGCTAAGCCCCCGAGTGGGAGGTTTGCCCTCCACTCGGTAGGATTTTAAACACTTAGGCGAGCACTGGGCTGTAGCTAAGCCCCCGAGTGGGAGGCTGGCCCTCCACTCGGTAGGATTTTTCAAACTTAGGCGAGTACTGGACTGCAGCTAAGCCCTCGAGTGGGAGGCTGGCTCTCCACTCGGTAGGATTTTAAACACTTAGGCGAAACGGGTTCGCAGCTAAGCCTTCGAGTGGGAGGGTGGCTCTCCACTCGGTAGGATTTCTTTATATAGACTTAGGCGAAACGGATCCGCAGCTGAGCCACCCACTGGGGGATTTCACACGCAAACAAAAGCAACAACAATTACTGGAAAAATTGTAACACTCTTGTCTTTGATAAATTGACTACAGAAGTTTCTCTTATTACATCTCATCCGAGTGAGAATTCAAGTGTAAAAGGGGCGGAGCAGTTCCGCATTCCAAGCTCGTGGCTCATCAATCTGGCGATTGACATTGTAAAGGTGATACGCTCCATTGTGGAGGACTCTGGTGACGATGAAGCGGCCTTCCCAGGTAGGAGCGAGTTTGTGTGGTTTCTGTTGATGCACTCGGAGGACCAAATCTCCTTCTTGGAAGGCTCGACTCTTCACGTTTCTGGCATGGAATCGACGCAAGTCTTGCTGGTAAATGGTCGATCGGATCATAGCCATTTCTCTTTCTTCCTCCAGGAGATCAACCGCGTCTTGCCGGGCTTGTTCTGCTTTAGCTTCGGAGTAGAGCTCGACTCGGGGTGCATTGTGAAGTAGATCACTCGGCAAGACGGCTTCCGCTCCGTAGACCAGAAAGAACGGGGTTCTTCCAGTTGACCGATTCGGGGTGGTCCTCAATCCCCAAAGAACTGATGGAAGCTCGTCGACCCATGCGTCTGCTGCATGCTTGAGATCGCGCATCAGCCGAGGTTTCAGCCCTTTGAGAATTAGACCATTTACCCTTTCTGCTTGTCCATTCGACTGGGGGTGAGCGACTGACGCGTAGTCGACTCGTGTGCCTTGCAAGGCGCAAAAAGCTCTGAACTTGTTTGAATCAAAGTTTGACCCATTATCAGTGATGATGCTATGCGGGACTCCATATCTGAATGTTAACTACCTAATAAAACTGATAGCAGTGCAAGCATCAAGATTCTTGATAGGCTTAGCATCAATCCATTTGGTAAACTTGTCGACTGCCACAAGCACATGTGTGAAACCGCTCCTGCCTGTTCTTAGTGGACCAACCATATCCAGTCCCCAAATAGTGAAGGGCCAGACGAGTGGAATGGTCTTCAGGGCCGATGCGGGTTTGTGCGACATGTTGGAGTAGAACTGGCACCCTTCACACTTGTCGACTATCTCTTTTGCCATTTCTTTTGCTCTTGGCCAGTAAAATCCCGCTCGGTATGCTTTAGCCACGATGGTCCGAGAGGACGCATGGTGACCACAGGTCCCCGAGTGGATATTATCAAGGATTATCTGACCTTCTTCTGGTGTTATACACTTCTGACTGACTCCAGTCGCGCTTTCTCTATACAACTGTCCCTTTATGACTGTAAAGGCCTTGGATCGACGGACGATCTGTCGAGCCTCTGCTTCGTCCTCTAGGAGTTCTTTCCTCAGGGTATACGCGATGTACGGTATTGTCCAGTCGGGGGTGATTGTCAAGACTTCCATGATTAGGTCGACCACTGCTGGAATTTCGACTTCAGACGGATCTGAGGCACTCTTTGGCTGCGGGGCTTCCTCTATGAAAGGATCCTCCTGAACTGAAGGCGAGTGGATGTGTTCCAGAAACACATTGCTAGGAATGGCTTCTCTCTTGGAACCTATCTTTGCCAAATCATCAGCTGCTTGATTTTTCAGTCGGGGTATGTGATGAAGCTCTAACCCCTCGAATTTCTTTTCTAGCTTTCTCACTGCATTGCAATAGCCAGTCATAGCTGGGCTCCTGACGTCCCACTCCTTCATCACCTGATTAACCACCAAATCTGAGTCGCCATAGACCATGAGGTGACGGATGCCGAGTGAAATGGCCATGCGTAACCCATACAAAAGTGCTTCATATTCTGCTTCGTTATTGGAGGAATCAAAGTGAATCTGGAGAACATATGTGAGCTTATCTCCTCGGGGGGAAACCAATACTACCCCAGCACCGGAACCATTCAGCATCTTAGATCCATCGAAGAACATGGTCCAGTGCTCCGAGTGAACTTGAGTCGGTAGTTGCTGTTCAATCCACTCGGCGACGAAATCTGCAATTGCTTGGGACTTGATAGCCTTGTTTGACTCAAACTTGATATCTAGGGGAAGGAGTTCAATCGCCCATTTTGCCACTCTACCAGTTGCATCTCTGTTATGCAGAATCTCTGACAGTGTGGCGTCGCTGACGACTGTAATGGTGTGGTTAGAGAAGTAATGTGCAACCTTCTTCGTGGTCATATAAATCCAATATACGAGCTTCTGATAATGAGGATATCTTTGCTTTGAAGGAGTCAAAACTTCAGAAACATAGTATACTGGGCGCTGAACCTTGATGGCCTTTCCTTCTTCTTCCTGCTCAACCGTAAGTACTGTACTGACAACTTGTCCCGTGGTTGCAATGTAAAGCAGCAAAGGCTCTTTGCTGATTGGGGCAGCAAGCACCGGCTGGGTGGAGAGCAGGGCTTTGAGCTCTGCAAACGCTGCATCAGCTTCTGGAGTCCACTCGAACTTGTCTGACTTCTTCGTCAGTCGGTATAGAGGCAATGCCTTTTCACCGAGCCGAGAAATGAATCGACTTAAAGCGGCCAAGCAACCTGTAAGCTTCTGGACATCGTGCACGCGCACAGGACGCTTCATCCAAAGTATAGTTCCAACCTTTTCAGGATTGGCGTCGATTCCTCGTTCATAAACGAGAAAACCGAGTAACTTTCCGCCTGGAACTCCGAATGTGCACTTTGATGGATTGAGCTTGATATCATACCTCCTGAGGTTGGCAAAGGTTTCAGCTAGGTCAGTCAGCAGGTCGGAACCTTTCCGTGACTTGACCACAATATCATCCATGTATGCTTCCACATTCTGACTGATTTGAGTGAGCAAACACTTTTGAATCATCCTCATGAACGTGGCTCCGGCATTCTTGAGGCCGAAAGGCATGATGACATAGCAAAAGCAGCCGAATGGAGTGATGAAAGCAGTTTTGATCTCGTCGGGTCCATACAGACGGATCTGATGGTACCCGAAGTAGGCGTCTAGAAATGACAATCGCTCACACCCCACGGTCGAGTCAACTATTTGGTCGATGCGAGGGAGAGGAAAATGATCTTTCGGGCAGGCCCGATTGATATGTTTAAAGTCAATGCACATGCGAAGTGACTTGTCCTTCTTGGGGACCATGACAACATTGGCGAGCCACTCGGAGTGGTAAATCTCTCGGATGAACTCCCTGCTAAGAGCCGAGCCACCTCCTCACCAATAGCCTTCCTCTTTTGGACGGCGGACCGTCGAAGATATTCTTTGACAGGTTTAACTTTTGGGTCGACTCGTAGACGGTGCTCAGCCAGTCCCCTGGGAACTCCAGGCATGTCAGAAGGCTTCCATGCGAAGATGTCCCAGTTCTCACGGAGGAACTGGATGAGCGCTTCTTCCTATTTGGAGTCGAGCGTCGTTGAGATGTGAGTTGGAGCAGCATTCGGATCGGTCGGGTGAATGTGAACTGGCTTCGTTTCACCGGACGACTGAAAAGCTGATTCTGAAGCGGGCTTCTTGGCTCGTAACAACTCACTCGGATCTGCAGTCTTCTGATACTCTTGCAGCTCGACCACTGCTATCTGAGCATCAACAATCTTTGAGCCTTTCTAAAAACACTCTTCTGCTTTCTTCCGATTGCCTGTAATAGTGATCACACCTTTGGGACCAGGCATCTTCAATTTGAGATACACATAACATGGTCGTGACATGAAGCGTGCATAAGCTGGTCTGCCCAAAATAGCATGATAAGCACTTTGGAAATCCACAACTTTGAATGTCAACTTTTCCTTGCGGTAATTCTTGGAATCACCGAAAACCACATCAAGAGCAATTTGGCCGAGTGACTCGGCTTTCACCTCAGGAATGACTCCATGGAAACTCATGTTGCTGGTACTGAGCCTGGACATCGGAATGCCCATCCCTTTCAATGTTTCTGCATACATTATGTTCAAACCACTGCCACCATCCATCAGGACTTTGGTCAGTCGAGTGCCTTCGACAACCAGGTCGACCACCAAAGCTTGCCTCCCAGGGGTGGCAATGTGCATGGGGTGATCAGACTGGTCGAATGTGATGGCGGTCTGAGACCACTTCAGATAACTGGGAGTTGCTGGAGCAACCATATTTACTTCCCGGTTGATAACTTTCAGTCGACTTTTGCTTTCGACATCGGCAAAAGCAACTCCAATGGTGTGAACACAAAAATGCTTTATGTAAAAGTGGTAACCCCACTTGTGCTTAAACGATGAGTATGACCTATGATCAAATGTTCTCATTTGACTCCTAAGTCAATATACTCATATATAGATGACCTAGTCATCGCCAATTGCTTGATAGATGCTAGAATTAGTTGTGCATGCTTTGCCACCTATTTTAATTGCCATTTTATTGTGTGAGCATGTTGATTGCATATTTTACTCATTCAAGGACATCCACTTGTTGTTTTGATTGACTGGTTTTTCTTTTCTTTTGCCAAGTGGATGGACAAGAATGCCTAAGAACCTTCTCTAGCTATCTATGCTTTTCTCGTCTCAAACTCTATTCATGCTAGATCACAAAAATTGATCAAGACAGATTCAAACCACTCTGTGTGAGGAGCACTCGGAGTCCCCGATTTGTCATAGACTTAAACTTCCAAAACTTCTTTGTGCGTTTCGGTCTGACCGATTCCTCCATTTCGGTCATACCGAGATCACTAAGTCAATCTAGGTTTTCATCTCGGTGCAACCGATTTAAACTTTTCGGTCACACCGAGTTGTTCCACTCGGTCACACCGATAGGGTCGAGCTATATATACTCATGGCAAATTTTTGGAAATTTCTCCGAAACCTCTTCGCCCGCGCATAGCTCGCTCTGCCTCCTGGGTCTCCGAATCGTCCTCCTCGTCGCCAGCCGCCCCCTGTCGGTGGTCTCCGCCGCCGTCAACGGATTTCATCTCCGCCGTTGCCGCCGTAGCGAGTTCATCGCCAAACTAGGGTATGGAGTCGATCACAGTGCTATCCCTGTCCGATTCCTAGCACATTGTGTTCATTATGAATGTTGCCACGATTGAAACGCTTCTATCCAGTCAAAACACTCCGTAGATCAGAATTGAATCGAAAATTTAGGGTTAGGTTTCCGCCGAAACCATCTCGGACCCACCGGGTTGCAGAACTCGGTTCCACCGATTTGGCCAAGGCCATTGCACATGTGGTTCTTGGTCTGACCGAGAATTGCAAATCGGTGCGACCGAGTTCAGGATTTTGTGAAACCCTAGCAGTCTTGGTGCCACCGAACTGTTGACTCGGTCTGACCGAGTTCACTAGTTTAGGTTCCAAAAGCTGCTTCGGTATCACCGAGTTTGCAAATCGGTTGATCCGAAATGCTTTCTATGGAAAACTAAAACTAAGTTTTTGACTCATTCTTTTGCAAAAATCTCTGCATTTTGTGATGCTTATCCACTCTATCTCATCTACAATCTATTCACAGGGTCTGCAGTTAGTGTTTGCAACATGTCTGACCAAAGTGACAGCCAGAACAAGTCAGAGGAGTAGGTTCACTTGAGTGAGGGCACTAGTCCCTCTAGCAGCTCAGATGAGGGTAGCAGAAGCACCCCAAGCAACTTGCCAAAGGCTGCCACTAGAGCAAGCAAGAAAAGGTCTTCAGAATCTAAGGATGAAGATTATGTGGCAGAGGAAGAGGAAGCCACTTCAAAGAAGAAAGTGCTCAAGAAGGAATATGGCTCAGCTGTAGCCACAAAGCCAGGTATGCATAAGAAGGCACCTGCAAGGAGAGTTCCCACTTCCAAACCTAGGAAGGTTGCCACTGGAGAAACCATGAAGTTTGCCATGGAATCAGAAGAGGAAGCTGGTGGCTAAGACAAAAAGAAAAAGAGAGTCAGAACCACTACTACCAGAGTTCTTGGCAAACCCTCCATGAGGAGAGTTCTGAGAAAGAAGAAGAGGAAGAAGAGGTTGCTGCACCAGCACCTAAGGCACAAAAGCTGATGGGTGATGCTATAAGGTCAGGGGCTGCATCATCAAAGCCCAAAGAAGCACCCAAAGCTGCCTCCAAGCCCAAGAGTGCACCTAAGAGGAATACCAGGAACATATCTGTTGCTGAGAAGAACAAGGCCCCAGTGCCTGATGTTGTTGCTGAAGAAGATGATGAAGGACAAGTTCTAAGGAAGCTCAAACCCAAGATTCCAGATCACAACGATGCTCATCCTGTGGCTGAGAACATGAAGATCAGGAGAGATTTAGGGTTGAGAAAATGGAGAGAAACAGATCCATATGCTACAAGGAGAAGGACTGCTGTTGATTACAGGTTCCACACAAAGGAACAACAAGACTTCTATGAGACAGTGCTGCTGGACAAGAAACCCATAGTATGTGATATGAGGTGGGTCGACTGGGAGTATATCAACAAGAATGAAGAACACTATCCTGGAGTGCTTGATAGCTTTAGAGCTTGTGGACTTGCAGACTTTGTTGGGCAGAAGCTCACAAAGTGGAATGATGAGCTCATAATGCAATTCTACTCCACAACACACTTCTATCCAGATGGCAGGATAGTATGGATGTCTGAAGGCACTAGATACCAGTCTACAGTTGCAGAATGGGCTCAGTTGATCCATGCCCCGGAAGAGCAAGAAGATGACTTGGATGTCTATGCCAAGAAGAAGATGGACCACAACTCTATGGCAAACATGTACAAGGAAATTCCAGATGCAGATCTTGAGACTCATCAGTTTGGCTCAGTAAAACACTTGCTGTCAGGGCTGCCTACAATCAATTGGATCCTTAGGCACACTCTCTTGCCCAAGTCAGGTGATCATAGAATGATCAGAGGCCATGCAATAAACTTGCTACACATATTTGATGTGCCACAGAAGTTCAAGGTCATGAGCCTCATAGTTGAGACCATCAAGAGGACAACAACTGATCAGAAGAGGAGTTGTGGATATGCCCCACATATTCAGGAGTTGATTAACTCGAAGATGGGCACAGGCACATACCTGTTGGATAAGGAACACCTACCCATCCATCCACATTTTGAGGACAATCAAGTTGTGATGAATGAGGATGAACCATCATCAGCACAAGCTCAAGCAAAGAAGGAGAAGGCAAAGATGGAGAAAGCTGCCAAGATGCCAACTCAGGAGGAGGCATCTAAGTACTTTCTGAAGAACAAGCAGGAGCAACTTAGTTATCTGATAGCATCAACTCTGAGGATTGAGAAAGGACTGGCCACCCTGACTCGAAACCAAGAGAGCTTGGAAAGAATCATGGAACAAAAGTTCTATGACTTAGATGTGAAAGTAACTGAGATTCAGATTGCTGTGGAGATTACAGAATGATATGCAGGAGAGGAAGGGCAGAACAACAACTGATGCATTTGCCAGAGTGCCTAGAGCTCACAGATCATCTGCAGTGCCAGTAACTGACACCAGAGCCACTTCATCTGCACCAGCTACAGCCTCAGTACCACCAGCTCCAGCACCTACACCAACACCAGCTCCATCTACTTCAACTGAAGCCTTCGTCCTCGGCGTTCTCCGGACTCCACCACCTGAAGACCAAGCCTGAGAGTCGTTCTAGTGCTATGCATTTTCTATGAAATTTTTGGTAACTTGTTGCCAAAGGGGGAGAAAAATGTATACATCATAGGCTTCGCGCGAGAGAGTTTGCTTTTGTTCTCTCGTGTCTTCTTGGTTGAACTTTGTTTGCTTTTGAGTGCTTGAGATACTATGCTTTTATCTGTGAGACATTGATGATCATGTGTTTGATCATAAGCTACACTTATGCTTGTTGGTTGATATTATATTACGTATCCTTATATGATCACTCACTTTGCTTGGTGATGAGTGCATGCATTTTATTCTTATAATTTTGAGCGCTCCACCAAGATGTATGTGACATGGAAGGGTAACCCATGGTCCTAACTCATTGTGCATTTGCAGTCCAAAGCAGATCTTAAGATATGCACAAATTTAGGGGGAGCTCTTGCTTTTCACATACTTCTCAAAGCGACAATATCTTTCACTCTTATTATCATTTGTCGAAGCTTTGATCTATATGTTGTCATCAATTACCAAAAAGGGGGAGATTGAAAGTGCAAGTATCCCTGGGTGGTTTTGGTAATTCCTAACAACATATAGCTCATTGATCTAACATTATTCCAAGATCAATATTTCAGGAAAAGCTCAATGAATGACATGGCATGGATGAGGAAAGTGGATCCCTCAAAATTCTAAGGACAAAGGATTGGCTCAAGCTTCAAGATCAAGACTCTGCATTTTATATTTTAGTGATCCAAGATCACATTGAGTCTATAGGAAAAGCAAATACTATCAAGGAGGGATGAGGTGTTGCTTAATGAGCCTCTTGCTTCATGTGCTTAGTGATATGCTCCAAAATCCTCAACTACCTTCCTACATCCACATATGATCTATACCAAAAGTCAATCTCGGCCCCACCGATTCTTCCTATCCGGCGCCACCGAGTTTCAAATGTCATAGCGACTGCCACAAACCCTAGCCAAATCAGTTTCACCGATAGGGATCTCGGTCTCACCGAGATGGGATTGCAATCTCTCTGTTTCCCTTCGTAAAGTTTCGGTCTAACCGAAGTGAGCGATCGGTCCCACCGAGATTGCAATGTAAACTCTTTGTTTCCCTTCTGTAACATTTCGGTCTCACCGAGATGAGCGAATCGGTCCCACCGATTTTACCTGACCAACTCTCTTGTTAGCTTATTACCAAAATCGGTCCCAACGAGTTTGTGTAATCGGTCACACCGAGATTACGTTATGCCCTAACTCTAACCACATCGGTCCTACCGAGTTGCATCTCGGTCCCACCGAAAATCCTAACGGTCACTAGGTTTGCTGAATCAGTCCGACCGAGTTTAACCATTCGGTCCCACCGAGTTTGGCAAATTGTGTGTAACGGTTAGATTTTGTGTGGAGGCTATATATACCCCTCCACCCACTCTTCATTAGTGGAGAGAACCATCAGAACACATCTACACTTCCAATACACATGTTCTGAGAGAGAACCACCTACACTTGTGTTGAGGTCAAGATATTCCATTCCAACCATATGAATCTTGATCTCTAGCCTTCCCCAAGTTGCTTTCCACTCAAATCTTCTTTCCACCAAATCCAAATCCTATGAGAGAGAGTTGAGTGTTGGGGAGACTATCATTTGAAGCACAAGAGCAAGGAGTTCATCATCAACACACCATTTGTTACTTCTTGGAGAGTGGTGTCTCCTAGATTGGCTAGGTGTCACTTGGGAGCCTCTGACAAGATTGTGGAGTTGAACCAAGGAGTTTGTAAGGGCAAGGAGATTGCCTACTTCGTGAAGATCTACCGCTAGTGAGGCAAGTCCTTCGTGGGAGATGGTCGTGATGGAATAGACAAGGTTGCTTCTCCGTGGACCCTTCATGGGTGGAGCCCTCCGTGGACTTGCGCAACCGTTACCCTCCGTGGGTTGAAGTCTCCATCAACGTGGATGTACGATAGCACCATCTATCGGAACCACGCCAAAAACATCCGTGTCTCCAATTGTGTTTGAATCCTCCAAACACTTCCCTTTACATTCTTGCAAGTTGCATGCTTTACTTTTCGTTGCTCATATACTCTTTTGCATGCTTGCTTGAATTGTGTTGAGATTGCTTGACTTGTGCTAACATAGCTAAAATCTGCCAAGAACTAAAATTGGGAAAAGGCTAGATTTTTATTTGGTCAAGTAGTCTAATCACCCCCTCTAGACATACTTCTGATCCTATAGACGGTGATGGGTTGGATGAGATCTATCATGTAATCGAGTTAGTTTTGTTAGGGTTTGATCCCTAGTATCCACTATGTTCTAAGATTGATGTTGCTATGACTTTGCTATGCTTAATGCTTGTCACTAGGGCCCGAGTGCCATGATTTCAGATCTAAACCTATTATGTTTTCATGAATATATGTGTGTTCTTGATCCTATCTTGCAAGTCTGTAGTCACATACTATGTGTTATGATCCGGCAACCCCGAAGTGAAAATAATCGGGACCACTCCCGGTGATGACCATAGTTTGAGGAGTTCATGTATTCACTATGTGCTAATGCTTTGTTCCAGTTTTCTATTAAAAGGAGGCCTTAATATCCCTTAGTTTCCATTAGGACCCCGCTGCCATGGGAGGGTAGGACAAAAGATGTCATGCAAGTTCTTTTCCATAAGCACGTATGACTATATTCGGAATACATTCCTACATTACATTGATGAATTGGAGCTAGTTCTGTGTCACCCTATGTAATGACTGTTACATGATGAACCGCATCCGGCATAATTATCCATCACCGATCCATTGCCTACGAGCTTTCCATATACTGGTTTACGCTTATTTACTTTTCCGTTGCTACTGTTACCATCACAACAAAACACCAAAAATATTACTTTTGCTTTCTTTACTTTTGTTACCGTTACCACTACTATCATATTACTTTGCTACTAAATACTTTGCTGAAGATATTAAGTTATCCAGGTGTCGTTGAATTGACAACTCAACTGCTAATACTTGAGAATATTATTTCGCTCCCCTTGTGTCGAATCAATAAATTTGGGTTGAATACTCTACCCTCGAAAGCTGTTGCTATCCCCTACACTTGTGGGTTATCATCTACGCGTGGGCATCCACTGCCGCGTCTTCCCCGGCTCTGCATCGTCCCCTTCCTAGGCCTCGCCATCGTCCACCACCCTGGTGCTCTCGGTGTGGCGTGGTCAACGTGGTTAAGGAACGGCTTCCATCGGACGTGGACTGTACGTGGAGAGGCTGACAGGTGGGTCCATGGCCGCAGCAAGGAAGTGCCTCCTTATTACGTGCAAAATAATTATTCCTCCACCTGACAGCGGGGACCCACCGGACGGGCCACCGTATTTTGCGAAAAAACGTTTGCCCCTGACTGCTGGGACCCACCAGCTACATCTTCGCACGCAAGGAAGTGCGTCCGGGCAATAAAACGATTCGCCCCCTGACTGCTGGGACCCACCAGCTACATCTTCGCATGCAAGGAAGTGCGTCTGGGCAAAAAAAATGATTCGCCCCCCTGACTGCTGGGACCCACCAGCTATGTCTTCGCAGGCAAGGAAGTGCCTGACAGTCGGGACCCACCTGGTCGAAGCGTACGTAGTGTTGTTATTCTGGTCGCGAACGTGTACGTACATTATATGCTGGTGGATGTAGTGGCGCGCACGTGTCATAGTAGAGGCTCGTACGTGTTGTAGTAGAGGTGCGCACGTAGCATGTACACGTACATACAGTGGCCAGGGTGCAAGAAAGAAAATACGACCACGTATGTGTACATACAGGCGGGGTCTCGAACGCCTACTCGCGCATACGTACGGCGAGGGCTCGTGTACATGGCTGGGTCGGAACGGAGAAACAGCGTCGTCATCGTGTTCATGGGGAGGCAACAGAATGTGTCGTGTTCATGGGGAGGCAACGGAATGTGTCGTGTTCATGGGGAGGCAACGATGCAAACGATGGAAACTAGTGGCTTCTCTCGAGAAAAATAGCAAACGATGGGTGAACAAATTACTGTTGGGCAATTGATAGAACTTCAAATACTCTTGACAATATCCAGGCAATGATCATTATATAGGCATCACGTCCAAGATTAGTAGACCGACTCCTGCCTGCATCTAGTACTATTACTCCACACATTGACCGCTATCCAGCATGCATCTAGTGTATTAAGTTCATGGAAATACGGAGTAATGCAATAAGAACGATGCATGATGTAGATAAGATCTATCTATGTAGAGATGTACCCCGTCATTTTATCCTTAGTTGCAACAATACATATGTGTCGGTTCCCTTTCTGTCACTGGGATCAAGCACCGTAAGATCAAACCCACTACAAAGCACCTCTTCCCATTGCTAGATAAATAGATCAAGTTGGCAAAAAACAAATACCGGAGAAGAAATACGAGGCTATAAGAGATCATACATAAAAGAGATCAAAGAAACTCAAATACTTTCATGGATATAAAAAGATAGATGTGATCATAAACTCAAAGTTCATCGATCCCAACAAACACAGCGCAAAAGAGTTACATCATATGGATCTCGAGGAGACCATTGTATTGAGAATTCAGAGAGAGAGAGATGAAGCCATCTAGCTACTAACTACGGACCCGAAGGTCTACAAAGAACTACTCACGCATCATCAGAGAGGCACCAATGGAGGTGTTGAACCCCATCCGAGATGGTTTCTAGATTGGATCTGGTGGTTCTAGACACTGCGGCGGCTGGATGAATATTTCGTCGACGCCTTTAGCGTTTCTGGAATATTGAGGTATTTATAGAGCAAAGAGGCGGTCCGGGGGGCACCCGAGGTGGGCACAACCCACCAGGGTGCACCTGGGCCTGCCGGCGTGCCCTGGTGGGTTGTGCCCTCCTCGAGGCACCCCCTAGGCGTAGCCAGGGCCTATTACGTTCCTTCTTGTCCAAAAAAATCTCCGTAGAGTTTCATTGCGTTTGGACTCCATCTGATAGTGATTTCCTGTGATGTAAAAAACATGCAGAAAACAACAACTTGCACTTGGCACTATGTCAATAGGTTAGTACCAAAAAATGATATAAAATGATCATAAAACATCCAACATTGATAATATAACAGCATGGAACAAGCAAAAATTATAGATACGTTGGAGACGTATCATGCCCCTCCCGGAAGTCTTGGGGTCGACGTCAATGAGAGGCGCACATTCCTGCCTGCCAAGGTGGGGAGCTATGCGCCTCGAGCCCTCTGGCCATCGTGGCAGCTCATCGTCTCCCTGGGGAAGGTGCCAGACCGGAGCTTCGGCCTTGAGGGAGTCCTGGATTAGGGGGTCCCCTGGCGTCCAGGCTATGTGACATGGGCCAGACTGGTGGGCCGTGAAAACACAAGATAGAAGGCCTTCTCCCGTGTCCTGATGGAACTCTTCTTTATGTGTATGGCAAGCTTGTCATCCGGATATGTAGTTTCCTTTCTCTATAAACCGACTTTGTACAACCCTAGGCCCCTCCGGTGTCTATATAAACCAGAGGGTTTAGTCAGTAGAGGCTAAGACAAATCAAACAGGCTAGACATCTAGGGTTTAGCCATTACGATCTTGAGGTAGATCAACTCTTGTAACCCCTATACTCATCAAAGTCAATCAAGCAGGAAGTAGGGTATTACCTCCATTAAGAGGGCCCGAACCTGGGTAAACATCGTGTCCCCTGCCTCCTATTACCTACAATCCTCAGACGAACAGTTCGGGACCCCCTACCCGAGATCGGCCGGTTTTGACACCGACATTGGTCCTTTCATTGAGAGTTCCACTGTGTCGTCAACAGAAGGCTCGATGGCTCGTCCGATCATCTACAACGATGCCATTTCCGGGGAAGCTTTCCTCCCCGGCCAGATATTTGTATTCGGTGGCTTCGTTCTGCGTGCCAACTCAATTGGCCACCTCGAACAGATTGACAGCTACATCAGACCAGTTTCGGGAACCTAAACTATGTTGCCGATATTCGAGGAGACTTGATCTTCGAAGGGTTCGTGGCCCCAATCACCGCTCCTTCCTTAGATCCGGAGCAAACCATCAGGTCCGACGACGGGAGTTTGGAGCCCACTGGAGTCTCCGCTGCAAACCGCACTATCAAGGATCCAAAGGCGATTGTGTCCACGGTAAACTCAGAATCAGACCAGTTTCCCCCTATCATTGAAAAGCCGCATTCTCCCCCGGACTCTAGATCTGAATTCTTGAAGTCCGTGCCAAGCAGGCATAGCCAGGAGGCTTTCACCCCGGCCAGCCCCACGGAGTCTCGCTACCCCGTCCAAACCTCCCTCTTAAACGAGGCCCTGGACTTAATGCGATCCCTCGCCACTACAGAGGAATTACCTCCGAATTACGCCCAGCCCAGACTAGGGGCTGAGAGCGGGGAATTTTACGTCCCACCCACCACCCACTCCATAGCCACTGTTGAATATTTAACCGACATGCTAGACTACGCCTCCAAAGACAACGACGACATGGACGACAATGCCGGAGACGAACATGGCCAAGACCCGCTGTTTACCGGACGTTGGACGGCCACCTCCACATATGACGTGTATATGGTGGACACACCTAAAGAGGATGATGGCGACGGCAGGAAGGATCCGGTTGAGGACAAGCCTGCCGAGGCACCTCCAAAGCATCGACGTCAGCGGCGCTGCTCAAAATCGCGTCACGAAAAAGACAGCAATACCGCAACCGGAGATAATGACACTCCGGAGAACGCCGAAGACCCCAAAGCCCCCGTCGAACCAACATCCGAACAGGATGATTGGGAGGAGGGGCAAGTTAACCCCGGTGATCCGGTCGGGAAACGAGGAGTTGGAGGATAGTAACTATCTACCAATCTCCGAGGATGATGTGAGCCTCGGCGACGAAGACTTCTGTCGGTGTACAAAAAGAGGGGTACACTTTTTGTACCCCTATGACTGTGCACGGGCAATCTGAGCCACGGGCGCCGCCGCACCAAGCCCGGCAAGGGAGGTAGAAACCAAGGTAAGTCCGAAGCCAAAGAGGAGCAGAACGACGCCAAGACCAAGACCACAAAGAGCAAAGGGGACGAAGCGCCCCCCCGGCAAGATCCTTGCCGGGAGGCGGTTTTTGCAAACCCGGCAAGACCCTTGCCATGGCAGCTCGCCCCACACCTACGGAGCGGGTCACCCTTGAGTCCACTGCCCCCATGGGGCAAGGATTCGGGAGGCATCCCCGTGGTGGTATGCAGATCTTTGTGAAGACATTCAAGATCAGATGCACACTTTAGAAGATGATGGTCCTTTGCGGGATCCCAGCCAAGGAAAACCACAAGGCCCCTGGCAAGAGCGTTGCCGGGGATGGCAGCAGGCGCCACGGCAAGACCCTTGTCGGGACCCCGGCAAGACCCTTGCCGGGGCCGCGGCGAGGCCCTTGCCAAGGACACCCGCGGGGCCACCATCAGACTCGCACCAGTCACGCCTCCACCACCGTTCGCATGCAGCTGCCGACCCAACCAGCTGGGCAGGCACCTGCGTGGAGGCATGCAGATCCTCGTGGAGACCCACCGCTGCGCCACCTCAGCTGCTTGCCCACCTACATGGCATCACAGGCACCATTGGCCAGGGCGCGTGTCGACGCGGAAGAGAGCGGTGACGGATGAGACAGGGCTCTCCCCCGCCCCCGAATAAGCTAGGACACCTAAGCAAGGCGCATTAAATGCACCTTGTCATGTAATGCGAGGGATAACCTCGCATCACTGTACCCTTTCCACCTCCTGTGTGCCACTGTGGCAGCCCCTTTCCCTATAAAAGGAGGCCCAAGGCGACCAGGAGGAGGATTCGGCTTTTTGGAGCTCCTCACGCCCCATAGCTAGCTCAAGAACACAAACATATAATCCACCAAAGCAGGAGTAGGGTTTTACGCATCTTCGCGGCCCGAACCTGGGTAAAGGAATCATGTACTGCCTGCTCAATCCGCTCTTCTCACGACCCCCGCGCCCGGCAATCGCAGAAATGGATTCTCGTGATCCCATAGGTGTCGTTTCCCACCGACATCTTTGGCGCGCCAGGCAGGGGCTGCACAGTTGTGAGAATCGGCTTTAGCAGCCAGTTCGATGCTCCTTCGTCTTCGCGATCTTTGAAGAAGAAAAGGGGCCAGGAGATCGACACTCGAGCGATCGCAGACAAAAGCTAAGTTGCACTGAACTCTTGTCTACAATCCCCTTTTTATTTTGTGATTATTCCCCCCGGAGATGTTCGCTTTGTATGAAAAAAACCTGCACGCCAGGGGGCTCTACCACGATTGGCAACGCCCTCGCCCTGTTTCGAGTCCGCTCAACAGCTCGAGCGGCTGCGCCGAGAGTGGCAGGGTAGCCTCCCGTAATCGGCAACATCCTCGATTCTGACTCGAGTCAAGCTCGACAGTTCGAGCGACCGCGGTCGAAACGGGAAGGTGGCTCAACCGGTTGCACGCGTACCCGGCAGGCCATGGGGATCCGTCCCCAAGATGCCGCTTGGGGCTTTCGCGCCGGCAAGCCTTCCCGATCGGCATAGGGAACACATACAAAGAGGAATTGAATGGGGAAATAACATGCATGAAATTAAAGAGTACTTTAGAGTTATATTACATCACATCATTGCTGCGGTTCTAACTAAAGATAAAATTTATCTTGGTCAAGGGCCCGCAGCGGCGAAGAAGAACGGGACGCCTAGTCCCAGCGCTGGCCTTCCACCCTCTTGATTTCGCCGATGCAGTCGGTGATGGGCTTGATGCGCTCCTTGAGCACCGCGGGATCAGCATCCTCCGGCAAGCTCTTCATCGCAGCCGCGAAGTCAAGATCGGGATTCCAGTATGCCACCTTGGTGAGGACCTTAGTCACGACCCTCCGGCAAAGACGCCGGGCCTTCTCGGCCAGCGTGGCCGTCCTGTTGGAGTGGAGATAGGCCAGGGCCCCGAGGACGCCCTCGAAGAACTGGGTCAGCTTGGCGTTGACGGTCCCGCTGCGCTCAGGAGTGTACCTCACATTTGGCAACCCCATGGTGGCCAATTGCGAGGTAACCCCACCAGCGATGACCTCCAGATGGCTGATCCACCTGTTCTCGCCCGCCACATACTCTTGGTGGGAGGCGTCCTCGGCTGCCCGCTGCTGCTTCTCCTCCTCCAGGCTCTTGGTCAAGGCCTCCTCCCGAGCTCTGCTCTCCGGCAACAGCTTCTCGAGATCCTCCAGCTTTAGCTTGAGGTCTCTGATGGAGTCTCGTGCCTCGGAGAGCTCACCAGTCCCACTGATGACCGTTCCCTGCGCCTCCACCAAGGCGCGGTTGAGCGTGTCCGCCTTGCCGGACAGCTGGAGGGCCTGCTCCTTTAGCTCGTCCCGCTCTGCCTCTAGCTCCTTCACCTTGCCGGCGTGGGCCAGGGCTCGGGCATCGAGCGCCTCTCTGTGGCTCTGCTCCAGCTCCTGGGTCCGCCGTGCGACAAGGGCCTCGAGCTCCTTGTCCTTGCCGCGGAGCGTAGCGGCAAGCTTCTCCTCCTCCTGGGAGTTCAAGGTGGCTTGATGCTGGTTCCGGATGGCTTCGGCCGCGGCGGCCAAGTTCGCCGCCTTCTCCTGGGCCTTCTCGATGTCGGCCATCTTCAGGGCGAGCTCCACCTCGCGCTGGGCCATTTTCTCCTAGAAGGCCCTCTGCTCCTCGCAAGACTGGTGGAACCAAGCCTGTGTTTCAGCGACACGCGCCTTGAAGTCCGCCTCCGCGTTGTCCACCGCTGCCGCCCTGGACTCCACTTTGTCCAGACGGCCGCGGTAGAGCGCTTGGAGCTTTCGGAAGTTGGCCCCCATGGCGCGGAAGAGCTGCTCCTCTGGAGAACCGTCGCCGCCAGCGCCCGGCGCATCGATGATCTCGAACCCGGTGGCGGCAAGCACTTCATCATCAAAAACTTCCCCTTCGGCGGGCGCTCAACTTGGCGCCCCTAGGAGGTGGACGAAGAGATCATCACCCACCTTCAGGTACCTGCCGGGGCCCGAGGCTGAGGAGGAGGGAGGCTGGTCATCCATCACCTCTTACTCGGCAGGGGCCTTGCCGGTCCCCCCGGCAGGACCACCGCCGGCGCCCTCAGCGGCTTTCTTGGCGGCCTCACCAGCGGCGGCTTCGTCGGCGCTCTTGGCGGCCTCCTCGGCGGCCACCTTGTCGGCCTCGGCCGCGGCCTCTTTAGCAATATCCCTGACAACGGAGTCCACGTCCTCCGTGTCCATTTGGGGAGGGCCTGGGTGGCGATAGGAGCAATGAAGCCAAGAGAAGCACAAGAAAAAAGAACAAAGGGCGAAGGGCAGGCGACTCATCAGTGCCGGGCCGTGAAGCAGAGGTCCCCTCTTCGCCGGTCTTTGGCGTCGAGGCAGAGCCACCAGTGCCCAAGTTCCCCTCTTCCTCCATGGGTGTGGGCCCCGCGCCTGGTGCCCTTGCCGGGGACGCCCCCGCGGCGGCGTAGTCGATGGGGGTGGCGTGTTGGGGGTAGCCCTCTGCGGCTCCTCCTGCTGCCGCTCCCCTCCTATAAACCCGGCAAGGTCAGCATCATGGCATCGGGCGCCTACCCCAAGTCGAGTAAGAAGGGGGTGATGAACTTACGCTGGGGGCTACGCCGGGGGCTGCTGTCCGGGCTGCTCAACACCACCAATGGTTTCGTTGAAGCCCCGACCGGGGGCTGGCCGCTCGCCAAGGTCCTCGCCCTCTTTGCCCTGTGGGCCAGCGTCTCTGTGTCCCTACAAAAGCAAAATGGATCAGGAAAAGCGGCCCCATTCAGGGAAATGGAAACGACAATAAGGAACGGAGCACTTACTCATCATCCGTCTCCTCCTCCTCCGCGGCCGCGGCGCCCTCGTCCTCCACGCCCCCGGCGCTGCCGACCTCCAGGGCGAGCTGTGCCTCCTTCGCCCTGGTGGCGATGTAGTCCACCTCCGCCTGGGTGGTGTCCATGACGAGCCGTCGCTCGGCGTCGGCGTTGACATACACCTCAGCCAAGGTGTCGAAGAACTGCCGCACGTCTGCAGCCGCCGGCTCCCTCCAGCTCGGGACGGGGCCGTGCGCGTTGCAGTCCGGCATCATGGCGATGATCTCGGACCGGCGAGAATTGTTGCACAGCGGGACGACTCCCGCGGGCAACTTGAAGAGCGGCCTCTTGATGGCCTTGCCAGTCTTTATGGCAACCCTCGCGGCCTCGCCGTCACTATCCACGTCCAGCTGGAAGAGCCGCTGGCCGAAGTGGGCATGCCCCATCACCGTGAAGTTGTGATCGAGGCCAGGGTGGAGCCGCATGATATCAGCCGGGTTCGTGAAGAGCCAAGCTGGCCTCCCCTTATTGTGCAACGGAGCAAACCGATGGCGGATGAAATCCGCCCTAATCATTTCCAGGGTGAGCCCCGCCCGGGTCAGCCGGAGGATTCTGGTGGTGGCGATGGTGAGCCTCCCATCGGCGGCGTCGACCTCACCCGAATCGTTGCCACGGACAGGCGGCATCAGGCGGACCTTGCAAAATTCTGGTGGGTCTTCGTCTTCAATCCAGCACCACCGGTCACGGCATTCGTACCACCTCTCTCTCATGGCGCCATTCAGGTACGCCCCCTTGGACCTTGGGATCCAGGTGACACAACCAGCAATGGCACCTCCAGTTTGGATTCGAGGGTAAAAATAATGACGGAAGAGCGCCGTGTTGGGCCGCACTCCGACAAAGCCCTCGCAAAGATGCGCAAAGCAAGACATGCATGCCACCGCATTCGGAGTAAAATCCAGAAGGCGGAAGCCAAAGGTGTGCATGATATCGCAGAAGAACTTAGAGAAAGGGGGGCATAACCCACAAGAAAAGTAGTCGACGAAGAAGGGGTACCGATTTGGAGAAGGGTTGGCGCAAGCGGCAGGAATGACGCGCGTCGCCGGGTGCCCCGAGTTCTCTCCCCCCGTCTTCACTCCCCATAAGGGCTTGAAAGAAGACCGGAGCTCGTGGACGTCGACCGACAAGGGGTAGAAGAAGGCGGACTTTGTCTTGTCCCCCAGCAACGCGCTCTCCGGCGGCTCCACGGTCACGAGACCCTTAGCCACCCGCTTGCCCTTGGCAGATTTGGGCGCCATGGCGGCCAAGGAGCTCAGAGGGTTAAGGAAGGGGAGGAGGGCGGGGACGAGACGGCGACGACAGGCGATGGCGAAAAGCTTGCAAGAGAAGGAAGGAAAGGAGCGGCGACTCTGAGATTGGAAAAGGCACGAAGGAAGAGGGAAAGTGAGCAGCGCGCCCGCGGTTATTCCTTCTCATGGGGGAGAACGCGGGCCGCCTCCTTTCACATTAACTGTGATGTGACGCATGCCCGCGGGGAGTGACCCCACGCATGCCGCCCACGTCACGCCCGCCTCCCCACGCCGCGCCACGCGCGGGAAGCGTGGGAGGCACCGCGCGCAAAGAAACTTACCGCGGTAAAAACCGCCCTGCCTGCCCGCGCACCGTTCTTGGGCCTGGCCCAATAACGCGTAGCGCCTATGTGTGGCCCAGGCCCGGGGGCTCCTGTCGGTGTACAAAAAGAGGGGTACACTTTTTGTACCCCTATGACTGTGCACGGGCAGTCTGAGCCACGGGCGCCGCTGCACCGAGCCCGACAAGGGAGGTAGAAACCAAGGTAAGGCCGAAGACAAAGAGGAGCAGAACGTCGCCAAGACCAAGACCACAAAGAGCAATGGGGACGAAGCGGGCCCCCCGGCCAGATCCTTGCCGGTGCAAACCCAGCAAGACCCTTGTCGTGGCAGCTCGCCCCACACATACAGAGCGGGTCACCCTTGAGTCCACTGCCCCCATGGGGCAAGGATTCGGGAGGCATCCCCGTGGTGGTATGCAGATCTTTGTGAAGACATTCAAGATCAGATGCACACTTTAGAAGATGATGGTCCTTGGCGGGATCCCAGCCAAGGAAAACCACAAGGCCCCCGGTAAGAGCCTTGCCGGGGATGGCAGCAGGCGCCACGACAAGACCCTTGTCGGGACCCCGGCAAGACCCTTGCCGGGGCCGCGGAGAGACCCTTGCCAAGGACACCCGCGAGGCCACCATCGGACCCACACCAGTCACGCCTCCACCACCGTTCGCATGCAGCTGCCGACCCAACCAGCTGGGCAGGCACCTGCGTGGCGGCATGCAGATCCTCATGGAGACCCACCACTGCGCCACCTCAGCTGCCTGCCCGCCTACATGGCATCGCAGGCACCGCTGGCCAGGGCGCGTGTCAACACGGAAGAGAGCGGCAACGGACGAGACAGGGCTCTCCCCCGCCCCCGATAAAGCTAGGACACCTAAGCAAGGCGCATTAAATGCACCTTGTCATGTAATGCGAGGGATAACCTCGCATCACTGTACCCTTTCCACCTCCTGTGTAACACTGTGGTAGCCCCTTTCCCTATAAAAGGAGGCCCCAGGCGACCAGGAGGAGGATTCGGCTTTTTGGAGCTCCTCACGCCCCATAGCTAGCTCAAGAACACAAACATATAATCCACCAAAGCAGGAGTAGGGTTTTACGCATCTTCGCGGCCCGAACCTGGGTAAAGGAATCGTGTACTGCCTACTCGATCCGCTCTTCTCACGACCCCCGTGCCCCGCAACCGCAGAAAGGGATTCTCGTGATCCCATAGGTGTCGTTCCCCATCGACAACTTCATCGTGCCAGAGGAACCCCTCGAGCAAGAGCGCTTCAAGCGCCAGCTAATCGCAATAGCGAGAAGCCTAAAAAAGAAGAAGCAACAGCTCCAAGCCGAACATGATACACTCAATGACAGATGGACTAAAGTCCTGGCAGCCGAGTAATACGGCCTCGAACGCCCCACTAGCTACTACCACAATTTGAGGATGAGGCCCTCGAGCCAATACTGCCAAAGTATAAACCTGCTGACGAACCTGACCGACCACCACGTGGACGGGACAGAGCGGCTACTTACGCTGAACACCAGCCCGCGCCACCCCACCGTCGAGGCAAGGAGGTAGCGGCTCCAGGCTACACCTATGACCTACGCAAGGACCTACACAATAGATCCGGTCACACCAGATCAATTTACGTATCAAGGGGACGTGCTCCAACACGGGAGGACGCCCATCAGGCCCGGCGTAGTGAGCATAATCTCAACGGGGCTAAAAACCAAACACCGATGCCATCTGAACTCCGTTGTGACGTCGCCCGATACAGAGGCGCTGCACACCCCCTATGCTTCACTGATGAGGTAATGGAGCACCAGTTCCCAGAAGGGTTTAAACCCGTGAACATTGAATCATACGGTGGAATGACAGATCCCATAGTATGGATCAAAGATTTTCTTCTCCATATCCACATGGCTCGCGGTGACGATCTCCATGCCAACAAGTACCTCCCCCTAAAACTCAAGGGACCAGCACGACACTGGCTAAACAGCCTCCCAGAAAACTATATTGGCAGCTGGGAAGATTTGGAAGATGTATTTAGAGACAACTTCCAAGGTACCTATGTTCGGCCTCCAGACGCCGATGACCTTAGTCACATAGTCCAGCAACCCGGAGAATCAACCCTAAAGCTGTAGACCAGGTTCTTAATTAAAAATAAACAAATTGTGGATTGTCCGGACATCGAAGCTCTCGCGGCCTTTAAACACAACGTCCAGGACGAGTGGCTCGCGCGACACCTCGGTCAAGAAAAATCGGAGTCCATGGAAGCCCTTACGGCACTTATGACCCGCTTTTGCGCGGGAGAAGATAGCTGGCTAGCTCGAAGAAGCAATAGCATCAGCGACCCTGGCACTTCTGAAGCCAGGGATGGCAATGGCAAGCCATGACGCAACAAACACAAGCTTCGAAGCAACAATGAAGATACTGAAGATACAACGGTCAATGCCGGATTCAGTGGCTCTAAACCTGGTTAGCGGAAGAAGCCATTCAAAGGAAACAAAGATGGTCCATCCAGTTTGGACAGAATACTTGATCGGCTGTGCCAGATTCATGGCACCCCTGACAAGCCTGCCAATCATTCCAACAGAAATTGTTGGGTCTTTAAACAGGCCGGTAAGCTAAACACCGAACACAAGAGGAAAGGGCCGCCCAGCGAGGACGACGATGAAGAGCCTCGCCCACCGAACACAGGGGGACAGAAGAAATTTCCCCCGAAGGGCAAAACAGTGAATATGATCTACGTTATTCATATCCCTAAGCGGGAGCGCAAGCGCGCATTAAGGGACGTCTATGCCATAGAGCCTGCCGCCCCAAAATTTAACCCATGGTTAGCCTGTCCGATCATTTTTTATCGCAGAGACCACCCGACCAGTATCCATCATGGAGGTTCGGCAGCATTGGTCCTCGATCCAATTATCAATGGATTCCATCTCACGCGAGTCCTCATGGACGACAGTACTAGCCTTAACCTGCTCTATCAGGAAGTTGTCCGCAAAATGGGCATCGATCCGTCAAGAATCAAGCCCACCAAAACCACCTTCAAAGGAGTGATACCCGACGTAGAGGCCTATTGCACAAGATCCATAATGCTTGAAGTCGTCTTCGGCTCACCTGATAACTTCCGAAGCGAAGACTTGATCTTCGACATCGTTGTAACGCCCTCGATGCGGCTATATCTCCCACGTGTCGAGGCACGACTTAGAGGCATAACCGCATTGAAAGCAATGTCGCAAGTGAGGTAATCTTCACACAATCCAGGTAATAAATAAAGGGGAAAGATACATAGTTGGCTTACAATCGCCACTTCACACAAGTACATAAATAACATCCATCATACAGATTACACTCAAGGTCCGACTACGGTACCAAAATGAAAGAAGACTACCCCAAATGCTAAACAGATCCCCGGATCACCCAACTGGGCTCCACTACTGATCATCTGGAAAAGAAACATAGTAACGGCCACGTTCCTCGTCGAACTCCCAAGTGAGCTCGGTCGCGTCATCTGCACTGACATCGTTGGTACGTGCAACTGTGGTGATAATATCTGTGAGTCACGGGGACTCAGCAATCTCACACCCGCGAGATCAAGACTATTTAAGCTTAAAGGTGGGAAAGGGGTTTGTGAGGTGGAGCTGCAGCAAGCGACTAGCATATGGTGGCTACAGCGCAAAAGAGAGCGAGAAGAGAAGGCAAAGCACGGTCGTGAAGCTAGAAGTGATCAAGAAGTGATCCTGAAACAACCTACGTCAGACATAACTCCAACAACCGTGTTCACTTCCCGGACCCCGCCGAGAAGAGACCATCACGGTTACACACGCGGTTGATGTGTTTTAGTTAAGGTCAACTTCGGGTTTTTTACAACCGGACATCAACAAATTCCCATCTGCCTCATAACCGCGGGCACGACTTTCGAAAGATAATACCCTGCAGGGGTGTCCCAACTTAGCCCATGATAAGCTCTCACGGTCAACGAAGGATATTCCTTCTACCGGGAAGACCCGATCAATCTCGGAATCCCGGACTACAAGACATTTCAACAGCAATAAAACAAGTCCAGCAAAGCCGCCCGATTGTGCCGACAAATCCTGATAGGAGCTGCACATATCTCGGTCTCAGGGCACATCCGGATAAGCTAAGCGTACAGGAGCCAACATAACCCAAGTTGCCAAGGGACGGCCCTGCACGGTGCTCTAGTTTGGACCAGCAATCGAAGGAGAACTGGCCCGGGGGGAGGGGTTAAAATAAGATGACCCTTGAGTCTGCAGAACCCAAGGGAAAAAGGCTTAGGTGGCAAATGGTAAAACCAATGTTGGGCCTTGCTGGAAAAGTCTTATTCAAAGCGAACTGTCAAGGGGGTCCCATAATCACCCAACCGTGTAAGGAACGCATACTCCGGGAACATAACACCGGTATGACGGAAACTAGGGTGGCAAGAGTGGAACAAAACACCAGGCATAAGGCCGAGCCTTCCACCCTTTACCAAGTATATAGATGCATTAATTAAATAAGAGGTATTGTGATATCCCAACAAGTAAACATGTTCCAACAAGGAACAACAAGTCCATGTTCCAACAAGGAACAAACTTCATCTTCACCTGCAACTAACAACGCTATAAGAGGGGCTTGGCAAAGCAGTAACATAGCCAAACAACGGTTTGCTAGGACATGGATGGTTAGGGGCTGACAAGGCAATATAGGAGGCATGATATAGCAAGTGGTAGGTATCGCAGCATGGGCATAGCAAAAGAGCGAGCAATCTAGCAAGCAAAGATAGAAGTGATTTCGAGGGTATGGTCATCTTGCCTGCAAGGTTCTCAGAGTTGTCGAAAGCTTGGCCCTCGAAAGCGTTCTCAACAGGTTCCTCGTTCACGTACTCGTCTCCCGGCTCTACCCAAGACAAGAGAACAAGCAAAGGAACCAAAATCAACCACGATGCAATGCGCAAGTAACATGATGCAAAACATGGCATGATATGCGAGAGGTGATATGCAATGCGTATGCATGCTCCGGAAGGACAAGGATGAACAGGGCAAAATCTTGGCAAACCAAGTATGCCACTGGATAGGTGAGGTGATTTCGATTGAAATCTATATAAAGATCACCGGAATCGGATGCACGTTTTGCAAATGGCAAGCAATACAAGAATGACAAGAATCTGCCATTAACAGCATGATGCTACTTAGCAAGCAACAATTAATTAGGCTACTGCACCCAAACATGGCAACAAAGCATATGACAGTAAACTACTCAAGATGCTTGATAAAAGATGAACACTGAGCTACGGCTAAATCCCATCATAACAGGTCCAAACAAGCATGACAATAGTGCAAAAGATAACAGGTTCACAGACTTAGTGAAATAGCAACATAGCAGAAATTAACATCAGGATGACATGTTCAGAGCAACGAAACAACATGCTGCAGGTTCAGAACATAGCAAAGAAAGGCATGGCATGAATCTGCTCATAGCACTTGACAAAAGTATCTTACTGACCATAAGCTAAAAAGGATTATAAAATATGATTACACCCATGTCAAATAAGCAAGTTTCGTTTCAGGTTACAGTCTTAGCAGAAAACTGGACATGTCAAAACAGATAACGACTAGGCATGTTCGTGAGCTCGACGCACTCACTACAGAGCATTGCATGATAAACTAAGCATACATACATCAAGAAGACATGGCATAGTAACTATACATAGAAAGAATAACATCATATCATGCAAGGATCAACTACACCAAGCTTGGCAAAATCGAATAACATGTAAACAATCTGCCAGCAACATTTTGAAGCAAAAGTAGAGCTCGATTGACTCAAGCTATGGCACTCCATAATTGCAAACAAAGGCATGGATGGATAGATAAAATACTCAAGTGCAAAACACCCTTACTGATAATGCTCAAATTATGCATAGATCTCTCAGAAACAACATGAATACATGGAATGAAAATAACAGCAGTCAGGGACTTAGCGAAATTACTAAGTCTCTGAAATCAGCAACACCAAGTGACCTAGTTTGCATGCTTGTGCTAGTCACCACATAGATCACAAAAATACATGGCAAAATTCTCTGGATAGGTAACATGGAATATTTCAAAACTCATGTAGGACTCAACTTCAGAGGAGGTACACATCAATCATGGCAAAAATGACAAAAGTGCATGTTCAGATAAGATCCAGCAACTAACATCAACTAGCCCTCTTCTAACAGCATTTCGGGCATCAAGGTGACCTCAAATGACAAATATGCAATGGACCAAAGTTATGTACTCTTCGAGGCGAACAATTTGCCATATTATACACGCGGAACGGAGCTATGGATGCAAAGTTATGGCATGTCGAACATGGCAAGATAATGTAAAAATACTGGGACTTGGAGATATTTTAGAGAGGGGAAAGTCAACCGACGGCGGCGCGGATACCGAGAATGGCCGGGATCTCGCCGGCGGGAGGCCAGAGGAGGCGAGGGACGGCGAGGGGGCGGCGGATCCGGCCGGATCTCGCCGGATCCGGGCGCGGACGCCGATGAGGAAGGCGGCGGGCGCGGCGGGCGCGGACGCCGAGGCGCGGGGAGGCGGGGCGGCGCGGCTCGGGCGCGCGGCGGCGGCCGCCGGCGACGGGGAGGCGCGGGAGGCGAGGCGGAGCCGCGGGGCAGCGAGGGCGGGGCGCCCGCGGGGCGGCGGCGGTGGCCCGGGCCGGGGAGGGCCCCGCGCGGGCTCGGGCGGGCCCTGGCGGCGGCGAAGTGGGCGCAGCCCACTTGGCGGAGCGGGATTGGAGGGGAGCGGCGGCGGGGGTGACGTGGCGCCTTCCGATAGGCTGGAGCGACGTGGCTGGGCGGGGCGGACGTGTCCGGCCGGCGGGTTTTCGTCCGGCGGCGGCGGGGAAGGAAATAGACTAGGGTTAGGGTGGTTTGCCCGTGATTTGAGGAGGGGGAGGCCTTTTTATAGCTAGAAGGAGTTAGGGAGCTCCAAATGGAGTGCGGTTTTCGACCACGCGATCGTGATCGAATGGCGGAGGACATGGGAGTGTCTTATATGGGTTATTAGGCTGTTTTGAAGGGGTGTTGGGCTGCAACACACACGAGGCCTTCACGGTTACCCGGTTAACCGTTGGAGTACCAAACGAACTCCGATTGACCCGAAACTGGACAGGCGGTCTTCCGGTGCTATAACGAGGCCACATGTCAAACCTTGGTCCATTCCGAGAATGTTTAATACCCGCTCACGAAGAAATGTAAAAGGGGACGCCGGGAGACATAGGAGCGCCGGATTGCAAAACGGACAACGGGAAAGATGCTCGGATTTATGAGACGAACACGTATGCGAATGCGATGCACATGATGACATGATATGAAATGCATGACATGACCAAAATGCAAAACAAAGAGAACCCAACCACGGAGGAAATATCATAACACATAGCCGAAAATGGCAAGAGTTGGATTACAAATATGGCAAGTTACATCTGGGGCGTTACAATCGTCCCCTTCCGCAGTGGCTAACATTCACTGCTCGGATGAACCGCTTTCTCCCGTTTCAATGCAGTCCCGCACTATGCTTATCTAAAGCTTAAGATGCGTGGACCACGTGGCGTCATACTAGTAAATGGAAATATGGAGCGCTCCCTCTGTACTGAGGAGCATACGGCGGCCCTCGCAGCCGAAGTATAGGGTGGCCTCATTAAGCCGATACTACATCTGCAGTCAAGCCCCTGGACACTGTCAAACGAGTCTGGTCTACCCTATAGAATGGTAGTCTGGCTCGTCCAGAGCTAGATTAGCAATTCAGCCTCCATCAAAGCCCCAACCTGATAGCGGCATATGTACTGCACGTACATAACTACGCATTGAAGATACCATGGGCAAGGACGGAGGCCTACTAAGAAAAGGGGACACAATACGGTTCGACCCTATCCGGACCCTCATATTCTTCTTCTTCTTCTCCTTCTTATTTTTATTTTTCAGGTTCTTTTCAATCCACACCACTATTCGATGGTACCAAGGGCCCTTTTTCAGGCCCCTTATGCATACTCGATCATTGATCCTTTCAAAGGATCCTACCCCAAGGCGAAAAGCGGCGCAGACATGCGGCAGAGTGTCCAAAGGATCTTCAAGATCATCCTCCCCTTTTTAGGACCTGTATAAAGCTTTCCCTTGAAGCTCGGCATGTAAAATAGCCTCGATGCTTATCGCATCCTCTGTAAAAATATGTTTTGATGTATCAATCAGACCATAATGGAAACAGTTCCGCCCAACCCTATTTGGTATTGGCTTATTTACTAATCTGTATTCCCTCTTTACGCCAGATTGTCGTATATACCTCGGCACGATTCCAATCGGCAGGGGCACTATCCGGCAACGTATATTTTTCAAACAAAAGAAGTCCGAACACTTTTATAGTGTACTTTGGTGTCCCGAATATGGCATTATATGCATCGGCTCCGAATCATCTCTTTGGTCAATAGTTGGGTTACCCGTCTCCTCTGATTACCACCTTACGTTCCGCTTGTTCGGCTAAGGTAGTAAAGGGAGAACTACTGCGATTGTGTTTGTGTTTCGTCCGGTCAAGCACCTCAGTAGAGAAAGCCGAAAACTGAGTGTCATGATGCGGCGAGAGCTGGTCAACAATTCGGCGACCTACTAAATCTCTAGTGATTTCTTCTGTATTACACGAAGCACTGGCTCTTTCCAGTCACGCGCTTAAGGCATCCGAGTTCGGATAGCCGCATATGCACCAGGGGCTATCTTAAAGTCCTATTGTCAAACTCTTATGGCTAAGTGAGAGTGATAAAGCCGCATAGTCCGATTGCCTGGTTCCCCGCACTAACACCTCCTTCATGGACCAAGACGTTGGGTCAAGTGTGGTTATGTGCTATCTCGAACACCGCTATAGTATCTACGTGGGGGTTGAAGCCGACGACTGGAAAACTCTCACGAATAAAAAATGGCTGCATAGGAGGAAAAACACTTTAAGGTAAACATAAAATATATTACAAAGCCTTGGTTTATACAACGTCTGGGCAGTCCGAATACATTCACTCAAACATGATGTCCTTCGAGCACTGGCCCTCTATCAAGCGGGCACCCTCCAGGACGTCTTTAAAATAGCGCTCCGGCTTGCGGTGGTCCTGCCTCTGGGCGGACCCTCAACAGCCACGATGAAAGCCTTCATTTTCGCCCAGTGCATCTTGACACGGGCAAAGGCCAGCCGTGCACCTTCTATATATGACCGCTTGACCGCGTCAATTCGGGGGCAGCGCATCAATGAGTCGCTTCACCAGGCCAAAATAGCTGCTTGGGTCGGGTTCAGCTTGCCACAGCCGGACTATGATGTCCCTCGTGGCCAATCCGGACATCCTATGCAGCTCAGCCAAGTGCGCCATCTGGTCATTCAACAACGCTGGGCATTCCTGCACCGCGAATTGTGACCAAAATAGCTTCTCCGTCATGTGCCCCTCCTAGGCCCGGAAGAACTTCGCGGTGTCGGCGGCACTCTTCGAAAGATCCGCGAAGGCGTTTGGAGCACTCCACAGTCGAGTGAGCAAGACATACTTCTGATTGCCGAATTTACTCTGTAAGAGAAAGGGCTTACCAGCCGCTATCTGTCTAGCCTGCTTGATCTCCTCGCGCGCTGCTCGGGATTCGGCTCGCGCCTCCTCGGCCTCTTGAAGGGCCTTGGCAAGGTCGGTCGTCTGGGCTTTATTCTTCTGCTCTAGGGACTCGCACTTGGTGGCGGCGTCCTTGAGCGCTTGCTCCACTATGGTCACCCGCTCCTCGGCCGCTTTATCGGCGGTCGCTTTGTTCACCCTTTCCTGCTCCTTGGCCTGGGCAAGTTCACCCCTAAGGGTCTCGACCGCAGCAGCACTACCTGCAATCATACACATAGCAGCGCATGAGCTTCGACTCAGAATCTGCATATTAATACATGCATGAACGAGATATTGTAAAACATACCTTTCACTTCATCAAACCTCTTGTTGATGCGAACGAGATCCTCATCGGCCAGCCCCAGCTTATGCTTGAGCTCGGATACTTCAGCGGCTTGGGCGATTGCCGATAACAGTGAAGCCTGTTCCTCAAAATAGACAAGCATATTATCTCCTGCGAATATTATCGGTCCTCTATTCGTCCTTCTTTCCAAAAGACGAACAGATTCTCAGGGGCAACTATCTATATACATGCATATTCCTTCATATGAAAAGCAGTCAAGAATATTACATCGCATACCTCAAAGCCTGTTAGCAGGCTAGTAAAGGCTTCATTCAGCCTGCTCTTGGCGGACTGAACCTTTTCAACCACCACACCCCACTACACAAAAATACACTTCCGTGATGATACATGTTTGTCACAGTAGGTCACGTTTTCTGTCATGCATGTACATCCATGACAAATTTATGACAAAATCAAGATAGTCATACCTATGCTGTCATAGAAGTGTTCCATGACATTACCAAAATTATCATCACGGAAGTGTCCCCTTCCATGATGATAAATCACGCGTCACAGAAGTGCTTTCGTCAAGGGTGACCGACACGTGGCATCCACCGTAACGGAACACCGTTAAGCTATCAGGTCCGGTTTTGGATCCGACAACCCGTTAACAGCCCGGACCAATGGGGATTTTCCACGTGTAAAATCATCATTGGCTGTAGGAAACACGTGTTAGCTCCGTGTTGGCACAGGTGTCACTCATCCAATGGGCGAGATGCGCCTATGATATGTTAACACGTGGACCGGCCCAAAAGTGGCCCATAAAGTTTAAATGGGCCGGCCCAACTAAAGGCCCACAAGATTTTGCGGACCATATTGGGCCGGCCCAGCTAAAGGCCCACAAGATTTTGCGGGCCATAATGGGCTGGCCCAGTTAAAGGCCCACAAGATTTTTGCGGGCCATAATGGGCCGGTCCAGGTGAAGGGCCACAAGATTTTTGTGGACCATAATTGGCTGGCCTAGCTAAAGGCCCACGAGATTTCGCCGACATTAATGGGATGGCCCAGCTGTAGGCCCACAAGATTTTGAGGACCCTTGTAGGCCGGCCCATTAACTGGCTGCCATGTTTTGGGCCAAATGTCGGTCCACATTTGATCCGGTCCATTAATGGCCAGCCACATTTCGGGCCTAATAATGGCCCATATGAGATCCGGCCTGTTAAAATCCTACCATGTTCTGGGCCAAATTACGGCCCAGATCAGGTCCGACCCTTTAAGAGGCTTTGGACTAAATTATGGCCCATATCAGATTCGGCCCGTCAACTGGACGCTATGCTTTTGGGCCCACTTGCTAAAGGCCCATTTAGTAATTCAGCCTGATATTAGTTTTGGCCTATTAAGGGCCCGTTTAACATTTCGGCCCTATATTTATTTTGGCATGTTAAAAGCCCGTCATATATTTGGGCCTAACTACGGCCCGGTTTGCATCCGGCCTGCTCGCAGCCGATAATCTGATTGGGCCAAACAAGGACTGAGACAATTTTGGCCTGTTATAAGCCCATGATTTGATTGGCACATTCATGGGCCGGGGTCTATTTTGGCCTGCTGCCGGCCTGTGAGCTGTTCGGCACATTTCAGGCCCAACCTACTTTTCAGCCTCCTAAAGGCCCATTGAATTTTCTTGGGAAAATAGGGCCGGCGGTTTACTCGGCCTATTAAAGGCCCGAATCTACTAGTGGGCCAGTATACATTTAGGCCTGTTAACGGACAAAGATGACGGGGCCCATGATGCGGATCATACATGGTGATTTGCATGACGACCCGATTATGTACCGTAATTTTACGGTTTGGCCGGTTTACTGCAAAGACAGGATATATATACAGTAAAATAACTGCAGCATCGTGAATAAGAAAAAAAACCTAGACTATACAATAAAGAAATTACGGCATATTACATCCACTGGGCATCAAAGTTCGCCCCTACGATAATAAAGCACACACAGACAGCAGATTACATACACTGGGCATCAAAGATCGCCACCAGTGCAACTAAACACGCCGACAAAATAATATACAAAACCGACAGCACTTCAATAGTGTTCAAGAAAGGTTAGCCCTGCTCGGGAGCTGCAGCGCAAGCAGCTGAGCAAGTTGGTGAGACTGCACTTGTTTGACACTTATATCCTGCTCACTTTGAAAGATAAACAAGCAGACAGATGACAGGTTTTGCACATATAAGTATTAGTGCTGACAATTCATCACATTTCTTACTAACGATAAAGTGACACAGTTTAAAATAGCATTAACACAATATGGTATTGTTCAGGTCAAGACATGGCAGGAAATGACATTGTGAAGGAGTTGGCAGCTTCACGACACCACTTGATTATATATCAAGAACTCATAAGTATCAATGGTTAGCGTGCTGTCAATTTATCCCATTTAAGATTGGCAAAATAAGATCACTTGCTATGTATAGTTTAATTTACATGGTATGAATAAGGAACTTGGTTGTACAACTGAAAACTTAAATTGAAAAGGACAAACTTTTGTTTATGAACTGGAGTACATAATAAACTTTAAACATGCAATTTGATGCAAACACCAAAAATAAACAGGTGTTGCAGTCATGCCTAACCAAATATACACAACAAAGTTTGAAGGCTTGAGAAGGAAAAACTTACATTATTGGTGAAGGCAGGCTCTATAAAGCCCTTGTCCATGCTGATGGGGGGCAATTCAAGAAGTTTACTACATAATCTTCTTCATAAGCATTGCCTTTATTCTACATTTTGTTAAGAGTAAATATAGATGTGACAATATAAGAAAAAATGGAGAATATTTAAGATAAGATGAAGAGTGATGCTACATAACCAAGTAGCTATATATGTAAGTAAAGTGATACAGGCAAAAGGTACAACCAAGAGCATTGCCGAGCTAAACTTCTTCAGTACCATCGGTGTTATCCAACCTTATGGTAAGAGTAAATATAGATCTTATGTGTAGAAAATGGAGGGCAAAGGAAAATAAGCTGCAGAGTGATGGTACGTGAACAACTACATGTCAATATAAGTACACTAATAAAGGACAACAGGTACTTACAAGAACAATGTAGAGCTAAAAAATTTCATTGGCATTGGATATATTCTACACTAATGAAACCATTCATACAGATAAGATAATTTGGAGCGAACAATTGATAAGCAAGCTATCATGCATACTGCTGTCACATAATGAACCAGGTATGTCTGCAAGTACAGTGATACAGGACAACAGGTACTAACAAGAGCAAAGCAGCGGGCAACATATTTGCGAAATCCTGTCGTTCTTTTCAAACCAGAATTCTTTTTCGAGCAGATCTCCTACAAAAAAGATCCGTAAGGCACATGCGGAAAAGTAGAAGTTCAAATTGTCATGCGGTATCATAGACAGTACCTCATCCTCGGAACGAGACCAGTGCATAACAAGGTTTTTCCATTCAATGTCTTCTAAATTTAGCACAGGAGACTTCACCAGAAATTCGTTTATAGACTTGCCATCAAAGTGTGATTCCCTCAGGTAACACCAATACTGCTGCAATGCTTCCTTGATAAGCGCAAGCAAGCTTTGCTCGTCATGACTATCCAGATTGACCCTCACCTACTTACAACAATGTAATGTAAGTCATTGATGTGTTCAATCAGCAGAAAACAGGAAAATAATCACCATGAATAATAGCACTTACACGTAAGTGGGACAGGAAGATGTGTAAATGGTGTTTTCTTCACTATAATCTTCCAATGATGGGAATATATGCACGTAGTCCCTAACAACATTGAAAGCATTGTCTTTTTAACTGGGAATAACTGGAATGGGGTTCCAATCTGCAGGAATCGGTCGTCTCCGTAGTTGGGATAGGTCTTCGGCCGGTGGACTTGCTGCACTTTTTGCTGGAGTGGGATTTTTCTGTGGTACGGCTGGTGCTATGGCAACTGAAATCGGCATACCTTTTGCTGGAGTGCAGGTCCTGTGTGGTGGGGCTGGTGGTGTGGCCAGTGAAGTATGGGTACAGTCTGCTGGAGTCGGTCCTACATTTTGTGTCACTGGTTATTCAGCCAATATAAGTGGGGTGTTGTCTGATTTCTCCAGCACAACCATGTTTTTCAAGGACTTTGCTGGTGCTCATTCAGGTTCGGCAATCACCCTCTTCCTTTTTTATGTCTGATGCACAAGAACAACATTTGACTGGAAAAACATGGTATGATGACAGATGGAATATGTATTGATAATGGATGGGCATGGCATCTCGACATATATGATGAGTAAACTAAGCAGATGGCGATGCAACAAAGTAGAAGAAATGCAAGACAACATATGCAAGATATGCGCAATCAATAAAACTTTGCCAAATTAGAGCAGACACCTTGATGGGTGAACATGACAGGCCATCTGCCTTTGACTCCTTGAGGTTAGAATAGTCATTAGGATCATATTTTGAACAAGAATCTACAGGTGGGAGCGTATGAGTTTCATTCCATCCAGAATGGCACTCAATGCCTTGGTGCCAATTTTGTAAGTCATTGCAGTGTTCCACAATATTCTTCTGATGCGCAGATTCCGATATTCACTGTAATTACGTATAATATCTGAGAACCATGAAAACATAAATAGTTGTGAGATTATCTTTATAATGCAGAGAATATTCTAATATAGGGGCGCCCCTGTAAACACTTGTGTGCTATCACTGGATTCTGATGAGAGAGCTCATGTGTGCAGTAATATGGTGCGTGCATTTATATAATCAGGCACAAGTACACAAAACATAGGCTCCACAAGTAAGGATAGTTGGCAGATGATAGGTTCAAAATATAATGTATAGAGAGTTTATTGCCAAACCATGATAACAAGAGCACACAACAACTAGGCAGATCATAGTGTACATAAAAGGGGTACACCATAACCATGATATATAAATCGGGAAAGTGGAACTAGCTTGAAAATATGGTGTTGTATTGCCACTAGTAATTGAAAGCCTATCGATCAAGTACATGCCAGCTCTATCAGCTGTTGCCTGCAGATGTCCCTGCTCCCCTTCCTGACAAGGAACATACTGTACATACTAAATACAGAATAAGAAAAGAGGAACATGTTAAAGAACAGAAGAGGAAGCATATTCTTGAGGTTCCGCTTAATTGCATACAATGTTGGTTGCCCACTGATGATGAATCACAGCGCCCAAAGAAATGCAATTCCATGATGTGTCTCTATATGTGGCAATTTTGAACAAGAGTCATTAGGATCATATGAACAAGAGTTAACAGGTGGGGAGCTTATGAGTTTCATTGCATCCAGAATGGCACTCGATGCCTTGGTGCCAATTTTGTAAGTCATTGCAGTGTTTAGCTTTAAGAGTGGACTGCTGCTAGTGCGACACAAAGCAGCTACACAGATCATAGTGTAGATATAACGGGAAAACCGTAAGCATCAGAGTAAAATCAGCAAAGTGTAACTTGCTGGAATATATGTGCTAGTATTGGCGGTATGGCTAGAAAGGCTTCGGATACCAGCTCTCTTCAACTGAAGGTGCGGTACTGTTAATATCAGTGTAACTCTCAAAGGCGACACAGCTCCCCGCATTTCCTTGCTATTCTTATAGGATTCAAGTGGGCAGGCCACTACAAATCATATTCCCATGTTTACAAAATCCTACAAATCAAAGAGGCCCGACGAGTTCAAAGTGTCCATACCAACCGACCGTATAGACCTCTACACTGCAAATGTCCCTACACATCTTCACTACAAGGAACAAACTGTACTACTATCATACTCCCTCCATTCCAAAATATAAGTCTTGGTAGAGATTTCCACAATGGATCAGATACAGATGTATCCAGATACATTTTAGAGTGTAGATTCACTCAGTTTGCTCCATATGTAGTCCATGGTGGAATCTATACAAAGACTTGTATTTAGGAACGGAGAGAGTACTTACTAAAGAAGAACGGAAGAGGAACATGCTAAAGAAGAGCAAGCAAATTTTGGATAATAAAATGTTCATTGCGCAGTGCCGACACATGATGAACCAGAGCGCATTAAGAAAGCAACTCCCTGCTGTCTCTCTATATGTGATGCACGTGCTTTTTCGAAAGTAAAGTAGGAACATTGGCTGACCAATTAAATGTTATCTACTTTATTAATATCAGCATCATATCAGATTCGTACTTGAGCAACAAGTTTGGAATTATGAGTGGCACGCTGTTTCGCTTGATGGATTCAGGAGTAGTGCTAAGCAGGTACGATGATGGTACTGAATATAAAGGCATGTCTGCATTTGGGTCAGTCAACCATTTCAGGCGGTTGGATGAAGGTCCTACATCTCCTAACCCTTCTTCTTCCTCGTCTCTGATTCTTCCCATACAGAACACCGCACGGGCCGCCGGCCGGACCATCGGCCCCCACCGCATGTGTTCCTCCGCCACCCCCACCCCCACCCCCGACCCCACCCGCATCGAGTTTTCTTTGTTCGGCAAGGCCCCACCATCGCCCCCCACAACCAAAGTTCCCACCCGAGCCCCTTCATTCGCACCGGCAAACTCCGGCGAGCTCTGAAAAATCGACTGACCCAATTTTGAAATTTAGTATACTGTGATTTAACTAGTGTGGAATATAAAAGGGGAAACCATAAGTATTGGGAGTATAGTGTTGAGCATGCCATGGCGGATCTGAAGGTGCAAACCGGACAAAGGCAACTTCGCAACCAATGTTTGCTCTCAACTAGCAAGTAAGTGATGGACAAGAAATCAGAGTAAAGCAGTGGCGATCTATTTTCTTACTATGATAAATAAGTTGAGAAGATACGAAAGAGTAACGCCTCTGGTGTAGCACCGTGTATGCATCTGCTGAGAATTTAACGGTGCTATGGTAGCGATGGCTGTCGGCGGCGTGGAAGCAGATCTAGGAGGGTAGACGGTGGCGGCGGGGCGCGGTGGACGAGACACTCGTAGGAGCAGCGCCAGCAAGGTGGACGATGGCGGGGATGAAGCGAGAGGATGGGATGCAAGGATCCCGGTCCGAAGTCGTGGATGAGAGAGGTCGATCTCTTGTAATGGACGTCGGTGTCGGGGTATGTCGGGGGTTGGATGCGACATATGCCAAAGTATGGCTTATCATGGTGGGGGCGAGTAGAACGTCGCCGGTGCCTGGAAGCGGGATGAGGCAAAGACATGAACGCCGGCGAATCTTACCCAGCTTCGGGGCTCTCCGAGGAGATAACACCCCTACTGCTGCTCTGCGGGGTCTCCGCATGATCACTATAGCAATGTGTGTACAAAGTTGCTCCTTGAGCTGTTTCCTGGAGGTAGGAGAGGGCAAGGCTAGCTCTCTCCCTCTTGTGTCTCTGGTCTAATGTCTAAAGAATCGAACCCTTTGCATGGGTGCTCCGGGGGGTTTATAAAGGCCTACCCCCTGGGGTACAATGGTAATCCGGCTGGGCGCGGGTCCTAGCCGTCTGTCTCCCAAGCCGCCGTGTTCTCCACCGACTTCTGGGGTCCACCGCCTATGGGCCCCGCCGACTGACTTGACCACTGTAGCCGTGCTTCTAGTGACGTTGGCCTGGTCATGGGGTCGCGGCAACAGTGCCGCCGCCTGACGGTCGATCACTGTTGCCACTCCCCATCTCATCTAGTTAATGGCGTGCGGGGCCCGTGGGAGGAGCCGGCCGACTCTCGGAGGTCGACTCCCATGGGGTCCGTCTTGTGGCGCTCTTGCCGTCTTCTGTCCCCCCGCTGACTAGTGGGACCCGCCGCCTCTAGGCCGTATAGGCAGGCCGACATGGGCACAGGGTTCCGCCCCTTGGGGCTGATGTCAGAGCTGGCATGATAACAGTGCCGTGCCGGACGGCGATCTCCGTTAGTACGACGCACTGTGGACATGCCTGCCCTCGGTAAGGGGCGGGTGTGGCCCGTACTGAGGCCATGCCCCATCCCGTCCCTCCTCACGAAGGCATGAGGTGGTGAAGTCGCGGGCCGACTCCCCATAGTCGGCTTCTCTGGAAGTCGCCAACTGGGAGTCGGCTCATGTCGTAGTCGTCTCTGGGATTTGTCCGTGAGTGGGTAGTCGGCGGTGCTGCTGCCGACTCTCAGAGGCGGCCCTCCGTCTTGGGATTCTTGAGGGGCGAAGCCTGCCCAGATGTCTTGAAAGGTTCTAGGTCTCGGGTTAGCCTACGCGTGGCCCATTACTCCGACAGTAGTCCCCGAAGCTGGTGAGGTGCCGAGGGAGATACGTCGAGGGGCCTCAACAGTTTCTTCCCTCCAGCGGTTGGGTCTAGGCCTTGCCCGCCGTCTTCCCTCAAGACGACTATCAGGAGACGATCTGCTCAGGCCGTCTCCGCCAAGCCGACTATCAGGAAGCCAGACCCGTCGAAGGTCGTCTTGCCCCCTTAAGAGTTCGAAAGTCGCGGCGGGGTTCGGACGGTGTGCTTGAGAAGCCGCACCGTCGCCGCCTGCTGCGGACCCGCCGGACAGCGCCACATGGCTGGGCCAGTTTGCCAGCCCACGCGCGTGACGGGACAGGCCCGCAGGAGGGGCCCGCCATTACCGCGCCTCGGCCTTTGAACGGATCTGCTGCGGCCGTGCGGGCGGTTGGGATTCCAGCGCAGTAACTGCGCGCAGTAACTCGTGTGGTAAGTCGTGGGGGTCGTGGGGGCGCGGGAGCAGTTAATCCCACGACGCCCCCTCGGCTTCTCAGCCTGCAGGCCTATAATTAGGCGGGGGGAGCGGGGCGGGGAAGCACGCGCGCCCGCTCTCCCCCGCTTCCCTTTGCTTCTTCCTCTTTCTTCTTCCTCCAGCCATCGCCGCGCCGAACCATGTCCTGCTTGCAGCGATGAGCTCATCTTCTGCCGTCGCGCCCGCCGCCGTGCGCTCCGGCGTGTGGGACGGGTCTGAGATCGACGACGACATCATTGATTTCCTCCGCAAGACGCGTCGCCTCCCCGGCGCGAACCTCGTGCAGGCCCGTGCCCCGCCGGCGAAGGAGGTGACGCCGGCGCCGGAGGAGGGCGAGCAACTCGTGTTCCACTCGCACCTCATGCGTGGCCTGGGGCTGCCGGCGAGTGGGTTCTTTCGCTCGTTTTTGGAGTTCCACGGCCTCCAGCCGCACCACCTCACCCCGAACACGGTGGTGCTGCTGGCGGCCTTCACCACTCTGTGCGAGGGTTTCCTCGGCATTCTCCCCACCATCGAGCTGTGGGGAGAATTCTTTCAGTCCAAGCTCGGCACGCACGTCGCCGGCGTGCCAGCCCAATGCGGCGCCTTCATCGCGATGCGGAGAACGGTGGCCGACAACCCATTCCCCGCCATCCAGCTAATCAAGTTGGTGAAGATGTGGCAGAGCTCTTACTTCTACGTGAAGAACGTCGCCCCAGATGGCGACTGGGTCAATCTGCCGGCCTACGAAGCCGGCGCGCCGGTTGGGAGGCAACCCAGATGGTCCTACCGCGCCAAGACGCTGACTCCGGCTGGTGCCGCCGCCGTTGCGCGACTCCGAGTGCTGACGCAGTCGGCGGGTTTGACTGGGGCCGACTTGCTGGCCCCCTTCGTGGCGCGCCGAGTCCTCCCGCTCCAAAGCCGATCTCATCTGATCTGTGAGATGAGCGGCCACCGGGACCCCAGTCGGACGTGCACCAAGGACATGCCCCACACGGAGGTGGCGGACACGGTGCATTTCATCGCGAACTGCGGCCTCTCGGAGGATTGGCAGTTCGACATGGAGCCGTACTCACGCGCCAAACCCCCACCGGTTGTAAGTTATCTTTCTTCTTCTTCTTTTCCTTTGCAGCCGAATCTGACTCCTGACCTTATCTTTCGAATTAGAATCCTCTCGTACAGCCTTCGGCCAGCGCCGCGGGGCCACCCCGCCAGTTCGCCACCGACCGAGCGGAGAGTGACGTCGACGACCCCGACCTGGGGGCGGCGGCGATGGAGGCCGACACCGACGGAGGCAACGGAGGAGAGGAAGGCGGCCTCAGGCCCTCGGCAACCTTTGCCGACTGGCCCGCCGGCGAAGACGGGGAAGTCGCCCCGCGCCACCAGTCAAGAGCCGGCCATCACGGCGCGAGCTCGTCCGCCGCCTTGGGCGGTCTAGGCGGCGCGAGGAAACGCCGGGCCGGGCCGAGTTCCACTGGCGGCCGGGATAAGAAGTTCAAGGGGGCGGCCGCCGCAACCAAGCGGGAAGAGGCGGTTGCGAGGGCCCAACGCTTCCGCAAGGAAGTGAAGAAGCCGCCGCTGACTTCTGCGTAAGTGCTTTCGTCTTTTGTCTTGTTTTATCTTCTGGTGGATTTTGTCCAGGTCTTTTATATGCTTTCCCCGTTCCAGGGCTCCTCTCTCCCTCGGGAGGGTCACCGCCGCCTCCATCAGAGGGTTGGCAGAGTCGTCCGCCACCACTCGGCGCATTGACCCCGCCGCCGATCTCCGGGAGGCGACAGAGCGGAATGCGCAGGAGAAGCGCGACGAGGATGAAGACGCCCGCCGAGAGAAGGTGGAGGCCGAGAAGGCGGCCGCCTCTGCCTAGAAGAAACTGGATGACGCCGAAGCCGCCATCGCGGCATGGCGGCAAGCAGAGAAAACCGCGCGCCGCCAGTCGGCACTGCTTGTCATCCCGCTGAACTCGGCGCCGCCGCCTCCGGATTTCTCGGAGCAGATTGGGGAAGTCGGCAGGGAGCACCCCATTATGGAGAGGGAGGGCGGCGAGGCCCCCGGGCCGGACACGGTTGTGCTGCCACCACCGCCTCCGCCGCCATCGGGAAGCGCGCGAGGTGAACTGCCGGCGGACCCGCCGGTGCCACCGACTACAGACGTAGCCATGGCGAATCTACTCCTCCAAGTCGCCTCGCCAACGTGCCGCCGTCTGGAGAAGGCGACTTCAGCGCCACGCCCCCTGGAGACCGGCGCAGCCAGCTTGGCCATCCCAGACGTCGAGGCGACGAGCGCTGCGCCCGTCGGGTGGGTGCGAGGAGGCGGCACAGGCCCGCTGAACCAGGCGCTCCTGGACGTCCAGGCGAAGCTGCAAGCCGAAGGCGACGCCATCCAGAGCTGCAGCAAGGCGCATCTAGCGTCGCGAGCGGCCATTCAGGTATGGTTTCCTCTGACTTTGTTTTTTCTTGCTCTTCTCTGTGGGGGCGCGCCAGCGCACCCACTGGGTGTAGTCCCCGAGTTCCGGGCCGGCTGCTGAGCAGGCGGGTCGGAACTCTATTGGCGAGTTCCAAATGCTTATTCTTGTTTTTGAAATGCTTATCACAGGATTACCACAACCTCCGGGTCACCGTCTTCAACCGCAACGTTGAAGAGCTGGGCAAGCGGATTGCCGACTTGTCGGAGAGCCGGAGTGAGTTTCCTTCTTCGCGGGGGCGCGCTGGCACACCCGCGGGCTGTAGTCCCCGAGATTTGGGCCGACTGTTGCGCAGTCGGGCCGGATCTTCCTGGCGACCTTCTTTGCTGATGACTTGCGTCTTTTTTCTTCTTTCTTCAGAGGCCAACGCTGTTCTTCAGCAGCAGCTGGGCGAAGCCAACACCGCCTTGCGCGCCAAGGAGGTGGAATGCAACAAGCTTGTCACGGAACGCGACCTGCTGTATGCGCAGTTGGCGGAGCAGAAGGAGCTGCTCAAGAAGGTGCAGGAGGAGGCGTAGAAGAAAGAGACTGAACTCCTGGCCGAGTTCGAGACCGAGCGCTCCTCCTGGACTGACAAGGAGGTGATGCTGACCTCCGGCTTCCACGAGATTGAGGATATCGTTGATGGTGAGTTTTTCTTTTACTCTCTTTCTTTGAGCAGCCGACTGTAGGTCGGGCCGACTCTAACTTTTCTAACTTGACTATTTTTTCATCTCGGTAGACTTCTTCCCGGGCCACACGCAAGCTGCCACTCAGGCCATCGAGGCCGATCGCGAGGTGCGGAGGGCAGCTGGCGAGGGGGTTGCCGCAAATGCCCCCCGGACCCTTGACGAGCAGCTTCTGAGCATCAAGGCTCGCCTGTGGCCGGCTCACCGGATGCTGCGCCGGCCTCAACGTGTCGGCGCCCAGGCGATTGCTGCCTTGTGGCCAGACATGCCGATTCCGCGCACCCCCAGCCGGACCGCTGACTGGCTGGAGGTCGCAGTGGGCCGTCTGGAGGCTTGGAAAGGCTCCTCGGCACGGGCTGGAGCGCGTTAGGCCTTGGAGTTTGTCAAGGCGTGGTATCCAGACCTGGACCTGCTGGCCACGCTCTTGGCCGAAGCCCAGCCGGAGCTGACAGCCATGGAGGAAGCCCTTGTCAAGCGTGCCGCGGCTATCGCCGAGTACGCCGATACCAACGTCTTCATTCCTGAGCAAGCTGACAATGGCGAGGAGGCACCGCCGGAGTGGTTTGGGATGAACCCGGACTACGACGAGGAATCGGCGGAGGTGATCGGCTCCAGTGCCGAGGAGGGAGGCGAGGTGGAGGTCGGAGGCGAGATGGAGGCGCCAGAAGACGGAGCAGGCGATCAGCCTCAGCTCGACCGCGCCTCCAGCAATGAGCCGCCCCAACTGAGCCGACTGCCGCTGGAGGCGGTCAAGCCGAGACTGCTCAGCCGGCCGCCCCAACGTCCGACACCGCCATCTCCTCCGAGCCTCCAAATCCATCTGCTGCTTCGTAGGCTGCCGCCTTGTCTCTGTTTTAGTAGTTTCTGGGAAGAACTTTGTTAATTCGCACAATTCCACCCGCGGGGTGTATTTTGAACTTCCATTCGAGGATTCGGCCAAGGGCCTATGTTAATTCTGGGTTCTATCATTTCTTGCTTATTGCTCTTTTGGCTTTTTCCTTTGCCGCCTTCCCTTAGATGACGTTTTTGCCAGTCGGAAAGCCGCTCTGCGGACTGCCGCTGGATCAAATACTTGGCTACTTTGGGAAGGCAAGTACTTCGCCATTCTAGAGTTTTCTGTCAGGACCCCGATCCTAAGTCACACCGATCTAGCATGTAACACATCATATCACTTTGCGGCCTCACGCACGGTATTCCCACAGGTGCCACCTTACCTGGCCTGGGACCGTTTGCGCCTTTTGGCTCACGTATATGATAGTGTCGCTAGCATCCATATGACAAAGAACCCGGGCCGACATGGCTAGTCGTGAACCCAAAGCGGCGCTAACCCATGGGGACAGGCATACATGAATCAACTTCGAGCATGTCGGTCAACAGCGTGTGAATACGGGCTGTAGCACTGGGTTAACAGGACTCCGGTAACCCGGGCTGTAGCACTGGGCTAACAGGACTCCGGTAACCCGGGCTGTAGCAGGCTAGGAAGGACTCCGGATGTTAATGCGTGACATTTCCCCAAAGGGACAGACACAGGAACGAAGTGAAACACATGCCGGCCAGTCAAGTGTCCTGAGCAGTACTGCTGGGCTAGCAGGACTCCGATGAATCGGGCTGTAGCGAACTACTATGGCTCAAGGAAGCACTAGACTACATTTCCCCATAAGAGAGGCTGCCAAGGATAAACAACTAGATTGTTGGATCCCACACATACCAAGCATTCCAATCATACACACAATATGCTCGATATGTGTAAATACAACATGACATCACAACAAGACTCTATGACTCAAGTATTTATTCATTAGGCTTCGAGGAGCGAGATATTACAAGCATGGGTCTCATGACCCAACATTCAGAGCATACAAATCAAAGCACATGCGGAAGCTAAACATGTCTGAGTACAGACATCTACAAATGAAAAAGGCTGAGAAGCCTGACTATCTACCAGATCCTGCCGAGGGCACAAGATCGTAGCTGAGGTATCAAGCTAAACGTCGAAGTCCAAGCGGTACTACTAGCGAGACTGAAGTCTCTCTGCAAAACATAAAATAGGCAAACGTGAGTACAAATGTACCCAGCAAGACTTACATCAGAACTATCTACATATGCATCGGTATCAATAAAGAGGGTGGTGGAGTTTAACTGCAACAAGCCAGCTTTGACTCAGTGACTAACCTAAACTACGACTGCATGTAACTCTTTTGAGGTGGCGCACACGAGTCCACATATTCGCCATTTCAATACACCACTATGGATCCGCTCCCGTCTCCCTACGAGAACGCCATCCATAGCACTCACGCTTATCTTGCGCGTTTTAGAGTATCCACTTTCACTTGTTTATGAACTATGCAAGGGGTCCAAGTTTCCATATCCGAGGAATCCGGCTATTCAAATAGATAATGATAACCCTGCAGGGGTGTACTTCTTCACACACGCTCTCGCCACTTATCGCCCTGTACACGTCATGTACCTCGGCAACCTTCAAGCGGAAGCCGGGCGAGGGAGTCGTCCATGACCTGACTAACCACACAAGTCTCTAGTCTAGGTTTATCGCCTATTCGGGTTCCATCCGCAAGGAGATCCGGCCGGGGTGTCGCTCACGGCCCCAAACGATGTGTGCAGGGTTCCCAAGCCCATCTCGACGGGTAGACTACGCTTGGTACACCGTGCCACGGTGCCTATTCTGTCCCAAGCCCACCTGTACCGGGTACCACTTGGTAGACTACTAACACTACCTACAAACACCAGAAACTAGTTGCAACTCCTGGACAGAGATCAAGTTGATTAATAAGTCGAGAGGGGCACTTAAGCATTCCAATGCGTGGTAGTAAATGTTCATGGATCACAAACACAGAACTCAGTCCCTGAGGACGGCTGCAATGAGACAACCCACCATGTACTCCTACATGGCCTCTCACCGCTACCTTTACCAAATCGTGTTCACACACTTAGCTCTCAACAGTAGGACATGTTCACCACATTCCAATTCATTCCCGATGAATCAAACCAGACTCAACTCTAAGCAGTAGCAGGCATGACAAACAAGCATGAATGAGTAGGCACATCAGGGGTCAAACAACTCCTACTCATGCTAGTGGGTTTCATCTATTTACTGTGGCAATGACAGGTCATGCAGAGGAAAAGGGGTTCAACTACCGCAGCATGTAACAGTTGAATCGTTGTTGTCCTAATGCAGTAAAAGAGAGCAGGAGCGAGAGAGTAGGATTGTATCGGAATGAACAAGGGGGTTTTGCTTGCCTGACACTTCTGAAGATATTATAGCTCTTCATCGGTGTCATCGAACTCATCGCCGGATCAACGTCTACTGAGGGGGAACAAATACCGGCAAACAAGAGGGAACATAATCAATGCAATGCAACAATATGATGCATGCTATGTCATGGCAATATGAATGTGTTTTGGGCTAATGCAAGCTAGAACAGATTGGAATGAGTCCATTTGAACCAAAGATTCAAATGCAAACCCATTTCATGAAGTCATATTAGTGCATTAAATTGTTTCACCAAAACAGCAAGGTTAAAGTGTTCGAACATGCATGAAACCAGTACATATGGATAGATTCGATTTTTCTGATCATTTTTCATATATAAATCTTTGCATTTGGAGTTACAGATTAATTTCTATGAATTTTTGAAGTTTGCAACATTTTCTGGAATTTCCTATATAAGAATAAATCCAGAAAAAGGAGTTACTGCGTCAGCACTGCGTCACTGTGACGTCAGCTGGTCAACAGGGTCGCCCAGAGTCAAACCTGATGGCTGGGACCCACGGGTCAGTGTAACAGGGCTGGTTTGGGTGGATGACATGTGGGACCAGTCAACGGCCGCGTCAGCAAAGTCAATGCTGACGTGTGGGTCCCAGTGGGTTATGAACTAAACTAAACAGAAAATTAAATTAAACTAAACAGGCACGGGGCCCACTGTCATTGACCCTGGGGGTTAATTAACAGGGCTGTTAGCTGCTAATGATGGAACACGTCATATCATCGGAGTTCAACGCCGGCAAACACACAGTCGCGACGACAATGATTGGGACGTCGGCTCCGGCGACCAAATCGATGGCCGAGCCCACCTACGAGGAGCTGGGGCTCGTGCGCATCCAACTGTGGCAGGGGGAGGTCGCGAGGTGGCCGGAGTTGGGCACGTCGTCGACCTCGGCGGCGGCCGGAGTTGGGGCATGTGTGGCCGCGTGGTTCCAGTGCACGAGGAAGCTATCTAGAGGCTGCGTTTGACTCCACGTTGCTCCAGGAGCACGTCGGAGGCACAAGTTCGAGTGGAGGTGCACGGTGGCTGTGGGAGCAATGACCATGGCGGACGGCGGTGCTCGGTTACGGTGGCTGGCACGGCTAGAAGACAGGAACGAGCTCGGGGAGGAGGGGGAAGGGCGACGGAGCTCACATCGAGTGCAGGGGACGCCGAAGCGGGCTCGGGGAAGGCCTGGAGCAGGCGGGGCGTCGGTGGCGATCTCCGGCATCCAAGAAGGGGAACATTGACAAGCCACTCGTCTTAGGGCAAATCTGCTTGGTTCCTTCGGCTTGGCAGACGAAAACAACGACGACGGAGCCACTAAACACACTTGACGGACGAGGGAGGCCCGGTGGCCGCGGTGAACGGTGTCGGCGGCGACGACGTGTTCGGTGGTGCTGTGGGGAAGAGCAGAGGAGGGGAAAGGGGTCCAGGGAGAGTGAGGAGCGGGAGAGGGGGCTCCAGGGCGTCTCCGTGGCGTCGCCTGGGCGCGTCGGGGCAGCGGTGGGAAGCAGGAGGTGGCGGGGCGCGTGCTCGCGCGCGGTGGCCACGCTCCTCTCATCCTCCTGGCCGGAGGTTGAGGTTGACTGGCACGATGCTGCGGGCTGGGCCGCACAGTAGCAGGCCGGCCAGGCTGGATAGGTAAGCGCCTGGTAGGTCTTCTGGTCTTTTTTAAATTTCTTCTGTTTTGTTTTATTTAATTGCCACTGAATTCAAATTCAAACAAATTTTAAAACAGTGCCAAAACTCCCCTGGATAAGTTTATGTCACTTAAGGTCTACACCTCATATACATAAAATATCTCAGGGCATTTGAAAATATATTCATTTTATATATGAATATAACTCCAAATTCAAATAGAATATTGATTTAAAATCAGAGCCCAAATAATTCCTTAGAAATGTTCCAAAATTTTGGTTTGATTTATAACTCTTGCCAAAATTGTCAGAGCTATTTCTAGGGCATTTTGGATTTACTGATTGCAATTTTAGGGTTTCTTGCCCTTTTATTAAAATGATTTCCGAGGCTTTCAATTTCCTCATTTCAACTTTCAGAATATAGACATGATGCACACATGAAGGGCTAGCCTAGTGCATACCAGAACTAGGGATGTGACAACTCACCCCCACTAAGCAAGAATCTCGTCCCGAGATTCAATACGTGAGGTAAGAAGACAGAGGGGAAACAAAGCCAACACAATCTTCTCGAACCAACTTGCGCTCCATAAGAATGTTGATTCGAGCATCATCTTGATCTTGACATCTTTGCTGTCGAGATTTGATCCAACACGATGACTACAGAAGGGAACTCTACAGAAATCGATCTCCTCGAAGATCGAGCACTCGAGATCAACTCACAGAACGAGACATAGCGACATCTGTCGAGATGAGACACGATACACACATCAAGAATGATGGAAATTAGCATATGACAAGGTTTAAATAAGTAGCGGAATTCCCACACCTAGGAGGGTGGTGAACGGTGTCAACATAGCGAGGAGTTGGGTTGCCATGATACCACAACGAGACACCTTAAGAAGGGTGACTCGCAGAAATATTCCCTTAAGTGGCAAAAAGAATTATTTTTGATACAGAGATCATTGAAACTCTCTATACCAGCCTAAGGAAAATCACAATTGAACATTTGAATGAATTAGAAAGAATGGCATACTCAGCTTGGAGAGGAAACTAGAGTTATAGGACAACTCGGCAATGGAAGGCACAATCTAATTGATACCGATGATATAACACAATGACTGAGTGTGCTCTCAAGAACTTGAGTATTTCCGTATTCATCAGGGTTTTACCAACATCCGTGCCGAGGATCCTGGCAACACATCATACTACCATGATAAACGGTGATGGAGGATGCAGATGCAAAGGAGGACATCACTTTCTCAGATTTTTCCTTAGCAATGCCAAAGAAGCAAATCTGGATGATTGACCGAGAGACATTTAGCACTCCGCTTCTAATGTTCTCCTTGATGTACTAAGTACCACGGTCAATGCTTAAAAGCATCAACATGGCCATCAAGTAACGGTCGGACTTTGGGAGCACAAAAATCCATAAGGAATAACTACTGGAGTAATTCCTACGAAATCCGTATGGGGAGGTGGCCAACTTACTCAGTCAATATACTACAATAATAGGTCTTCCGGCTGGGTGTGTTGGCCACAACATCCACTTTACCGGGTTACAAGGAGACCAATATTATAGTTCTTGAGGAACGTTCCAACCATCATATCTGCCTGAGATTCAGATCTGGCTGGTGTCAGGATAATCCAGACTCATCAAGTCTAGAAAGAAAGATGAAAGTTTGCAACACAAATCGACGAGATGACGTTGCAAGATTCTCAGGAAATGAACTATGGTAGTAAGCTCCAAAACATGAGCCGGTTCTGCTACAAACCTGTGAACACACTGTCCAAGACAAGCATGACCACATGGTAGTCTTATAATAAAACACTACCGAGTTCAGGTTGGGAACCATCATTGAAGATAACGAGGTCATGTGCATGACCTAGGATTAGCACATGAGACTCCCTTTTCTTGAACAATCAATCAGTGTCTTGGTGTGCTAGGAAATACATGTGGAATGGAGGTAGCTAATCTCACAAACCAAAGTATACTTCGCACATGCATGACTAACTTGGGATGATTCCAGAGGAAACAAAAACAAACCTTTCTCAAATTCATGGCAGCAACTTACACCTAATGCACGTGAACTTAGAGAAAGTCACTTATTTCACCAAAACATATACCTCATGAGCGGAACACGAAGGCAATGCTTACAAAGTTTCCAATACTAGCTCAACGTTCAACATGAATCATGGGGGAGACAAAATGCTGCTGATGGGCTCAATAGCAACTCATCGAAATTTCCATATCACTGGACTTCCACCATCATGTGAACACGGTGATAGCATTGGTCAGACCCAAAAGATATAATGGTGTATGCTCGAGGGATCAACCACGAGTAAGACAACATTATGAACATCGTTGGTTCTGATTTGATTTGATGATAGCCCATACTCAAATCAAAGTTTTGATACGACAATAGGTGCAACAACTGATCTCGAGGACCAATCGATGAAGGTATCATCTTTCTGCAACACACACACACACACACTCACTCAAGGATATCCCTTAGTGACGAACTAAGTCGGACAAGCTTTCATCTTCCAACTCTCCAAGTTGTTGTTTAGCTTAACCAACTAGCTCAGGGGTATCCAACACGGATTCTTGGAGAAGGAGGGGTTTACAAGAAACCAACTTGATCACGAACTCAACATAGCGGTTAGGTGACAACCTAGTAACACTTCCGAGAAGATATTCGAAAAATCACGAACCATCGATATGTTACTAAGCTCGAGAACAATCTTGCATTTCAAGGCAAAACAATGTGATCAAAAGAGCGAGGGATTGATACAATCCTAACTCATTGATCGAAGGGTGCACCAGGAATAAGGACTAGGTAGCACGATCAATCTTGGGATGATGATTCCATAACCAGTATGCTAAGAATGAGAGTATTGTCCATTTACTACCAAGCAACAGAGTTGTTAGGAGTATAGATTTCACACATCACGATTCACTTGTCGGCGTTCCGGTTACAATAACATGGAACCGAGGAATGAATAATTATGGCGAGAAGTATCACTGTATCAAGAGTTCATAGGATGGTGTGCAATTCCCATGATAATCTTAATACAAAGATGGTAATACTCCAGGGTAGAGCAGAATCAAAAGCTGGATTGGCATTTTGATCTGCAGAATACAACTGCTTTGACCCAATCCTAGATATGGATGAGGTACTGGAGTTTGTTTCTCCTAGTCATTCTGAAATAGAATGGCTCGACGGACCACTAGAGCAATATGCATCGATAAACAAGATTGCCAACTACTCCTTACTATCAATTGATAGACGAGGGCCAGAAAACATCTGGCGAGAGACAACTCAAAATAACATATAACTTTCTAAGTTGTGGACACATGGATTAGTATGTCGAACAAGTTCAACATATTTCTTCCGGATAACCCATGCGGAAGAAGAAGGACTGGCAGATTCACAATTTGAATGGAGAACTCGTCAAGGGCACTCTTGTTGTGATCGGTTCAACAATGAACTTCTTCCATAAGTAGTTCATGGTATTGGCAGAAGGATTTACCACGGACCTCGAGGACTAATGCAAAGGTTACTAATATCCTAATGGAACTAGCAAGCACTATCAACATGAAGTAGGTAGGGTGAATCTCAGGTCAAGAACCCAGGAGTAGAATACCTACTACTAAATCGCATCACGGGATGCTTTCGAGAATGGTGGCCAGAATCATCACACCGGGGATACAAAGCATTGCTAGATTACTAGGTGACTCCCTAAGACACCTAGGGTCATAATAATAGCTCCAACATATATGTCGAGGCAATAGAGTAGCTCAACTCACCGATTAGTGTGGTTGAACTGGCCCAAAAGGACTTCGGGAATGGAAAGAAGGGATTTGCAAATGCATCAGACTGTTTAGAAACCTGGAATGACTCGGACAGCATAACGGCTGTAAATGCTCAAAATGATTTGAGACAACCTGCAAAAAAATGGTGGCATAGCCACTCAACATCACAATATCAAGGTTCTGAGGCCAGCTATGAACATATGGAAGTAGTAGGAACTGAATTGAGGCTTGAACTCAACAATCCTAGGCAACTACGGTTTAGTAACACGTCATCCTGAGAGATAGAAGAGAAGCCTAGTTCTTAACCCCGTAGAAAAGATAAGATGACTCAGATCAGAAGGCATAAGGTAAAGGAGTAAAAGAGCCTTACGTTCCCTTCCACAATCAATACCCTTATATAACTAAAGCATTTCTAGACACGACTTCGACCAGTGGCTTGGTAATCCTACAGGCAGTCAGGCTCTCATACCAACGCTGTCAGGACCCCGATCCTAAGTCACACCGATCTAGCATGTAACACATCATATCACTTTGCGGCCTCACGCACGGTATTCCCACGGGTGCCACCTTACCTGGACCGGGACCGTTTGCGCCTTTTGGCTCACGTATATAATAGTGTCGCTAGCATCCATATGACAAAGAACCCGGGCCGACATGGCTAGTCGTGAACCCAAAGCGGCGCTAACCCATGGGGACAGGCATACATGAATCAACTTCGAGCATGTCGGTCAACAGCGTGTGAATCCGGGCTGTAGCACTGGGCTAACAGGACTCCGGTAACCCGGGCTGTAGCAGGCTAGGCAGGACTCCGGATGTCACTGCGTGACATTTCCCTGAAGGGACAGACACAGAAACGAAGTGAAACACATGCCGGCCAGTCAAGTGTCCTGAGCAGTAGTGCTGGGCTAGCAGGACTCCGGTGAACCGGGCTGTAGCGAACTACTATGGCTCAAGGAAGCACTAGACTACATTTCCCCATAAGAGAGGCTGCCAAGGATAAACAACTAGATTGTCGTATCCCACACATACCAAGCATTTCAATCATACACACAATATGCTCGATATGTGTAAACACAACATGGCATCACAACAAGACTCTATGACTCAAGTATTTATTCATTAGGCTCCGAGGAGCGAGATATTACAAGCATGGGTCTCATGACCCAACATTCAGAGCATACAAATCAAAGCACATCCGGAAGCTAAACATGTCTGAGTACAGACATCTACAAATGAAAAAGGCTGAGAAGCCTGACTATCTACCAGATCCTGCCGAGGGCAGAAGATCGTAGCTGAGGTATCAAGCTAAACGTCGAAGTCCAAGCGGTACTACTAGCGAGACTGAAGTCTCTCTACAAAACATAAAATAGGCAAACGTGAGTACAAATGTACCCAGCAAGACTTACATCAGAACTATCTACATATGCATCGGTGTCAATAAAGAGGGTGGTGGAGTTTAACTGCAGCAAGCCAGCTTTTTCTCAGTGGCTAACCTGAACTACGACTGCAAGTAACTCTTTTGAGGTGGCGCACACGAGTCCACATATTCACCATTTCAATACACCACTATGGATCCGCTCCTGTCTCCCTACGAGAACGCCATCCATAACACTCATGCTTATCTTGCGCATTTTAGAGTATCCACTTTCACTTGTCTATGAACTATGCAAGGGGTCCAAGTTTCCATATCCGAGGAATCCGGCTATTCGAATAGATAATGATAACCCTGCAGGGGTGTACTTCTTCACACACGCTCTCGCCACTTATCGCCCTGTACACGTCATGTACCTCGGCAACCTTCAAGCGGAAGCCGGGCGAGGGAGTCGGCCACGACCTGACTAACCACACAAGTCTCTAGTCCAGGTTTATCGCCTATTCGGGTTCCATCCGCAAGGAGATCCGGCCGGGTTGTCGCTCACGGCCCCAAACGATGTGTGCAGGGTTCCCAAGCCCACCTCGACGGGTAGATCTACGCTTGGTACACCGTGCCACGGTGCCTAGTCTGTCCCAACCCCACCTGTACCGGGTACCACTTGGTAGACTACTAACACTACCTACAAACACCAGAAACTAGTTGCAACTCCTGGACAGAGATCAAGTTGATTAATAAGTCAAGAGGGGCACTTAAGCATTCCAATGCGTGGTAGTAACTGTTCATGCATCACAAACACAGAACTCAGTTCCTGAGGACGGATGCAATGAGACAACCCACCATGTACTCCTACATGGCCTCTCACCGCTACCTTTACCAAATCGTGTTCACACACTTAGCTCTCAACAGTAGGACATGTTCACCACATTCCAATTCATTCCCGATGAATCAGACCAGACTCAACTCTAAGCAGTAGCAGGCATGACAAACAAGCATGAATGAGTAGGCACATCAGGGCTCAAACAACTCCTACTCATGCTAGTGGGTTTCATCTATTTACTGTAGCAATGACAGGTCATGCAGAGGAAAAGGGGTTCAACTACCGCAGCATGTAACAGTTGAATCGTTGTTGTCCTAATGCAGTAAAAGAGAGCAGGAGCGAGAGAGTAGGATTGTATCGGAATGAACAAGGGGGCTTTGCTTGCCTGGCACTTCTGAAGATATTATAGCTCTTCATCGGTGTCATCGAACTCATCGCCGGATCAACGTCTACTGAGGGGGAACAAATACCGGCAAACAAGAGGGAACATAATCAATGCAATGCAACAATATGATGCATGCTATGTCATGGCAATATGAATGTGTTTTGGGCTAATGCAAGCTAGAACAGATTGGAATGAGTCCATTTGAACCAAAGATTCAAATGCAAACCCATTTCATGAAGTCATATTAGTGCATTAAATTGTTTCACCAAAACAGCAAGGTTAAAGTGTTCGAACATGCATGAAACCAGTACATATGGATAGATTCGATTTTTCTGATCATTTTTCATATATAAATCTTTGCATTTGGAGTTACAGATTAATTTCTATGAATTTTTGAAGTTTGCAACATTTTCTGGAATTTCCTATATAAGAATAAATCCAGAAAAAGGAGTTACTGCGTCAGCACTGCGTCACTGTGACGTCAGCTGGTCAACAGGGTCGCCCAGAGTCAAACCTGACGGCTGGGACCCACGGGTCAGTGTAACAGGGCTGGTTTGGGTGGATGACATGTGGGACCAGTCAACGGCCGCGTCAGCAAAGTCAATGCTGACGTGTGGGTCCCAGTGGGTTATGAACTAAACTAAACAGAAAATTAAATTAAACTAAACAGGCACGGGGCCCACTGTCATTGACCCTGGGGGTTAATTAACAGGGTTGTTAGCTGCTAATGATGGAACACGTCATATCATCGGAGTTCAACGCCGGCGAACACACAGTCGCGACGACGATGATTGGGATGGCGGCTCCAGCGACCAAATCGATGGCCGAGCCCACCTACGAGGAGCTGGGGCTCGTGCGCATCCAACTGTGGCAGGGGGAGGTCGCGAGGTGGCCGGAGTTGGGCACGGCGTCGACCTCGGCGGCGGCCGGAGTTGGGGCATGTGTGGTCGCGTGGTTCCAGTGCACGAGGAAGCTATCTAGAGGCTGCGTTGGACTCCACGTTGCTCCGGGAGCACGTCGGAGGCACAAGTTCGAGTAGAGGTGCACGGTGGCTGTGGGAGCAACGACCATGGCGGACGGCGGTGCTCGGTTACGGCGGCTGGCACGGCTAGAAGACAGGAACGAGCTCGGGGAGGAGGGGGAAGGGCGGCGGAGCTCACATCGAGTGCAGGGGACGCCGAAGCGGGATCGGGGAAGGCCTGGAGCAGGCGGGGCGTCGGTGGCGATCTCCGGCATCCAAGAAGGGGAGCATTGACGAGCCACTCGTCTTAGGGCAAATCTGCTTGGTTCCTTCGGCTTGGCAGACGAAAACAACGACGACGGAGCCACTAAACACACTGGACGGACGAGGGAGGCCCGGTGGCCGCGATGAACGGTGTCGGCGGTGACGGCGTGTTCGGTGGTGCTGTGGGGAAGAGCAGAGGAGGGGAAAGGGGTCCAGGGAGAGTGGGGAGCGGGAGAGGAGGCTCCAGGGCGTCTCCGTGGCATCGCCTGGGCGCGTCGGGGCAGCGGTGGGAAGCAGGAGGTGGCGGGGCGCGTGCTCGCGCGCGGTGGCCACGCTCCTCTCATCCTCCTGGTAGGAGGTTGAGGTTGACTCGCACGGCGCTGTGGGCTGGGCCGCACAGTAGCAGGCCGGCCAGGCTGGACAGGTAAGCGCCTGGTAGGTCTTCTGCTCTTTTTTAAATTTCTTCTGTTTTGTTTTATTTAATTGCCACTGAATTCAAATTCAAACAAATTTGAAAACAGTGCCAAAACTCCCCTGGATAAGTTTATGTCACTTAAGGTCTACTCCTCATATACATAAAATATCTCAGGGCATTTGAAAATATATTCATTATATATTATGAATATAACTCCAAATTCAAATAGAATGTTGATTTAAAATCAGAGCCCAAATAATTCCTTAGAAATCTTCCAAAATTTTGGTTTGATTTATAACTCTTGCCAAAATTGTCAGAGCTATTTCTAGGGCATTTTGGATTTACTGATTGCAATTTTAGGGTTTCTTGCCCTTTTATTAAAATGATTTCCGAGGCTTTCAATTTCCTCATTTCAACTTTCGGAATATAGACATGATGCACACATGAAGGGCTAGCCTAGTGCATACCCGAACCAGGGATGTGACATTTTCTTAGCAAGTCGGATGGAAAACGGCAAGCCGACTACTCAAGAGTCAGTTTTGCGAGGAACGGCTGGGAAGCCGTCTTAAGCTATGTTTACGCTTTGAGTCCTTAGACATTTTTCATGTGGGCGGCCCTTCTTCCTTACTCCTTCCCACTAGACAGTCGCTCTGCGAGCTGCGGCTTCTGACAGGGGACGGCTTAGGCGCCACACACTACTTGTCCGACTGCAGGAAGCGTTTTCATAGCGCAAGACGGTGAGTCCCCGGGCCGACTAGTCGAGCCCGGTGCCAAGTGGCATAACAAAGAGTAGAATACTCGGAGGCATAATACTTATCATACAGATAACAAAAAGGGCAGTCCCCGAGCTCGTCTCGGGGGGCCCGAAGTCTTGGTACTTCAATACAAAAGGGTAGCATGGTACATACTGCATCAACTGTAAAATCTTCGGAGAAGATTTGCGTTCCATGGTCGTTCCGTCTCTTTGCCGGAGTCGTCCCTCTTGCGTGCTCAGGGCTTCTGAGCGTCGATCAGGTAGTAGGAGTCGTTGCCCAGCACTTTGCTGATGATGAAGGGGCCTTCCCAAGGCGCCGACAACTTGTGCTGGCCGGCTGTTCGCTGGATCAGTCGGAGCACAAGGTCGCCCTCTTGGAAGGATCTCGGCCTGACCTTCCTGTTGTAGTATCGGCGCAGGCTCTGCTGGTAGATGCTGGACCAGCTGAGTGCCAACAGCCGGCCCTCTTCCAGCAGATCGACGCCATCTTGTCGTGCTTCTTTTGCTTCCTCCTTGGTGTACATCGTGACTCGCGGGGAGTTGAACTCTATATCCGTTGGGATGACGGCTTCAGCACCATAGACGAGGAAGAAGGGCGTGAAGCCGGTTGACTTGTTCGGAGTCGTGCGCAGACTCCAGAGGACGGCTGGCAACTCATATGTCGGGGGCTGGATGCGACATATGCTAAAGGATAGCCTATCATGGTGGGGGTGAGTAGAACGTCGCCGGTGCCTGGAAGCGGGATGAGGCGAAGACATGAACGCCGGCGAATCTTACTCAACTTCGGGGCTCTCTGAGGAGATAACACTCCTACTGCTGCTCTGCGGGGTCTCCACATGATCACTATAGCAATGTGTGTACAAAGTTGCTCCTTGAGCTGTTTCCTGGAGGTAGGAGAGGGCAAGGCTAGCTCTCTCCCTCTTGTGTCTCTGGTCTAATGTCTAAAGAATCGAACCCTTTGCATGGGTGCTCCGGGGGGTTTATATAGGCCTACCCCCCGGGGGTACAATGGTAATCCGGCTGGGCGCGGGTCCCAGCCGTCTGTCTCTCAGGCCGCCGTCTTCTCCGCCGACTTCTGGGGTCCACCGCCTGTGGGCCCCGCCGACTGACTTGACCACTGTAGCCGTGCTTCTGGTGACGTTGGCTTGGTCGTGGGGTCGTGGCAACAGTGCCGCCGCCTGACGGTCGATCACTGTTGCCACTCCCCATCTCATCTGGTTAATGGCGTGCGGGGCCCGTGGGAGGAGCCGGCCGACTCTCGGAGGTCGACTCCCATGGGGTCCGTCTTGTGGCGCTCTCGCCGTCTTCTGTCCCCCCGCTGGCTAGCGGGACCCGCCGCCTCTAGGCCGTACAGGCAGGCCGACGTGGGCACAGGGTTCCGCCCCTTGGGGCTGATATCAGAGCTGGCATGGCAACAGTGCCGCGCCGGACGGCGATCTCCGTTAGTATGACACACTGTGGCCATGCCTGCCCTCGATAAGGGGCGGGTGTGGCCCGTACTGAGGCCATGCCCCGTCCCGTCCCTCCTCATGAAGGCATGAGGTGGTGAAGTCGCAGGCCGACTCCCCATAGTCGGCTTCTCTAGAAGTAGCCAGCTGGGAGTCGGCTCATGTCGTAGTCATCTCTGGGATTCGTCCGTGAGTGGGTCGTCGGCGGTGCTGCAGCCGACTCCCAGAGGCGGCCCTCCGTCTTGGGATTCTTGAGGGGCGAAGCCTGCCCCGATGTCTTGAAAGGTTCTGGGTCTCGGGTTAGCCTACCCATGGCCCATTACTCCGACAGGGTATCAGCTCCGGCATGGTGGAGGAGGACGGCGGTGGATGGGGTGGCGGACGGGGGAGGCTGGGGTGGAGAGGGTGTTTTGGCACCCACGGAGTATGAATGGGGAAATGGAGGTGGAGAGGAAGGGGGGAACCATGTCTTTAGGGCGCGCTTGTCTCAAATGCGAGGAATACAAACTTAGCCCCCGTTTCAAATTTCCTACATCAAAGCAATATTACTCGGTTGGGGATAGGATGGTAATCTCGCATACACTGAATATTTGTCGACGAGAGTTTGTTTTTGGCACCCACCGTGTATGAATCGGGGAGGTGGTCATTTCGGCCGAGGACACACTGTGTTTGGCGCCCACCATGTATGAATCCGGGTGAGAGGCGCTTATGTCATGTTTGAGTGAAATTACAAACCTACACCTATCGAGACCTATAGAAATCGAGCAGATAGGCTTTGTGTGGCAGGGATAGGCAGTAGTAATTTCCATCTCGCAGTTTTTGGTTTTGGGCGGTTACTGTGACTTTCCCCGCTTCGTTCAAATTTTGCAGAGTTCACGTTTACCGTGCCAACTCAATTCGAATCTCGTTTGTATTCTATTTTTTCGTGCGGGATCCATTTTTGATTGGCATAAAATTCTATATACATCATTTTTATATATACTTTCAAAAGCACAACACCCTTTATACATAAATATGGTTTAGAAATGGCATGATCTCAAATTCATAAGGTTGTATCCATCAATTTGGATTTTCAAATATTTGAAACCACTTTATTTTGAAATCCAATGTATGCATTCCTCGCTAATTGTCTCCAATTAATGTGTGTTTCATGCGGGTTTTTTTACTTTTCAAACATGTATAATGTGTTTCACACACGCAACATATAGTGTAATCCCGTTTAGACATTAATTGCATACAAACCATGCATTGTTTCTAATTAAAGTATCTATGGATCACCAATATTGATAAACTATATAACATTACACATGTCCCCAAATTCAACTGAATATGCATGTTTGATACACCAATTTGCATTATGATATTATCAATGTCGTGATCTCCAGTTTAAATATTTGAATCCCATTTAATCCAGATATTCTTCTCATATAACTATCAATCATGCTTATATAGGACTATCTCTCTAGACCTATACGCGTTCATCGTCTCTCGGGTATCTCTCGTGCTACCTGTATGTCGACAATGATCTTTTATCTTCGTAACATACTGATGGTACTCTCTCCCTCGACCTTCATCACTCTATCTATCTCTAAGTATATCTCGCTCCCTGCTATGTGTCTCTAACTATGATTCTCCATGTGGAATCTCTTTCTCTCACACAAACACAAAACTTTGTCTTCCGGGGTCTCATTTCTCTCTACTATTCCCCTGTGTGCCACTCGCACACCCCTCATACAGAGATGTCTTTTGCTCCTTAGGTATGAGAACCTATGACTCTTCCTCTTAATTATCTCTTTCTCACACACAAAGAAAAACTCTGTCTCCCAGGGTCTCATATTTCTCCACTATTCTCTTGTATGTCGCTCACACACACTCTCTCTCTCCCTAGAGATATCTTGCGTTCCCTCATATGTTTCTCTAGCTATTACTCTTGTTTTGAAATACCTTTCTCTCTCGCAGACACAAAACTCCGTCTCTCGGGATCTCATTTCTCTCCAATATTTGTTTGTATGTGAGTCACATGCACCCTTTCTTCATCTCTCTCACACCCACACCCATAACTCAGCATTCTGATCCACTCGACTCCTATCTCTAACGCACACTAGCTAGCATCTTTATCTTTCTATTTATCTACTTCTCCATCAACCTTCTTTCATTTATAGGTTGATCTCTTTTGCACAATCGTTGTGCCTCACACTCTTTGCTCGCCATAGATGCATGCTCCAGCCCACGCCACTATCTCTTAAAGACAAAAACACATGCTCAATTATCGGGCCTTCTTCCCTCCATTCTATCATGCATGCATATTGTCACACCGATCCGTCTCTCCCATGTCGTTGATCTTAGCTTATGACTTATGTCTTCTTTCTTTTATCTCGATCATGCGCGCGCGCACACACACACATCCCACGTATACATGTATACCTCTCACACATGCACGTTGAAGGTCTCTATGTCTCCATACGTAGTTAATTACCCTCAACCCTTACGCCACATCGAATCATTCTCTTCTTGTGTGCACATAACTTCCGCCTGGATGGGTAAAACACACACTTACACTTAACAATCTCCTTGTAGCTACCCCCTCTCACTCTTTTCCCCTATATCTCTGAAACCAATAAGACCATCCCTTCGTTTAATTCCCGCCTACATGCACCATCAATATATAGTAGTCTTCCTGGGTGTCTTTCGTACAAACACGCTCTCTCGATGTCGATTAATCTAACGCGCACACACCTTCTCTTCCCTCTCTACGGGCATTTTCTATCTCGCACCCCATCGTTGGTGGCCTCTGCCATACACATCACCTCTCTATGATGAAGCCATGCACACTTAAATTACATCCACCATCAAGGACCCCACGACACACACACACACACACACACAAACACACACACACACACACACGCAGGCACGCACGCACCCACCCACCCACCCACACACACACACAGTAAGACTCCATCACACACACACACACGCACACACACACGCACTCTAAGACTTCATCTCTCTCTCTCTCACGCACACACACACACACACACACACACGCGCGGCGCACACACACACATGCTCTAGGCGGAGCATTTGTTCCTACTACCCTTCATCCACCCTTACCCGTATGATAAACAATCACCTTAATTTACTTGTATAACATGGACAAATTCCACTTTACTTTAGTAGTTAGCAAACTTATCATCTGTACCCTTATAAAAAACCGAGTTGGCGATGATGGTGTGCTTGCCATCTTGTAATATAGACCTCTGATCTATATCTGACGGATAGAAAGCAAACTATGATAATTTTACAAAAGATAGCCGCACCTCTCTCCACATCCTTATCTCCCACACCTCATTGCTGAGCAATTAAAAAAGAAAGTCTCTGGAGCAATCTATCATGGTGGCCACTGCCGCTTGCCGGCGCCGTCCATCCCCATGCCTCCGCCCATTCCGACCACCAGCCACCACCACGCTCCATTCCTTCTCACCTTATCACTACTAGGGAAAAGCCTATACACAGAATCTTAGCAGCAGCGAGGGTTAAAAACCCATGCTACTGCTTCTTACTAGCAGCGCGGGTTTTTAAACCTCGCTACTACTAAGTTGATAACAGTAGCGCGGGTTTTTAACCCTCGCTACTACTAAGCGGTCTCTACCGTACCCCCCGGGACATGCCATAGTAGTACCGCGGGTTTTTAACCCTCGCTAGTACTAAGTTGATAGCAGCAACGTTGGTTTTTAACCCTCGCTACTACTAAGTGGTCTCTACCGTCCCCTGGACCATGCCATAGTAGTAGCGATGGTCATAAACCCGCGCTACTACTAAGTTGATAGTAGTAGCGCGGGTTTTTACCACTCGCTACTACTAATCGTCTGCCATAGCAGTAGCGCAGGGTGTGGTCCCATTTTCAAACTCTACCCCCCTCCCGTGGATCGCCTTTTTAGTTAAAAATAAAATAAAAGAAAATGATGAAAATGTCAAAAAATAAAAGAAAATAAGTTTCCCATGTGATATGTGGTCTAGTTGTTGGGAAAATTTGCAAATATGAATTTCGACTTCATTTGCAAAATCTCTCGAGAATTTGTAAAAATGGGCATAACTTTTGCATACTAACTCGGATGAAAAAGTTTTTTATATGAAAAATCATCTACTCAAAAAGTTACATCCAAATTTAACCGGGGGGGGGGCGTTAAACATTTTTAAAATCCTCAAAAACCTAACAGAAAAAATTTACGGGGCTTTTAAGATCTGGAGGCAAAAAAAGTCATCAAATTTCAGTTTTTCCTTTAATTTTTGTTAAATCTGGTCAAACTGTGGTCAAACTAATTATTCAAGAATATTAGTGTTACTAAATAATTATTTCAGTTTTTTTGAATTTTGGTCAAATCTGGTCAAAATCTGGTCAAACTGTGGTCAAACTAGTTATTCAAGAAATATTATTGTTAATAAATAATTATTGTTTTTTAGAACAGTAGTTTTAAACTCAAGCAGTGAAATGTGTGACTTCATGCTCAAGCTAAACTCCCAAGGGTTAATAGGATTGACATCTTACTATTGTCAGGAGAATAACAAGTGGAGACTTGGAATCGAGGGAGAATAGAACCCGGAAGTTAAGCGTGCTCAGGCTAGAGTAGTGAGAGGATGGGTGACCGTCCGGGAAGTTAGATGATTTGGAATGATGAGGGGTGATTAGAGATTAAATTGAGCAGCGATGAGGGTGATTAGAGATTAGAGGTTAAAATAATTCAGAAATTTTAAAATTCGGGCAAAAAATTCGAAAAAAATTCCGCGAGTTAGTAGTAGCGCGGGTTTTTACCCACGCTGCTACTAACGGACGTAGTAGTAGCGCGGGTGGCACCCGCGCTGCTGCTATACGTTAGCTGTAGCGCCTTATTAGTAGCGCGGGCACCCGCGCTGCTAATAGGCCCAAAACCCGCGCTGCTGCTAGGCTTTTCCCTAGTAGTGTATATCTCATCTTTCATTTATTCGATGACATTCTCGAGATACCAGTTTTTCGATAAAATTCTCGAAATATCATTAGTTTTTACACATGGGATTACTCCTGCATGGGTAAATCACAACATGTGTTTTGTAAAAAAAATGCATATTGATGTTCCGTGCAATGCACGAGCATCTTGCTTGTAATTATATAACGCAAATCACGAGCAAGAAGTGACATTTTTTACACAACCACGTTAACATGGCCATGTAAATCACTAGCTAAAGTAAATACCATTATACTTATATCCCGATGCAAAAGGTTGAGTACATGACCGAAGAGTAGAGTCGCACACACGCACTCACAACATGTGTTTTGTAAAAAAATGCATATTGATGTTCCGTGCAATGCACGAGCATCTTGCTTGTAATTATATAACGCAAGAAGTGACATTTTTTACACAACCACGTTAACATGGCCATGTAAATCACTATCTAAAGTAAATACCATTATACTTATATCCCGATGCAAAAGGTTGAGTACATGACCGAAGAGTAGAGTCGCACACACGCACTCTGTCTCTTAGAATCTCACACACACACACACACACACACCAGTTACGTGACACCCACTTAAGCAGACACGTATGTTACAATTTGTGCACCCGCGGGTACACGTGATGCTACGCATTTATTTAAGCCGGACGGCGAACCCAAACAGTAGCTGCATTCATTCCCCTCCCGCCGCCTCTTCTCTGGTCGCCGTCGCTCGGATGAGGATCCTCTGACGTGAACAATCCTACCATTCTATCACTGACATGTGGGACCCCCAAGCGTGGGTCCCACCAGTCAGCGAAGGAAAGGCGGGGTAAGGCAGTGATAGCCATGTCAGACGATCCACGTCCCGCCAGGTAGCCATGGCCCGGCCGAAGGTAACACCATACGCCATACTCCCGCCGGAGCGGCTCTTTAATCTTGAAATTTTAGTGGTCATGCATGCATCTTTTTGTGCTAGCACTCCTATATAAGGGTTGACCGGTCGCTTCCCGCGGACGTGCGCGAGTGGTGGAAGAGGAAGGAGAAGGGAAGCGGGCTGTGGAGTAACGTTTTTTACCACAATTTCTTAGGAAACTTAGTGCAATAATTGAGTAGTTTTGCAAACTACCAGTACTACACCTGAAACGGTTCAAAACCTATACTCCCTTGCTAGCGTGCACTTCCCAATTGAAACGATCAGCGTCGCCCTGGAGTGTCAGTGCCGCATTAAAGCCCGGCCAGAGCGGAGGCAACCTCTCACTGGCGCCGGCTTTGAAGCGGTGCGACGACCGAGAGAGTGCCGCTTCCCGGTGCACCGACTGCTCCGCGTCAAGGCTGGCCAGAGGCCCTGTTTGGATCCATGGGTTAGAGTTAGTTTGAGCTAGTTGGGGCTCAAATAGCACTAAAGTATCCAAGCATGAGGGTTTAAACTGGAGCAAGTTGCACCGAACCCAACAAAAAAAAACTATCCCACCCAAGAGGTTCTAACTGGAGATAGTTCTCATTGGGACCACTGAAAAATCACTTCTCTCTCTCCATCAATTGCATTTATTGTCAATCTAACCCTATCACCCAAACACCTCTTTGGCTACAGTTAGTTCAGGGTTAGTCATGAGTTAGTCTAACCTCTAGCTAACTTAGAGTATCCAAACAGGAGCAGTATAGGACATGCAAGTTGCTCAAAGCATATAGTCAAATTCATACATGAAAGGGTTTTTTGTTTTTTAAAACGGAACGTGAAAGGAATTTTTTTACAATGCTCTTGGCATGTCGCTAACATGTGATGAGTTAACCGACCTCAATAGATGGCAAAAACGCCAGCCCGCCACACTTTGAGAGAGACGAGGAGGGAGAAGAGATACGGGCTGCTGGATTACTAGAGATAGGTGTCGCACGGAAGCCAAGAAATATGGTGATAGCGTGGGTTAGCCATGTACTAGTATGATGTAACTACATTGGGCTGCCGTGTTTCGTACTTTTCCAGTCCACTGTGGAGATGATTGATTAATTTTATATCGTTGAATAATATAAAATAATATGAGTGCAGACGCTCCACCCCGAGGTTCCTTGCTCCTTCTCGGTCATCGAGAATCTATGTTCTTCCACTCTTTTTTTTACGTGAGCTTTGTTCATCCTTTTGCGAACACACGACACATCTAGCATCAAGGTGCACGTGTCATGCAAGGATCGTTCCATCTATATGAAGAACACGTCGGACTGGAACTACGAGACAAACATGTACCCATGAGTGGACGTGCGAACCTTTGTAATGTAGCGCAATAAGTGAAGTAGAAAGGCACAAATAGTATGAACGTGCGTGGCATATAGGCATTTGTCTGTTACTACCACTAAATGTTGTACATGCAATGCCCGGTGATGTTATGGAGTACGTGACTAAGTACTCCACTACTACTATATTAATTGGAGGCACATATTAGGTTTTATATTTGTTTACGTGTATGCTCCGAGACCTTCCAACTAGACGTGTCTTTCTCTCCGAGTCGCACTTTCACTACTAGGAAAAGGGCTATAGCTAATTTGAACATTAATGGCGCACCATGTATGTGGTGCACCACTGCTATATAGCACTGGCACACTAGATACAGGTGCGTCATTATTGACATATTACTAATGGCGCACCTGATGTGTGGTGCGCCATTACTAGTTTTGAAAAATAAAATAAAATAAAAATTTGTTAGCACTGGCGCACCAGGGGATAGTGCGCCATTACTAGTCGACATAATAATGGCGCACCTGTACAAAGTGGGCCATTACTATGTGTATGACTAGGTCAAACCTTGGTCAAACTTAGTAATGCCGCACTTTTCATAGGTGTGCCATTACTAGTTGACATAATAATGGCGCACCTGTACAAAGTGCGCCATTACTATGTGTATGACTAGGTCAAACCTTGGTCAAACTTAGTAATGCCGCACTTTGCATAGGTGCGCCATTACTATGTCAAACTTAGTAATGGCACACCTACACAAAGTGCGCCATTACTAACTTTGACCAAGGTTTGACCAAGTCATACACATTGTAATGGCGCACTTTGTGAAGGTGCGCCATTACTAACTTTCTTTGCACCCCCCCCCCCGTGGACCGCCTTTTTAGTTTTTAAAAAAATAAAAGAAAATGATGGAAATGTCAAAAAAATAAAAGAAAATAAGTTTCCCATGTGATATGTGGTCTAGTTATTGGGAAATTTTACAAATATGAATTTCCACTTTATTTGCAAAATCTCTCTGAAATTTAGTAAAATGGCCATAACTTTTGCATACGAACTCGGATTAAAACGTTTTTTATATGAAAAATCATCTACACGAAAAGTTACATCTGAATTCAAGGGGGGGGACCCCGTTGAAGATTTTCAGAATCCCCAAAAACCTAACAGAATAAAAGATACGAGGCTTTTAAGATCTAGAGTGGGGGAAAATGGAAAAAAATTCAAACTTAGTAGGGGCGCGCCATTTGCTAGGTGTGCCATTAGTAACAGAAAAAATGGTTTCGAATTTTTTTTTCAAGAAAATGTTCAAAATATGATACGTAATATGACCGGGAAGTTTGAAATATTTTTTAAAAATTTCATCACACTCATGAACATGAACAAAGTCATGGACATCAACAAGGTGTAATAGGATTGATATGATATATATATCAACAAGTGGCTGTTAAGTGAGCTGGTGCTGGGGTTGGATAGAACTGAGAAGTTAGGCATGCTCGGGCTGGAGTAGTGTGAGGATGGGTGACCTTTCGGGAAGTTTGACCAGGGAGTGCGATTTGACTTGAGATTAAGCATATTGACCCGAGATTAAGCCATAGTGACTCGAGATTGAGAAAAAAACAAAAAAAAATTGAAAAAAAAGTTCTGATTTTTTTTTAAAAATTGTTAGTAATGGCGCACTCTTATGTGATGCGCCATTACAAAGTCAGAGAGTAATGGCGCACCAGATAGGCATAGTAATGGCGCACCAAATGTGCGCCATTACTATTTGTTACTAATGGCGTGATAATAGTGGCGCACCTATAGTGCGCCATTAATGGCAAAAATAGGTGCACCACTAACAGGCCTTTTTCTAATAGTGTTTGTATCGTTCATACCACTAGTACAGTAGTACTACTACGTGTGGTCTCCAACACAGAAGTGAAGACGCTCTACCACGTTGTTTATGTCCCACTCCTTTCGCTGACGTGTGCGACATCCAGCACGTGCCGTGTGTTTGGCACTCCTTCATCATAAGAGCTGAAACGCTAGCATTCATTAGAAATAAAAAATAAATATAAATCACCAGTGATACTATACCACGTGGTTTCCTTGCTCCTCGATATCAGAAAGAATACTTCCGCTAGCCGACATGTGGGACGTCGACCATCCTGGTCCACTTGCCATGCCCGCAGAACTCCAAGGGAGAGTCACCTCGGTCGTCATGCTGCAGTAATTACTAATGAGCCGTCAAATCACAGGCCCAACCTTACCCACTGTGAAGTTGCTCGGATGAAGGAACCATCATGACTTTGTTGAACTCCGCTTCTTGAAGAAAACTACTGTACCAGCAGTACTGCTAGCTACAGTAGTTACACCAGCAGAGGCCTCCTTTGGTTCATAGGATAGGAATTTTATAGGAATACGAAAATCATAGGAAGTGAGATGACATGCATCTCAATTCCTATAGAGAAAGAGATGCCATTTGATGCATAGGATAGGAATTTTTCCATTGAGTCTAGGCTAATGTACTAGTAATTTGCTCTAAAACTACAGTAGTAACTAGAAGTACTTTTACATGCTCGTAATTAATTTAACAAACGTACGGGCGACACAGACACACACACTAACTACTAGTACTACTACTTCTCACATGCTGGCCAGACGCCGTCATTCTCCTTCCCGGCTTTGTCGACAACACCCCACCGTGCTTGGATCTCCGCAGCAGCGCGTGCGTCCTCCTCTTTCTTGCGGTGCCGGGCCTCTCTTTTCTTGAGTGCTTTCTGACTTTTCCGCTCCCTATATGCGGCTTTGGCCGCCTCTTCCTCTACCGTCCATTCGGCCTTGGCAGCTTCAAATTCCGCCCACATAGGTGTGAGGTCATGAGCGGCGATGAACTCAGCACGGCGGGGTGCCACCACTTGACTACCATTTTGTGTGCGGTCGTGGGCAGCGAGGAACTCGGCGCGGCGGCATGCCATCGCTTCCTTACCAGTTAGTGTGCGGCGCAGTGGCATGAACGACGCTTTGTGACAGCTCTGGGGTGGAGTGGCCGGACAACCGTAAAGTGCATTGGTTTGTCAAGAGCTCAAGGACAAAAGACGAAGGAAATTTGGATTCCCCTTTAATCCTGGTCATTTATTACCGAGTAAAATGCATTGGCGGTCATTGAACGTGTCTTGATAGCTCACTTTGATCATTGTATACGAGATATGGTGATTATATGGTCACTGGCTCAGCATATAGCTTCGTATTTGTCTGGTTGACCAGTCAAACAGTCCGCATGCGCCTCATCAGCTCGTGTTTTTTATCTATCTGTCTATGCGGGCCTACCTGTCAGTGGAGAAAGAAATAAAAACCGAAATTATGCGTATCTGACATTACTGTTTAGACGTTTGCTGGAGGCCTCCGCGAACACCGAGCATGTATTCACCTGGCTCAACACCAACGGTCATACTCGTGACTCGGCGCCTTGCTCATGTATATCGTCCATCACAACGACAATCTATAAAACAGCCTAGCTAGACAGGGTACTATGGTGCGGAGTATGTACTATCATGAGCAACCGACCATAGTGCCACTGCACATGAGTGTGTGTCTGATCGATTCGTCCATTATTCGTAAGTTATCTATGGTTGTGTGGTGTCTAATGGTGGTCGTCGAATGCTAGCTGGCGACAAGAGCGGTTGCATGGATGCTTGGTTGTCAATACGTGCCGCATACTCTTCAAAGGCTCGTCATCCATGAGTTCACATTTTACCACCACGCCAGCGTCTGACCGCCCTGGCCTACCGAAACCCCTTCCCTCGCTAGAACGCGCTTCCCGCCTGAAACAATGACCGTCTCTCTAGAACGTCAATGCCGCATTCACCGGCCTTAACTGCAGGTGCAGTTGGCGTGTCACTGACATGCGGGCCTGATGCTCGTTGGGCCCACATGTCAGTGAGACAACACACCTGCGGTTAAGTCACTGAAGCAGCGTCCACATTCACGCGCGACGCGACCTCTCACTGGTAGCGGCATTGCAGCAGCGCGACGGCCGAGAGAGTGGCACCCGCGCGGCATCCTGATGCAAGCGACTGCTCCGCGTTAATGACACCACGGCTACTGATGAACCTACTCCAGTTCCAGCCATCCAGCCATAGTCAAAGACCCACACTCATTCTCCTCCAGTCCCTTCCTTCTATTGGCACCACTCCAACCATGGCCTCCGGGCACTCCAAAGCTCTCTTGGACGTACTGTTGTAGGAGCAGACGAAGGACATCGGTGGCTCCATTCCGGGTGCGCTCCAAAGCTCTCTTCGACGTACTCTCGCAGGAGTAGACGAAGGAGATCGCTGGCTCCCCCCCCAGTCCGCCCTCCGCCGCCATGATCACAAAGCCGGCGCGCGGGCGCGGGCGCAGCCGGCAGTGAGGAAGAGTAGTACACGGTAGGTCGCCACCGCTCTGGTCGCAGGAAGGCCACCGCTCCTCCACTCAGTCGATGCCAAGCTTGGTGGGATAAAAATCAGCGGTCGATTAGCCGCTTGACGGCGACGTGGAGGCGGAAATCTTCATAACCTTGTGCTCCGAAGGAGGACGTTATCGAGGCGGATAAGGAGGAGGCAAAGGCAATGGCCGGCTTTCTCGAGTTCATGGCCGGACATGGTGGTCGGGGCCCGACGATCATTTAGATTAGGTTTACAGTAGGTTTTAGTACGATTTGTGCGAAATATGTAATGAATTTCGTCCAGTTTATAGTAAAAGTTCTCAAAATGTAATGAATTTCATCCGGTCAATTTGAAATTTGCTTTGTTTGCACGAATTTCGTCCGGTTAGTTCATATAGTTGTCGAAAGGTATGCGGGCAGCATTGGATGGCATCCATTAGTGTCCTTGGATAGATGCCGGTGTAAATTTGAGGGTCGGCGCTGGAGATGCCCTAACTATCATGCTATAATCGCTAACAGTGCTCCATTATTTCGCAGGGAATAGTTATCCCTCGATCAAAATCAGATCCGCCGTGTTTCGCACTCCTCCCACGTAAGAGTGTAGACTCTTGCTTACATAAAAATGGAGCAAGTGTGTCAGGACCCCGATCCTAAGCCACATCGATCCAGCGTGTAACACATCATATCACTTTGCGGCCTCACGCACGGTACTCCCACGGGTGCCACCTTACCTGGCCCGGGACCGTTTGCGCCTTTTGGCTCACGTATATGATAGTGTCGCTAGCATCCATATGACAGAGAACCCGGGCCGACATGGCTAGTCGTCTTAGACTTGAGTATGGGCTATCGTCAAGTCAAATTAGAACCAACGATATTCATAATGTTGTCTTACTCGTGGTTGATCCCTCGAGCATACACCATTACATCTTTTGGTCTGACCAATGCTATCACCGTGTTCACATGATGATGGAAGTCCAGTGATATGGAAATTTCGATGAGGTGTTGTTGAGCCCATCAGCAGCATTTTGTCTCCCCCATGATTCATGTTGAACATCTAAGTTAGTGTTGGAAACTTTGTAAGCATTGCTTTCGTGTTCCGTTCATGAAGCTTATGCTTGGATGGAAGAAGTGACTTCCTCGAATTCACGTGCATTAGGTGTAAGTTGCCGCCGTGAGTTCGAGAAAGATTGTTTTGCTTCCTTCAGAATCATCCCAAGTCAGTCACGCATGTGCGAAGTATTCTATGGTTTGGTAGACTGATCATCTCCATTCCATATGTATCCCTAGCACACCAAGCCACTGATTGATTTGTTCAATGATAAGAAGTTCAAATGCTATTCCCGAAGGGCCCAGACGGACATGCACAAGACTTCGTTATCCTCGATGATGGTTCCCCACCTGAACTCGGTAGTGTTTTATTTATAAGACTACTACGTGGTCACGCTTGTCTTGGACAGCGTGATCATAGGTTTGTAGCAGAACCAGCTCATGTTTTGGAGCTTACTACCGTAGTCCATCTCCCGAGAATCTCGCAACGTCATCTCGTCGATTTGTGTTGCAAACTTTCATTTCTCTTTCTGGGCTTGATGAGTCTGGAATGTCCTGACACCAACCAGATCTGAATCTCAGGCAGATATGATGGTTGGAACGTTCTTCCAAGAACTATACTAATGGTCTCTCTGTAAACCGGTAGGTGGATGTCGTGGCCAACACACCCAGCTGGAAGACCTATTATTGTAGTATCTTGATTGTGAAAGTTGGCCACCTCCCCATAAGGATTTCATAGGATTTGCTTCCGTAGTTTTCCTTATGGATTCTTGTGCTTCTGAAGTCCGACCTTTACTTGATGGCCATGTTGAGTTTTTTTTTAAGCATGACAATGGTATCTATAACATCAAGGAGAACATTAGAAGCGGGGTGCTAAATGTCTCTCGGTCGATCATCCAGATTTCGTTCCCTTGGCCTCGCTGAGGTGAAATCTGGGAAAGGGGTGTCTTTCTATGCATCTGCATTGTCCATCACTATTCGTCAAGATAGTAAGATGTGTTGCCAGGATCCTCGACGCGGATGTTGGTAGAACCTTGATGAATATGGAAATGCTCAAGTTCTGGAGAGCACGCGCAAGCAATCATCCCTTGCGTTGTCTTCAACAAGGTAGTTCACATCATCCATTCTAAACTGAGTGTGTCGTCCTCTCGAACTCCATCAAACGAATGTTTGTAAATTGCCTTAGGCTGGTATAAAGAGTTTCAATGATCTCCGAATCAAAAGTAATTCTTTTTGCCACTTAAGGGAAAAGTTCTACGAGTCACCTCCCCAAGGTGCCCCATTTCGTAATCATGGAAAACTCCCTCGCTACTTTGAACCTTCGTCATCTGTTTTTTTTCCATCATCCCTGATGTTTTTTTTCTGTCTCAACTCAAGAGATGTTCTTACGTCTCACTTCATGAACTGATCTTGAGTTGCTCGATCTTCAGGGATCAAATCCGGTAGGGTTTCCCTCTCTTTCTGTTGTCGTGTCGAGTGAAGATCTCGAAGGCAAAGATGTCAAGACCAAGATGATGGAATGAATCAACATCTTCGAGAAGGACAATTGGATCAAGAAGATTGTGTTAGCTTGTGTCCCTCTGTCTTCTTGCCTCACGACTTGAATCTCGGGACGAGATTCTTGTTTAGTAGGGGTGAGTTGTCACAGCCCTAGAATTTGATTGTAATTAGTTGCACAAGCATCCATGCATCATGTCTAAATTTCTTTGAAAGTTGAAATGGGGATGTTGAAACCCTAGCACTAAATGAATTCAACTAGGTTCAAATAAACAATATTTTCCATGAACCCAAAATGCCCTTTGAAAATGTTCATGATTTTTGATAAAGGTGAAAACCTCTACCAAAAATGATGCCAATATTTTTAGGCCATTCTGGATTTTTGAATAACCCATATTGTATTTGAATTGGGGCATTTAAATACTAGTAATATTTTTAAATGCTCCAACAATTCTGAAAATAGTTAAGGGCCTCTGTAATAATTCATTTAATGCCCACAATTATTTTCAGGATTTATTAAAATGATTTGGGCTATAAACTAAATCAAAACAAAATAACAAAAATAGAAAACAAAAATAGAAAGAAGTAGAAAGGATAGAATCTCACCTGGGCCACTTACCTGGCGGCCCATCTGAACTGGCCCAGCTGACTGGCGCTGCCAGTCGTCGTCTCCACCGCTCCAGAAGGACGCCGAGCGTGTGCTCGCCGTGCGCACACACGCGCCCGTGCCACATCCCGCTTCCGCCGCTTCTGGAGCCAGCCCCGAGTGCCACGCACTCCCCCTCGCCCCCTGCACCTCTCCTCTCTCCCCTGGATCCCAACCCCTCCTCTGCTCCCCTCTCGCGCGCACCACCGAGCAAAGCTCGTCGCCGCTCGTCGTCGTTGTCGTGGCCACCAGCATCCCCACGCCCAGCCAGCGCCCCACGAGCTCCGCCTCGACTCCGTAGAGCCGCACGCCAAAGCACGCGACCCCGGGAGGCCAGCAACGTCGCCATCGCCGTCGTCTTCCACCTCGGGCTCCGGCCACCATCGTCGTCGATCCGCCACGCGCAGGACGTCCCCGAGCCCGCTAACCATCCCTACGGCACCCCTGTGAGCTCCGCCACCGTTTCCCCCTCTTCCCCGCTTCATTTGATCGCCGTAGCCGTCGCCCCCTTGATGACCGAACTGCGGCGCCGCCGAGCTCGCCGGCGACGAGGCACCGGTGACCAAATGGTCCCGTGCATATGCCCGTTGGCCTTGCGAGCTCTTGTAGAGCCCGTAGGTACTAACTGCTAGCTTCTCCGCGCGCTGCATCGTCGGTTCCGTCGACGTCCGAGCTCCGGTCGCCGCTGACCTCGACGCCGTCGTCGTTTCCGGCCGCCCCAGCAGGTGCCGCTTGCACCGTTGGATGCGCGCGTTCTCCAGCAACGCGTAGATGCCCTCCACCGCGATTTTAGCCACCGGAGGAGCAACCCCGCAGCGCTTCGCCGCGTTTGCCGTCGCCGGCGTCAAGCCGCCGGTGGTGTTGACCGTTTTGACCGGGGGTTTGACCACCCCAGGTCGTCTGACATGTGGGCCCCGCCCCTGACTAGTTAGTTTAGGACTAATCACCCCCTGCTGACGTGGACGTTGACCGGTCCCACCTGTCAGCCACACTAGCCAGCTCTGTGCCACTAACGTGTGGACCCCACACGTCAGGTTTGACCTGGAGGCGCCCAGTTGACCTGCTGACATCAGGGTGATGTCATGCTGACGCAGTATTATATTTTCTGGATTTATTCTTATTCAGGAAAATCCAGAAATTTGCCTAAACTTCTAAAAATCATAGTAATTCAACCGTAGCTCAGATTCAAATAATTTATATATGAAAAATGATCAGAAAAATCCCATCTATCCATCTGTACCATTTTCATGCATGTTAGAACAACTTTTGTTCACTGTTTAGTTCAAACCAATTGAATGGCATTTAAATAACCACATGTGGAGTTTGAATTTGAACCTAGGGTTCAAATCAACTCCATTTAACATGTTGCTAGTTGCATTAGCTCAAACCACAACATATTGCCATGTCATGATCATGCATCATAATTGTTGCATTGCATTGATTGTGTTCCTCTTTGTTGCCGGTATTGTCCCCTCTCGATAGACGTGGATCCGACGACGTGATCGATGACACCGATGAAGAACTATAATATCTTCAGAAGTGCCAGGCAAGCAAAACCCCCTTGTTCATTCCGATACAATCCCACTCTCTCGCTCCTGCTCTCTTTTATTGCATTAGGACAACAACGATTCATGTGTTACTTGCTGCGGTAGCTGAACCCCTTTATCCTTTGCATGACCTGTCATTCCACAGTAAATAGATGAAACCCACTAGCATGAGTAGGAGTTGTTTGAGCCCTGTTGTGCCTACTCATTCATGCTTGTTGTCATGCCTGCTACTGCTTAGAGTTGAGTCGAGTCTGATTCATCGGGAATGAATTGGAATGTGGTGAACATGTCCTACTGTTGAGAGCTAAGTGTGTGAACACGATTTGGTAAAGGTAGCGGTGAGAGGCCATGTAGGAGTACATGGTGGGTTGTCTCATTGCAGCCGTCCTCAGGAACTGAGTTCTGTGTTTGTGATCCATGAACAGTTACTACCACACATTGGAATGCTTAAGTGCCCCTCTCGACTTATTAATCCACTTGATCTCTGTTCAGGAGTTGCAACTAGTTTCTGGTGTTTGTAGGTAGTGTTAGTAGTCTACCAAGTGGCACCCGGTACAGGTGGGCTTGGGACAGACTAGGCACAGTGGCACGGTGTACCAAGTGGCACCCGGTTGGTGGGCTTGGGAACCCTGCTCACATCATTTGGGGCCGTGAGCGACACCCCGGCCGGATCTCCTTGCGGATGGAACCCGAATAGGCGATAAACCTGGATAAGAGACTTGTGTGATTAGTCAGGTCGTGGCCGACTCCCTCGCCCGGCTTCCGCTTGAAGGTTGCCGAGGTACATGACGTGTACAGGGCGATAAGTGGCGAGAGTGTGTGTGAAGAAGTACACCCCTGCAGGGTTATCATTATCTATTCGAATAGCCGGATTCCTCGGATATGGAAACTTGGACCCCTTGCATAGTTCATAGACAAGTGAAAGTGGATACTCTAAAATGCGCAAGATAAGCGTGAGTGCTATGGACGGCGTTCTCGTAGGGAGACGGGAGTGGATCCATAGTGATGTATTGATATGGTGAATATGTGGACTCGTGTGCGCCACCTCAAAAGAGTTACTTGCAATCGTAGTTCAGGATAGCCACCGAGTCAAAGCTGGCTTGCTGCAGTTAAACTCCACTACCCCCTTTTGATACTGATGCATAAGTAGTTAGTTCTGATGTAAGTCTTGCTGAGTACGTTTGTACTCACGTTTGCCTATTTTATGTTTTTGCAGAGAGACGTCAGTCTCGCTAGTAGTTCCGTGTGGACTTCAACGTTTAGCTTGTTACCTCAGCTACAATCTTGTGCCCCCGGCAGGATCTAGTGGATAGTCAGGCTTCTCAGCCTTTTTCATTTGTAGATGTCTGTACTCAGACATGTTTAGCTTCCGCATGTGCTTTGCCTTGTATGCTCTGAATGTTGGGTCATGAGACCCATGTTTGTAATGTCTCGCTCCTCGGAGCCTAATGAATAAATACTTTGAGTCGTAGAGTCTTGTTGTGATGCCATGTTGTATTTACACATATCGAGCATATTGTGTGTATGATTGAAATGCTTGGTATGTGTGGGATCCGACTATCTAGTTGTTTATCCTTGGCAACCTATCATATGGGGAAATGTAGTCTAGTGCTTCTGAGCGATAGTAGTCCGCTACATCCCGGTTCACCGGAGTCCTGCTAGCCCAGCACTACTGCTCAGGACGCTTGACTGGCCGGCATGTGTTTCACTTCGTTCTTGTGTCTGTCCCTTCGGGGAAATGTCACGCGGTGACATCCGGAGTCCTGCCTAGCCTGCTACAGCCCGGGTTACCGGAGTCCTGTTAGCCCAGTGCTACAGCCCGGATTCACACGCTGATGACCGACATGCTCGATGTGATTCATGTATGCCTGTCCTCATGGGTTAGCGCCGCTTTGGGTTCACGACTAGCCATGTCGGCCCGGGTTCTTTGTCATATGGATGCTAGCGACACTATCATATACGTGAGCCAAAAGGCGCAAACGGTCCCGGGCCAGGTAAGGTGGCACCCGTGGAATACCGTGCGTGAGGCCGCAAAGTGATATGATGTGTTACATGCTAGATCGGTGTGACTTAGGATCGGGGTCCTGACAATAGACATAGGAACGACGTGAAACACATGCCGGCCAGTCAAGTGTTCCAAGCAGTAGTGCTGGGCTAGCAGGACTCCGGTGAACCGGGCTGTAGCGGACTACTATCGCTCAGAAGCACTAGACTTACATTTCCCCATATGAAAGGCTGCCAAGGATAAACAACTAGATAGTCGGATCCCACTCATACCAAGCATTTCAATCATACACACAATATGCCCGATATGAGTAAATACAACATGGCATCACAACAAAACTCTACAACTCAAGTACTTTATTTAGAAGGCTCCGAGGAGCCATACATATCATCCATACAGATAGGGGTCACATGACCCAACACTCAAGTCATACAAGCATACAAGCACATGCGGAAGCAAAGTAGTCTGAGTACAGACACTAGAAAGAAAGAAGGCTTGACGAAGCCTGTCTATCTACATCGACCCTTCACAAGTCTTGGATCACCACCTGGGTGATAAGTCACTCGTCAACGTCGAGGTCTACATAGAACCCATCAGAGGGGTTGGTGCAGTCGTCTGAAAAACATGATTAAAGCAACATGAGTACGGAGGTACTCAGCAAGTCTTACAACAGGAACCTACTATACATGCACATTCTCAAGAAGGTAGTGGGGTTATTGCAGCAAGCCAGCTTTGACTCTTGGCTAAGCTATCCTACGATAGACACCACTTGTAAATCATTTGTCGCACACGAGTCCACTATCACCATCACAATACTCCACCGTGGATCCTCTCTCGCCATCCTACGAGAGGGCCATCCGCGGTACTCACACTTATCTTGAGATTTTTAGTAGTATCCATTTAACATGTCTATGAACTGTATAGGTGACCAAGTAGTCCTTTACCGCGGACGCGGCTATTCGGATAGATTTATACCCTGCAGGGGTGTACTTCTTCACACACGCTCTCACCACTTACCGCCGTTTACACGACATGTACTCGGCAACCTTCAAGCGGAAGCCCAGCGAGGGTGTCGGCCACGGCCTACCTAAACACTCAAGTCTCTAGTCCAGGTTTATCGCCTATTCGGGTTCCATCCGCAGGGAGTCCGGCCGAGGTTTCCACTAACGGCCCCGAACGATGTGAACAGGGTTCCGAGACACCAAACGGGCGTCCGGCTGGCCCGGCCACGTGCCTACCGCAACACAGCCCACCCCGACGGTCAGCGCTGCGTGCGGCCCCCAGCATACTACAAACACCAGAAACTACTTTGCAACTCCTAGACAGAGGACAAGCGTGATCAAGAAGCCGAGAGGGTCCATTGGTTTCGGGCCCAATGCGTGGTAGTAGCTGAGTCTTAAATCACACACACAGATCTCAGTTCTTAAGGACGGCTTCAATGAAACAACCCACCATGTACTCCTACATGGCCTCTCATCGATTCCTTTACCAAATCGTGTTCAACACTTCACTCTTGTCACCGACACAACCTTTCACTCCAGTTCATCATCCCGATGAGCCAGACCTGACACAACTCTAAGCATAGCAAGCATAGCATGGTAGGAACACACACACATATATTGGCTCAATCAACTCCTACACATGCTAGTGGGTTTGATCTAGTTACTGTGGCAATGACAGGTCATGCAAAGGAAGTGGGTTCAACTACCGCAACACACAGCAGTTTGAAATGCGTTGTCTTAATGCAGTAAACAAGGGCAGAAGCGAGAACATGGGTTTGTATCGGAATGATCAATGGGTTGCTTGCCTGATGGGGTAGTAGTGGGATACTGCCCTTCAGTTGGATACTCGTGGATATCCTCGGAGGCAGAACCTACCACGAAGAACACATCGGAACACAATCAACACATGACGATATGCAACAATATGATGCGTGCTATGACATGGCAATATGGATGTGTCTTGGTCTAATGCAAGCTAAACAGAAGGGTAAGTGCTTATTTGAACCAAAGGTTCAATTGTTAGCTCATTTAACATGTCCAAATTAGTGCATCACCTTGTAATGCCTAAACATTGGGTTTAGCTTGTTCTGACATGCATGAAACCAGCACCAATGGATAGCTTGGATTTTCCTGATCATTTTTCATATATAGAACTTTGCATTTGGAGCTACAGATTAATTTCTATGATTTTTTGAAGTTTGGACTAATTTCTGGATTTTCCTGTACAAAAATAAATCCAGTAATTAATTTACTGTGTCAGCATGACGTTAGTGTGACGTCAGGGGTCAATGGGGGCGTCCAGGTCAAACTGACCAGTGGGACCCGCATGTCAGTAGTTAGTTTAACTAATTAATTTTAATTAGAACTAATCTAATTAGTTAACAGGGGGGCCCCACCTGTCATTGACTCAGGGGAGTCAACGAGGGCCCACCCGTGGTCAAAGTCAGGTCGGCTGCACCGGCGTTTAGCCGCCGGCGAGCCCGACACGGCGGCGGAAATGGTTTTGGCCGTTCCGGTCTCCAAATGAGGCGCGGAAGGCATCTAAGTGGAGCTGGGGATGAACCGCAGCTCTTGGTGGAGTTGGTTGGGGTCAGGGTGGCCGGAGTCGGCGCCGGCGACGACCTAGGCGGCCGCCGGAGTTCGGTTGGAGGCGAACTCGAGCTAGGGGGTGCAGTGAGGTGCGGGGAGTGCACGGTTGGACCCAACGCAGCGTGGTGAGTGCGATGGACACCGAGAGGTGGCCGGAGGATGGCCGGGAGCACGTCGGCGACGAGATCCGCGGCGGTGCGTGCGGGTGATCTTCGTGCGGTGGCTACACGGCTCGAGGGCGAGAGAGGAAGGGTAGGAGGGGTAGCTAGGCTCACAGAGCACTCGTAGAGGCCACCGGCGGGGTCGGGGACGAGCTGATGCGGCGACGACGTTGAAGGGGATCTCCGGCGATGGTGGACTCGGGCGAGGTCGGTGCGGTGGCTTCGGGGCACGCGAGCGCTCGGGGTTCGGCTTGCTCGAAGAAGAGGAGGGTGGTGGAGCTCCTGGACACGGTGGCGCGGCATGGGGTTGACGGAGAGTGCGTCTACGGCGTAGGTGCGGCGGCGGTGGCGTCGGCCATGGCGAAGGGGAGCGAGGGAGGCGAGGCAGGGGCGAATGGGCATGTCCAGGGGCTCGGGGCAGCGACGTGGAACACGTCCAGGGCAGCGGGGCGGCGAGAAGGTGAAGCAGGGCGGCGGGCAGCTGCGTGGCGCACGCTGGTGCCGCCGTCGAACACCTGCCTGCCTGCCTGGCCGAGCCAAGCAGCTCGCTGGCACGGCAGCTGGGCTGGGCCGGCAGGTGGGCCGGTTAGTAGGCGCCAGGTAAGTTTTTCCATTTTGTTTCCTTTTTCTATTTTTTTCTGTGACTTTGTGGACTTATTAAAAATACTAAAACAACTCCTAAAATCACCAACTTCATCTGGTCCTTAGTTGGAGTATTTCCAGCAAGGAACATTTTGGTTTGGAAATATTTGAGCATTTGAAATATTTTATAAATTTTAAATGCCCAAATTCAAATACTTATGCATTAATTCAATGACCTTCTGTTGACCTAGAAATATATGCACCATTTTTGCCAGAGGTTTTAACCCAAGACAAAGAGGGTGAACATTTTAGAAGGGCATTTCAGGTTCATTGAAAATATTTTTAGTAAACCCTAGTTGATTTCAGGAGGGGTGCTGGGGGTTCTGCCTTCCCCATTTCAAATTTCTTTCAAAAGTAAACATGATGCACACTCTAATGCATGAGCTAGCTAGGATGTGACAAAGTGGATGGCACTGTAGCACGTCATATCACTCAAACTAGCCCGCCTAACGCGCGGGAAAGCACCGCCCTCGTCATTTTGTTCTGGATTTCTATCAATCGATCACACGAAAATGTTACGCCTTGCAAGTTCAAAAGGAAAAGGCGGCACACTTACAACTCGTACGCGTCGCGTTCACGTCGCACCCCCGACAGTCCGGCTCGCACGCCGCTCACCAGAGGGGACATGCGTTGTCTTGCATTTTCACTAACATGTGGGACTGCAATTGAATAAACCTTCGATAGACAAAATCTAATCGCTCGGCGGGCGTCGACTGAGAGGAGACAGACGGGGGAGGGAGAAGAGATCGCCCACCCGCCGTGTACGGACTCCATGAAATATGTGGTGACAATGTGAGGTGGGCCATGCGGGAGTCCGCACTGCTTCCAAGCCCGCTTCTTACCGCCCTGGCCCACCAGAACCCCTCCCCCATCCCACCACCTCCCCGTGCGCGCTCCCCCCTCAGTGGCCAGCTGCCCGCATTCATAGCAAGTAGTACCAGTAAAATTCTGGGCTATAAAGGGCATGTACAATGGTTGATAAGATAGTCTTATCATAAGTCTTGCATGTAATTTAGAGATGAAAAAAAAACATGTGTACAATGGATCATCTCTTAGCCTTATCTTCAATAACTAGTTATTCCTGAAAACAAGGCGAAACATATTGTGCTAAGAGATCATCTCTTGTCTTCTCGACAAGCCCGCTTATGTGGAGGAGAGAGATTCATTGACAAATTCACAGAGTGGGATCTGTAGGACCCCGTCTCTACACGTGCTCCTAGGTATAAAAAAACTAATTCTAAAAATAGAGGCATAAAAAATTGTGTCTAAAAAAAGAAAGGTAAAAAACATTTGAGAGGAAATAGATAGAGAGAGAGTGATAAAAGTTGTAACCTTATAGTCAACACTATGGTAGTATTACATGAGGAAGGAGGGAGTGGTGCACATGCCAAGTTCACTGGGCTGCCATGTTTCACACTCCTCCGTCGTAACAGTGAAGACAATAGGTTTCATCAAAAATAAACAACGAATACTCATTGCTCATCTACTATATCGGAAAGAATACTTTCATTTGCTGACATGTGGGACGTCGACCATCCTGGTCCACCTGCCATGCACAAAATTATCCTGGTCCATCTGCCATGCACAAAGTTAGTCGGACGAAGGAACCATCATGACTTCGTTGAATTCCGCTTTTTGATGAAAACTTATTCTAACCGCAGTACTGCTACCACACGCGAAGACTGGATGGCACTGTACCACGTCATATCACTAAAACCCACTAGGCCAAACTAGCCCGCCTAGGATTTGTACTCCCTCCGTTTCAAAGTTAGTAGTACAAAGTTGACTCATCTATTTTGGAATGGAGGGGCGTCTCTGTACTGCTATGATTTTGTGTTGTACGTCTCTGTACTTTTGCTACGATTTTTCCTACCCTATGAACCAAATGAGTCTTGAATGTATCCATGTCGACTATTGTCTGATCGATCGCTAAGCCTACAATTTTAGGAGCTTGGGCTATTGGCCGGTCGATGACGGATCAGTATAAGCGTACCACGAGCTCATCAGCCCCAACATTTCTCTTCGGTGAGTGTTTTGCAAGTACTATAGCTTGCACAGTAGCTAGCCTACTAACACCAAGGATCATCAAATAAGCCCTGCTGATATGATAAACAGTTCAAACTTACATCTAAGCATGCCATATATTACATCAAAAGCTGGTGAGGATACATCTGTTTCCATAACTCGGAGAGGGTTTGCATGATTCACTATAAAACAAAAGTAGCAAGTACCGCCCACACAAGACAGTGCACTAGCCCTAAGATGGTTTGATAACACGCATCGTTCTGGTAATTAAACACAGGGCAATGCAAACTACCCTAAAGGATTAGCGCGACCAACTATTTCTTGTCATCAATCTCTTGGGCAATGACCACAGCACGAACAGCGGCATGGGAATCGATCTCTGGGGCGATGTCCACAGGACTGACCATGACAACGGAATCGATCTCTGGGCGATGTCCACATGATGGACAACGACATCGGAATCGATCTCCAGGGCGATGCCAATAGGACGGACCGAGACATCGAAAACGATCTGTGGGGCGTTGTCCACAGGACGAGCCGCGACATCGGAATCATCAAGGACGTCCACCAGCACCTGCACAACCCTAACATATTAACAAACACATTGCAAATAATAAAAAACCACAACTTTCGGTAATAAGCCATTATGTTTTACCTTGTGCAGCTCACCGGGGGATCCCATCCCTCTGGGGCCATCTCCTCGTCCTCAATGGGGGCCATCACCTTGCCAGGGGAATACTGCTTCTCAACGGCGACTATCTCCTCAAACTCGGCCTTGAGCCTCGCATAGGTGGCCACCAGAGTTTCTGGGGTAGGCACGGTGGGGCCCTTGCTGTTCTTCCAACTTTCTTTGAGGAGTTCGTCCGCCAATGTTGTCAACTCTTTGGGTAGTGCTTGTTTCTTGGAGTTCTTCGTCTCCATGGGTTGGCCCGCCAACATGGTCAACTCGTTGGTCGGTGCTCGCTTCCTGGAGATCACTGTCTCCAGTGGGTTGTCCACCGGCAACTCTTTGACTAGTGCACCAGGATCCATCAATGAACTGACAAACAAAAAGAAATTGAAACGAAAACACAATATTAATGAAAACGGGAAAAGAATAAGCTGTGAGAATCGGTCAGTGCTTCGCAAAAAGAAGATTCTTGGAATGAAAATATAGTAGCATCACTGATTCGCCCACCTTTCCTTCGTCGGTACAGAAGAAAAATGGCAGAAGTGAGTAGCCTGGAGTGAGGTTTTCTTCAAGAAAGGGGAGAAAGGGCTTCAACGAGCGTTCCAGTGAAATGATGGTTGCTTTGTCCAGCCCAACTTTGAGGCCACTTTACCACTGCTGGTAAAGGTGTGGGTTTTGTGATATGACGAGTCATGACGGCCACACCGGGGTGACCGGTGAGTTTCGACTGTAGCACCTCACTGTGATTTGGTGAATGGCACGCGGGCAGTAACGTGCCGTCAAATCGCATAGCTCGACCTTTCAAGCAATAAGTAAGTTGAATCTGCTACTCCATCACCCTCCTCGCCCCTCTGTCAAACCGCCTACATGAAAACTATCGCGCGTACTGCCCGGAAAAGCCCTGCCCTCAACTTTTAAATACGCAAAAATAGTTCGAGCTTGTTTGTTCTATATAAATACTAGTATTGTATGTTTATTCACCCGTGGGGTTGTTCAATGAATGGAGGGCCGGGGAGCACAAGTGAACAATACTACTACTAGTAGTAGTAAGTAGGAGTCGTACAGGTAGTCACCTTAAATAGAGAGTTTCTTTTCTTTAATGCCACGTACACAAATTGATATGCTTCTTGTGGAGAGAAAAAGATAATTACTCCACTATATATGTACGCAGGGGCCTGAGCGCTTGCTTTACTAGGGTTGCTCTCTTCATTCTCTCATCCTCTCCAGATATAAACAAGACAGCGGTAGCCATATTTTCTCTCTGCTCACCGCTGGTCACAGATCTGGCCGGATCCCTTCGGCTGGTGTGTGTAGAGGACTAGGTGCATCGTTCACACGGTCATCACCATCGAGGGAGGAAACCCACAGCTACCGGAGGGGCCTGATCCTTTGCCCGTGTCGTTCTCTCTGACACAGTGCCGGCTCGGAGGTCCTCCGACCCTTCTTCCTCCCTGTCGTATTGTTCGCAGATCCGACCTGCCACCGTCGACATCCCGACGACCCTCAGGTATAAGTTCTTCAAAATCAGCCTTGCTCTACTGCCCCAGCGCCACGTGTCTGCATGTGCATCTTTTTCTACTCCCATCAGCTCTTGCAAAGCCACCTAATTTTTTAGTATTATTAGAGGTAAAGCTACTTCATGCATTCGAATCTAGGGCTTTGTTAAAACAACGAAGAAAGGGGGGAAAGTTGTAGCATGAATCTATGACTTGATTCAAAGAGGAAATAATATGGTGAAAGTAGTAGAGACCGGATACCCAACCGGTCTCTTGGTTGAAAAGGGAAATAATGGGAAAACGTAGTACAAACTGGATAAGGAACAAATCTATTATTGGTTGAAAAAAGGTTAGAAAGTGGCGGCTGGTGGACAAGTCAACAGAGTATGTCCAGGATTAGATTTGTTGCCCTCACATAGTAAAAGGTCTCCAGGATTAGAATTGCTGCCCTCACATAGTAAAAGGTCTCATGATTAGATTTGCTGCCCTCACATAGTAAAAGGTATCCAGGATTAGATTTGCTGGCCTCACATAGTAAAAGGTCTCCAGGATTAGATTTGCTGCCCTCACATAGTACAAGGTCTCCAGGATTAGGTTTGCTACCCTCACATAGTAAAAGGTCTCTAGGATTAGATTTGCTGCCCTCACATCGCATGAACAAACTCGGCATCACCACTTTATGCCTCCTTGTAGGTACATTGTGCTGATGCGTTCACTATCACATGTCCTTATACCAACCTTGTGCTATTGTTAATGTAAGGGCGCATGTAAAATGAAGCGATCACACTATTACCTTAGGGACATGTCTAACCAGTGTTATTGTTAATCTAATGCCTCCAGTGATAAGATGCAATTAAACTGTGTTACAAATGGCACTCCTGTTGTTTTCCCCAGTTTGATAAGTAAGTTGCTCCTTTACGCTGCTAAGTGTCCTGGTGTCCCCACGGTCCCATGCCCTTAAACGAACTCTTTAGCTGCTGTTGATTTACTATATCTGGTAAACAAGGAATGCCACCATTAAAGTAATCCCATATTTGAGGAATCTCATTGTTGATCGTAATGCTTCTGTTAACATGAAGCATTGCTGACGTTTAAAATTTCTACTATCCTTGCGTGATTGCCATGAACATAATTAAGATGCTTCTTTTCGTTTCGTATATGTTTTGTATATTCTTACTGACCAGCAACTGTTTACTTTCTATCTTTTTGTGCAGATAGGGATATCCATTTCACCTTGTTGCTATTGTGACCTTTTGGTGAACTGCACAAAACACTTTTTTTGGAATGAGTGTCTTGTGCAGTTCAACTAAAATGTCACGTGGGCAACATCTCTCAATTTTGGTGGAACTGCACAAAATGGTGATTGGAGTTTCCAAAATCTCCGTCAAGTTCTGCTGGTAATCTCGTGCAGCATTTTATTAGCCTTTGCAAGATGAGCCATCACTGTCACCACAATGGCACTTTATTTTAGTGGAACTGCACAAAAGGATAAGAAAATTATAGTTGCACCTTACATGAGCCGGACACCCAACCTTAATGTTCCTCAATTTTAGTGCAACTAATAAAGAAGAACCTGCCAGCTCACGAGAGCAAGTACTTCTTGCTAGCTGAATGATGCAATCTTTGCTTCATTTCAGGTGATCTAGAGAAAAAGGCGCATGAATTGAATCATGGAACTGTAGGCAGGCCTCATCCGAGTGGAGCTGCATGTTGAGTTCAAGGAGGCCACTTTTTAAGTGAAATCATGCTCTTCTTGTTCGTGCTGTGCAAACAAGAATACTCAACTACAGATGTTGTGACGGTCAAGAGCATTCGCCAAGTTCTTTGATTGTATGACATGGCTAGCCAAGATGGATTTAATCCCGATATTCACTTTATCAAAAGCCTCTAATGGGTTGGTTCTCAATCTTGCAAGCTAGGAATCAATGAGATGTGTAGGCATCTTTGTTGTACTTATTATTTGGATCTTATTTGTTGGTTCTAAATCTTGCAAGCTGGGAAACATGGCATGATGATGCAGAGGACAACAACCATAACAAACAGTTCAAACTTGATAGTATTATCTTTGTGAAAGTGTGACAAATGTGTTGATCGTGTGCGTCCTGAGAATAATAATTCTAATTGTTGTGCATGTTGATCCTGTGGCACTGATAGAACGAGCCAATGCATTGCTTGTTTTAAGTATAAATTTCTATTGAAGCTAAATAAATTTAAGTAAAGTGACCACTAACTCCTGTTATTACAGTACCAATACAGACCCGCTCATGAACCGACGTGTGGCCAGAGTAGGTTTCTTAATGGAGGCGTTTGAATGCGCCAAGGGTGCATCTTCTATTGGGCGTGCAGCAGACAAGGGAGGGGTAGTAACTGTTGTCGCCTGTACACACTCAGTTTACTGTTGAATCCAGTTCCCCAAGAGCTGAAAAACAAACTGCTACGGCCGCCTACACACTCGTTCACTTGAAGAGACTCCAATGGTGATCCAGGGGTGAGCCTGCTGGATATGGATTTCAGCAAGGAGTTCCCCTTTGAGTTCGCCATTAAGTCCTATGGCTGCACCAAGTTGAATGTGATGTATGCCAACGATCCGAACTTGGTGAAGCTCTGCCTCGCTGAGTTCAAGCAGTACCTACAGGACGAGAAAGCACAAGGTTGCAGGACTAGACCTTGTGCCCATCCATTCGTCTCCTAACAGGGACCAGCGGATCGTCGTTGTCCAGGTATGTGTGCGGGACGAGGTTCTCATCTACCACTTCTATAGGGCCATCAGAGGTTCTGTAGCATTCGCCCGTTTCATCGGCAGCGCCGACTGCACCTTCGCTATGGTGGAGAGAAGGAAGAATGCGGCGATTTAGCCATCTGGTGCAACAAGCTTGTCGACATCCAGAAGCAATACAAGATATTCAGCAACGGGCAGGAGAAGGACTCCGTGGTTGACCTCACCGAGACCATCATCGACCCCTAATACGCTAACATGAAAGAAGACAACGATACCGAGGACCTGAACACGTGGGACAACGACGTGGCCAAGGACGCATACGCATGCTACGACATGTACAGGCATATCTTGGACATGAGGGCGTGTCTGCTTCCCGTAACCGACGAGTACACGGACAACCACAACGTCATGATCAAGCATGCCAGGAAGGTCTAGATGTTGTACTTTATCTGTTTATAAGCACCTTTATCATCTGAGTGTTTCATGCATTAGCCTATGTGTCGTAATTATCTGTTTTGTCCGAAATATTTCTTTTAAGAACCCATTAACCTGTTTGCTTTTTTTAGTGGCAATTTCCTTATGTATGTAACTAGTTCACTTGTCTGTTAAAAAAACTAGTTCACTCGGCTGCCGTGCTTTGAATCTCCTTCCTCCCAACATATTCCCCTCCTCATGTGGACCCAGCAAGTCTCGTACACAGACATATGGGACCAACCACCTATCCATTTGTATTTCCTTATTTTGTTCAATCTTTCGTCCTCTTCCTATACAGCGGCTGGCCATCATATCCCATGGCGTTGGCCAGGCCATCCCTCTACTACCACACATTGTCCGGCGGCGGCAGCTCCACCGGCCCACCCTGCACCCGAACAAGTCAACCCTCATAGTCCCCTCCGCCTGCGTCTTCCCCCGCTCCGGTTCATTTGGTCCGAGGTCTCGATGTCGTCCTCCACCTTGGTGCTCTAGCCACGGCGCCGCTGTCTGTCGTTCCCAACATGGTAAGCAAAACAAGAGGAATTGGGAGACAACTGTTCGTCGAGAGGCTGACAGTCCCGGGCCCACCAGGTCCATGGCCTAGGTTTTGTTGTTTAACATGGGCAGCCCACGACCTGTTTCAACTTTTTTGGATCCAGCAGGTATCAAGCGGCCTCTGGGCCTCCCAACCTAGCTTGTCTATAACATCAGTAGCCCAAGTTATGTTTGTCTTTTCAAGACGACGCACAACTTAGTTCTATTTTTCTATAAGAATGCAAAACTGAACCTATATTTATATCTTATTTTATTACACACACAGATATATATATATAAATATATATATGTTAGAAACAACATAAGTTTCTATTAAACCTGTCGTTCGTCCTACCATTTTATAGACCTTCCCACTTCCTTCATTTTTCGTTTTCATTAATCCTATATCTGAATTTTCTCCCACTTTCTTTTTCGATGTAAACTGAGTTTTCTCCCAGTACTTTTCCCTAGAACCAACTCAACTGTCCCATGTCTAGCCAAAAAAATAATAATACCCCACGTACTATTAACTCATCAAATTTAAATGATATTTTATTTCATAAGTTGAAAGTTCTTACAAAATAATAATAATAATTGTTTATATATAATTTGACAAGTTAACTCCTAGTGATTGCGTACATATGCTTGCAAAGATTTTACTGACCAATGCAGTAATAGACGTGCAATCATGTGTTTATGTTTTTATAACATTTCTCCGTCTAGCCCAACATGATATTTACACCCAGCCCAGCAAGTCCTTGGATTTCGGGAAAAAGGCAAATGGGCTTTAAATTCTACCATATACATAAACGGGCTGCATAGATGCTGCATCATTGTTTCACCCAGCCCACCAAATGGACTAAAAGACCATTGGACTGGCTGACATGTGGGCCAGTAGGTCGAAGCCTAAGAAGGCGTTGGATTTACATCCAACGGCCGACATTCTTCTTCAATCTCTTGTCTTCTTCCCCCAGCGCTGACGGGACCGCCTGCTCCAGCCTCCGGCGTCGAGCGGCATTGTTTTGCGCTCCTCAGCGAAACGCTACCCCGCCGACGTCTAGGCCATCCCTCCACTCTGCACCTCCTGTTCTTCTCTGCCAAGTGTAGGCCCACCCCGCACCCGAACCAGTCAAGTTTCCCACTCCTCTCCGTCTGCGACTCCACTGCCGCATCTTCCCCATCTCCGGGTCGTTCCAGTCTGGGGCCTCGTCGTCGTCCACCGCCTCGGTGCACTCGGCGCGGCGTGGGCAACATACGAGACTCATCAGAAGATGACTGTACGTGGAGAGCCTGACGGCTGGGACGCACAAGGTCCATGGTCGCACGCAAGGAAAGTTCCTCCTTATTACACACTGTATGTGGACTGTACATGGGAACGGCTTCTGTATTTCGCGAGAAAAATGTTCCCCCGCTGACAGGTTGGACCCACCAGCTATATCTTCGCACGCAAGGAAGGACTCCTTATTACGCACAAAAAATGAATACCCCCCTGCTACCTGGGACCCACCATAGTGGGTGGCTGAATTGTGGGCCTACTAAGTTGACGGGGCCGGAGGGCTTTGTCAACTTAGTCAATATGAACTATTTTAGCTCCAGTGACCGTACGATGTCCATCCTACGGCCATAGTGCTTCTTCAATCTCTAGTCTTCTAGCTCCAGCCGCCCAAAGCAGCGCCGGTCATGCCGCGTGCTCCTGCCTCCCGTGGCCGGCTGTGATGCTGTGGAGGCCTCACCGCCCCCTACTACTCCCACCGCTGTCCAGGGCATCCCTCTACTCACCCACACCCCCTGTTATTCTGCGGCGACAGCAACCTCATGCCACAGCTGAACCAGTGAACCCTCGTACTCCTCTCCGCGTGGGCATCCACTGCCGCGTTTTCCCCGGCTCCGCATCGTCCCCTTCCTAGGCCACGCCGTCTTCCACCACCTTGGTGCTCTCGGTGCGGCGTGCTCAATGTGGTGAACAACCGACTTCCATCGGATGAGTACTGTACGTGGAGAGGCTGACAGCTGGGTCCATGACCGCAGCTGGGTCCACGGCCATAGCCCAGTTTTTTGTGATTTGCCAAGTAAGTCGCTTTGTCAGGCCTGTTGGGCTGCAAATCTTTCAAGACGAGGAGAGCTTCATTCGGCTGGCCGAGAAAATGGCCTATTAGTAATGAGAAATGGGTTGTACATTTTTAAAACACATCAAACCGGCAATTAGCTTCAAATTTCTTTTTTTCATTTCGAGATTTTAAATTGTATTGATTTTTATGCATGGACAATTTGTTGGATTTTATATTGATATGCACTTATTTCTAAAATCAGTTTGAATGTGACTCGAAATTTCGGGATTAAAAACAGTTCGGACCGCACCAAAATATGCAAAATTTCATATAATTTTTTAACCATGGCCACAATATGGGCTGTAATGCTAACAAAAAGAATATGGGCTCAAAAAAACTTAAGAATTAGCAAATGGGCTGTAAATTATTAGAAATAATGGAAGATGAGTTGTATGCTGTTTTCCACAGATTTGAGGCTTTCCTAAGAAAAAGGTTGACGCACAAGCCGTGACTGTTGGTTTTCCATCCAACGGCCGTCGTGCTTCTTCAATCTCTGCTCTTCCTGCTCCAGCCGCTCAAACAAGCGTCGACGGGACTGCTTGCTCCCTCCTCCCCGCGGTCGGCTGTGCTGCCGCGCAGGCCTCACCGCCCCACCGTACTCCCATCGCTGGCCTAGCCATCCCTCTACTCACCCACATCTGTTGTTATTCTCCGGCGACGACAGACGAACCAGTAAAACCTCGTACAATCATACTCCCCTCCACGTGCGAAACAACTGCTGAGTCTTCCCTGCCTCCGTGGCATTCCCTTCCTAGGCCTCGCCATCGTCCACCGCCCTGGTGCTCTCGGCGCGGCCTGGTCAATGTGGTCAACGACCAACATGCATCTGAAGTGGACTGTACGTGGAGAGCCTGACAGCTGGGTCCACGGTCGCACGCAAAGAAATGCCTCCTTATTATGCGCAAAATAATGATTCCTCTACCTGACATCTGGGACCCACCGAAAGGGCCACTGTATTTCGCGAAAAAAAACGTTACCGCCGCTGACAGCTTGGACCCACTAGCTATATCTTCGCACGCAAGGAAGTGCCTCCTTATTACGCACAAAAAAATAAATACTCCCCCTACTAGCTGGGACCCAGTATAGTGGAAGGCTGACTTGTGGGCCTACTTAGTTGACGGGGATGGAGGGCTTTGTCAACTTAGTAAATATGCACGATTCTAGCTCCACTGACCGTACGATGTCCATCCAACAGCCGTAGTGCTTCTTCAACCTCTGGTCTTCTTGCTCCAGCCGCCCAAACTAGTGCCGGCCGTGCCTCGCGCTCCTGCCTCCCGTGGCCGGCTGCGATGCGGCGGAGGCCTCACCGCCCCCTACTACTCCCACCGCTGGCCAGGCCATCCCTCTACTCACCCACACCCCATGTTATTCTACGGCGACGGCAGCCTCACACCGCACCAAACCAGTGAACCCTCATAATCCTCTACGCGTGGGCATGCACTGCCGCGTCTTCCCCGGCTCCGCATCGTCCCCTTCCTGGGCCTTGCCTTCGTCCACCGCCCTGGTGCTCTCGGTGCGGCGTGGTCAACTTGGTCAAGGAACGGCTTCCATCGGACATGGACTATACGTGGAGTGGCTGACAGCTGGGTCCATGGCCGCAGCAAGGAAGTGCCTCCTTATTACGCGCAAAATAATTATTCCTCCACCTAACAGCGGGGACCCACCGGACGGGCCACCATATTTTGCGAAAAAACATTTCCCCCTGACTGCTGGGACCCACCAGCTACATCTTTGCATGCAAGGAAGTGCGTCCGGGCAAAAAATGATTTGCCCCTGACTGCTGGGACCCACCAGCTACATCTTCGCACGCAAGGAAGTGCCTGACAGTCGGGACCCACATGGTCGAAGCGTACGTGGTGTTGCCATTCTGGTCACGAACGTGTACGTACATACTGGTCGATGTAGAGGCGCGCGTGTGTCGTAGTAGAGGCGCGCACGTAGCATGTACACGTACACACATCGGCCACTGTGCAAGAAAGAAAATATGGCCACGTATGTACATACGGGCAGGGTCTCGAACGCCTACTCGCGCATACGTACGGCCAGGGCTCGTGTACATGGCTGAGTCAGAATGGAGAAACTGCGTCGTCATCGTGTTCATGGGGAGCCAACCGGCTGGGTCGGAACGAAATGCGTCATCGTGTTCATTGAGAGGACTTGGATGGAACAACCGATGGAAACGAGGCCTGGAGTACCGCAGAACGGAGGAAACGGCCTTGTGTTCGATCGGCCACGTTCGAAACGGGATCCTATTCATCGAGAGGGGTCTGGCGTACCGCAAAACGGAGGAAATGGACCTCCTATGGTCGAAACGGGGGTCCTGTTGATCGCGAGGGGTGCGGCGTACCGAAAAACGGAGGAAACGGACTTGTGTTGAAGCGCTACGGTCAAAACGGGGGTCCTGTTCATATGGAGGGGTTTGGCGTACCGCAAGACGGGACTCCACGGGATACTGTTCACCTCCACCGTCGACCCCCTCTAGCCTCCATGGGCTACTGTTCATCCATCGTCGACCTCCTCCAGCCTCCACCTGCGACTGTTCATCCACGGGCTCCTGTTCATCCAGCCTCCACCGCGCCCTACTCCACCGGCTGTTGTTCAACCAGCGCTCTCCACGGGCTCCTGTTCAACCACCCCTCCACGGGCTACTGTTTATCCAGCCCTCCACCGTCTACTGTTCTTCCAGCCCTCCACGGGGTGGTCCTGTTCATCCTGCCCTCCACGGGGTCCTGTTCATCCAGCCCCAACCGGCTCGATCGATCGGGGTCCTGTTCATCCAGAGGCAACACCACGGGGTCCTGTTCATCCACCCCCACCGGGAACTATTCATCCAAACCCCCCAGCAACGCTCACTATTCATCCAGAGGCAACATCGATCGGCTTCAGTTAGCAGCAGTAGGGAAGGAATCGCTTGATCGGGTTTAGTTAACAGCCATCGATTGATCGCTCGGGTTCAGTAATGCGTAGCCTGCAGTGCAATCGTTCGGGTTGACGTAGAGCCCAACGCCTCGCACCCACGCGCGTGCGTGTACGAGAAAAACGCGCATCGCTTGGCCCCGACCACCCACCGTAACCGGGAACACCCCGATATTTTCCTCGCCCTCGCTTCTACCACGGTTTTTCCCGTCATGGACGGCCCAAAGAATGTCATGCAGTTGTGTCTCCAGCCTGCCCAGGACGAAAATCCCATTTCTGTCATGATTTTTTGTCATAGAAGTAGGACCCCACCACATCTATGATGATGCCGGGTTTTGTCACAATTATCGTCATAGAAGTGTCATAAGTATGACAGAAAAAACATTCGTTTGGCCCAAAATGTCACGGATGTGTCTTTTCTTTGTAGTGCCCATTAGTGTGTGGTGCTCCTCCATGATGGAAGCATGTTGCAATGCCTCCATCAGTATGTTCGGCGCCTCCAGATTAGTGGAGGTCGCCGCTAGGGTTGGCGTTCCCCCTTCGAAGGGAGTCGCTTATTCTTTTCCGAAGCCACTTGGGTTTCCGGAACGGTGTTCGGCTTGGGGCCGGACTGGTCAAGGCCCCCGCTGTCAGTCTCCACGGGGATCGCTCCCCACGTGTTCTCGACAGCCAAGGCGTTACCCTCTGGTGCCGATTTGGCGGCCTCCCGTACCGCTCCGTTACCCAGAGAGGCCCTTCGGGACAACACTTCGGTGTCATCTGTGGCGATAGGCGGGGAGGCTTGCGGAGACGACTCGCTCTCCATCATCCCCGAATCCAAAGAATTCCCCACCGATGATTGTTGGGGGAGATCGCGGGTCGGACTACACCATGCAATGCATTAGATCCCAATCATAAAGACCAGACTTATGTAAGGTGTCCTCGGATACTTACGATGCGGCAAGGGGCTTCGACCTGGGACACCACTCGGGGATGGCTTCGGCGTCCGAGTCCGAGCCATCTGGGAGGAATATTTCCCCCCTTTTTGGGCGCCTTTGCCTCTGGGTCTTCAGAGGCCGCCCTTTTGTTCTTCCTCCCCTTCGGGGGTGAATTGCTTTCTGCCTCCGCCTCCTCTTCATCTTCCTCATGGGAGGAATGAGTTTCGGTCTCTCCGAACACTGCGTCTGAAGTACCTTTACGGTGGAAACCACCTTTGGCCTCCTTGCTCTTCTTCTTGGCCTTTTTATCTAGCGCCTGATAGGGCGCCGGGACCAGCATCCTCATTAACAAAGGGTCAGCTGGGTTTTCGGGGAGTGGAGTCGGACACCTGATCCGCTCCGCCTTCTTTGTCCAACCCTATTATAGGATGGAATTCTTAGTACACCCTTTTTGATTGATGAACTAAGTTATGTTTGGAAATTTAGCACTTACCAGGGAAGCCGGATGATTGCAGTCGAGGCCGATGTCCTCGGACATCTGTGGCCACGACTTTTGAGTCTTGAAGTGCAGCTTCCAAATGGCTACGTGCATCGTGCCGAAGAACCGCTGCAGGGTCTTCATCCCTTCCGGATTGAACTCCCACATGCGGAGAGGCCGATGTTGGCAGGGAAGGGTTCGGCGGATAAGCATCACTTGGATCATTTCAGTGAGGCTGGTGTCCTTCTCTATGATACTTTTTACGTGCTTTTGCAGCTTCAACACCTCATCGGATGATCCCCCATCCAGACCCTTGTTGGTGCACGACGCAAGCTGCAGCGGGGGTCCAGATCTGAAAGCAGGAGCGGCCGCCCACTTGGTGCCGCGGGGTTCGGTGATGTAGAACCACTCCTGCTGCCATGTATTGACGGTCTCCATGAAGGCCCCTCGAGGCTAGGTAACGTTGGGGAGTTTCCTCACCATGGCCAGGTAACTTTCTTTTGCCATGTTATTTTGAGAAGACATACTTGCTTTGTTAGTATGCTTGAAGTATTATTATTTTTATGTCAATATGAACTTTTGTCTTAAATCTTTCGGATCTGAATATTCATACCAAAATTAAGAATAACTACATTGAAATTATGCCAAGTAGCACTCCGCATAAAAAATTCTCTTCCTATCATTTACCTACTCGAGGACGAACAGGAATTAAGCTTGGGGATGCCTGATACGTCTCCAACGTACCTATAATTTTTGATTGCTCCATGCTATATTATCTATTGTTTTGGACAATATTGGGCTTTATTATCCACTTCTATATTACTTTTGGGACTAACCTATTAACCGAAGGCCCAGCCCAGAATTGATGTTTTTGCCTATTTCAGTGTTTCGAAGAAAAGGAATATCAAACGGAGTCGAAACGGAATGAAATCAACTGGAGAAGTTATTTTTGGAAGGAAAGCTACCGGAAAAGCTTGGAGTGCACGTTAGGAAAGAAGGGAAGTGCCCACGAGGTTGGGGGCGCGCCCCCCTAGGGCGCACCCCCTACCTCAAGGCCCCCCTTTGGTCCACCGACGTACTTCTTTCACCCATATATACCTACGTACCCTAAAACTTCCAGAACGGAGAATAGATCGGGAGTTCCGCCGCCGCAAGCCTCTGTAGCCACAAAAAACCAATTGGGACCCTGTTCCGGTACCCTGCCAGAGGGGGGATCCCTCACCGGTGGCCATCTTCATCATCCCGGTGCTCTCCATGATGAGGAGGGACTAGTTCACCCTCGGGGCTGAGGGTATGTACCAGTAGCTATGTGTTTGATCTCTCTCTCTCTCTCTCTCTCTCTCTCTCTCTCGTGTTCTAGATTTGACATGATCTTGATGTATCGGGAGCTTTGCTATTATAGTTGGATCTTATGTTGCTTCTTCCCCCTCTACTCTCTTGTAATGGATTGAGTTTTCCCTTGGAAGTAATCTTATCGGATTGAGTCTTTAATGATTTGAGAACACTTGATGTATGTCTTGCCATGCGTATCTGTGGTGACAATAGGATATCACGTGATTCACTTGATGTATGTTTCGGTGATCAACTTGCGGGTTCCGCCGATGAACCTATGCATAGGGGTTGGCACACCTTTTCGTCTTGATTCTCCGGTAGAAACTTTGGGGCACTCTTTGAGGTTCTATGTGTTGGTTGAATAGATGAATCTGAGATTGTGTGATGCATATCGTATAATCATACCCACGGATACTTGAGGTGACATTGGAGTATCTAGGTGACATTACGGTTTTGGTTGATTTGTGTCTTAAGGTGTTATTCTAGTATGAACTCTAGGGATGTTTGTGACACTTATAGGAATAGCCCAACAAATTGATTGGAAAGAATAACTTTGAGGTGGTTTCGTACCCTACCATAATCTCTTCGTTTGTTCTCCGCTATTAGTGACTTTGGAGTGACTCTTTGTTGCATGTTGAGGGATAGTTATATGATCCAGTTATGTTATTATTGTTGAGAGAACTTGCACTAGTGAAAGTATGAACCCTAGGCCTTGTTTCCTATCATTGCAATACCATTTACGCTCACTTTTATCATTAGTTACCTTGCTGTTTTTATATTTTCAGATTACAAAAACCCATATCTACCATCCATATTGCACTTGTATCACCATCTCTTCGCCGAACTAGTGCACCTACACAATTTACCATTGTATTGGGTTTGTTGGGGACACAAGAGAATCTTTGTTATTTGGTTGCAGGGTTGCTTGAGAGAGACCATCTTCATCCTTCGCCTCCCACAGATTGATAAACCTTAGGTCATCCACTTGAGGGAAAGTTGCTACTGTCCTACAAACCTCTGCACTTGGAGGCCCAACAACGTCTACAAGAAGAAGGTTGTGTAGTAGACATCAAGCTCTTTTCTGGCGCCGTTGCCGGGGAGGTGAGTGCTTGAAGGTATATCTTTAGATCTTGCAATCGAATCTTTTTGTTTCTTGTTTTACCACTAGTTTAGTCTATAAAAGAAAACTACAAAAAAATGGAATTGAGTTTGTCTCATACGCTTCATCTTTTTAATATCTTTCGTGAGTATGATGGGAAGGAAAATTGTGCTCAAGTACTAGAAGAAGAATTACATAGAATGCTTGGCATGAAATATGTGAATGATGAGCATGTTTGCAATGTTGTTAGTATGAATTCCTTGAATATCCATGATGCTAGTGATATGCAAAGCCACAAGCTTGGGGAAGCTATGTTTGATAAAGATGATATTTTGTCCCCCAAGCTTTGATGAGCAAATTTTCTAATGATGTAAGCATGCCTCCTATCTATGATGATTATTGTGATGACACGTATGCTTTAAATAATAATGATAACCATGAAACTTGTCATCTTGATTTTAATTTTCAATCACATGATAGTCATTTTGTTGAGTTTGCTCCCACTATTATTCATGAGAAAAAAATTTGCTTTTGTGGAGAGTAGTAAAATTTCTATGCTTGTAGATCATGAAAAGAATGATTTAGGTGCTGGTTATATTGTTGAATTTATTCATGATTCTACTGAAAATTATTATGAGAGAGGATCATATGCTTCTACATATTGCAATAATATCAAGTTTCCTCTCTATGTGCTTAAAACCTTGAAGTTATGCTTGTTCTACCTTCCTATGCAAGTTGATTCTTGTTCCCATAAGTTGTTTGCTCACAAAATCCCTATGCATAGGAAGTGGGTTATAATTAAATGTGTTAGTCATATTCTTCATGATGCTCTCTTTGTGTTTCAATTCTTATCTTCTATATGAGCGTCATTGAAATCATCATGCCTAGCTAGGGGCGTTAAACGATAGCGCTTGTTGGGAGGCAACCCAATTTTATTTTTGTTTCATGCTTTTTGGTTATGTTTAGGAATAAATAATCCATATAGATTATGTTTAGATGTGGTTTTGTGTTTTAATTAGTGTTTGTGCCAAGTAGAACCTTTGGGAAGACCTGGGTGAAGTCTTTATGATCATGCTGTAAAAAAACAGAAACTTTAGCGCTCACGAGATTAGCTTCAACCTTTTAATGGAGAGTTATATTTAGATGATTCTTTTTTCAGATGATTACTAGACAAATTCCTCAGGTCTACCAATTTATTTTAGAATTTTTGGAGTTCCATAAGTATATGTTTGATACAGATTACTACAGACTGTTCTGTTTTTGACAGATTCTGTTTTCATTGTGTTGCTTGCTTATTTTGATGAATATATGGCTAGTAAAATAGTTTATAAACCATAGAGAAGTTGGAATACAGTAGGTTTAACACCAATACAAATAAATAATGAGTTCATTACAGTACCATGAAGTGGTGTTTTTTTTTCTTTCGCTAACGGAGCTCACGAGTTTTCTGTTAAGTTTTGTGTTGTGAAGTTTTCAAGTTTTGGGTTAAGATTCGATGGACTATGGAATAAGGAGTGACAAGAGCCTAAGCTTGGGGATGCCCAAGGCACCCCAAGGTAATATTCAAGGATAACCAAGCGTCTAAGCTTGGGGATGCCCCGGATGGCATCCCCTCTTTCGCATTCGTTCATCGGTAACTTTACTTGGGGCTATATTTTTATTCACCACATGATATGTGTTTTGCTTGGAGCGTCATTTTATTTTTATTTTTATTTGCTTGCTGTCTGAATAAAATACCAAGATCTGAAATTCTTAAATGGGAGAGTCTTCACATAGTTGCATAATTATTCGACTACTCATTGATCTTCACTTATATCTTTCGGAGTAGTTTATTGTTTGCTCTAGTGCTTCACTTATATCTTTTAGAGCACGGTGGTGGATTTGTTTTATAGAAACTATTGATCTATCATGCTTCACTTAGATTATTTTGAGAGTCTTAAATATCATGGTAATTTGCTTAAATAATCCTAATATGCTAAGCATACAAGATTTGTAAGAATTCTTATGAGTGTGTTGAATACTATGAGAAGTTTGATGCTTGATAATTGTTTTGAGATATGAAGATGGTGTTATTAGAATCATGATAGTTGAGTAGTTGTGAATTTGAAAAATACTTGTGTTAAAGTTTGTGATTCCCGTAGCATGCATGTATGGTGAACCGTTATGTGATGAAGTCGGAGCATGATTTATTTATTGACTGTCTTCCTTATGAGTGGCGGTCAGGGACGAGCGATGGTTTTTTCCTACCAATATATCCCCCTAGGAGCATGCGCGTAATACTTTGCTTTGATAACTTGTATATTTTTGCAATAAGTATATGAGTTCTTTATGACTAATGTTGAGTCCATGGATTATACGCACTCTTCTTCCTTCCACCATTTCTAGCCTCTCTAATACCGCGTACTTTTTGCCGGTATCATACACCCACCATATACCTTCCTCAAAACAGCCACCATACCTACCTATCATGGCATTTCCATAGCCATTCCGAGATATATTGCCATGCAACTTTCCACCGTTCCGTTTATTATCACACGCTCCATCATTGTCATATTGCTAGCATGATCATGTAGTTGACATAGTATTTGTGGCAAAGCCACCGTTCATAATTCTGTCATACATGTCACTCATGAGTCATTGCATATCCCGGTACACCGCCGGACGCATTCACATAGAGTCATATTTTGTTCTAAGTATCGAGTTCTAATTGTTGAGTTGTAAGAAAAATAAAAGTGTGATGATCATCATTATTAGAGCATTGTCCCAGTGCGGAAAGGATGATGGAGACTATGATTCCCCCACAAGTCGGGATGAGACTCCGATGAAAACTAAAAGAGAAAAGAAAAATAGAGGCCATAAAAAAAGAGAAAGGCCAAAAAACAAAAAAACCAATAAAAAGAGAGAAAAAGAGAGAAGGGACAATGCTACTATCCTTTTACCACACTTGTGCTTCAAAGTAGCACTATGATCTTCATGATAGAGAGTCCTATGATATCACTTTCATATACTAGTGGGAACTTCAAATTATATAACTTGGCTTGTATATTCCAATGATGGGCTTCCTCAAAATGCCCTAGGTCTTCGTGAGCAAGCGAGTTGGATGCACAACCACTTAGTTTCTTTTTGAGCTTTCATATACTTATAGCTCTAGTGCATCTGTTGCATGGAAATCCCTACTCACTCACATTGATATCTATTAATGGGCATCTCCATAGCCTGTTGATATGCCTAGTTGATGTGAGACTATCTTCTCCCTTTTTTGTCTTCTCCACAACCACCATTCTATTCCACATATAGTGATATATCCATGGCTCACGCTCATGTATTGCGTGAAGATCGAATAAGTTTTGAGAATGTTAAAAGTATGAAACAATTGCTTGGCTTGTCATCGGGGTTGTGAATGATTTAAATACTTTATGTGGTGAAGATAGAGCATAGCGAGACTATATGATTTTGTAGGGATAACTTTCTATGGCCATGTTATTTTGAGAAGACATAATTGCTTTGTTAGTATGCTTGAACTATTATTATTTTTATGTCAATATGAACTTTTGTCTTGAATCTTTCGGATCTGAATATTCATGCCACAATTAAGAAGAATTACATTGAAATTATGCCAAGTAGCACTCCGCATCAAAAATTATCTTTTTTACCATTTACCTACTTGAGGACGAGCAGGAATTAAGCTTGGGGATGCCTGATACGTCTCCAACGTATCTATAATTTTTGATTGCTCCATGCTATATTATCTATTGTTTTGGACAATATTGGGATTTATTATCCAATTTTATATTATTTTTGGGACTAACCTATTAACCGAAGGCCTAGCCCAGAATTGCTGTCTTTTGCCTATTTCAGTGTCTCGAAGAAAAGGAATATCAAACGGAGTCGAAACAGAACGAAATCAACTGGAGAAGTTATTTTTGGAAGGAAAGCTATCGGAAAAGCTTGGAGTGCACGTCAGGAAAGAAGGGAGGTGCCCACGAGGGAGGGGGGCGCGCCCCTGCCTCGTGGCCCCCCCTTTGGTCCACCGACGTACTTCTTTCACCCATATATATCTACGTACCCTAAAACTTCCAGAACGGAGAATAGATCAGGAGTTCCGCCGCCGCAAGCCTCTGTAGCCACCAAAAACCAATCGGGACCCTGTTCCGGCACCCTGCCGGAGGGGGGATCCCTCACCGGTGGCCATCTTCATCATCCTGGCGCTCTCCATGACGAGGAGGGAGTAGTTCACCCTCGGTGCTGAGGGTATGTACCAGTAGTTATGTGTTTGATCTCTCTCTCTCTCTCTTGTGTTCTTGATTTGGCACGATCTTGATGTATCGCGAGCTTTGCTATTATAGTTGCATCTTATGTTGCTTCTCCCCCCTCTACTCTCTTGTAATGGATTGAGTTTTCCCTTTGAAGTAATCTTATCCGATTGAGTCTTTAATGATTTGAGAACACTTGATGTATGTCTTGTCGTGCGTATCTGTGGTGACAATGGGATATCACATGATTCACTTGATGTATGTTTTGGTGATCAACTTGCGGGTTCCGCCCATGAACCTATCCATAGTGGTTGGCACACCTTTTCGTCTTGATTCTCCGGTAGAAACTTTGGGGCACTCTTTAAGGTTCTATGTGTTGGTTGAATAGATGAATCTGAGATTGTGTGGTGCATATCGTATAATCATACCCACGGATACTTGAGGTGACATTGGAGTATCTAGGGGACATTAGGGTTTTGATTGATTTGTGTCTTAGGGTGTTATTCTAGTATGAACTCTAGGGCTGTTTGTGACACTTATAGGAATAGCCCAACGGATTGATTGGAAAGACCAACTTTGAGGTGGTTTCGTAACCTACCATAATCTCTTCGTTTGTTCTCCGCTATTAGTGACTTTGGAGTGACTCTTTGTTGCATGTTGAGGGATAGTTATATGATCCAGTTATGTTATTATTGTTGATAGAACTTGCACTAGTGAAAGTATGAACCCTAGGCCTTGTTTCCTACCATTGCAATATCGTTTACGCTCTCTTTTATCATTAGTTACCTTACTGTTTTTATATTTTCAGATTACAAAAACCCATATCTACCATCCATATTGCACTTGTATCACCATCTCTTCGCCGAACTAGTGCACCTATACAATTTACCATTGTATTGGGTGTGTTGGGGACACAAGAGGCTCTTTGTTATTTGGTTGCAGGGTTGCTTGAGAGAGACCATCTTCATCCTACACCTCTCATGGATTGATAAACCTTAGGTCATCCACTTGAGGGAAATTTGTTACTATCCTACAAACCTCTGCACTTGGAGGCCCAACAACGTCTACAAGAAGAAGGTTGTGTACTAGACATCATGGCGCCGCCGCAATCCTCGTGCTATCCGTCGACCACCTTCGGCTTCACATTGAAAGCCTTGAGCCACATGCCAAAGTGTGGGGGATGCGGAGGAATGCCTCACACACACGATAAATGCCGAGATGTGGAGGAAGGAGTTTGGGGCTAGATCGTGAAAATCTAGCCCGTAATAGAACATGAGACCTCAAACAAAGGGGTGATGGGGAAACCCTAGTCCATGGAGGAAGTGAGGGATGAACACAACCCTCTCACCGGGCTCTGGAGTGGGGATGACTTGCTCTTTGGCAGGAAGCCTGTGTGTGATTTCCGCTGTCAAGTACCTCGCCTCCCGGAGCTCCTTGATGTCCTTCTCCGTCACGGAGGAGGCCACCCACTTGCCTTGAGAGCCGGATCTGGACATGGCTGGAGTGTTTGGTGGGGACAGAAAAGATCGAAACTTGGGCGCTGGAGCTCGAGGACGGATGGGCTGAGGAAGAAGAAGGCATGGGGTAAAAAGATGGCTCCTTATCCTCTTATAAAGGCAGTGAATATCAAGCGCCCCTCACGAGCCTTCAAACTTGCCTATTCCCAAGGGGTCGTGCAAACGACACGGTTGGATTACCCAAACCCGTATTGATGAGAATCCCGCAAGAAGGGGACACGATCTCTTCTTTGATCAGACGTGGCAATGAAGACCGCGCCTCGAAACGCAAAGCAGAGGCTAAAAACGGTTCGAAATAATAATAATGCCAGGCATAACGTCTCGCGAAAAAGATGTCAGTGGACATGGCTTATTTTTTTTAAAGTATTTTACCTTGTGGTTCAGGGTTGTAACTGTTATACAGAGCCAGATATAGTTATCTTGTTCAACTGCTTTTGTGTATTCGGAGGAGGAATCCGCCTTGGAACGTCGAAGACAATCTGCGCGTCGGACACATCATCACTGAAGCCTGGTTTAGGGGCTACTGATGGAGTTCTGGATTAGGGGGTCCCCGGGCGTCCGGGCTATGTGACATGGGCCGGACTGGTGGGTCGTTAAGATACAAGATAGAAGGCCTTCCCCCGTGTCCGGATGGGACTCTTCTTTGCATGGATGGCAAGCTTGGCATCCGGATGTGTAGTTTCCTTTGTCTGTGGTGGAGCCTCCTGTCTAGCCCTGGAGGTGATGACCAGGGGGCCGCCGAGGTGCTCTGCACATCTTCCTCTTTCGCAGCCTCGCCACTCCCGATCTTGTCAGGCCGTTCTTGTCAGTTTCTAACATGGATCGGGGTGGCGTTGTGCTGGCGCGCCGCCCGTCCTCTTGTCTTCCCACCGCACTACCTGGGATAAGAGGAACATGGAGAGGAGTTTACAGAGCACTTATCTTTTTTCAATGTTAAATATGCCGGCATTTGCCAAATGTAATTCAAATAATGTAATCTCTCGAGTCCATGTTTGTGTTTTGTAATGCTTGTACTTGTATCAGCATATTAATGAAAAAGATGAATCCTGCCGGGAACCCGTGCATGTGTATGTCTATGCAGAGGTGAGATGCCTCTTTAATATAAATAAATGAGTTTTTCCCTCGGCATGCTATCCTGCCGGTACCCTCTTTTTCTGCCAGAGAGCTGCGTTTGCCGGGGAACAGACAGAGGGACCAGCCCCCCGCCAACTTCTTTTTACCAAAGGCCACTGCGACCATCCCGACCGAAGCAATGTTCGAGTCATGGATGGGAGCACCTAAGTCTCAAAAGAGTGGCGAGGCTTTCTTATGCACAAGTTATAGCTTACAGAATACTAACGGACAGGAGGTAGAAGTTATCTGCTTGGCCTGCTGGGGATCGTTGTGCCGGGCAATCTTCTCAACTCTTGTCGAAACCAAGTCCACGTCAGGAACCTGCAGCTTCATGCAGATGAGAACGAATGAATGCAAATGCTCATGTAATGCTTATGCAATGATCTTGGAATGCTCATACATGCATGCAATCTTGGCCGGGCCCCCCCACATCGCTTCTTTATTTTCTCTCGCACCGGGTCATCGCCCCGGCTTTGTACAAGGGGTCACATGTAGTTGAAGGCAAGGCCTGTACAAAAGGGAGTTGCCGGGCAGGGCCCGACAGCCGCGCCTTACGGGTAGAACTTGCGGAGAGGCTCAATAGTCCATGAGTTTTGCAACTGAGTGCCATCTCTGGTCTCCAGATGGACTGCACTAGGTCTGGTGACTCGTACTACACGGTAAGGGCCTTCACACTTCAGTGACAACTTGTGTGTACCCTTGGCGGACTGAACGCGCCTAAGGACAAGGTCACCTTCCTCAAAACACCAGGCATGATCCCTACGGCTATGATAGCGACGCAGGGCTTGCTGGTAGCATGCAGCACGCGAACGCTCAGAGACGGTTCTCCTCGAGTAGCACAGCGTCGTCACGCCGGTGCTGATCTTGCGCTATGTCATCGTAGGCAAGCACTCGAGGCGACCCGTAAATGAGTCCCATGGGGATAAATGCTTCTGCCCCATAGACAAGGGAGAAGGGAGTCTGCCCGGTAGCTTGGTTTGGTGTCGTTCTGAGGGACGAGAGAACTACCGGCAGCTCCTCGATCCACCGCCTGACGTGCTTCTGCAGCGTATCAAAAGTTCTTGTCTTGAGTCCATGCAACACTTCAGCATTCGCCCTCTCAGCTTGTCCATTACTCCGAGGGTGTGCCACAGAGGTAAATGAGATCTTTCATTCGAGGGATTGAACATATTGCATGAAGGCGTGGCTCGTGAACTGGGTGTCGTTGTCAGTGATGATCCTTGCCGGAACTCTAGAATGACACACCAATTCTTTCAGGAACTTGATAGCTAACTGAGCAGTCACCTATCTCACGGCAGTCACTTCCGGGCACTTTGTAAACTTTTTGATGGCGACAGACAAGAATTCAGAGCCCCTGATTGCTCGGGGGAAGGGGCCGAGGATATCGAGCCCCCAGACTGAAAATGGCCATGATAGAGGGATTGTTTGAAGAGCTTGGGCAGGCAGGTGTGTTTTCTTGGAATGGAACTGGTAGGCTTCACATGTCGTGACTAGCTCGATCACATCTTGGAGGGCTGTGGGCCAATAGAATCCTTGCCGGAATGCTTTCCCAACTAATGCCCTTGATCCAATGTGGGAGCCACACATTCCTCTGTGAATGTTAGCCAGCAGTTCCTTTCCTTCTTCCCGGCAGACACACTTCAATTTCACACCGTTGGGCCTCCTTCTGCATAGAGTGTCATCGAGAAACTAATACATACTGGCCCTCCGGGCTACTTTTTTAGCTTCATCTTTTTAACCTTGAATAGTAGGAGAACATCCTACTGTTATTTTTGTATTAAAGTAATAGGATACAATTTAAAATTTACATGAGAGCTTTACATCTGAGAGCTTGTGCCAACCCCCCTTTGGGGGGTGAAGGAAGGACTAAACTATTGAGGAAAGGATGAGGGGGATGAGATGTTTGTGTTTTTACTTAACCCTATAGGTAAGGAGAGAGAAATCATTCTTAAGTCTATATAACCAAGATGCCTTTGTTAGTGCAATCCCCCTGAAGTGTTTATTGTTGCGTTCCTTCCATATGCTCCATGCTGCGAGCAAGAACATCTCCATGAAAATAGGTCGATCCCAATTGTTTTTGGCCATAGTAATATTTTGTAGTCTTGATGCTCCTTGTGTCCAGAAGAGACCAAGGCTGGTCCAGCAATCAGTACTGAAATGGCATTCAAATAACAAATGATCCAAGGTTTCCTCAATTTGCAATCCACAGAGAATGCAGTTGTGGTCCTCTCCAATATTCTAATGTCTTTCTTTAAGCATATTCCTTGTGTTTCGGCGGTCTGAGAGTAGTAACCAACCGAATACTTTTATTTTCATGGTGGATTTTGATTTCCAGATCCATCAAAAAGCCTCATGTGCACGTATTTCTCGGAAGCAGAACGTATAGTATTTGTGTGCAGTGAATTGTGCTGAGCCCCAAACATATGACCAAATGTCTTGCTCATTGGATAAGACAGTTGTCATCGTGTCAGTTTGAAGTTGGCGAACTTACGCGTGTGCCTGTTCTAAGAGTGGGCGGTGAAACGCCTCTTGGAGTGACGTATGGACAAGAAATCCTGGACAGATACGTCTTCATTCATGATGTAAGAGAACGCTCTTGGATACTTCTCGGCAATAATGGTGTCGGCCCATAAGTCTTTCCAAAAAAGTACATTCCTGCCGTTTGCCACTTGTACTTTTGAGATTCCTCTGTATCTGGGCATCAACTTTGTGACATCTCGCGACCAAAACGAGCGACACAGATCGGATGCATGGGGTATTTGGTTTGCGTAATACGTTTCCCAAATTAGTTGCAACCAGGGCATGTTTCAGCCATTATAAAATTTGTGTAAGTATTTGAGCAAGAGTGCATCCCCTTGAATTCTGAGATCGATCACACCTAGCCCTCCACATTCTTTGGGCCGACAGACCATATTCCAGGAGGCCGGAGAGTTGCACCTATCCCTATATTTCAGCTTCATCTTGGTCGCCAGGAAGCTCTCCGGTTTGGAGGAAGTGGACAATGTGCCCTGCCCAAGTTGGAGCATGGGGATCGGCAACGAGGACTAGCGGCACCTCCTTTGTTGTGGGAGAACCAGCCTCGTTCACGGGGTTCGTGGATCCGGCTGGAAGGCGTAGTCTGGCAGGCTATGAGGAGTTGTTTCTGGTAGGGTCTCTACCGGGAGCGGATGGCTCTACTGGGAGAGGCTTACCATAGTCCAACTTTCTACTCTTCTGGGCCATTGCTGCTGAGGATACGGAGGGCTGAGTGAGATGGAGAACAAAAGTTCCTAGTTCCACAGGATGCTTCTGCGCATCACACTTTGATAGATGATAAGCTATGATGTTTTCCGCACGGGGTACATGCTCTGTTTGCAATCTTTCAAAGTGCTCATCTAATCACCTCACTTCCTTGACGTATGCCTCCATAAATGGACTTTGATAATCCTTGTTGAATTGTCTCACCACAAGCTATGAATCTCCTTGAATGACTAGCTTCTTAATTCCCAATTCAGCTACAATCCTGAGCCCGACAAGGAGCCCTTCATACTCAGTTGTATTGTTGGTGACTTCTTCCCGGGCAAAATGCATTTGGACAACATACTTCAAGTGCTCCCCGGAGGGGGCAACAAGAAGCACGCCAGCTCCTACACCTTGTAGGGAGAAAGCACCATCAAAATACATAATCCATTCTTGGGGTGATTCCTTGCCAGGGATAACTATCTCTGTTACTTCCTCATCAGTGGTTGGCGTCCATTCTGCAATAAACTCTGCCAATTCCCTGCTCTGAATCGTTGATGTGCTCTCAAACTTCAAACCAAAGCTGGATAACTCCAAAGCCCACTCCACTATTCTTCTGGTAGCCTCAGGGTTTCGGAGTATCCTTTGCAACGGAAGACGAGTAACAACCGTGATCTCATGGGCTTGGAAGTAGTGACGAAGTTTCCTTGAGGCCATAATGAGACCAAAGATCAACTTCTGCATGCCAGAGTACCTCAATCTAGCTCCCTATAATAGAGAGCTGACAAAGTACGCTGGGTGCTGCACCACTTTCTTCCTTGATGTGTCCTTGGGGTTGCTCTCGTTGCCATGCTCATCGCTGTCCTGACCCTTCTCTGATTCTGCAGGTCTCTACTCACATTCTGCCTCATCCACTTCTTGCTGTGCCACCAAGGCCGCACTGACCACTTCGTTGGTTACCGCCAAGTACGGATCCTTGGGTCTGGGAGCAACCAAGGTAGGCACAGAGGACAAGTAGGCCTTTAACTCTTGCAAAGTTGCATCTGCTTCTGGGGTCCACTCCATAGGGTCGGCCTTCTACAGAATTTTGAAGAACGGCAGGGCGTGCTTGGCAGACTTGGAGATGAATCTGCTTAGCACGGCAACACATCTTGTCAGGCAACTCACATCCTTAACTGTCCTTGGCGCTTGGATATGCTTGATGGCTTTGATCTTGTCGGGGTTGGCTTCGATCCCGCGATGGGATACAAAGAACCCAAGCAGCTTACCAGAGAGAACACCAAGCACACACTTCTCCAGGTTGAGCTTTAGATTGATTTTTCCTAGATTAGCAAATGTCTCCTCCAAATCCTGAATAAGGGTGGCGTTATCCTTGGTATTGACCACAATATCATCCATATAGGCTTCTATGTTTTTGTGCATTTGTGGCTCAAAACCAATCTGGATTGCCCGTGAAAAAATGGACCCTGTACTCTTTAATTCGAATGGCATGCTGACAAAGCTGTATGTACCACATGGGGTGATAAACGACGTCTTCTCTTCATCTTCCTTGGACATGAAGATTTGGTGATATCCAGAGTATGCATCCAGAAAGGAGAGGAAATACAACCTGAAGTGGAATCCACAATCTGATTGATGCGCGGCAAGGGAAATGGGTCTTTCGGGCAGGCCTTGTTGAGATCCGTGAAATCTATACAAAGCCTTTGTTTCCTGTTAGCCTTCCGTACTACCACTTGATTTGCCAACCATGTGGGGTGCAGTACTCCTCTGACCAAACCAGCTTCCTCAAGTTTCTTGATCTCTTCTGCAATGAACTATTGCCTCTCTAAGGCCTGCTTCCGGACTTTTTGCTTGACAGGTCGGGCATGTGGGCAGACAGCAAGGCATTGCTCGATTACCTCCCTGGGAACACCGGGGATATCAGATGGTTGCCGGGCAAACACATCGATATTCGCCTGCAGGAAGGCAATGAGCGCGCTTTCCTATTTGTCATCGAGGGTGACCCTGATAGTGAAAGTACCATCAATGCCAGCCAGCCCTGCTAGGACCTTCTTCACTTGGGGTGCAACGACCTTGGATCTCTTGCTGTTAGAACAGTCCGGCACGTCGTCAATGGGTTTTGTGCACTCGGTGGGGACACGCTTCCCGGACTCTTTGCTGAAGTCCCTACAGTCTCTCTTCTTTCCTTTACTTTCCTTGGCAGGAGCTGCCGCTGCCTCTGCCGCGACCGCGTCCCGATACATCTTGTCCACACAAATGATTGCATCTTTCTCATCTAATGGGATGGTGATGACTCCCAGTGGCCCAGGTATCTTCAAGGTGTTGTAGGCATTGTGGGATGCTGCGATGAACTTAGCCAGGGCCTGGCGTCCAAAAATCCCATTGTACGGCAGGGGGAGATCAACCACATCAAACACAATCCTCTCAGTCCGGTAGTTCAGTTCTCACCCAAACATTACCGGCAATGTGATATTTCCCTTAGGATGGCTCCTGCCGAGATTAACTCCTTGAAACGTGTCAGTAACCTCTAGCTCTTCTTCTCCCATCTGAAGCTTGCTGATAGCTGCAGGGGAAATCAGATTCAACCCAGCCCCGCCATCCACTAGCATCTTTGTGACCTTGAGGTTGTGAATTGTTGGAGAGACCAACAACGGCAAACACCCTACCATAGTGGTACAGCTAGGATGCTTCTCCTCGTAAAAGATGATGGGTATACGGGACCATTTGAGCGGCTTCCGAGCCTCTGGTGCTGGTTCCACGACATTGACTTCTCGCGCCCACCGCTTGAGATGGCAGTGAGAAGTTTGCAGAGATACACCTCCGTCAATGCATAGGGTGTCCGTGGCCTTCTGAAGCTCCTGCTCACTGGTTTCCTCTTCATCCCCTCCAGCACCATCATCATCATAGGTTTCCTTCTCTCGACCTCTGGCGGGCTTTCCTTGGTTTTCTACTTCATCGCCTCGACCCTTACCGCCAACAACATTCTGACCTTTTTCCTTATCACACTTCTCATACTCTGCTCTCTGCTTCTTGACAAGCTGCTCAACCTAATAACATTATTGAAGGTCGTGGCCCTTGGTCCGATAAATCTTGCAGTACGACCCATCACCTTTCCCGGCTTTCTCAGTAGCAGCGGCTTCCCGGCAGTCAATGCGCACAGTAGCTTACTTGTCGGGGGCCTCAGCTTTGGCCTTCTCGCTGGTACTAGGCGTACCTGAACCTTCAATAATCATCACTGCCTTGTCTCTCTGCTTCTTACTACGCTTCTTGCTCTTCTTCTGACTAGTTGATTCATCCTCATCCTCTGAATCAACATTGGCGCAATCTTCCTCTCCAGGCAACTTCCTCCCCTCTTCCATCCGGGCACACTTATCCACTAGAGTGTAAAGCTCCTTCACAGTCTTGGGCAACCGTACGTTCATCTTGGAACGAATACGACGGTTGCGCACATTGGACTAGAAGGTAGCTATTACAGCTGCCAGATGGATATTTGGGATATTTCTATGAACTTTGTTGAATCTCTGTAAATACTTACAGAGGTTTTCTCCTTCTTCTGCTGGAGAAGTTGCAAATCGCTGGGCCTGCCAGGTTCTTGATGACCGTCAGTGAAGGCGCCAATGAACTCATGGCAGAGGCCAGCCCATGACGAAATGGAGTTCTCCGGTAGGTGCATCAGCCAGGACCTCACATTGGACTTGAGGTCCAAAGGGAAGTAGTTGGCAAACACCTTCTCATCTCTTCCCCCAGCAGCCTGAACAGCGATGGTGTAGATGCTCAGGAACACTGCCGGGTTCAGCCTCCCATCGTACTTCTCAGGTATATCGAGCTTGAACGTGCGAATGGACGGCCAACAGACTTGTCGCAGCTCACGAGTGAAGGCAGGGCAAGCTACCTCGAAAGGTAGGTACCCGCCAACACCGAGCGCGGGCTCGTCGACGTCAGGACTGTCGCACTCGTCGGTCCGGCGGAGGTCGTCATGGTGTTGCTTGATGACGACGCGTGTGCCTCCTCTTCGTCTATCCTTCGGGGCTCGTCATTGGCCTGGACGTGCTCGAGGGTCAGAAGAGGCCATTTAGACATCGTCGGGGTCTTGATTCTGTTGCACTCATGCTTGCTGCCTTGGCGGGGACTGCACCGTGGGGATGGCCCCTTCCGTACGGTGTCAAAACCCCTTCTGTCGGTCTCAAAACCGGTAGATCTCGGTTAGGGGGTCCCGAACTGTGCGTCTAAGGATCAAGGGTAACAGCAGACATGGGACACAATGTTTACCCAGGTTTGGGCCCTCTTAATGAAGGTAATACCCTACTTCCTGCTTGATTGACTTTGATGAGTATAGCGGTTACAAGAGTTGATCTACCTCGAGATCGTAATGGCTAAGCCCTAGATGTCTAGCATGTATAATTATCATCGCCTCTATGGACTAAACCCTCCCGTTTATATAGACACCAGAGGGGGCTAGGGTTGTACATAGTCGGTTTATAGAGAAAGGAATCTTCATATCTGCACGCCAAGCTTGCCTTCCACGCCAAGGAGAGTCCCATTCGGACACGAGGGAAGGCCTTCTATCTTGTATCTTCACGGCCCATCTGTGCGGCCCACGTCACATAGCCCGGACACTCGAGGACCCCATAATCCAGGACTCCCTCAGTAGCCTCTGAAGTAGTCTTTGATGATGATGTGTCCGGCACGCAGATTGGCTTCGGCATTGCAAGGAGGGTTCCTCCTCCGAACACTTCAAAGTAGTTGACCACCAGCACTATATCCGGCTCTATACAATAGTCACAATTCTAAATTACAAGGGCAAAATAAGTTCTGCCCTATGACGATTTTACTGGCGAGACATTACGTCTGGCTACTTTATTATTTCGAATCATTTTCGGCCTCCCATTTCAGGTCTCGAGACGCAGCCTTCGGCTACACGTCTTATCAAAGCAGAGATCGTGCCCCCTTATTACGAGATTCTCATCAATATGGGTTTGGAAAACCCAGCCGTGCCATTTTGCATGACCCCTTGGGAATAGACGAGCTTTAAGGCTCCTGGGGGACGCTTGATATTCACTCCCTTTATAAGGAGATAAGGTTCCCTCTTTTTACCCCACACCTTCCTCTTCCTTAGCCCATCCGCCCCCAAGCTCCAACACCAAGCCTCAACCCTCTCTGTTCCCAGAAAGTATTCCAGCCATGTCCGGATCAGGAGCGCAGGGCAAGTGGATGGCTTCCTTCGTCACGGAGAGAAACATCAAGGAACTCTGGGAAGCGGGGTACCTGGCCAAGGAGATCGCCCACCGGCTCCCGGCCAAAAAGCAGATAATCCCCACACCAAAGCCCAATGAGAGGGTAGTACTTATCCCTCATTTCCTTCTTGGACAGGGGTTTCCCCTTCACCCTTTCGTCCGCGACCTCATGTTTGAATTCCTTCCTCAACATTTCGGCATTTATCGTCATATGCGAGGCATTCCTCCGCATCCCCCCACTTCGGCCTATGGCTCAAGGTTTTCAATGTGAAGCCGAAAGTGGTGGAGGGTCAGCACGCGGATTGCGGGGGCGCAATGGTGAGTAAGCTCCCCAACATCACCTGGCCCAAGGGCACCTTCGTGGATACCGTGAAGGGATGGCAGCATGAGTGGTTCTACGTCATGGAACCTTGTGACTCCACATGGGTTGCTCCCTCTGAATTCAAGTCCAGGCCTCCAATGCGGGTGATATCCTCGCTCAACAAGGGCCTGGACTGGGCGTCATCTGGCAAGGTGATGACGCTGCAGAAACGTATCAAGAGCATGGTAGACAAGAATACCAGCCTCGCCAGCGTAATCCAGGTGATGCTCTTCCGCCGGATTCTCCCCTGTCAGGCGCGTCAAGCGTTCATGTGGTAGTTCGATCTGCCGGTCCCTGTAGTGGTTCTTCGGCACGAAGCATGAAGACATGTGGAAGCTACTTTTCAAGACCCGGAAGTCGCGGCCGGAGACAACCGAAGACCACGGCTACGACTGCACCCACGCTCAACCCCCGTAAGTTGTTTGATAAAGTTACTTTGCAAGTCCAAGGAGCATACTAAACTCCCCATCCTCTTTGCAGGGCTGGACGAAGAAAGCGGAATGGATTCACTATCCCACTCCACTGCCCGAAGACCCAGCTACTCCTTTGTTGACGAGGATGCTGGTCCCGGCACCATACCAGGCACCGGAAAAGAAGGTCAAGAAGAAGGGCAAGGAGGCCAAGAGTGGCCTCCGCCATAAAGGTGCTTCGGACATAGTGTCTGAAGACTCCGAAACTCTCTCCTCCCCTGACGAAGAGGAAGAGGAGGAGGAGGAGACCAACCCCCCCCCCCCTAAGGGGGAGAAGAAGAAAAGGGCAGCTGTCGCCGATCTAGAGGGGGAAGCATCCAAGAAAGGGAGAACCTCCCTTACGGATGACTCCGAGTCGGACGCCGACGAGTGGCGCCCCAAGCCGAAGCCCCTGGCCGGATCGTAAGTACTCAAATGTATGCATATATCCAGCTTATTTGCCTCGTGGTTGTAATATGTTTAAATTGTGTGTTGCAGTCCCGTTCATATTCTCCCCCAGCGATCTTCATCTTTTGGGAACTCGCTGGGTCCGAACATGATGGAGAGCGAGTCACCTCCACAAGCCTCCTCCCACACTACTGTGGATAACACCAAGGTGTTGTCCCGAAGGACCCTTCCGGGACAGGTAGAGGTGTAGGAGGCCGCCAAAAACGGCGCCAAAGGGTGATATCCCTGCAACCGAGAACATGGGGGAAACGACCCCCATGGAGACTGGAGTTGGGGGCCATGTCCAATTTGGCCCCCAACAAAATGCCGTTCCAGAAACCCACACGGTTCTGGAGTCGGATGAGCAACCACCTTCGCACAAAGGGGGCGTGCCTACCCCACCGGCGACCTCTGTCAATGCGTAGGCGCCGAACACTCTAGTGAGAGCGCTTCAGAGCGCCACCATTGTGGAAGAACACCGTACCCTTATGGGTGCGGTGATTGAAAAGGTTCAGTCCACGAAAAGCGGATTGAGCAAAGCCTACACTAGCCTTTTAAGAGGCTTTGAGGTATGTGTTTTATAATGCCTTTTAGTTGTATAAGAGGAATGTCTGTTTATAGATAGTAGCCCCTGAGACTCTGTTCGATGTTCGGAAAGAAAGACCGAACAAAGGATCTATTAACTCATGTAGGAGGTTAACACACATATCTGTCTGAACAAACAGGCTGCGATGCAGGCGTCAGCTACCCATGTCGCCGAAGCGTCTGAGCTAAGGAGGAAGTTAGAGGAAAAGCAAGGCATGTGATACCGGAACACGTCTGAAATAATGTCAGCTCTGATGTGTTATCTAAATGAGTTTTATATTTATGTTCATAGCTGACACATCTGAGGTCGAGACCCTCAAGAGCATGCTAGCTGAAGCCAAGAAGAGGGCAGATGAGGAACGAGCCGCCCGCCTGAAACATGAAGCAGGGGTGGAGGAACTCCAGCTTGAGCTCACAGACGTGATAAACAAATCTGAATCCTTAGAGCGTAAGATTTTGGATCAAAAATCCGAGCTTGCTAAGGCCCTCCAAAGTGCACAGGAGGCCCGTACTGAAGCCCAAAGCGTTGTCTGTGATCCAAGAGGCAAAGCAGATTGCAGCGAGTAAGGCCTTTAACATGCAGAGAAAATTTGTGAGGGAAAGGTATATCTTGCTAACCCGGATTTGGAGTTCTCCAGGAGCGTTCATGGACCTGCCCCAGAGTGTTGCTCACGCTGCGGAGTTCTTCCAGGCCGAAGAGGGGAGCTCAACGGAGAACCTGTTCTGGTCGAAGTACCTGGCGCCAGAGCATCCCGTGCCCCTCAGTGATCTGCTGAAGCAGTTGTCCGAACTGCATAGGGTAGCCAAATTGGCCATGAGGGATTTGTTAATCCGTCTTTGGCCCGCCGAACCCATGCCCAGTATCTACTTCGGTCTCGTGAAGCGGCTGATCCATGCCTGGCCTCGGCTTGATGCTGTGAAGCGGTCGGTCTGAATCAAAGTTGCGCGGATGGCCTTCGCCCGTGTCAAGGTGCAGTGGGCGAAGTGGACGCCGTCAAGCTCGCAACCGAGGGACCGCCCGCAGGCAAAGAGCACCGCACGCTGGAGCGGTATTTGGGTGATGTCCTAAGAGGATCCCATATTGTAGAGGGCCAGTGTTCGAAGGAAATCCTTTTTGAATGAATGTATCTATGTTGTCCAATCTTATATGATGAAACAAGGCTTATGTATGATATGTTGCTTGTTTTACTTTAAAATATCTCCTCATGTGCGGCTGTTTAAGATATCTGAGAGTTGGCCAGTCGTCGGCTTCAGCCCCCACGTAGGTAGTATGGGGGTGTTCGGGATAGCACACAACCACACTTGACCCAACGTCTTGGTCCATGAAGGAGGTGTTAGTGCGGTGAACCAGGCAATCGGACTATGTGGCTTTATCGCTCTCACTTAGCCATAGGAGTTTTACAATGAGAGTGTGGGCACAACCCCTAGTATTGTTCGATTGTTCAAACTTATGTGTTGTGAATGCTCGTCCGGGTAGAGGCCGACCTATCCCATAATGTGGAAAAAATCGCAAGATATTTATATTTAGTCACCAAATAGCTGACCGGCTCTCGCCGCATCATGATAGTCAGTTTTCGGCTTTCTCTACTGAGTCGTTTGTCCGGATGAACCGGAAACACAATCGAAGTTGTTCTCCCTTTACTACCTTAGCCAATCAAGCGGAACGTAAGGTAGTAACCACAGGAGCCGTGTAACCCAACTATTGACCAAAGACATGATTCGAAGTCAATGCATATATCGGGACGCCGAATTGCACTGTGAAAGTGTTCAGACTGTGTTGTAGTATTTAAAAGACGTACGTGGCTTAATAGAGACCCTAGCAATTTAAGTCGTACCGAGGTGTACATGTCAATCGGACAAAAACAGGGAAACACATATTAAGAGATAAGCCAACACCGCATAGGTTAGACTAGAAACTATTTCCATTATAGTCTGATTGATACGTCAAAACGTATTGGTACAAATAGTGTGGTAAGTACCAAGGCTGTTTTACATGCCGAACACAAGGGAAAGTTGTGTATGTGTCCTGAAAAAGGACGAGGTGATCTTTAAAGATCCTTTAGGTACTCAGCCACGCATCTATGCTGCTTTTCTCCTTGGTGTATTGTCCTTCAAGAGGATCATCGACCAGCGTTTTCATAATAGGCCTCGAAAAGAGGCCTTGGTATCATCGAAAAGGTGATGTGGGTTGTAAGGAACCTGGAAAAATAAAAGCGGAGAAAAAAGGAAATATGAGTGTCCTGATAGGGTCTAGCCGTATTGTGGACCTTATTTTTATTGTGCCTCCATCCTTTCCCATGGTATTTTTAGTGCGTAATTATGTACGCATGGTACATATGCCACAATTTAGTAGGAGCTGAGATGGAGGCCGAATTGCTAGTTGAGATCCTGACGGGCAGGACTATCATGTTGAGGGGTAGCCCAGACTCGCTTGACAGTGTCCGAGGGCTTGACTGCCGATATAGTATTCGGTATGATAAGGCCGCTCTGTGCCTTTGCTGCCAGGGCTGCGGTATGCTCCTTAGTATGGAGGGAGCGCTCCATGTTTCCATTTACAGTTATAACACCGCGGGGTCCGGGCATCTTGAGTTTGAGATAACCACAGTGCGGTACCGCATTGAAGAGAGCGAACGCGGTTTGTTCGAGCAGCGCATGGTAGCCACTGTGGAAGGGGACGATGTCGAAGATCAAGTCTTCGCTGCGGAAGTTGTCCGGCGGCCGAAGATGACCTCCAATGTGATTGAGCCTGTGCAGCGGGCCTCTACACCAGTTATTACTCCTTTAAAGGTGGTTTTAGTGGGCTTGATTCTTGACGAATCAATACCCATCTTGCGGACTATGTCCTGATAGAGCAGGTCAAGGCTACTGCCGCCGTCCATGAAGACTCGCGTAAGATGGAATCCATCGATGATTGGGTCGAGGACTAATGCGGCTAAACCTCCGTCACAGATACTGGTCGGATGGTCCCTGCGATCAAAGGTGATTGGACAGGACGACCATGGGTTGAATTTCGGGGCGACTGGCTCTATCGCGTAGACGTCCCTTAGTGTGTGCTTGCGCTCCCTCTTGGGGATATGACTGGCGTATATCATATTCACCTTTTTGACTTCGGGGGGGGGGGGGAATTTCTTCTGTCCCCCTGTTTTCGGTGTGCGAGGTTCCTCATCGCCGTCCTCGCTGGGCGACCCTTTCTGCTTATGTTTGGCATTTAATTTGCCGGCCTGTTTGAAGACCCAAGAACTTCTGTTGGTGTGGTTGGCAGGCTTGTCAGAAGTGTCGTGGATCTAGCAAGGTCGATCAAGTATGCGGTCCAGGCTTGATGAACCATCTTTGTTTCGTTTGAATGGCCTCTTCCGTTCACCGGATTTGGAGCCACTGAATCTAGCGTTAGCTGTCATATTCTCTGTATCATCATTGTTGCTCCGATGCTTTTGTTTGTTGCGTCAGGGCCTTCCATTGCCATTTCTGGCTTCGGAAGTGCCGGGGTTGTTGGTACTGTAGCCGCTACGGGCTAGTCAACTATCCTCGTCCGTGCAAAATCGGGTCATTAGTGCTGTAAGGGCTGCCATGAACTTCGGCTTTTCTTGGCCGAGGTGTCGGGCGAGCCATTCGTCGCGGATGCTGTGTTTAAAGGCCGCTAGGGCTTCGGCGTCCGGACATTCGACGAACTAGTTCTTTTTAATTAGGAACCTGGTACAGAATTTCATGGCTGACTCTCCGGGCTGTTGGACTATATGACTGAGGTCATCGTCATCCAGAGGCCGGATATAAGTGCCTAGGAAGTTGTCTGTCGGTGTCAAAACTGGCGGATCTCGGGTAGGGGGTCCCGCACTGTGCGTCTAAGGCGGATGGTAAACGGAGGCGGGGGACACAATGTTTACCCATGTTTGGGCCCTCTCGATGGAGGTAATACCCTACATCCTGCTTGATTGATCTTGATGATATGAGTATTACAAGAGTTGATATACCACGAGATCGTAGAGTCTAAACCCTAGAAGCTAGCCTATGGTCTGATTGTTGTTGTCCTACGGAATAAACCCTCCGGTTTATATAGACACCGGAGGGGGCTAGGGTTACACAGAGTCGGTTACAAGGGAGGAGATCTACATATCCGTACTGCCAAGCTTGCCTTCCACGCCAAGGAAAGTCCCATCTGGACACGGGACGAAGTCTTCAATCTTGTATCTTCATAGTCCAACAGTCCGGCCAAAGGATATAGTCCGGCTGCTCGGAGACCCCCTAATCCAGGACCCCCTAATCTGCGTGCCAGGCTTCAATGACGATGAGTCCGGCACGTAGATTTGTCTTCGGCATTGCAAGGCGGGTTCCTCCTCCGTATACTCCATAGAAGATTTCAAAGACCAGGATAGTGTTCGGCTCTGCAAAATAAGTTCCACATACCACCGCAGAGAGAATAATATTTACACACATCTACTCTGCTGACATTTTTGACAGCACGACATGGTACCACGACCCGGTTATTATTCAAACCATTTTTCTCAACCAGCCCCCGCACATATCGCGAGGCGGTTTCCCTGGCACGTTTTGTCGAAGCAGAGATCGTGTCCCCTTTTCATGGGATTCTCATCAATACGGGTGTGGGTAACCCAACCGCGCCATCAATTACGGTGTTTGGGGAATAAGAGGTTGTACCAGGTGAGTGGGGAGGCGCATCGCCTCTTACATCCTTATAAAGGGACAAGGATTTATTCTTTTCACCCATGCCTTCTTCCCGGCTCATCCCCTTCTGCTCAAGCTCCAGCGCCCAAGCGTTCCTCCTCTCCGCCCAAAAAAGGTCCTTCGAAGATGTCCGGATCCGGAGCGGGAGGCAAATGGATGGCCTCTACCGTTCAAGAGAAGGATATTAAAAAGCTTCGGAAGGCCGGGTACCTGGCCAAGAAAATCAGCCACCGTCTCCCGACGACGGGACAGATCGTCCCTACTCCGGAACCCCATGAGAGGGTTGTATTCCTCCCTCATTTTGTCCGAGGGCTAGGGTTTCCCCTCCACCCGTTCGTTCGCGGCATCATGTATTATTATGCGATCGATCTTCACGATCTGTCCCCTAATTCCTTCCTCAACATCTCGACATTCATTGTCGTGTGCGAGGCTTTTCTCCGCACTTCGGTTTATGGCTAAATTTTTTTAATGTGAAGCCCAAGGTGGTGGGCGGCGAGCACGCCGAGTGTGGGGGCGCCATGGTGAGCAAGATGCCCAACGTCATATGGCCAACGGGAACCTTTAATGATTCTGTCAAGGAGTGGCAACAGCAGTGGTTTTATATCACTGAGCCGCGCGGCACAGAGTGGGCCGCCTCTCCCGAGTTCCGATGCGGCGCCCCCCCTGCGGCTTACATCCTGGGTCAAGAAAGGCCTGGACTGGTCCTCGTCTAACGAACTGTCGGTGCTCCAGACGCGCGTTGAAGATATGGGAGACAAGAACATTGAGCTTGTCAATGTGGTCCAGGTGATGTTAGTTCGCTGGATCTTGCCTTGTCAGCACCGGACTTGCAATTTATGGGAATTTGATCCGGCCAGGCACCAAACCTTGCGAGAGATTTTCGGGTCCTCGCAAAAGGACATCTGGAAGGTGCTTTTCAAGTCCAGCAAATCATGGCCGGACTCCGCCGAAGACCATGGGTACCAACTGTCCGGCTCGGCAAGTTCTGTGAGTTATCAAACTTTTCTATCCGCGTAACCCAAAGGAAGTGCTTAACGACTCTCCCAGGGCTGGACGAAGAAGGCGGAGCGGATCCATTGTTCGGCCTTCGTCGCTGCAGCGCTTCGGACACAATATCCGAAGGCTCCAATGCCCATTCCTCCTCTGAGGAGGATGAGGAGGAGGAGGAAGATGAATCCCCTGCGGGGGGAAGAAAGAAGAGGACGGCCTTCGAACACTTGGAGGCCGAGCTACCCAAGAGGGGAAAGGCTCCTCGTCCGGAGGAGTCCACTACCGCCGCCGACAGTGGCCCGGCATGGGAACCCAGGGCCCAGCCCCTGGTGAACTCGCAAGTGTATAAAATCGAGTATGTTTTAGGCATCCGGACTCATCGTGGCTTAGTATTTTAACCTAAGCCATATTTTTTTATAGTCCAGCGCGGTCCCGCACCAAACAATCCTCATCAGAGGACTTGTTGAACTTAAATGTTATGGAGGGCGGGATGCCCCAAAAGGCCCCTTCCTCCGAACAGATGCATAACACCGAGGCTTTGTCCCAGAAGGACCCCGGCCAAGGAGGAAAGGAGAAAACCGTGAAGGCGGCGCCTGGAGGTCAAACCTCAGGGGCCGGACACATGGGGGAAAATATTCCCATGGGGGCTGACGGCGGGGGCGATCCTGAGGTCGGCTCCTAGCCGGATGTGATTCCAGAGACCTATATGGCTCCAGAATCAAGCGGGCAGCCTCCTTCGGCTGGCGGGGGCGTGCCTGTTCCATCGGCGACCTCTGTCTTTCCAGAAGTGTTGGATGCTTTATTAGTGGCATTGAAAGATGCCTCCATCGTTGATGAACATCGTGCCCTTATGGGTGCGGTGATTGACAAGATTCAGCCAACTGAGAGTGAACTGAACAAAGCCTCTATCAGCCTTATAAAAGGCTTTGAGGTATGCTTTATGAGTTGTCGAAGATTGTCATAGTATAGATAGTAGCCCCTGATACTCTGTTCGGTGAAAGAAAGAACTGGACAGAGGATCGAATTTTATTTTCGTAGGAGGGCTCATTGAATGGCATCTATTTCTCTTCTGTTATAAGCAGGCGTCTGTAGCGGCTGCTGCCTCCCATACTGTGGAAATCTCTGTACTGAATCAAAGTCTGGAGCAGGCCAAGGAAGAGCTTGGCCAGTTGAAAATGCGGCTGAGGGATAAATAGGGTATGCACAAGTCTTGTTCGTGTTTATTGCGAATGAATTTTCAGTATGGACTGTGCTTTATGACATTGTGCTAGGAATTGTGACCGAAGTCGAAGCCCTCAAGAAGGCTGTGGCCGAGGCCAAGAAAAAGGCAGCCACCGAGCAGGCTCTTCATGAGAAGCACGAGGCCAGGGTTATTAAAGGTGAGCAGGAGCTACAAGAGGCCGTAAGGAAATGCGAGACCTTGGAGCAGACTTTAATGGAGAAAGACACCAAGGCTCATCAGGCCACGAGCGATGCCTGAGGGGAAACCCGAAGCGCCCTGCAGGAGATCCAGGAGGCAAGAAAGATTGCGGCTGGTAAGGCTCTTTCCCAGTAGGGTAAGTATTTGGGGGGAGACTTATGTTTATAATTTTGAATCCGGATTTCTCAGGGGTATTTGCCGAGCTATCTCGCAGCATATCAGATGCCGCTCAATTCTACCTAGCCGAAGAAAGGAATACTGCGGATAAGCTCTTCTGGTCGCAGTATTTGGCACCAAATTATTCGGTGCCTTTTGCCGATCAACTAAAACAGCTAATCAAACTACAGAAGGCGGCGGAACTAGCCATGAAGGATTTGATTATCCGTCTATGGCCTGCTGAGCTGATCCCAACTAGCTAGTTCGGGCTCGTGAAGCGGCTTGTGAGTGTCTGTCCACGACTTGACGTCATGAAGCGTCGGTCTGCATAGTGGGTGCACGAATGGCCTTCGCCCGTGCAAAGGTGCGCTGGGGGAAGATGGATGCTGAAAAGCTGATGACCGAAGGACCACCGGAGGGGAAGGAGCAATGTAAGCCCGAGTTATATTATGAGAGTGTCCTGAAAGGATCCTACCTTGCCGCAGAGCTATGCACCAAGGACTTTATATTTCCATGAATGCAAATCATGTTGTCCTTTGTAATGTTTAAACAAGGTCAATTATATTATTTACTTCCTGTTATATGAAAGTTTACCCTTGATGTCTACTACACAACCTTCTTCTTGTAGACGTTGTTGGGCCTCCAAGTGCAGAGGTTTGTAGGACAGTAGCAAATTTCCCTCAAGTGGATGACCTAAGGTTTATCAATCCGTGGGAGGCGTAGGATGAAGATGGTCTCTCTCAAACAACCCTGCAACCAAATAACAAAGAGTCTCTTGTGTCCCCAACACACCCAATACAATGGTAAATTGTATAGGTGCACTAGTTCGGCGAAGAGAGGGTGATACAAGTGCAATATGGATGGTAGATATAGGTATTTGTAATCTGAAAATATAAAAACAGCAAGGTAACTAATAATAAAAGTGAACGTAAACGGTATTGCAATGCCTGGAAACAAGGCCTAGGGTTCATACTTTCACTAGTGCAAGTTCTCTCAACAATAATAACATAATTGGATCATATAACTATCCCTCAACATGCAACAAAGAGTCACTCCAAAGTCACTAATAGTGGAGAACAAACGAAGAGATCATGGCAGGGTACGAAACCACATCAAAGTTATTCTTTCCAATCAATCCGTTGGGCTATTCCTATAAGTGTCACAAACAGCCCTAGAGTTTGTACTAGAATAACACCTTAAGACACAAATCAACCAAAACCCCAATGTCACCTAGATACTCTACAAGACAAGTTCTATAATGTAAAATTCCCACTAGTATATGAAAGTGACAACATAGGAGACTCTCTATCATGAAGATCATGGTGCTACTATGAAGCACAAGTGTGGTAAAAGGATAGTAGCATTGTCCCTTCTCTTTATTTCTCTCAAATTTTTTATTTTTTATTTTTTTATTTGGGCCTTTCTCTTTTTTATGGCCTCCTTTTCCCTTTTTTATTTGGGCTTCTTTGGCCTCTTTTATTTATTTATTTATTTCGTCCGGAGTCTCATCCCGACTTGTGGGGGAATCATAGTCTCCATCATCCTTTCCTCACTGGGACAATGCTCTAATAATGATGATCATCACACTTTTATTTTCTTACAACTCGACAATTACAACTCAATACTTAGAACAAGATATGACTCTATATGAACGCCTCCGGCGGTGTACCGGGATATGAAGTGAATCAAGAGTGACATGTATGAAAGAATTATGAACGGTGGCTTTGCCACAAATACAATGTCAACTACATGATCATGCAAAGCAATATGACAATGATGGAGCGTGTCATAATAAACGGAATGGTGGAAAGTTGCATGGCAATATATCTCGGAATGGCTATGGAAATGCCATGATAGGTAGGAATGGTGGCTGTTTTGAGGAAGATATATTGTGGGTGTATGTGTGAAAGAGTGTGTCGGTGTACTAAAGTAGGGGTACCTTAGTACCCCAGACTTGTGCATGGGCAGTCGTAGCACCCTGCAGCAAGGCCCGCCCCGGAAGCGCCACGAGAAGACCAAGCATTCAAGACAAGGCCCCCGGCAAGAGGAGCTTGCCGGGCCAAGAAGACAAGGCCCCCGGCAAGAGGAGCTTGCCGGGCCAAGAAGACAAGACCCCGGCAAGAGGAGCTTGCCGGGACGACTGAGCCCATGTAGGGCCATCCAAGAACAAAGTATAACGAGACAGAAGATCGAGCCCCCGACAAGAGGAGCTTGTCGGGAAGGCCGAACCCAGGCACCACAAGAGAAGCCCGCCGTGGCGCGCCAAGCGCCCCGGCAAGGCCTGATAGCTGGCACGCTATCAGGCACAGGAAGACGACCCCCGCGGCAAGCCACTTGCCGCGGCAAGATCGCCACCTCAAGACTGCGCTCCAGCTCGCCCGCCCACGCGTCGCTCCGGGGCTTCCCCCGAGGGCACGTGGCGAGGCACCGCGCAGCCTGGGGCATGCGGTGGCATGCAGCCGCCATCGTGGCGAATGGTGGCGCACCTAACGGTCCGCCTCGGTGCTGTCCGGGCGACCGTGACGGGCATTTAATGCCCTTGTCCCCTACCGTCAGAAGTAGGTATGATAACACTGTGCCGCACTGTAGCACCACCGTTCCCGCACTATTACAGCTACCACCCCTTTTACACTTTTACCCCTTTCTCTTACGTTGACACCTGTCGGTGACCCCTTTGCGCTATAAAAGGAGGCCCGTGTGCAACGTAGAGGGGGGTTCCGGGGGTTCGGAGATTCGGCATCCAGACAGCCATACGCTCGGTGCAGCTAGCTCTCCAAGCTCCCGAGCTCCCCAGTTCAATACAACTAAGCAGGAGTAGGGTTTTACGCGTCCATCGCGGCCCGAACCTGGGTAAACCGCCCGTGTGCCCGCTTCGATCTGCTCTCTGTGCTCCCTCCGCCCCCCTCACCGGACAACGAAAGGGGCTCCGGCCCCATAGGTGCTCGCGGGGGGACGCCCGTCCGCCCCGACATCTTTGGCGCGCCAGGTAGGGGGCGCGTCGAGGTTGTGCGGATCAGATCCTGCGTTCGCGCGAGCGCGATCTTCGTCAGCTTCTCCGAACTCGCTAGCTTCATCAACACCATGGCCCCGAAGAAGAAGGCTTCGGAGGCCGCGGGCCCGTCCGCGTCACTCCCACCGCTACCGGAGCCAACGGTGGGCGGGGAAGACGCCGTCGGAGGGGTGGCCACCGGCGAGAACACTCGCGGTGCCACCAAATCCAAGAACAGGGCGGACGACCGAGCCTCGGCCTCCGAGGACGCGCCGCATCCGTCCCTTCAAACGACGACCCAGCAGCGCCATGCCACGGGAGGTGGCATCCGCTTGCTGGAACAAGGGCAAGCAGGAGGTTCGCGGGACGCCACGGGCCCCCGTCCGGACACGGGCAAGGCAAAGGCGCCGGGGAGGGACCCCGCTCTTTCTAACATTGTTAGGAGTCCGAGCGCATCCCGCTCCTCGCGCCACTCGCCCCCACTCCCCTCCACTCCGGCAGAAGCGCTCGCGAGAGCGCAACTGCTCCTCGACTACCCTCCAGCGGCTGGCAAGGCCGAAAGCTGGAGGGCCACCATCCAGAGCCTGATCGCCTTCTCCAACAACGACACGCCGCAGCGGCCGGCGACCTCACGGCCCCGGCAAGTTGAGAAGACGAAGGCCGACGGCGACAAGACCGCCGGAGGTGCGACCACCATGCACTCCCCGGCGCAGAAGCAGAAGACGCCGCCCCGCTGGAACAACGCCGACGACGGCTCCACAGCGTCGTCGGACCCGCGGACTCGCCGGGACCAGCGCCAAGTCCTCGACGAGCGGCAGCAAGAAGACGCTCGAACAAGGATTGAGCGCCGCCGAGAAACTCGGCGGCAATCAGACCAGCGGGCTGGGAACGCTGTCGACGCGCACGCGCCCGGTGAACCAGGTGACTTACCGTACGCGGCAGGTTGCCCTGAGTTCACCCGCGAGCTGCGACGCGTCCGGTGGCCCAGCACGAAGAACTTCAAGCCCGACGTACCGGAGAAGTACGACGGCAGGACGCACCCCTCGGAGTTTCTCAGCATCTACACAATCGCCGTACAAGCTGCCGGGGGGCGCGACGAGAGGATATTGGCGAACTACTTCCCGCTCGTGCTTAAGCCGAACGTTCGTTCGTGGCTTATGCACTTGCCGGAAGGCTCCATCTCTTCCTGGGCGGATCTTTGCCATCAGTTTGTTGGCGCCTTCACAGGCGGCCACAAACCCCATGGCGAGGATAGCGACCTCCACATCCTAGCCCAGAAGGAAGGAGAACCCCTGCGCAAGTACATCCAGCGCTTCAGCCGCGTGCATCGCAACATCCCCGACGTTCACCCTGCCGCGGTTATCAGCGCGTTCCACCAGAACGTGCGTAACCGCCGCATGCGTGAAGAGATGGCCATGACCAAGATCCGGGACGTCAGCGAGCTATATGCCTTGGCTGACAAGTGCGCGCGCGCGGAGGAGGGGAGGAAACTCCCCGGGGAGGATGCTGGCGCAGGAGAAAGCGACAGTGACGACACCGCCCCGGCGAAGAGGAGCCAGCGGCGGAATAATAGGAGGAAGAACAGGAAAGAGGTGCTTGCCGTCGAGGGGTCCGGCAAGGAGGCTCCCGCCAAGCAAACGCAGGCTGGCGGCTCCGGCGAGGAGCCTACCCCCGTGGCGGCAGCAGACAAGCAGGACGGCTCTGACAAGCAATACTGCAAGATCCACCGCACCAAGGGCCACGATCTCTCCAACTGCAAAAGCGTCGAGTACCTCGTCGTGCAGCAGAAGGCTGAGTACGAGAGGCGCGACAAGGGGAAGGCCCAGGGTGGGGGTGGCGAACCAAGCAAGAAGCGGCCGCCCGTCGGCCGGGGAGGACGCCGCGGCAAGGCCAAGCAGCGGCAAGGCGATCGGCCTCCCCGGGGCCGCGACGAGGATGACGAAGACGACGACGAAGACGTGGAAGACGAAGATAACAGCGAGCAGGAGTTCCAGAAGGCCACGGAGGTCCTTTGCGTTGACGGCGGCGCCTCTCTGCACACCTCCCACCGCCAGCTTAAGCGGTGGGCGCGAGAGGTGAACGCAGCAGAGCCGCCCGTGGAGTCGCGCAGGCTCCTCAAATGGTCCAGCACGCCCATCATTTTCGATCTTGAGGATCACCCCGACCGCACAACTGCGGTCGGGTGCTTGCCGATGCTGGTCTCACCCACCATCCGCAACCTCAAGGTCACCAAAATGTTGGTAGACGGCGGGGCCGGGCTGAACTTGATCTCCTCCGCTGTGATCAAGAAACTCCAGATCCCAGACGGCGAGCTCGAAGAGACCGGATCCTTCCAAGGAATCAACCCAGGGAGGAGCAAGCCCAAGGGGAAGATTACTCTGCCGGTGACCTTTGGCGGCGAGCTTAACTTCAGGACTGAACGTATCACGTTCGACGTCGCCGATATCCCGTTACCATACAATGGGATCCTCGGCCGTCCCGCTCTCGCCAAGTTCATGGCGGCTTCCCACCACGCCTACAACGTACTCAAGATGCCGGGGCCGATAAGCGTCATCACTGTCCATGGCGACAAAAAGGATGCGCTTATCTGCGCCGACAAGATCTACCGGGATGTAGCAGCCGCGGCAGAGAAGGACACACTCGCCGCTGAAGCCCCCGGGGGGAAGAAGACAAAGACCAAGCCCGGTAAGTGCTCTAGGGCCCACTCCGGCAACCGCACCTCTTCGGAGTGCCGCGCCGCCGTCGAGGACGTTCCATCGAGCTCCGCCGGCAAGTACAGGAAGGGAATGACCGCTCCTCCGGCAACCAAGAAGGTGTCCGCCAAGGAGGACGGCACTGGCGGTACCTTCACCATCAGTGCCACGCTTGACAGCAAATAGGAAAGCGCGCTCGTCGCCTTCCTGCGGGCGAATGACGACGTGTTTGCATGGCAACCGTCCGACATCCCCGGTGTTCCCAGGAGGGTGATTGAGCACAAGCTCGCTGTCTGTCCTCACGCGCGACCCGTCAAGCAGAATGTGAGAAAGCAAGCCGTGGAGCGCCAGGAATTCATCAGCGAAGAGATCAAGAAGCTAGAGGCAGCAGGCCTAGTGAGAGGTGTGATCCATCCAACGTGGCTGGCCAATCCGGTCGTCGTGCGCAAAGCCAATGGGAAGTGGAGACTGTGCATAGACTTCACCGACGTGAATAAAGCATGTCCCAAAGATCCATTTCCCTTGCCGCGCATTGACCAGATTGTTGACTCCACTGCCGGATGTGAGCTACTCTCTTTTCTTGATGCATATTCAGGCTACCACCAAGTCTTTATGGCCAAGGAAGATGAAGAGAAGACCGCATTTATCACTCCGTGCGGCACCTATTGCTTCATACGCATGCCGTTTGGACTGAAGAATGCGGGATCAACGTTTGCAAGGGTAGTGCACTCTGCTTTCGAGCCGCAGATCCATAGGAACGTGGAGGCCTACATGGATGACATCGTGGTGAAGAGCAAGAGCAAGGAAACCCTGGTCCAAGATCTGGAAGAGACATTTCAGAACTTGCGCAAGATACAGCTCAAGCTGAACCCCGAGAAGTGCGTTTTCGGAGTCCCCTCCGGCAAACTTCTCGGGTTCTTTGTGTCACAGAGGGGGATTGAAGCTAATCCCGACAAGATCAAAGCCATCGAGCAGATCGAAGCCCCAGAGCGCGTCAAGGACGTCAGAAAGCTCGCAGGTTGTGTGGCTGCCCTCAGTCGGTTCATTTCAAGGTCTGCGGAACGCGCCCTGCCCTTCTTTAAAATCTTGAAGAAGGCAGGCCCCATGCAGTGGACTCCAGAAGCGGAGACAGCGCTGCAGGATTTGAAAAGGTACCTATCCTCCCCTCCAATACTTGTCGCACCTAGACCACAGGAGAAGCTGTTGCTATACCTAGCGGCAACCAACCAGGTGGTTAGTGCTGCGTTAGTGGCGGAGAGGGAGGCCGACGAGGAGCCTATACCACCTACAAGCGAGTCCAGCGACGAGCGGGGGGCTGCTCCAGCAAGCTCTGGCCCCGACAAGGACCACCCTGCGCAGGAACCGGATGGGGCGCGGAAGAAGATGGTGCAGCGCCCGGTGTATTTTGTAAGTTCCCTCTTACAGGGGGCCAGATCAAGATACTCCGGGGTGCAGAAATTGCTTTTCGGCCTCCTCATGGCCTCGAGAAAGCTGCGCCATTACTTCCAAGCGCACGAGATAACAGTAGTCACTCGCTTCCCGCTGAGGAGGATATTGCACAATCCAGAGGCAACAGGCAGGATCGTCGAGTGGGCACTGGAGCTGTCGAGCTTTGGGCTCAAGTTTGAAAGTACTTCAACCATACAGAGCCGAGCTTTGGCAGAATTCATAGCTGAATGGACCCCGACGCCAGATGGAGAAGGCCAAGAAACAAGCGCGCCCGTACAAGGAGCAACAAGCGAGTGGGTAATGTACTTCGATGGTGCCTTTTCGCTGCAAGGCGCCGGTGCTGGCGTGGTACTCATCGCGCCCACCGGAGAGCACCTCAAGTATGTTATCCAGATGCACTTCCCAAGAGAGCAAGCTACCAACAATACTGCTGAGTATGAAGGCTTGCTCGCCGGCCTCAGGATTGCGGCCGAACTTGGGATCAGAAAGCTGATTGTGCGGGGAGACTCTCAACTGGTGGTCCGGCAAGTCAACAAGAGCTACCAGAGCCCTCTGATGGAAGCTTACGTAGATGAAGTGAGGAAGCTGGAAGAACACTTTGAAGGGCTGCAAATGGAGCACGTCGCGAGAGCTCAGAATGAGATAGCAGACGGCCTTTCGAAGTGTGCTTCGTTGAAGTTACCTGTGGAACCAGGGACCTTCTTGCTCAAGCTAACTCAACCATCCGTTACGCCATCAGTTGGGCAGTCCAAGAAAAGGAAGTTGGTCTCCGGCGACTACTCGCAGGCGGACCTCCCTGAGACCGCCGCCAAGGTCCCCAAGATCAACAACCAGAACGCCGGGGGACAGCCCGCTCCTGCGGATCCCAGGATCCGTCCAGTCGAAGCCGGTGTCCCCGGTAAGCCTTGCTCCAGCGAGCTGATCAGCAGTCGGAACGCTGAGGAACAGTCCGCTCCTGCGGGTCCGAGGGTCCGTCCAGTTGAAGCGGGGGTTCCCGACAAGCTTTGCCCCGGCAAGCTTGCCGGGGGATCACCGGCTCCGGCTGAACCAGAGGTTCTTGCCGTAGAAGCCGGGGTCCCCGCAGCGGCCTTCATGCCTTTAGTCCTTGCCGTGGAGCCCCGGGCTCCGGCATGGGCGCGGCAGATCGTCCGTTTTCTGCAAACTGGAGAACTTCCCGACGACCCAGAAGAGGTGGAAAAGATCACCAGGCAGTCAAGTATGTACCAGTTCGTGGACAACGAGCTGTACAGAAGGAGACTCAACGGTGTCAGATTGAAGTGCATCTCCAGGGAAGACGGACAGGAGCTGTTGGCAGAGATACACGGAGGCATGTGCGGCCATCACATTGGCGCAAGAGCACTTGTCGGGAAAGCCTTCCGGCAAGGGTTCTTCTGGCAAGAAGCCCTCCAAGATGCAACTGCACTAGTAACCAAGTGTGAAGCGTGCCAGTTCCATGCAAAACAGATTCATCAGCCAGCTCAAGCTCTCCAAACAATCCCTTTGTCCTGGCCCTTCTCGGTCTGGGGGCTCGATATCCTCGGCCCTTTTCCCCGAGCCGTCGGGGGCTTCGAGTACTTGTACGTTGCAATCGACAAGTTCACGAAGTGGCCAGAAGTGGAGCCAGTGAGGAAGGTGACCGCGCAGTCAGCAGTCAAGTTCTTCCGGTCGATCGTCTGCCGTTTCGGAATCCCCAACAGAGTCATCACCGACAACGGGACACAATTTACAAGTCGCGCCTTCATGCAATACGCCCAGGGTCTCGGCGCCAAGGTCTGTTTCGCTTCGGTTGCTCACCCCAGGAGCAACGGTCAAGCAGAAAGGGCCAACGCTGAAGTGCTGCGCGGACTCAAGACCAGGACCTTCGACAGGCTGCACAAGTGCGGAAGAAATTGGATTGAGGAGCTGCCGGCGGCTCTTTGGTCAATCAGGACGACACCAAGCCGAGCCACCGGACAGACACCTTTTGCTCTAGTTTATGGAGCGGAAGCAGTTATCCCCACGGAACTCGTATACGGATCTCCTCGGGTGCTCGCTTATGACGAGCTCGAGCAAGAGCGGCTGCGCCAAGATGACGCGCTGCTCCTTGAGGAAGGACGTCTCCAGGCTGCGGTACGAGCTGCTCGATACCAGCAAGCCTTGCGTCGCTACCATAGCCGCAAGGTCAAGGCCAGGAGTCTCGAAGAGGGCGACCTTGTTCTTCGGCGCACTCAGTCGGCCAAGAATTCCAACAAGTTGACGCCAAAGTGGGAAGGACCTTATCGGGTGAGACGAGTCACGAGGCCTGGCGCTGTCCGCCTCGAGACCGAAGAAGGCGTACCAGTGAGCAACTCCTGGAACATAGAGCATCTTCGCAAGTTTCACCCATAAGGCGCGGTTGCCGTGACCCGCTCCGGCAACCATCGGTTTGTACAGGCCTTGCCGCTGTTGCATGTAACCCCTTGTACAAAGCCAGGCGAAGCCCCTGGCACCAGATAAAGTTGCCCTGTTAGGCGACCTTGTTCTTAGGCACGTTCAGTCGGCCAAGAATTATAACAAGTTGACGCCGAAGCAGGAAGGCCCTTATCGGGTGAAACGAGTCGCGAGGCCCGGCGCTGTCCGCCTCAAGACCGAAGAGGGCCTACCAGTGAGCAACTCCTGGGAACATAGAGCATCTTCGCAAGTTTCGCCCATAAGGCGCGGTTGCCGTGATCCGCTCCGGCAACCACCGGTTTGTGCAGGCCTTGCCGATGTTGCATTTAAGCCCTCGTACAAAGCCAGGCGAAGCCCCTGGCCGAAGATAAAGAAGCGCTGGCGCCCTAGATTTTAGCATGCATGCTGAGTCAGAGTCTCGTCCTTGGTTAGGGTTGTCAGTTCCTAACTGCCGCTAACCCCTAACTTAGAGGTCGAGTCCGCGTCTTCTTCCCATCCTTCCCCTTTTTGGCTCGCAGGAATTGAATGTCCTTGCCGGGCCACCCGAGGACAAGGAAGAGGAGAAGGACGAGCCAACACCTGCCCCCCGGCGGGCCAGAGTCGCCGGGGGCCGCAACCTCAGATAAGTTTTTGCATCCCTCATCATGCATTCTCTTATGGACTGTGGAATTTGAAAGCCTCCTTCCCTCCCGAAAAGCTACCGTGCTCTCTTAGAGGCAAGCCCCAGAGCGCGTTCCTGGGGCCCGTTGCGATAGCAGCCGCGGCAGCAAGGGGGAGGGAAGCGAAGGGCCGGAACCCACCTGCTCCCCGCCTCCGCCAAGGGCGTGAGAAAGGCCAAGCAGTGCGGGGGATCGGCAGGGCGTATTGCCGGGCGAGGAACTGTCTATCTTAACGATGTAAAGGATTCGTTCCCTACCGCGGTTTCCACCCGCGAGACAAATGATCCGGCAAGCATCCCCTTTTCATTAAAAACATTCCACTCAGGTACAGTTCAGAGAGAATGAAAAACATGAAAAGAGGGATTACAAGGCTTGAACGCAACTAAGGCCCAAGGGCTTACGAGCTGAAAAGAGATAAGGTGCCCGTAATCCCTTTCTTGTCTCTCTCCCCAGGAGGTAGGGCAAGTAGGCGAAGAGGGCGAAAGGGGCACCTAGATGAGCTACGGGTGGCAGAAGGCACCAAGGGAAAATCCGGGGGCTCCGCCCGGGGGTCTCCGGAGGCTGAAGAAGACGGAGGCGCCGGAGGCAGAGCTGGAAGATGAGGCAGCGGCCTTGCCGCCAGCCTCTTCCTCTTGCGCAGCCTCGCCACTCCGGCCGCCCGAGGAGATCAAGCCCCCCGGCAAGAGGAGCTTGCCGGGCCGAAGAGAAGACCCCGGTGGTCGTCACCGAGAGCAAGGGTGATGACGGCGTCGGGGGCGCATCTGGAACACGAGGCACCGGAGCGTCAGCCAGCTGTCGAAGTCGGCCCGTACTCTGACTTCGCGGCCTTCGACGTCCGCCCTCTGTCCTCCTCAGCAGCCCCCCCCTGCGCCAGTCGCCCAAGGAGACGACCCCGGGGAGTTCACAGAGCCCGGCGCGGTCGATGGGGCCGCCGGCGCCACCCGGAGCTGCGGCCGACGCCTAGTCGTACCCGTCATCTTGGTGGCTGCTCCCCTCGTCGTCGCTGTCGCTCCCCTCCTCGTCACTCTCGCTCGAGGAGGAGCCTTCGCTGTCGAAGGAGCTATCTTCGCAGCACCGGGCCCGGATACCGAAGCCCCAGAAGGCCTTGACGGAGAGGAGGTCCTCCCCCACTAGCTTGAAGTGGAGGGTGAACCCTTCCGTCAAGCTGTGTATCCGGGCGAACGTCTTCCACCCGCGGCCCAGACACACCACGCCGGGGGCTCGGAACTCGACGTGGACTCGCGTCCCGCTGATCCCGCAGCCCCTCATGCGCAGGTTTAGCGTCTCAGGCTGCTCCACCTCCAACACGTTCGCGAATGGAGCGGGAAGCCGGAGGTGGCGACGAGGCGCCCGGCGCAGCCTGATAATGAACTCGCGGGGGTCGTCCCCGAGATGGACCGCGGGAGGGAACGGAGCCGCTGGCGGGGGCAAGGGCGGCGCACCGATCCGTCCGCCCCGAGCGCCTCGGCCCCGTCCACGACCTCGTCCGCGACCTCGCCCTCTCCCTCTTCCCCCGACGATCGGCTCCGCCGCCGCGGGCGCAAGGGGAGGAGGGGCGCGTTGCCGAGCAGACACCCTCGCGGCAACCGAAGAAGAACCAGGGTTCCCCCCCTCCATCGCAGATGGGGGAAGGAAACCAGAAGCAGAAGGAGGAAGGAGATGGAGTGCGTATTTTCCGTCGCCCCCCCTCGCTCCTTATAAAGGAGCGGAGTGGGACCGCGGCCGCCCCGCTCCTCCCATAGAAGCGGAGGAAGGGCAGGCGACTGGGGCCGACCCACCGCATCGGCCCGCGCCGGCCCGACTCCCTGCCTCCGCCGCCGCGACCCCGAGTGCATGAGGACCGCGTGGTGGGCGCGCAGAACCGAGGCGACGGGTGGGACGACCTCTCCCCATCCCGCGACCATGGGGAACGGACGCCTCGAAAACCGCGCCCCACCCCCGTTCATTTATTAAGCCGCGCCTCCACACCTCCCTCCGCTTAAAGAGGGAACGGGCGTTTTCGCCCCCACTACGCCGCGATAAGCGCGCGCCGCCTAGGGAAGGCGCGGCGGATGCGGAGTTAAGGAGCAGCGCGACCAAGGCCATGCGTGCCCGTGCACCGTTAGGGCCTGGCCCAACGACGCTCGGCACCGTGTGTGGCCCAGGCCCGGGGGCTCCTGTCGGTGTACTAAAGTAGGGGTACCTTAGTACCCCAGACTTGTGCACGGGCAGTCGTAGCACCCTGCGGCAAGGCCCGCCCCGGAAGCGCCACGAGAAGACCAAGCATTCAAGACAAGGCCCCCGGCAAGAGGAGCTTGCCGGGCCAAGAAGACAAGGCCCCCGGCAAGAGGAGCTTGCCGGGCCAAGAAGACAAGACCCCGGCAAGAGGAGCTTGCCGGGACGACTGAGCCCATGTAGGGCCATCCAAGAACAAAGTATAACGAGACAGAAGATCGAGCCCCCGACAAGAGGAGCTTGTCGGGAAGGCCGAACCCAGGCACCACAAGAGAAGCCCGCCGTGGCGCGCCAAGCGCCCTGGCAAGGCCTGATAGCTGGCACGCTATCAGGCACAGGAAGACGACCCCCGCGGCAAGCCACTTGCCGCGGCAAGATCGCCACCTCAAGACTGCGCTCCAGCTCGCCCGCCCACGCGTCGCTCCGGGGCTTCCCCCGAGGGCACGTGGCGAGGCACCGCGCAGCCTGGGGCATGCGGTGGCATGCAGCCGCCATCGTGGCGAACGGTGGCGCACCTAACGGTCCGCCTCGGTGCTGTCCGGGCGACCGTGACGGGCATTTAATGCCCTTGTCCCCTACCGTCAGAAGTAGGTATGATAACACTGTGCCGCACTGTAGCACCACCGTTCCCGCACTATTACAGCTACCACCCCTTTTACACTTTTACCCCTTTCTCTTACGTTGACACCTGTCGGTGACCCCTTTGCGCTATAAAAGGAGGCCCGTGTGCAACGTAGAGGGGGGTTCCGGGGGTTCGGAGATTCGGCATCCAGACAGCCATACGCTCGGTGCAGCTAGCTCTCCAAGCTCCCGAGCTCCCCAGTTCAATACAACTAAGCAGGAGTAGGGTTTTACGCGTCCATCGCGGCCCGAACCTGGGTAAACCGCCCGTGTGCCCGCTTCGATCTGCTCTCTGTGCTCCCTCCGCCCCCCTCACCGGACAACGAAAGGGGCTCCGGCCCCATAGGTGCTCGCGGGGGGACGCCCGTCCGCCCCGACAGAGTGTATCATATCACGGGGTTTGGATGCACTGGCGAAGTTTGCACCAACTCTCAATGTGAGAAAGGGCAATGCATGGTATCGAAGAGGCTAGCAATGATGGAAGGGTGAGAGTGCGTATAATCCATGAACTCAACATTAGTAATAAAGAACTCATATACTTATTGTAAAAATCTACAAGCCATCAAAAACCAAAGCACTACGCGCATGCTCCTAGGGGGATAGATTGGTAGAAAAAGACCATCGCTCGTCCCCGACCGCCACTCATAAGGAAGACAATCAATAAATAAATCATGCTCCGACTTCATCACATAATGGTTCACCATACGTGCATGCTACGGGAATCACAAACTTTAACACAAGTACTTCTCAAATTCACAACTACTCAACTAGCATGACTCTAATATCACCATCTTCATATCTTAAAACAATTATCAAGCATCAAACTTTTCTTAATATTCAATGCACTCAAAAGAAAGTTTTACAAATCTTGAATACCAAGCATATTAAGATTATTTAAGCAAATTACCATGATATTTAAGACTCTCAAAATAATATAAGTGAAGCATGAGAGTTCATCTATTTCTTCAAAATAAAACCACCCTTGTGTTCTAAAAGTATATAAGTGAAGCACTAGAGAAAATGACAAACTACTCCGAAAGATATAAGTGAAGACCAATGAGTAGCCGAATAATTATGAAACTATGTGAAGACTCTATAACATTTAAGAATTTAAGATCTTGGTACTTTTTTCAAACAGCAAGAAAAGCTAAATAAAATAAAATGATGCTCCAAGCAAAACACATATCATGTGGTGAATAAAAATATAGCTCCAAGTAAAGTTACCGATGAACGAAGACGAAAGAGGGAATGCCTTCCGGGGCATCCCCAAGATTAGGCTCTTGGCTATCCTTGAATATTACCTTGGGGTGCCTTGGGCATCCCCAAGCTTAGTCTCTTGCCACTCCTTATTCCGTAGTCCATCGAATCTCTACCCAAAACTTGAAAACTTCACAACACAAAACTTAACAGAAAAATCGTGAGCTCCGTTAGCGAAAGAAAACAAAAAACCACTTCAAGGTACTGTAATGAACTCATTGTTTATTTATATTTGTGTTAGACCTACTGTATTCCAACTTCTCTATGGTTTATAAACTATTTTACTAGCCATAGATTCATCAAAATAAGCAAACAACACAATGAAAACAGAATATGTCAAAAACAGAACAGTCTGTAGTAATATGTATCAAACGTATACTTATGGAACTCCAAAAATTCTAAAATAAATTGGTGGATCTGCGGCATTTGTCTAGTAATCATCTGCTAAAACAATTAACTAAATAGCACTCTCCAGTAAAAAGTTTTAGCTAATATCGTGAGCGCTAAAGTTTCTGTTTTTTACAGCATGATCATAAAGACTTCACCCAAGTCTTCCCAAAGGTTCTACTTGGCACAAACACTAATTAAAACACAAAACCACATCTAAACATAATCTAGATGGATTATTTATTACTAAACATAACCAAAAATCAAGAAAGTAAAATAAAATTGGGTTGCCTCCCAACAAGCGCTAACGTTTAACGCCCCTAGCTAGGCATGATGATTTCAATGATGCTCACATAAAAGATAAGAATTGAAACATAAAGAGAGCATCATGAAGAATATGACTAGAACATTTAAGTCTAACATACTTCCTATGCATATGGATTTTGTGAGCAAACAACTTATGGGAAAAATAATAAACTAACATAGGAAGGCAAAACAAGCATAACTTCAAAACTTTAAGCACATAGAGAGGAAACTTGATATTATTCCAATTCCTACAAGCATATATTCCTCCCTCATAATAATTTTCAGTAGCATCATGAATGAATTCAACAATATAACCAGCACCTAAAGCAGTCTTTTCATGATCTACTAGCATATAAATTATATTACTCTCCACATAATCAAAATTCTTCTCATTCGGAATAGTGGGAGTATCATAAGAGACTTGAATACTATAATTTTTTTTATAAATATAATGTTAAGAAAAAGGGTAATCATAATCATGACAAGTTTTATAAATATAATCATCACTACTCTTTATAGCATAAGTTTCATCACAATAATCATCATAAGTAGCAACTTTGTTCTCATCATAATCGATTGAAACCTCTTCCAAGATAGTGGATACATCACTAAATAAAGTCATGACCTCTCCAAATCCACTTTCATAAATATTAGAAGATTCAACATCCTCCAAAATAGTGGGATCATTACTTCCTAAAGTTGACACTCTTCCAAACCCACTTTCATCAATATAATCATCATAGGTAGAAGGCATGCTATCATCATAACAACTTTGCATATCAAAACTTGGGGGGCTAAAAATATCATCATTATTAAACATAGCATCCCCAAGCTTGGGACAAACATTAATTTCAGCAAATATATTCTCAAAAATATCATCTTCATCAAACATAGCATCGCTAAGCTTGGGCCTTTTCATATCATAAGCATAATCATTCTCATCATTAATAGTATGGATAACACCAATAGTATAGCAATTAAAATATTCTTCCAAGCAAGTACCAAAAAGATTTTCAAGATCATAAGAAATATCATTATCTTCCAAATCATAATCATCACAACAAGCAATAGGCATAATGAGATCATCATCAAGTGCAGCATCTTCCATAATTATTTTTGATTCATTGTCATGAGGCACAACAATAATAGGAGCAACATTATTTGGGAGAGATATCTCTTTACCTCTCTTCCTTTTTCTTTTCTTCTTCTTCACATCATGTGTGGGTTCAATCCTCTTTTTGGAGCTCCTTATTAATGAGATTGGTTGAATAGAAGGCTCCTCCTCGTTACCTGATTCATCATAAGAAATAATAGGAGAATATTAGGAAGTCTCTTCCCTTTCCTTAGTATTCTCTTCATCCCCTATTTGTTTTCTTTTCTTTATGTAATTGGCAATATAATGATTTTCAAAGCAATTCACTGCACAATACATATAAATCTTCTCTAGATCAAAATCAAGAAATCTATCGAGATTAAATTTTGGAATACCCTCAGTTATACGTTTCATTTCTTCATAACCCAGAAGAATACTAAGCTCTTTATGATGCTCAAGGGTAACCAAATTGTCATAATATTTGGACACGACTTGATCATGAAACAAATAGCATTGTAGCTTTAAATGACCAAGTTCATTGCAAAGTTCACAAGGGGCGCGAAAAATGTTGAATCTTTCAGCGCAATCATCAAGACTTTCTTGCAACAATTTAGTTTCTAAGTACTTATGCCTCTTGCAATATCTATCTTTCCTATTTGGTGTGTACTTGCAAACCCAATGCACTCCACAAAAATTGACGTGTTTATAGGAGACATTTTCATCATAACTAGTGCAATCATCATTAGTACTATGGATATTCAAGGAGTTCATACTAATAACATTGCAATCATGCTCATCATTCAAAGATTTAGTGCCAAACATTTTAATAAATTCTTCTTCTAACACTTTGGCACAATTTTCCTTTCCATCATACTCACGAAAGATATTAAAAAGATGAAGCCTATGAGACAAACTCAATTCCAATTTTTTTGTAGTTTTCTTTTATAAAATAAACTAGTGCTAAAACAAGAAACAAAAAGATTCGATTGCAAGATCTAAATATATACCTTCAAGCACTCACCTCCCCGGCAACGGCGCCAGAAATGAGCTTGATGTCTACTACACAACCTTCTTCTTGTAGACATTGTTGGTCCTCCAAGTGCAGAGGTTTGTAGGACAGTAGCAAATTTCCCTCAAGTGGATGATCTAAGGTTTATCAATCCGTGGGAGGCGTAGGATGAAGATGGTCTCTCTCAAACAACCCTGCAACCAAATAACAAAGAGTCTCTTGTGTCCCCAACACACCCAATACAATGGTAAATTGTATAGGTGCACTAGTTCGGCGAAGAGATGGTGGTAGTGCAATATGGGTGGTAGATATAGGTTTTTGTAATCTGAAAATATAAAAACAGAAAGGTAACTAATAATAGAAGTGAGTGTAAACGGTATTGTAATGCTTGGAAACAAGGCCTAGGGTTTATACTTTCACTAGTGCAAGTTCTCTCAACAATAATAACATAATTCGATCATATAACTATCCCTCAACATGCAATAAAGAGTCACTCCAAAGTCAATAATAGCGGAGAACAAACGAAGAGATTATGGTAGGGTACGAAACCACCTCAAAGTTATTCTTTCCAATCATTCCGTTGGGCTATTCCTATAAGTGTCACAAACAACTCTAGAGTTCGTACTAGAATAACACCTTAAGACAAAAATCAACCAATACCCTAATGTCACCCAGCTACTCCAATGTCACCTCAAATATCCGTGGGTATGATTATACGGTATGCATCACACAATCTTAGATTCATCTATTCAACCAACACTTAGAACCTCAAAGAGTGCACCAAAGTTTCTACCGGAGAATCAAGACGAAAACGTGTGCCAACCCCTATGCATAAGTTCATGGGCGGAACCCGCAAGTTGATCACCAAAACATACATCACGTGAATCACGCGATATCCCATTGTCACCACAGATACGCACGGCAAGACATACATCAAGTGTTCTCAGATCATTAAAGACTCAATCCAATAAGATTACTTCAAAGGGAAAACTCAATCAATTACAAGAGAGTAGAGGGGGAGAAGAAACATAAGATCCAACTATAATAGCAAAGCTCGCGATACATTAAGATCGTGCCAAATTAAGAACACGAGAGAGAGAGATCAAACACATAGCTACTGGTACATACCCTCAGCCCCGAGGGTGAACTACTCCCTCCTCGTCATGGAGAGCGCCGGGATGATGAAGATGGCCATCGGTGAGGGTTCCCCCCTCCGGCAGGGTGCCGGAACAGGGTCCCGATTCGGTTTTGGTGGCTACAGAGGCTTGCGGCGGCGGAACTCCCGATCTATTCCGTTCCTCGATAGTTTTAGGGTACGTGGGTATATATGGGTGAAAGAAGTATGTTAGGGGAGCCACGAGGGGCCCACGAGGGTGGATGGCGCGCCCTAGGGGGGTGGGCGCGCCCCCCTGCCTCGTGGCTCACTTGTTCCTTTCCTGACGTGCACTCCAAGTTTTTCCGGTAGCTTTCCTTCCAAAAATAACTTCTCCAGTTGTTTTCATTCTGTTTTGACTCCGTTTGATATTCCTTTTCTTCGAAACACTGAAATAGGCAAAAAACAGCAATTCTGGGTTGGGCCTCTGGTTAGTAGGTTAGTCCCAAAAGTAATATAAAAGTGGATAATAAAGCCCAATATTGTCCAAAACAGTAGATAATATAACATGGAGCAATCAAAAATTATATATACGTTGGAGAAGTATCAACCCTCATGTGCGACCGTTTTATATGTTAAATCTGAGAGTTGGCCAGTCATCGGCTTCTGCCCCCACGTATGAAGTACGGGGGTGTTCGAGATAAACCTGAGCACTCTTTATCCCAGTTTTGGGTCCTTCGAAGGAGGTGCTCAGCACAACGAACCAGGCAATCGGACTGTAGGTCTTTATCACTCTCACTTAGCCATAGGAGCTTTAGTATGGTCGGCGTGGCCCCTAGTGTTCGGAATACCGTACTGGGGCTCTATAAGCACCTGATCGGAGAAAAAACCGATCCATCACACGCTGCATTGGTTATGGCATTATGCGGGAGAAATCTTTAAAGATTTTATGACCTCTCGAACAGCTGACCAGCTCTCGCCGTATCATGACAGTCAGTTTTCGTCTTTCTCTACTGAGGTGCTCGTCCAGAAGAACCAGGACACAATCGCAGTAGTTCTCCCTGTGCTACCTTAGCCGATATAGCGGAACATAAGGTACCAAAACATGGGAGCCGGGCAAACCCAACTATTGACCCAAGACATGATTCTGAGCTGATGCATATAATGCTATAAGTTCGGGGTGCCGAACTTCCATGGAGGTGTTCGGACTTTACTGCCGTGTTATGGGTAAAACGAAGCCCCTGGCATATTTTAAGGCATATCGCTGTGTACGGATGCCACTTGACAAAATTATGTCAATAAGAAATAACAACAGGTAAACGTCATATAAATCCACATGTTGTATTTAAATAGTATGTCTATGCGTATGGGTACAAGTAAAGTAATAAAAAAGGAATATAATTGCGGAACCTGCTGAGACCAGGGGGAAGAGGCTGAGTGCGGATCCGTAATATAGCCAGACGGTCACTGCGGGGGATGTCTAAGGATTCCCTTATGCGTTCCAGCTGCCTCCGTGTAGCCCATCCTGGTCGGTGCAAAGGTGAACCCGCGAAGGAAATGTAAGAAATATTTATGTGCCGGAGGGCGGTTGAGCCGCTGAGTTCGCTTGTCCAGATTTTCGCCGGAGTGTTTTAGTTGAGCTCTGGGCGGGCCGGGCTATCCTTCCACGAAGTAGTTCGGAGTCCCTTGGCGGTGTCCGGAGGCCTAGACGTCCGCTCGAGGTTCGGCTGCAAGGTGCTGCTCGTTGTTTCTGCTGCTAAGGCAGTGGTGTATATGTTGGTGCCGAGAGAAGGTTCGGCCTTGCCATTAACCGTGATGACGCCGCGTGGACCTTGCATCTTGAGCTTACGGTAGGCATAATGTGGCACCACGTTGAATCGAGCGAATGCGGTTCGTCCGAGCAGTGCTTGATAATCACTGCGGAAAGGGACGATTTAGAAGTTTAACTCTTCGATATGGTAATTTTCTGGTGATCCGAAGACTACCTCAAGGGTAATGGAGCCTGTACAGCGAGCCTCCTCACCTTGTATAATGCCTCTGAAAGTGGCTTTAGTGGGTTTGATCCTCGAGGAATCTATACCCATTTTGCGCACTGTATGCTGATAGAGCAGGTTCAGGCTACTGCCGTCGTCCATGAGGACTCGAGTCAGGTGAAATCCGTCAATGATGGGGTCTAGGACCAATTCAGCGGATCCGCCATGACGGATACTACTGGGGTGGTCCCTGCGATCGAAGGTGATCGGACAAGAGGACCATGGGTTGAACTTTGGGGCGACAGGATCCATCGCATAGACGTCCCTTAGTGCGCGCTTCCGTTCCTTCTTGGGAATGTGGGTTGCGTATAGAATGTTCAATGTCTTCACTTGTGGGGGGAACCTCTTCTGTCCTTCCGTGTTCGGCGGCCGGGGCTCCTCATCGTCATCACTATGCAGCCCCTTGTCCTTGTTTTCTATATTCAACTTGCCAGCCTGCTTGAACAACCAGCACTCTCTTTTGGTGTGATTGGCTGGCCTATCGGGGGTGCCATGGATTTGACACGAGCGGTCAAGTATTTGATCCAAACTGGATGGGCCAGGAGTACTTCTTTTGAATGGCTTTTTCTGCTGACCGGATCTAGAGCCTCAGAATCCTGCGTTGACTGTGGTATCTTCGGCATTATCGCCGTTGCTGCGGCGCTTGTGTCTGTTATGACGTGGTCTACCATTGGCATCTTTAGCATCTGAAGTGCTCGGATTCTGTGATGTGTTGTTGCTGCGAGCCAGCCAGCTATTCTCGCCCGCACAAAAGCAAGTCATGAGTGTCGTGAGGGCTGCCATAGACTTAGGCTTCTCCTGGCCGAGGTGCCGGGCGAGCCACTCATCACGGATGTTATGCTTGAATGCCGCTAAGGCCTCTGCATTTGGGCAATCGACATTTTGGTTTTTCTTAGTCAGGAACCGTGTCCAGAATTGCCTGGCCGATTCCCCTGGCTATTGAGTTATATGGCTCAAGTCATCGGCATCCAGTGGTCGCACATAAGTGCCCTAAAATTTGTCAAGGAATGCATCTTCCAAATCCTCCCAACTGCCGACGGAGTCTGCTGGCAAGCTATTCAGCCAATGCCGAGCTGGTCCTTTGAGTTTTAATGGGAGGTACTTGATGGCATGTAGATCATCACCGCGAGCCATGTGGATGTGGAGGAGGAAATCCTCAGTCCATACCGCGGGATCTGTTGTACCATCATACGATTCGATATTTACGGGTTTGAAACCTTTCGGGAATTCGTGATTCATAACTTCATCAATGAAGCATAGGGGGTGTGCGGCGCCTTTGTGCCGGGCTATATCGCGACACAATTCATATGAGTCTTGTCTGTTGTATTCGGCCCGGCAGGATTTAGTGTATCCAGCGTGACGGTCATTGACTCGTGTTGGTGTGCGCCCCCGTGACCCGTATATCGATCTTGCATGTTTTGCCCTACTTTCCAATACGTCTCGCAGGTCCCGCGTGTTGCCCTGGGCCTTGATATATTTGTTTGAGTGGCGGCAGGGTGCAGGCTGATCTTCAGGCTGAAACGCCTCTCTGTCTCGGCCACGAGGTGGCCGGTCAGCCGCATCGTACGCTGGTGATGTAGGTTTTAGTGCTTCCTCCCTGAGTCGGGGTAGCGACCTGCGCTTTGGGTAACTCTTGGAGGGGCATTCGAGTTCGTATTCCTCGGCCGCAAGGACTTCGGTCCATCTGTCTGCTAGCAAATCGTGATCAGCTCGAAGTTGTTGTTGCTTTTTCTTCCGACTTTTTGCTGTAGCTATAAGCCGACGCTTGAAGCGCTCCTGTTCGAGGGGATCCTCAGGAACGATAAATTCTTCGTCGCCGAGGCTCACCTCGTCTTCAGAGAGAGGCATGTAATTGTCCTCCTCTGCTTCTTCATCTGCTGCCCGTTCTAGAGGGCTAGCTTGTTCACCCTCCCGCTCTAAATCTTGTTGGAGGGGATTGTCGTCGTCTTCGGCACTGTCCGGAGTGTCATTGTCTCTTGTGCCGGTATCAGTACTTTTGCTATGGCAGGACTTAGAGTGGCGTCACTGACGTCGGCGCTTGGGTTGCTTCTTGGAGGGGTCATCCTCCGCTGCCTTATCGCCATTGCCTTCCTTGGGGGTATCCACCATGTATATATCATATGATGAGGTGGCGGTCCAGCGCCCTGTGGGTGGTCGTTCCAATTCGTCTCCTGCATCATCGTCCATACCGTCGATATCTTCGGAGTCGAAGTCGAGCATGTCGGTTAAATCATCGACAGTGCCTACTAAGTGGGTGGTGGGTGGGGAGTGAATTTCTTTGTCGTCCGCATCCTGTTCTAGCCGGACATAGTTCGGCCAAGGTTCTCCTGACAAGGAGAGAGACCTTGATGAATTAAGTACATCGCTGAAAGGCGAGTGCTGAAAGATATCCACGGAGGTAAACTCCATGATCGGTGCCCAATCGGATTCGATAGGTACGGACGCAGGCGGCTCGGAGTCCGTGGCCGGAGATGAATCTAGTGGTTCGGCAACGCGGCACTCGTGAGGGGTGAAGTCAGTATCCGGCTCCATCGCCGCTGAGAGTGCAGCCTCCATGGCGGTGTTTATCCACCCATCCTCCAATGGCGAAATTTGCTCCAGATCAAGGGCCGGAGTAGCTGCAGGTGTGATCTCCCGAACACTGTCCGATGACAGAGCTAAATCATGCTCGTCGTGATCGTGCAGTGCACCTGGCTGGGCTCGAATCCGTCGAAGCTCAAGTCTCCGCAGATGTCCACATTGTAGTTCAAGTTTCCAAACCTGACCTGGTGGCCAGGGGCGTAGCTCTCGATCTGCTCCAGATGGCCAAGCGAGTTGGCCCACGGTTGGAAGCCGCCGAATATGAAGATCTGCCCAGGAAGGAAAACCTCACCCTGGACCGCATCGTTATCGATGATCGAAGGAGCCATCAAGCCTTATGGTGACGACATAGTGGAAATCTCAATGAAAGCACCAATGTCGGTGTCAAAACCGGCGGATCTCGGGTAGGGGGTCCTGAACTGTGCGTCTAAGGCGGATGGTAACATGTAACACCCACGATGCGGCTATATCTCCCACGTGTCGAGGCACGACTTGGAGGCATAACCGCATGGTGGTTTTGTCGCAAGAAGGGTCATCTTCACACAGTCCATGTAATGAGCAAGAATGGGATAAAGAGTTGGCTTACAATCGCCACTTCACACAATACATTAATTAAACATACATCATCCAAAATACACACATAGTCCGACTACGGACAAATCCAAAAGAAAAGGAAGATAACCCCAAATGCTAGATCCCCGATCGTACCAACTGGGCTCCACTACTGATCATCAGGAAACGAAACATAGTAACGACCAAGTTCCTCATCGAACTCCCACTTGAGCTTGGTTGCATCACCTGCGCTGGTATCAACGGCACCTGCAACTGTTTGGAAGGATCCGTGAGTTACGAGGACTCCGCAATCTCACACCCGCGAGATCAAGACTATTTAAGCTTATGGGTAGGATGGGGTAATGAGGTGGAGCGGCAGCAAGCACTAAGCATGTATGGTGGCTAACATATGCAAATAAGAGCGAGAAGAGAAGCAACGTAGCAGTCGTGAACTAGAAGTGATCAAGAAGTGATCCTGAAACTACTTACGTTCAAGCATAACACAAGAACTGTGTTGCAGACTAAGGCATAGCCTAGTGGTGGGAAGGGGCTGATGCCTTCCCACCTACCCAGGTTCAAGGCATGGTACTTGCAATTTGGGGTTGTTGCACCAATTATACTATAGGGGGTTCACTTACAGTCTTTCTGTAAAAAAAACACAAGAACCGTGTTCACTTCCCGGACTCTGTCAGAAAGAGACCATCGCGGCTACACACGCAGTTGATGCATTTTAATTAAGTCAAGTGTCAAGTTGTCTACAACCATGCATTAACAAATTCCCATCTGCCACATAACCGCGGGCACGGCTCTTGAAATTTTATACCATGCAGGGGTGTCCCAACTTATCCCATCACAAGCTCTCATGGTCAACAAAGGATATTCCTTCTCCCAGGAAGACCCGATCAGACTCGGAATCCCGGTTACAAGACATTTCGACAATGGTAAAACAGGACTAGCAAGACCACCCGAATGTGCCGACAAATCCCGATAGGAGCTGCACATATCTCGTTCTCAGGGCACGCCGGATGAGCAGTCCGTACAACTAAAACCAGGCCTCAAGTTTCCCCGAGGTGGCCCTGCAAAGGGCTCTAGTTTTGACCGACACTCAGAGGAGCACTGGCCCGGGGGGGTTAAAATAAAGATGACCCTTGAGTCTGAAGAACCCAGGGGAAAAAGGCTTAGGTGGCAAATGTTAAAACCAAGGTTGGGCCTTGTTGGAGGAGTTTTATTCAAAGCGAACTGTCAAGGGGTTCCCATATACCCAACTGTGTAAGGAACGCAAGATCCGGGAACATAATACCGATATGACGGAAACTAGGGCGGTAAGAGTGGAACAAAACGCCAGGCAAAAGGTCGAGCCTTCCACCCTTTACCAAGTATATAGATGCATTAATTAAAATAAGAGATATTGTGATATCTCAAAATATCCATGTTCCAACATGGAACCAACTTCATCTTTCCCTGCAACTAGCAACGCTAGAAGAGGGGCTGAGAAAAAGCGGTAACTTAGCCAAGCAACGGTTTGCTAGGAAAGGATGGTTAGAGGCTTGACATGGCAATATGGGAGGCATGAAAAACAAGTGGTAGGTGGCGCGACAAAGTGATAGAACGAACAACTAGCAAGCAAAGATAGAAGTGATTTCGAGGGTATGGTCGTCTTGCATGAGATCACGCTAGGAAGAAAAACGAGTCCGTGAAGAAGACAAATGGACGAAGTCGAACGAATCCTCACAAACGTGACGTTATCGGAACAAACCCGAAGAAGCAACACCGGAAAGAAGAAAACAACATGGTAAACAACCATCACATAAACATGGCATGATGCACAACCAAGGATGATGCAAGTCCTGTTTAAAGAGGCATGGCATGGCAAAGTGCACAACCAATACTACAAATTAAGTGGAGCTCAATATGCAATGAGTTGCATATAGATGAAACACGATTATTTAGTTCTCTCCTGTTTATGTACCCAACAATATTAAATGTTGTTAAACATGGCAAGAGGTGAAGCATAAGAAAACTACTTATATAGGCAAGTTTAAATGAGTCCGGAACAACAAACAACAATTCCGAAAAATCCTCATATGCATATTTCGAATTTGGTACTGTTCTGCCCAATACACAATTTTAGAGTTGCTAAACATGCAAAGTAATGCCACCATGTTAAACTATGCATTTTTCTACCCCATTTGCATATAAAGTTTATTAAATTTGGAGCGATGGTTATTTAGTTATGAATTAAATCATTTTAGCATGGCATATGAGCAAATTTCATCAAAAAACATTTTAAACATGCATGAAAGCAGCATATTATGAAACTAGATGAAATTCTAAGCATTTTGCATATCTAAAACATTTTAATATGATGCATGGTTCATGAGTTATTATATGCATGATGTTGAGGGTTCTTCTGCAAATCTGGTAAAACCTAGGATAATAGCTAAATTCGCAGCACGGTAAAAAAAGGAACTGGGCAGAAACTGCAACAGGTCAAAGGGCTAGCGGGGCTTCTGGTTGCTCAACATGGGCTTGGCCAAGTCGGTGGAAGAGGTAGCAGGCCGGCTGCTGGGTTGCACGCATTTGGCCGATGCGGTCAACGCGACCATGAAGCAGAGGAGAGGCAGGGGATCGAGGCTGGCGCGCCTCCTTCGCCTGCTTGAAGCAGAGGCGAGGCCACGGCGCCGCTGGCTTGGCACGGAAGAGGAGGGGCGGTCATCGCAGGCGAGGGAAGCGGCGGGACTTCAGCACGACAGGTAGCTTGGCGGACGACAGCGCCACGACGGATCCGGGGCACCGGTGCTCCTGCGAACAGCAGCAACGGGCGGAGCACCTCCTATGCACTTGAAGAAAGAGCGGGAGAGGGATTTTTCAGAGAGGGTGGAGCAGAACGGAAAAGAAGAAAGAAGAGGGAAGGCGAGGGCGATGGCCACGCGACTTGGTGCCTGATGATGCTCGCCGGCGGTGCGGGAACTGAAGGGCGCCGGCACAACGCTGATCTGTGGGAGGCAGGAGCAGGGCAAGCTGGCTGCTTGGCCTTGGGACGGCGGATCGGCGCGGCCCAGCTGGCACTGAAGGTGCACACGAGGCGAGGCCGTCATCCTCCTGCATCGAAGCAGAGGAGGCAACGCTCTCGGGTCGCTGGGGAGGCAGCAGCGGAGTCCAGCGCGGGGACGACAGAGGAGGCACGGTTCCAATCGGCGATGAGGCGCGGGGGCAGTCCATGTACTCTGGCGGCTTGGCTTGGCGACTAGCGCGGCGGCGCAGCAGATCCAGGCGGAAGGCGAGGATCTCCGGCGAGGCAGGGACTCGGTCGGTCTTGGTGGTGTACGGCGCGACGACGAGGACAATAGCAGCCATGTCGAACTCCTTCTACAGCAAGTACAGGGACAGAGAGAGATATGAGAAAGAGCAACAGGGAAGGGAAGACGCGGGAGGAAGGAGAGGGACAACCTGGGTGCTGGTCTTGGCAGGTTCGGGCGGCGGATGGAGCAGCTCCGGGGGTGGCACTCGGGATGAGCAGGGATTGAGCAGAGACCGGGTGATGGTTGGTCAGGGATGGATCCTGTCGGGGGTTGGGTGCGACATATGCCAAATGATGGCTTATAATGGTGGGAGCGAGTAGAATGTCGTCGGTGCCTGGAAACGGGATAAGGAGAAGGCATGCACGCCGGCGAATCTTACCCAGCTACAGGGATCTTCGTGGAGATAACACCCCTATTGCTGCTCTACGGGGTCTCCGCATGGTCACTATGGCAAAGTGAGTACAAGGTTGCTCCTCGAGCTGTTTTTTGGAGGTAGGAGAAGGCAAGGCTAACTCTCTCATTCCTACACGATTTGGTCTAGTTCTAATGGATTCCAACTCTTTGCATGGGTGCCCTGGGGGGTTTATATAGGCCTACCCCCTAGGGGTACAATGGTAATCCGGTTGGACGCATGGCCCAGCCGTCAGTCTCTCTGGTCGCCGTCTTCTCCGCCAACTGCTGGGCCCCGCCGACTGGTGGGCCCCGCCGACTGGTGGGCCCCGCCGACAGGTCCGGTACGGAGCCGACAGGCCGTGTCCGCTGCAGGTGGGTCTTGCCGGCTGCTGATTACTGTAGCCGTGCTTCTAATGACGCAGGCTTGGTCATGGGGTCGAGGCAACAGCACCGCCGCCTGGCGGGCGATAACTGTTGCTACTCCCCGTCTCGTCTGGTTAATGGTGCGTGGGGCCCGTGGGAGAGGCTGGCCGACTCCCGGGGGCCGAATCCCAACGGGTCTGACTGGTGGCGCTCTTGTCGTCTCCTGGACTCCCGCTGACTGGTGGGACCCGTTGTCCCTGGGTGTCAGGACCCCGATCCTAAGCCACATCGATCCAGCGTGTAACACATCATATCACTTTGCGGCCTCACGCACGGTACTCCCACGGGTGCCACCTTACCTGGCCCGGGACCGTTTGCGCCTTTTGGCTCACGTATATGATAGTGTCGCTAGCATCCATATGACAGAGAACCCGGGCCGACATGGCTAGTCGTGAATCCAAAGCGGCGCTAGCCTATGAGGACAGGCATACATGAATCACATCGAACATGTCGGTCATCAACGTGTCTATTCGGGCTGTAGCACTGGGCTAACAGGACTCCGGTAACCCGGGCTGTAGCAGGCTAGGCAGGACTCCGAATAATAGCGCGTGACATTTCCCCGAAGGGACAGACATAGGAACGACGTGAAACACATGCCGGCCAGTCAAGTGTCCAAGCAGTAGTGCTGGGCTAGCAGGACTCCGGTGAACCGGGCTGTAGCGGACTACTATCGCTCAGAAGCACTAGACTTACATTTCCCCATATGAAAGGCTGCCAAGGATAAACAACTAGATAGTCGGATCCCACTCATACCAAGCATTTCAATCATACACACAATATGCCCGATATGAGTAAATACAACATGGCATCACAACAGTACTCTACGACTCAAGTACTTTATTTAGAAGGCTCCGAAGAGCCATACATATCATCCATACAGATAGGGGTCACATGACCCAACACTCAAGTCATACAACATACAAGCACATGCGGAAGCAAAGTAGTCTGAGTACAGACACTAGAAAGAAAGAAGGCTTGACGAAGCCTGTCTATCTACAACGACCCTTCACAAGTCTTGGATCACCACCTGGGTGATAAGTCACTCGTCAACGTCGAGGTCTACATAGAACCCATCAGAGGGGTTGGTGCAGTCGTCTGAAAAACATGATTAAAGCAACATGAGTACGGAGGTACTCAGCAAGTCTTACAACAGGAACCTATCATACATGCACATTCTCAAGAAGGTAGTGGGGTTATTGCAGCAAGCCAGCTTTGACTCTTGGCTAAGCTATCCTACGATAGACACCACTTGTAAATCATTTGTCGCACACGAGTCCACTATCACCATCACAATACTCCACCGTGGATCCTCTCTCGCCATCCTACGAGAGGGCCATCCGCGGTACTCACACTTATCTTGAGATTTTTAGTAGTATCCATTTAACTTATCTATGAACTGTATAGGTGACCAAGTAGTCCTTTACCGCGGACGCGGCTATTCGAATAGATTTATACCCTGCAGGGGTGTACTTCTTCACACACGCTCTCACCACTTATCGCCGTTTACACGACATGTACTCGGCAACCTTCAAGCGGAAGCCCAGCGAGGGTGTCGGCCACGGCCTACCTAAACACTCAAGTCTCTAGTCCAGGTTTATCGCCTATTCGGGTTCCATCCGCAGGGAGTCCGGCCGAGGTTTCCACTAACGGCCCCAAACGATGTGAACAGGGTTCCGAGACACCAAACGGGCGCCCGGTTGACCCGGCCACGTGCCTACCGCAACACATCCCACCCCGATGGTCAGCGCCGCGTGCGGCCCCCAGCATGCTACAAACACCAGAAACTACTTTGCAACTCCTGGACAGAGGACAAGCGTGATCAAGAAGCCGAGAGGGTCCATTGGTTTCGGGCCCAATGCGTGGTAGTAGCTGAGTCTTAAATCACACACACAGATCTCAGTTCTTAAGGTCGGCCTCAATGAAACAACCCACCATGTACTCCTACATGGCCTTCCATCGATTCCTTTACCAAATCGTGTTCAACACTTCCACACTATTGACAACGATACAACCTTTCACTCCGGATCATCATCCCGATGAGCCAGACCTGACATAACTCTAAGCATAGCAAGCATAGCATGGTAGGAACACACACACACATGTATTGGCTCAATCAACTCCTACACATGCTAGTGGGTTTCATCTAGTTACTGTGGCAATGACAGGTCATGCAAAGGAAGTGGGTTCAACTACCGCAACACACAGCAGTTTGAAACGCGTTGTCTTAATGCAGTAAACGAGAGCAGAAGCGAGAACATGGGTTTGTATCGGAATGATCAATGGGTTGCTTGCCTGATGGAGTGGTCGTGGGATACTGCCCTTCAGTTGGATACTCGGAGATATCCTCGGAGGCAGAACCTACCACGATGAACACATCGGAACACAATCAAAACATGGCGATATGCAACAACATGATGCATGCTATGACATGGCAATATGGATGTGCCCTGACCTAGTGCAAGTTAAACCAGAAGGGAATGAACCCATTTGAACCAAAGATTCAAATGGTAGCTCATTTATGAAGATCATATTAGTGTATCAACTTGTAATGCCTAAACAGTGGGTTTAACTTGTTCTGACATGCATGAAACCAGTACCAATGGATAGGTTGGATTTTTCTGATAATTTTTCATATATAAAACTTTGCATTTGGAGTTATAGATAATTTTCTATGAATTTTTGAAGTTTGAACTAATTTCTGGAATTTCCTGTGCAAAAATAAATCCAGAAAATTAATTGTGGCGTCGGCATGAGGTCATGCTGACCTCAGCAGGTCAACAGACCCGGTCCAGGTCAAACCTGACGCGTGGGTCCCGCGTGTCAGGGTCATTAGCTTAAACAGATTAGATTATTTCTAATCCTGGATTAGTTAGCGGGCGGGGCCCACATGTCATAGACCCAGGGGGTCAAACTGGGCCCACCCGTGGTCAAAAAGGGGTCAGCGGGTCAACTCCGCCGGCGTTGAGCCGCCGGCGACGTCCAGACGCGGCGGAGGAAGTGCAGATTCGCGCTCCGGCGACCAAATCGACGGCGGAGCACGTCTACATGTTGCGTGAGGTGAGCCGCATCGAGTGGTGGTGGTAGTTGGCCTCGGGGTCGCCGGAAATGACGCCGGCGACGAGTTTGGCGGCGGCCAGGCTCGGGTGAGCTCGGACTCGTCGCTAGAGGGCAAGGCGAGGCGCGTGGAGTGCTTTGTGGGACTCCTGGAGATGCGGTAGGGCCAGTGGACAAGGTGGCGTGGCCGTTAGGTGGCCGGAGCCTCGTCGGCGACGAGCTCCGCGGCGGCGCGTGCGGGCGAGCTTCGTGCGCTCGTTGTAGGGCACGGGAAGAGGAACGGGGAGGATGGAGAGGTGGCCAGACTCACGGTGAAAGCAGCGAGCGTCGAGGCGGACTCGGGGAAGGTCGGAGCTGAGCGGGGCGAAGATGGCGATCTCGGCGGCCGGAGTTGGGGAAGACGGGGTCGGGGCGATTCCAGAGCGGGCGAGCGCTCGGGGCTCGTCTTGCTCGAAGAAGAGGAGGGTGGCGGAGCTCGTGGACACGGTCGGGTGGCGCGGGGACGACGGTGGCTATGGCTACGACGGCGGAGCGGCGACGGTGGCGTCGGCCATGGCGAAGGGGAGCGAGGGAGAGAGACAGGGGGGAAGCGGACATGTCCACGGAGTCGGGGGCACGACGTGGAGGCCGTCCAGCGCGTCGGGCGGCGAAGCGGCGAGCAGGTGGCGTCGTGGCGAGCTCGCGCTCGTCGGCGTCACCACCCTGCCTGCCTGGCGGGGACGAAGCAGCTGGCTGGCTCGGGCCAGCACAGTGCTGGGCCGCCAGGTGGGCCGGCTGGTGGGTTTGGCCAGGTAAGACTTTTTCCTGATTTTTGTTTCCTTTTCTATTTCTTTTGTCACTTTGTAGACTTATTAAAAATACTAGCACAACTCCAAAAATCACCAAACTTCTTCTGGACCTTGATTAGAATATTTCCAATCAGGAACATTTTAGTTTGGAGATATTTGAGCATTTGAAATGTTTTATAAATTTTAAATGCCCAAATTCAAATACTAATGCATTAATTCAATGACCTTCTGTTGACCTAGAAAAATATGCACCATTTTTGCCAGAGGTTTCAATCCAAGACAAAGAGGGTGAACATTTTAGAAGGGCATTTCAGGTTCATTGAAAATATTTTTAGTAAACCCTAGTTGATTTCAGGAGGGGTGCTGGGGTTTCTGCCTTCCCCATTTCAAATTTCTGTCAAAAGTAAACATGATGCACACTCCAATGCATGAGCTAGGTGGGATGTGACAACTCACCCCCACTCAAAAGAATCTCGTCCCGAGATTTAGGATCTGTCGGAAAGAAGGTGGGGTACTCAAGTCGAAGACGATCCTCCCTTTCCCATGTAGCTTCTTGCTCGGAATGGTGTGACCATTGAACCTTGAGAAACTTGATATTGTGGCGTCGAGTGGTACGCTCGGCTTGATCAAGGATACGAATGGGGTATTCTCGATAAGTGAGGTTATCTTGGAGATCAAGCGTTTCGTGGTCCACTCCGCGGATAGGATCCGAGAAGCAACGCCTGAGTTGAGAAACGTGGAAGACATCATGGACTCTGGAGAGATGCGGAGGTAGTTCCAGTTGGTAGGCAACTTCCCCTCGTTTGGCAAGGATGCGAAAGGGTCCAATGTAACGAGGAGCCAATTTGCCTTTGATACCGAAACGATGGGTTCCCTTTAAAGGTGTAACCCGAAGGTAAGCCATCTCGCTGACTTCATAAGCCATGGGCTTATGCTTGCGGTCATACTGACTCTTTTGTCGGGATTGGGCGGTTTTCAACTTCTCACGAATAATGCGAACTTGCTCTTCTGCATCCTGGATCATGTCCGGGCTAAAGAGTTGTCTCTCGCCGGTTTCTGACCAGTTAAGAGGCGTCCGACATTTTCGTCCATAAAGAACTTCGAAAGGAGCTTTACCCAAGCTAGCTTGATAACTGTTGTTATAAGCGAACTCGGCGAATGGAAGGCACTTCTCCCAATTCATACCAAAAGAGATGACAGAAGCTCGGAGCATATCCTCCAGAATTTGATTGACTCGTTCTACTTGACCACTTGATTGCGGATGGAAGGCGGTGCTAAAAGAAAGTTGAGTTCCCAAAGCATTTTGGAAACTTTCCCAAAATCGAGAGGTGAAAAGACTTCCACGGTCTGAATTAATTTCCAATGGAACACCATGGAGAGATACTATTCGAGAGATGTACAAATCAGCTAGCTGGCTAGCGGTTATACTCTCGCGAACAGGTAAGAAGTGGGCTACTTTGGAGAGACGATCGACAACAACGAAGATAGCATTATTCCCTCTTTTGGTTCTGGGAAACCCGGTAATGAAATCCATACCGATTTTATCCCATTTCCATTCAGGAATCTCCAATGGTTGAAGGGTGCCAGCGGGCCGTTGATGCTCTGCTTTGACACGACGACAGACGTCGCAACTAGCAATGTATTGAGCGATTTCTCTCTTCATCCTAGTCCACCAAAACCTCTGGCGTAGGTCTTGATACATCTTAGTGCTACCGGGATGAATGGTGAGAGGGGATTCATGAGCTTCCTTAGGGATCAATCGTCTCAAGTTGCGTACCTTGGGAACCACTAGACGGTTTCCAAAGAACACAACACCTTGATCATCAATGGAGAAACAATCTGCAACTCCCTTCTTGATGTTTCTCTTGATACGGGAAATTCCCGGATCCACCTTTTGTGCCTTGATGATCTGATCCGTAAGGTTAGGTTTCGCCACCAGGGTGGAAAGGAATCCTCGAGGAACAATGTGAAGGTTAAGCTTACGAAATTCCTCGTGGAGAAGTGGTTGACCTTGTTGTAACATCAGATTGTTACAATAAGATTTACGACTTAGTGCGTCAGCCATGACATTGGCTTTGCCTGGGGTGTAAGTTATTCCTAAGTCGTAATCTGAGATCAACTCAACCCAACGTCTTTGCCTGAGATTCAAATCCGGTTGGGTGAAGATATATTTCAGACTTTGGTGATCAGTGTAGATTTCGCAGCGATTACCCAGAAGGTAATGTCGCCAGGTTTTGAGTGCATGGACTACTGCTGCAAGCTCTAGATCATGAGTGGGATAATTATCCTCATGTGGACGCAACTGCCGAGAAGCGTAGGCAATCACATGACGATCTTGCATGAGTATGCAACCTAGTCCTTGTCGCGAGGCGTCGCAATAGATAACAAAGTCCTTAGAGAAATCTGGTGGTACCAGTACGGGAGCAGATGTCAGGTGTCTTTTCAGTTCCTGAAAGCTGAACTCGCACTGTGGGGTCCACTCGAACTTTTTATCTTTCTTGAGGAGTTCAGTTAGAGGCTTAGCAACCTTGGAGAAATTCTCGACGAAGCGGCGGCAGTAGCTCGCCAATCCAAGAAAACTCCGAACTTGCTTGACCGTTTCAGGTGGAGTCCAGTCAAGGACAGCTTGAACTCGCTCGGGATTGACAGCAATGCCCTTGCCAGAGATTACATGGCCCAGGTAGGTCACTTCTGGCAACCAGAATTCGCACTTGGAGAACTTGGCGTAAAGGCGATGCTCTCGAAGTTTCATCAATACTAGCCTTAGATGTTCGGCATGTTCTTCCTCATTCTTGGAGTAGATGAGTATATCATCGAGGTAAACCACGACGAATTTATCCAAATACTCCATGAAGATTGAGTTCATTAACCGAGAGAAGGTGGCTGGAGCATTGGTTAAACCGAAGGACATGACGGTGTACTCGTATTGGCCGTAACGAGTGACGAAAGCCGTTTTGGGAATGTCCCCATTCTTGATTTTGATTTGATGGTAGCCCAACCTCAAATCCATCTTGGAAAAGACTGAGGATCTAGCGAGCTGGTCATACAGATCGTTGATCCTGGGGAGCGGATACTTGTTCTTGATAGTGACCAAGTTGACAGGTCGATAATCCACAACCATCCGATCCGTTCCATCCTTCTTCTTGACGAAGAGGACGGGACAAGCCCATGGAGATGAGCTAGGACGGATGAAACCCTTTTGCAAGGACTCATCGAGTTGTTTCTTAAGCTCAGCTAGTTCTAGGGGTGCCATTTTATAAGGTCTCCTAGAGATTGGGACGGTTCCTGGAACAAGGTCTATCACGAACTCAACATCTCTGTCAGGTGGAACACCTGGCAGCTCCTCTGGAAAGACATCCGGGAAGTCACGGACTACCGGAATATCTTCGAGGTCTGGAAGGGGATTGGCATTTAGAGAGTAGAGCTGACGCTCCGATACTCGGGTCAAAACATTGACTGTCTTGCCCGATGGATGGGTAAGTTGGACAGTTCTAGTTGAGCAATCAATCTTGGCGTAATGAGCTGACATCCAGTCCATACCCAAGATGATGTTTATGTCTGAAGACTTGAGAGCTATTAGTGACGCGAGGAAAACCAATCTGTCGACAAGAATTTCATTTCCATGGCTAATCCTAGAGGTTTGCCATCTAGAACCGGGAGTTTGAATTTCCATGGAGGTGGGCATGTCACTAAAGGTAGTGTTGTGCAATCGAGCATAGCTCTCAGAAATAAATGAATGAGATGCTCCAGTATCAAAGAGAACAGTTGCCGGGTGGCAATTAACAAGGAGCGTACCGAGAACGACGTTGGGGTCCTCTTGAGTTTCTTTAGCTGAAACGTAGTTGACATGGCCACGAGCAGTGGTGGCTGGCTTGGCGACAAGCACCTTTGCTGTTGACTTACCACGTCCAACAGACTTTCCGAACTGGCTGGGGTTGTTCTGGGGACAATCACGGATGTAGTGGCCCGGCTCACCACACTTGAAGCAAGTTATCAAATTGGGGCGTGGAGCAGCATTGGTAGTGGGGCCACCAAAAGTCTTGGGCGGCACATACTGCTGGTTGGGACGAGGCGCCACAAAGGATGGCCTCGGGGTATACCTGGGTGGCATAGCAGAATTTGGTATCCAGACCCGGCGCTTCTGAGATCCAGAGCCGGATGAAGAACCATAGTCACGGGAGTGTTTGCGTGAAGCTTCAAAATCATTCTGCCCTGTCTCGGCACTGATGGCCTTATTGACTAGCTTCGGAAAGGAAATGCATTCATGCAGACGAAGGTCACGACGGAGCTCAGGGCTAAGTCCCTTGCGGAACCTTGCCTGCTTCTTGGCATCGGTAGATACCTCTTCGGGAGCATAGCGTGCAAGCTTCCCAAACTCGCGACTGTATGCATCCACAGTCAGCTTCCCCTGGGTGAAGTTACAAAACTCCTCCCTCTTGCGATCCATAAGGCCCTCCGGGATACGATGCTCACGAAAAGCGGCACTGAAATCATCCCAAGTAGTGAGTTGGCCGACTGGGCGCATAGCTTCATAATTCTCCCACCAAAGGCTGGCAGGACCTTCAAGGTGATAGGCATCAAAGGTGACTTTATCATCTTCAGCCACGTTGGCAGAACGTAGCTTGTGGGCGATGCTGCGGAGCCAGTCATCCGCATCGAGAGGTTCGATGGAATGATTGAACTTTGGCGGGTACAGCTTGACAAAGTCATTGATGGACACCGAATTGATCCTCTGCTGACGTGCAGTGTTCTGCTCAATCCGCTCTAACAAGCGGTTGGTGTCGCGCCTGTTGCGCTCTGCCTCCAGCATCACTTCGGCCAGGGAAGGTGGTTGAGGCAGACTTTCCTCTCTAGGTGCACTAGCTTCTCCCTGCTCCGAAGCAGCAGGGTTGCTGCGGGTGTTGACCATCCTGGGAAAACAAAACAACGATTTAAACCAGGATGGCAAAATCTGGCCAAAGAGGTGCGGAATGTAATGGGTAACAAGGAATGCAGAGATGATCATCCGTATGACATGGTAATATAGAAACTGCCATATATATACCAACGGTCATACACATCATACATAGTTTAGTACAAGCTCAAGCTGAGGTACAACTAAGACGAAAGACGTTACATCTCATCGGAGGCATTCCAAGCTCCTATACATTATTTTTCTACACCTCCGGAATTGATACACACTAAGTTATATTCCACAATCACGCAGGACGGTGGACATACAACTATTACAATACTAGCGAGACTACTACTAGCTCAGACGGCTCCGTAGAAGTCCTCATAGAAGTCACCACCCAGACCTGGAAGCGGAACTTGGTCATCTGGGAACAGACGGTCCTGCGGTGCTTGTGGACCATAGGGACTTGGGTGCGGCCTCGGTCCAACAAATGGTGGCAGAAGAGGCCCACGAGGAGGGGTGATGCCTCCCACCTCACGCCATTCCATGAAGTCTGGCAGACTAGCCCGCACAGGGTACAAGTCTCTCGTGTCCATGTATCCGGCTTGCACAGCAGGTGCAAACCTCGTCAAGGTGGCCCAATGATCAGCACGAGCATTAAAGAGCTCCATACGCAAGGCCCGGTTTTCATGGTCCTTATCTTCCAACATCTCAGCAGTGGTGCAAAGGAGTGAGTCCTCATGGGATGCATCACTGTACATGCCCTGAAGGTAACCATGCGCCCCAGGGAGGGATGCTGGCATGTAGCGAAATTCAGTGTTGCTCAACAAGGCAGTTCTAGCTCGCATAATGGTCATCATCGAGTAGGCTGCATCTTGAACGGACATCCCAATAGTGATCCCGAGTCCATAAGAACGGTGGAGTGGTTCCGTGGCTCCGGGATATGATGGATAAATCCTGACCGTGCACAGATATTGGCTCTGGTTAAAATCTCTAAACTGCTCTTCGACGGTGTATTCAGGATACCATCGGTAACCTGCCTCAACCATCACTCGAACCAACATGGCGGTATGACCACATACACCGATGCAACGGGTCAGACGAACCACTTGGTTTTGGGGACGGGTAGCCATCTGAAAGCACAAAATAGTGCAAAGGCATTAGAATTTCTGGATGAAATTGGACAGCATAACGGCTGTAAATGCTCAGAAAAAGACTTGAGACATCCACAACAGTTTGCGAAACCACTCAACAACATCATATCAAGGTTCTAATTCAATTGGCAACATACTAAACTTTAGTAGAACTGAACTGGGTTGTATCCAACAATCCTATAAGTTACTACGGATTTAGTAACACGTGAACCTGATAGAGAGCAGAGAGCCTAGTCCTTAACCCACGTAGAATGAGAAGAGAATGACTCAGAATAAAGGGCATAAGGTAAAGGAGTAAAAGAGCCTTACGTTCCCTCCCACAATCAATTCCCCTACATATAACTAAAGCATTTCTAGACTCGACATCGACCAGTTTGGCTTAGCGAACCTACAGGCAGTCCGGCTCTGATGCCAACGCTGTCAGGACCCCGATCCTAAGCCACATCGATCCAGCGTGTAACACATCATATCGCTTTGCGGCCTCACGCACGGTACTCCCATGGGTGCCACCTTACCTGGCCCGGGACCGTTTGCGCCTTTTGGCTCGCGTATATGATAGTGTCGCTAGCATCCATATGACAGAGAACCCGGGCTGACATGGCTAGTCGTGAATCCAAAGCGGCGCTAGCCTATGAGGACAGGCATACATGAATCACATCAAACATGTCGGTCATCAACGTGTCTATTCGGGCTGTAGCACTGGGCTAACAGGACTCCGGTAACCCGGGCTGTAGCAGGCTAGGCAGGACTCCGAATAACAGCGCGTGACATTTCCCCGAAGGGACAGACATAGGAACGACGTGAAACACATGCCGGCCAGTCAAGTGTCCAAGCAGTAGTGCTGGGCTAGCAGGACTCCGGTGAACCGGGCTGTAGCGGACTACTATCGCTCAGAAGCACTAGACTTACATTTCCCCATATGAAAGGCTGCCAAGGATAAACAACTAGATAGTCGGATCCCACTCATACCAAGCATTTCAATCATACACACAATATGCCCGATATGAGTAAATACAACATGGCATCACAACAGTACTCTACGACTCAAGTACTTTATTTAGAAGGCTCCGAAGAGCCATACATATCATCCATACAGATAGGGGTCACATGACCCAACACTCAAGTCATACAACATACAAGCACATGCGGAAGCAAAGTAGTCTGAGTACAGACACTAGAAAGAAAGAAGGCTTGACGAAGCCTGTCTATCTACAACGACCCTTCACAAGTCTTGGATCACCACCTGGGTGATAAGTCACTCGTCAACGTCGAGGTCTACATAGAACCCATCAGAGGGGTTGGTGCAGTCGTCTGAAAAACATGATTAAAGCAACATGAGTACGGAGGTACTCAGCAAGTCTTACAACAGGAACCTATCATACATGCACATTCTCAAGAAGGTAGTGGGGTTATTGCAGCAAGCCAGCTTTGACTCTTGGCTAAGCTATCCTACGATAGACACCACTTGTAAATCATTTGTCGCACACGAGTCCACTATCACCATCACAATACTCCACCGTGGATCCTCTCTCGCCATCCTACGAGAGGGCCATCCGCGGTACTCACACTTATCTTGAGATTTTTAGTAGTATCCATTTAACTTATCTATGAACTGTATAGGTGACCAAGTAGTCCTTTACCGCGGACGCGGCTATTCGAATAGATTTATACCCTGCAGGGGTGTACTTCTTCACACACGCTCTCACCACTTATCGCCGTTTACACGACATGTACTCGGCAACCTTCAAGCGGAAGCCCAGCGAGGGTGTCGGCCACGGCCTACCTAAACACTCAAGTCTCTAGTCCAGGTTTATCGCCTATTCGGGTTCCATCCGCAGGGAGTCCGGCCGAGGTTTCCACTAACGGCCCCGAACGATTTGAACAGGGTTCCGAGACACCAAACGGGCGCCCGGTTGACCCGGCCACGTGCCTACCGCAACACAGCCCACCCCGATGGTCAGCGCCGCGTGCGGCCCCCAGCATGCTACAAACACCAGAAACTACTTTGCAACTCCTGGACAGAGGACAAGCGTGATCAAGAAGCCGAGAGGGTCCATTGGTTTCGGGCCCAATGCGTGGTAGTAGCTGAGTCTTAAATCACACACACAGATCTCAGTTCTTAAGGTCGGCCTCAATGAAACAACCCACCATGTACTCCTACATGGCCTTCCATCGATTCCTTTACCAAATCGTGTTCAACACTTCCACACTATTGACAACGATACAACCTTTCACTCCGGATCATCATCCCGATGAGCCAGACCTGACATAACTCTAAGCATAGCAAGCATAGCATGGTAGGAACACACACACACATGTATTGGCTCAATCAACTCCTACACATGCTAGTGGGTTTCATCTAGTTACTGTGGCAATGACAGGTCATGCAAAGGAAGTGGGTTCAACTACCGCAACACACAGCAGTTTGAAACACGTTGTCTTAATGCAGTAAACGAGAGCAGAAGCGAGAACATGGGTTTGTATCGGAATGATCAATGGGTTGCTTGCCTGATGGAGTGGTCGTGGGATACTGCCCTTCAGTTGGATACTCGGAGATATCCTCGGAGGCAGAACCTACCATGATGAACACATCGGAACACAATCAAAACATGGCGATATGCAACAACATGATGCATGCTATGACATGGCAATATGGATGTGCCCTGACCTAGTGCAAGTTAAACCAGAAGGGAATGAACCCATTTGAACCAAAGATTCAAATGGTAGCTCATTTATGAAGATCATATTAGTGTATCAACTTGTAATGCCTAAACAGTGGGTTTAACTTGTTCTGACATGCATGAAACCAGTACCAATGGATAGTTTGGATTTTTCTGATAATTTTTCATATATAAAACTTTGCATTTGGAGTTATAGATAATTTTCTATGAATTTTTGAAGTTTGAACTAATTTCTGGAATTTCCTGTGCAAAAATAAATCCAGAAAATTAATTGTGGCGTCAGCATGAGGTCATGCTGACCTCAGCAGGTCAACAGACCTGGTCCAGGTCAAACCTGACGCGTGGGTCCCGCGTGTCAGGGTCATTAGCTTAAACAGATTAGATTATTTCTAATCCTGGATTAGTTAGCGGGCGGGGCCCACATGTCATAGACCCAGGGGGTCAAACTGGGCCCACCCGTGGTCAAAAAGGGGTCAGCGGGTCAACTCCGCCGGCGTTGAGCCGCCGGCGACGTCCAGACGCGGCGGAGGAAGTGCAGATTCGCGCTCCGGCGACCAAATCGATGGCGGAGCACGTCTACGTGATGCGTGAGGTGAGCCGCATCGAGTGGTGGTGGTAGTTGGCCTCGGGGTCGCCGGAAATGACGCCGGCGACGAGTTTGGCGGCGGCCAGGCTCGGGTGAGCTCGGACTCGTCGCTAGAGGGCAAGGCGAGGCGCGTGGAGTGCTTTGTGGGACTCCTGGAGATGCGGTAGGGCCAGTGGACAAGGTGGCGTGGCCGTTAGGTGGCCGGAGCCTCGTCGGCGACGAGCTCCGCGGCGGCGCGTGCGGGCGAGCTTCGTGCGCTCGTTGTAGGGCACGGGAAGAGGAACGGGGAGGATGGAGAGGTGGCCAGACTCACGGTGAAAGCAGCGAGCGTCGAGGCGGACTCGGGGAAGGTCGGAGCTGAGCGGGGCGAAGATGGCGATCTCGGCGGCCGGAGTTGGGGAAGACGGGGTCGGGGCGATTCCAGAGCGGGCGAGCGCTCGGGGCTCGTCTTGCTCGAAGAAGAGGAGGGTGGCGGAGCTCGTGGACACGGTCGGGTGGCGCGGGGACGACGGTGGCTATGGCTACGACGGCGGAGCGGCGACGGTGGCGTCGGCCATGGCGAAGGGGAGCGAGGGAGAGAGACAGGGGGGAAGCGGACATGTCCACGGGGTCGGGGGCACGACGTGGAGGCCGTCCAGCGCGTCGGGCGGCGAAGCGGCGAGCAGGTGGCGTCGTGGCGAGCTCGCGCTCGTCGGCGTCACCACCCTGCCTGCCTGGCGGGGACGAAGCAGCTGGCTGGCTCGGGCCAGCACAGTGCTGGGCCGCCAGGTGGGCCGGCTGGTGGGTTTGGCCAGGTAAGACTTTTTCCTGATTTTTGTTTCCTTTTCTATTTCTTTTGTCACTTTGTAGACTTATTAAAAATACTAGCACAACTCCAAAAATCACCAAACTTCTTCTGGACCTTGATTAGAATATTTCCAATCAGGAACATTTTAGTTTGGAGATATTTGAGCATTTGAAATGTTTTATAAATTTTAAATGCCCAAATTCAAATACTAATGCATTAATTCAATGACCTTCTGTTGACCTAGAAAAATATGCACCATTTTTGCCAGAGGTTTCAATCCAAGACAAAGAGGGTGAACATTTTAGAAGGGCATTTCAGGTTCATTGAAAATATTTTTAGTAAACCCTAGTTGATTTCAGGAGGGGTGCTGGGGTTTCTGCCTTCCCCATTTCAAATTTCTGTCAAAAGTAAACATGATGCACACTCCAATGCATGAGCTAGGTGGGATGTGACACTGGGTCATACAGACAGGCCGTCGTGGGTGCAGGGCTCTGCCCACTGGTGCTGATGTCAGGGCCGGCATGGCAAGAGCATCGCGCCGGATGGAGATCTCTGTGGGTACGGCGCACTGTGGCCACGTCCGCCCTTGGAAAGGGGAGGGAGTGGGCTTCACTGTAGCCACTCCCCGCCCCGTACCTCTTGATGTGGGCGCGGGTATTCGTTGGTGCCTGGGGCCGACTCCTGGCGGCCGGCTTCTCTGGAAGCCGTCAGATTGGAGTCGGCGTGTCTCAAACTCGCCTCTAGGACTCGGCTGCGAGGGGGCAGTCGGTCGTTCTTCTAGCCGGCTTCTAGAAGGCGTCTCTTTGTCGTGGCATCTTCGAGGGGCGCGGCCTGCCCCGATGTCTTGAATGGTTCTGAGCTTAGGGTTAGCCTACCCGTGGCCCATATCTCCGACAGTAGTCCCCGAAGCTGGCGAGGCGCCGCAGATGATCAGCCGAGGAGCCTCAGCAGTTTCTTTCTCCAGGAGCCCGAGACATGGGTCTTGCTTGACTTCTGCTGGGCCGACTAGGAGGAGTCGGACTCGCCCAACTCTGACTTGTCCAATATTTCGAATGCCCCGGCGGGATCAAAGTGGTGTGCTGGCTAAGCTTCCAGGCCGCCGCCCGATTCAGGGCTTGTCATGTGGCAGCGCGCGGCCAGGCTAGTCTGCGTGCCCACGCGCGTGACGGGACAGGTCTTCAGGTGGGGCCCGCCACTACCGTTCCCTGGCGTGCGAGCGGATCCGCTGTGGCCGTGGTAGACAGTTGGGGTTCCCACGGAGCGATAAACGTGGGGGGTCGTGGGGTCGTGGCGCAGTAAATCCCACGGCCGCCCCGTCAGCTTCGCGGCCCATGAGGCTATAAGTAGGGGGAGGAGGTGGGAGCGGCAGAGCACGCGCGCCCCTCCTCCACGCTACTCCTCGCTTCTTCTTATTCCTCGCACCGCCGCGCCCGAAGCTTCGCCGAACGCTGCGGCGCCGCTCATGATGAGTTCTTCCTCCGCCGCCGCGCCCTCGTTGGTGCATTCCGGCACCTGGGACAGCTCGGAGGTCCATGACGACCACATTGATTTCCTTCGCAAGACGCGTCGGCTCCCCGGCAAGGATTTTGTGCGGGTACGTCTCACGCCCAAAGAGGACATCTCGCCCGCATTGCAGGAGGGCGAGTGAAGGAAATATGCCCTAGAGGCAATAATAAAGTTATTATTTATTTCCTTATATCATGATAAAGGTTTATTATTCATGCTAGAATTGTATTAACCGGAAACATAATACATGTGTGAATACATAGACAAACAGAGTGTCACTAGTATGCCTCTACTAGACAGATCGTTAATCAAAGATGGTTATGTTTCCTAACCATGAACAAAGAGTTGTTATTTGATTAACGAGGTCACATCATTAGTTGAATGATCTGATTGACATGACCCATTATATTAGCTTAGCACCCGATCGTTTAGTATGTTGCTATTGCTTTATCCATGACTTATACATGTTCCAATGACTATGAGATTATGCAACTCCCATTTGCCGGAGGAACACTTTGGGTACTACCAAACGTCACAACGTAACAGGGTGATTATAAAGGAGTACTACAGGTGTCTCCAATGGTAGATGTTGGGTTGGCGTATTTCGAGATTAGGATTTGTCACTCCGATTGTCGGAGAGGTATCTCTGGGCCCTCTCGGTAATGCACATCACATAAGCCTTGCAAGCATTACAACTAATGTGTTAGTTGTTAGATGATGTATTACGGAACGAGTAAAGAGACTTGCCGGTAACGAGATTGAACTAGGTATTGGATACCGACGATCGAATCTCGGGCAAGTAACATACCGATGGACAAAGGGAACAACGTATGTTGTTATGCGGTCTGACCGATAAAGATCTTCGCAGAATATGTAGGAGCCAATATGGGCATCCAGGTCCCGCTATTGGTTATTGACCGGAGACGTATCTCGGTCATGTCTACATTGTTCTCGAACCGTAGGGTCCGCACGCTTAAGGTTTCGATGACAGTTATATTATGAGTTTATGAGTTTTGATGTACCGAAGGAGTTCGGAGTCCCGGATGAGATCGGGGACATGACGAGGAGTCTCGAAATGGTCGAGACGTAAAGATCGATATATTGGACGACTATATTCGGACATCGGAAAGGTTCTGAGTGATCCGGGTATTTTCGGGAGTATCGGGGAGTTACGGGATTACGGGAGAAGTAATGGGCCTTGATGGGCTTTAGTGGGAAGAGGAAAAAGGCTGCTGCGCCCCCCCCTCCTCTAGTCCGAATTGGACTAGGGAAAAGGGGGCCGGCCACCTTTCCTACTCCTCCTATTCCTTCTCCCTTCCTCCCCTCTTGGTGGACTCCTACTAGGACTTGGAGACCTAGTAGGACTCCACACCCTGGCGCGCCAAACCCTAGGCCGGCCACCCCCTCCCTTGCTCCTTTATATACGGGGGTAGGGGGCACCCCAGGACACACAATTGATCAACGTGATCGTTCCTTAGCCGTGTGCGGTGCCCCCCTCCACCATATTCCACCTCGGTCATATTGTCGCGGTGCTTAGGCGAAGCCCTGCGTCGGTAGTACATCAAGATCGTCACCACGCCGTCGTGCTGACGGAACTCTTCCCCGACGCTTTGCTGGATCGGAGCCCGGGGATCGTCATCGAGCTGAACGTGTGCCAAGAACTCGGAGGTGCCGGAGTAACGGTGCTTGGATCGGTCGGATCGTGAAGACGTACGACTACATCAACCGCGTTCATATAACGCTTCCGCTTTCGGTCTACGAGGGTACGTAGACAACACTCTCCCCTCTCGTTGCTATGCATCACCATGATCTTGCGTGTGCGTAGGAATTTTTTTTGAAATTACTACGTTCCCCAACAGCGAGCGGGTCATCTTCCGCTCGCACTACCTGTGCGGCCTGGGCCTGCCAGCGAGTAGTTTCTTCCGCTCCTTCCTCGAGTTCTCTGGCCTCCAGCCGCACCACCTCTTGCCCAACACGGTGGTGCTGTTGTCCGCCTTCGTCGCCCTGTGCGAAGGATTCCTCGGCGTCCTCCCCACCATCGAGCTCTGGAGGGAGTTCTTCTTCTCCAAGCTTGGCACCCAGGCCGCCGGCGTGCCGGCTCAGTGCGGCGCGTTCATCGCCATGCGAAGGTCGGGGGCCGACAACCCCTTCCCCACCATCAAGCTGATAAAGTCGGTGAAGATGTGGCAGCGATCGTACTTCTACGTGAAGAGCGTCTTCGCGGAGGGCGATTGGGTCAATCTGACGGCTTTCATAGCCGGCCCACCGGCTAGGAGGCTGCCCAACTGGTCGTATCGGGCCAAGTCGCTGACGCCTACGGGAGTCGGCGCCATCACGCGACTCCGAGTGCTGACGCAGACGGAAGGCCTGACTGGCCCGGATCTGCTGGCCGCCTTCGTGGCACGCCGAGTCCTCTCACTCCAAGGTCGCCCCCACATGATATGCCAAATGAGCGGGCGCCAAGACCCGAGTCGGAAGTGCACCAAGGACATGCCTCACGAGGAGGTGGCCTACATGGTGAACTACCTCTCGCACAGCAAGCTCCTGGACGATTGGCAGTTCGGCAAGGAGCCGTACTCTCGCGCCTACACCCCACCTATAGTAAGTTGCCTCTTCCCTTCTTTCTTTTAAATTGTCTTCTTTCTTGCCGAGTTTGTCTTGTCCGACCTGACCAGTCGGCTTTGGTCAGAATCCCCTCCTCCATCCACCAGCCGGCACCGCAGGGCCGGCCCGCGAGTTGCTCGCCGACCGGGCGGAGAGCGACGTCGATGACCCCGATCTGGGGGCGGCGGCTTTGGAAGACGACGCCGAGGGAGGAGGCGGCCCATGGCTCGGGGCCAGTCTAGAGGACTGGACTATTGACGATGAAGGAGTCAGCCCCCGCCACCAACCAGGAGCCGGCCAGCCCGGCGCGAGCTCTTCTGCCACGCCGGGCGCTCTAGGCGGTGGGAAGAAGCGCAGGGCCGTGCCGACTTTGTTCGGTAGTCGGCCAAAGAAGCCCAAGAGCTCGACCGCGGCGACCAAGCGGGACGAGGTGGCCGTGAAGGCCAACCGCTTCCATCTTTCTGCCTTTATTCTTTCCTTTGTAGCTTTGGCTTGAGTCTTTATTTGCTTTCCTTGCTGCAGGTGAGGGAGTCCTGGATTAGGGGGTGTTCGGATAGCCGGACTATACCTTCAGCCGGACTCCAGGACTATGAAGATACAAGATTGAAGACTTCGTCCCGTGTCCGGAAGGATCTTTTCTTGGCGTGGAAGGCAAGCTAGGCATGAGGATATTCAAGATCTCCCACCATTGTAACCGACTCTGTGTAACCCTAACCCTATCCGGTGTCTATATAAACCGGAGGGTTGTAGTCCGTAGGACAACCATCATCATACACAATCATACCATAGGCTAGCTTCTAGGGTTTAGCCTCCTTGATCTCGTGGTAGATCCACTCTTGTACTACCCATATCATCAATATTAATCTAGCAGGAGTAGGGTTTTACCTCCACCGAGAGGGCCCGAACCTGGGTAAAATAAAGTGTCCCTTGTCTCCTGTTACCATCCGACCTTGACGCACAGTTCGGGACACCCTACCCGAGATCCGCCGGTTTTGACACTGACATTGGTGCTTTCATTGAGAGTTCCTCTGTGTTGTCGCTTTTAGGCCCGATGGCTCCTTTGATCATCAACAACGATGAGGTCCAGGGTGATACTTTCCTCCCCGGACAAATCTTCGTCTTCGGCGGCTTCGCTCTGCGGGCCAATTCGCTTGGCCATCTGGAGCAGATCGAAAGCTACGCCCCTGGCCATCAAGTCAGGTTTGGAAGCTTAAACTACACGGCTGATATCCGCGAAGACTTGATCTTCGACGGGTTCGAGGCACAGCCAAGCGCGCCGCACTATTTCGAGGGGCATGATACAGCTCTGCCTCCGAATAGTACCCTGGAGGCCGCACACGCTCCGGCCCCGATCCTTGACTCGGAGCCCGCTGCGTTCTCCGAGGATGAACGGTTGGACGTCACCTTGGGGGCTGCGATCTCAAAGGCGATCGAGGCGAACGCCAGCCCCGTACTCCACACGGCCCAGGACTCCATGGAGTCGGACTCTTCTCCGAACTCCGGGCCTTCCGTGCCCCCGTCGATCGAATATGATTGGGAGCCTGTAATGGAGTTCACCGCCGCGGACATCTTTCAGTGCTCACCTTTCGGTGATATCCTGAATTCTCTCAAGTCTCTCTCTTTATCAGGAGAGCCCAGGCCGGACTATGGTCCGCAAGGTTGGGATTCGGACAACGAAGAAAATCAAAGCCCACCCACCACCCACTTAAGAGCCACTGTCGACGATTTAACCGACATGCTTGACTTCGGCTCCGAACACTTCGACGGTATGGACGGCAAAGGAGGAGACGAACAAGAACCAACACCTGTAGGGCGTTGGACTGCCACCTCATCATATGACATATATATGGTGGATGCTCCAAAGGATGCGGATGGCGATGGAACAGCGGAAGACGACAACTCGAAAAAACCGCCAAAACGCCGGCGCCAACGGCGCCGCTCTAAATCCCGCCACAGCAGAAACGGTGATTCCGGCACGGGAGATAATACTACCCCGGACAGCGCCGAAGAACACCAAAACCAGCAAGATTCGGCGCAGGAAGATGGAAAAGCCAACCCTCAGGAGAGAGCGGCAGAGCAAGAGGTTGAGGATGATAACTACATGCCTCCCTCCGAAGACGAGGCAAGCCTGGACGACGACGAATTCGTCGTACCATCAGACCCCGCCGAACAAGAGCGTTTTCAACGCAGGCTTCTAGCCACGGCCAACAGCCTAAAGAAAAAGCAGCAACAACTTAGAGCTGATCAAGATTTGCTAGCTGATAGATGGACTGAAGTCCTTGCGGCCGAAGAGTATGAACTCGGGCGCCCCTCCAAAAGTTATCCTAAGCGCAGGCCGCTACCCCAATCAGAGGGGGAAGCATATGACATGGCAGACCGGCCACCCCGTGGCTGCGGCAGAGAGGCCTGTTGAACCCTTAAGCAAGCCATGCCCCGGTGCCGTTCAAATAAGGCACGGGAAAACGAGCCAGACCTGCGAGACGTACTGGAGGATAAAGCAAAGCAAACAAGATCGATCTATGGATCGCGCGGACGCCCGACGACACGTGATGATCTTCACTCCGGACATAATAAATTCGGCCGGGCCGAACACAGCAGGCACAGCTCTTCCGAGCTGCGTCATGACATAGCCCAGTACAGGGGCGCCGCACACCCACTATGCTTCACAGACGAAGTAATGGATCATAAAATCCCAGAGGGTTTTAAACCCGTCAATATCGAGTCGTACGATGGTACGACAGATCCGGCAGTATGGATTGAGGATTATCTCCTTCACATCCACATGGCACGCGGCGATGATCTGCACGCCATCAAATACCTACCCCTTAAGCTTAAAGGACCAGCCCGGCACTGGCTTAACAGCCTACCAGCGGACTCAATCGGTTCTTGGGAGGACTTGGAAGCCGCATTCCTCGACAACTTTCAGGGGACCTATGTGCGGCCACCGAACGCCGACGACCTAAGCCACATAATTCAGCAGCCAGAAGAATCGGCCAGGCAATTCTGGACACGGTTCCTAACAAAGAAAAATCAGATAGTCGATTGTCCGGACGCAGAGGCCCTAGCAGCCTTCAAACATAACGTCCGCGACGAGTGGCTTGCCCGGCACCTGGGACAGGAAAAGCCGAAAACCATGGCAGCCCTCATGACACTCATGACCCGCTTTTGCGCGGGCGAAGATAGCTGGCTAGCTCGCAGCAACAACTTATCGAAGAAGCCCGGTAATTCGGATACCAAGGACAAAAGTGGCAGGTCACGTCGAAATAATCAAAAGCGCCGCGTTAGCAGCGACAGCAATGAGGATACGGCAGTTAATGCCGGATTCAGAGGCTATAAATCCGGTCAGCGGAAAAAGCTATTTAAAAAGAATACCCAGGGCCCGTCCAGTTTGGACCGAATACTCGACCGCTCGTGCCAGATTCATGGCACCCCCGAAAGGCCAGCCAATCACACCAACAGGGATTGTTGGGTGTTCAAGCAGGCAGGCAAGTTAAGAGCCGAACACAAGGACAAGGGGTTGAACAGCGACGACGAGGAGGAGCCCAGGCCGCCGAACAACAATGGACAGAAAGGGTTTCCCCCACAAGTGCGGACGGTGAACATGATATACGCGACCCACATTCCCAAACGGGAGAGGAAGCGTGCGCTACGGGACGTATACGCGATGGAGCCAGTCGCCCCAAAGTTCAACCCATGGTCCTCCTGCCCGATCACTTTCGATCGAAGGGACCACCCCACTAGCATCCGTCACGGCGGTTTTGCCGCACTGGTCCTCGACCCAATCATGGACGGATTTCATCTCACAAGAGTCCTCATGGACGGCGGCAGTAGCCTGAACCTGCTTTATCAGGATACAGTGCAGAAAATGGGCATAGATCCATCAAGGATCAAGCCCACAAGGACGACCTTTAAAGGCGTCATACCAGGTGTAGAGGCCAATTGCACAGGCTCGATAACACTTGATGTGGTCTTCGGATCTCCGGATAACTTCCGAAGCGAAGAGTTAATCTTCGATATAGTGTCGTTCCGCAGTGGCTATCACGCCCTACTCGGACGAACCGCATTTGCTAAATTCAATGTGGTGCCGCACTACGCATATCTCAAGCTCAAGATGCCAGGCCCTAGAGGAGTAATTACGGTCAGCGGAAACACAGAACGCTCCATCCGTACGGAGGAGCACACGGCGGCCCTCGCAACGGAAGTACAAAGCAGCCTTTCAAGGCAACTCTCCAGTCCGGCCGTTAAAAAACCGGACAATGCAAAGCGCGCCCGGAGTAACCTGCAACAAGACCACCTGGCACGATCAGAGCAAGCGTAGCAATACGGCCCCGACCCCAGCCATCGCAACATAGCGGAGCAAGTACCTCGAGTACACAATTACGCCCTTAAAATTCCATGGGCACAGGGGGAGGGGCACATCAACGGCATGCCTACAACACGGCGTCAAACGTACTAGGGGCTGCCGGATTTTTTCTTTTTTACTTTTTTACTTTCAGGACTCCATACTCTGGATAACCTGTTCGGCATTGTTGCCGCACAGACGATGCAAGATCCAGGAAAGCAGACAAAGCTACGCCGCATTCCGGAACTCTCAGGTGGTCTCTATTTCGAGCGATATATCTGTTTCTAAATTCCGCGGCCTATGCCTGGTCAGGACATGTTAAATAGTCTAATATCTTTTTTGCTCATCGCAATACTTGTATCGTTCGGCTTTGATAGATAGCCTCTTTATAAAACAATGCATAGCTTTTTGTCTATTTTTTGCATTATCCTCCTTTGAATATATATATATATATATATATATATATATATATATATATATATATATATATATTACATAACATGATAGCACCCGTACACCATGGTACGACAAACCACGTCAGGGGCTTCATTACCCTTTTATCTGGTGTGAGAAGTCCGTACACTTTCACAAGTGCGGCACCCCGAACTTATAGCACTATATGCATCGGCTCCGAGTCATGATTTTGATCACATGTTGGGCTTGCCCGGCTCCTATGTTTTGGTGCCTTACGTTCCGCTTTATCGGCTAAGGTAGCACTAGGAGGACCACTGCGATTGTGCCCCAGATCAAGTGGGTTGAGGACCTCAGTGGAGAAAGCTAAAACAGACTGTCATGATAAGGCGTGATACCGGTCGCTGTTCGAGAGGTTTTTCGAGTCCTTAAAGGCTTATGCTGCTTTGAGCGAGGAGCTGGCTATGTCCGGCCAAAGGCGTGGATAGCGCCCCGAATTCGGCCTTCCAAACTAGGGGCTTCGCCGAAATTTAAAATTATAAAACGTTCTATGGCTAAGTGAGAGTGTTCAAGCATTATAGTCCGATTGCCTGGTTCGTTGTGCTGAGCGCCTCCCTTGAAGGACCCAACTATGGGAACAAAAGCCCTCAGGTTTATCCCGAACACCCCAGCACTAGTGGCATGGGGGCAGAAGCCGAGGACTGGCCATCTCTCAAATTTTTGATAAACGGCCGCACAGAAAATAATATTTTAAATTAAATAAGCATTTCTTTGCGCATATGAACAAGTTTTCAGCGCACATGATACAAACGAGTGAGTTCACTCAAATATTACATCTTCAGTACATTCATCCGCGACAAGGCGGGCTCCGGCAAGAATGTCCTTGTAGTAGTTCTCGGGCTTGCGATGCTCCTTCCCCTGTGGCGGCCCGTCCTTCACCAGCTTCTTTCCGTCCAGCTTACCCCAGTGTACCCTTACACGGGCAAGGGCCCTCCGGGCACCTTCAATGCAGACGGAGCGCTTGATGACCTCAAGCCGTGGATAGGCCTCCACCAGCCGCCGCACCAGCCCAAAATAGCTCCCAGGCAGGGCCTCTCCAGGCCACAGCCAAACTAGTAAGCCCTTCATGGCCTGTTCAACCGCCTTGTGGAGCTCGACCAGCTGTTTCAGCTGATCGCTTAAGGGCACAGGGTGTCCGGCCTCAGAATACTGAGACCAGAACACACTCTCCATCGAGATGCCCTCTTCAGCTCGGTAGAACGCGGCGGCGTCGGATACGCTGCAGGGAAGATCGGCGAACGCCCCTGGAGAACTCCGGATTCGGGTGAGTAATAGGTAGTTTACTTTTATATTCCTACTTTGCATTGAGAATGCCTTACCCGTTGCTATCTTTTTCACCTCCTCCAACTCCTGGAGGGCCTTTTGGGCTTCGGCCTTGGCACTCTTGGCGGTCTCGACGGCCGACGCGAGCTCGGATGCTTGCGTTTTTGACTCAAGCTCCAGACCCTCATGTTTTGTCATGAGAGCTTGCAGCTCTTGCTGCACCTCGTCGACCTGAACCCCAAGCCTTTCTCGCTCGGCGTGCTCCTCGGCCGTTTTCTTTTCGGCCTCTGCCAGCGCCTGCTTCAGGGTTGCCACCTCGGTTGCGGCCCCTACAATAAGCAGTACAATCCTGTTATTTCTTTCTGCAATCAAGCCTCTCTATAGGCACCTCTTTTTTTAGGTATTTCTTACCTTCCTTCTCCTCGAGTTGCCGTTTGGCAAGGCCGAGCTCTTGCTCGGTCCGCCCGAGGTCCTTTTTAAGGACATCCACCTGCGCAGTCAGTGCGGCGGTGGACAGCAGCGAAGCCTGCATATGCATATTTGACCTTTTTTTAGACTCCTGCGAAAATTACTAGATCCTCTATCTGGCTTTTCTTTCCGAACACCGAACAGAGCATCAGGAGCTACTGTCTATGCGGTAAATAATTTGACATATTTTTACTTACCTCGAAGCCTATTAGAAGGCTAGCGCAAGCTTCATTCAGTCCGCTCTTGGCGGACTGAACCCTTTGGATCACCGTACTCATGACAGTACGGTGCTCCTCATCGATGGCGGCGCCCTTAAGCGCCTCCAGCAGATTGTCCGGCGCCTCCGGTTGGACGGAGGCCGCCGGCTTAGACGGCTTACTCCTCTTGGAAGGAGTTCGCCCACCGCGGACCGGGACTGTCGAGTCCGGCGCGGTGTCCGGCACGAAGCCGGACTCGGAGCCCTAGGGGGTTCTATCCCCTTTACTCCTGGGGTCCGGAGGATTGCCTTGTGGCTCCTCCAGGACCATCTCCTCCTGCCCCGAAGCTTGGCGGGGCGCCACTTCGGCGTCGTCCGCCCGGCAGGGGGAGACCGCGGGCGGAACAGAGTTCACGTCCAACGAATCTAGGAATCCGGGGCGGGCTGCATAAATTACGTTCGATATTAGGGAAAGCCGCGCATTAAAAGAATATCATGAGTCACTCTGGTATGTAAACACTTACGATGTCGCCGGACGCTTGGTTCGGTCCAGCCACTCCTCTCCGCCCTCTTCGGCGTCGTGGGGGTAGTCCGACGGAGGGGTTTTCCTTTTCCTCGACCCCTCGGCCTCCCCTGTTGGGGCGGCCTTCTTATTCTTTGCTCCCCTCACTTGGGGGGAGAGCTTCCTTGTTCCTCCTCCTCATTTTCACGAGAGGAGAGCGTTGCGGACTCGTTAGATGACGAGTCCAATACCACCATGTTGCGGGAACTTTTTTGAGTCCCGGTGGTTTTCTTCTTCTTGGCCTTCCTCTCCGGCACCACATAAGGTGTCGGAGCCATTAGCTTCACCAAGAGAGCTGGGGCCGGGTCTTCGGGCAGAGGAGCCGGACAGTTAATTGGTCCGGATACCTCCTGCCAAGCCTGTCAAAGGTAAAGGGAGTTTATATCCCGCATAGAGTTAATCTATGAAGAAGAGCTTAACGAACCTGTCAAAGGTATGGATAGCTTACCTCGCTAGCGTTACGCTGCGAGCTGTATCTGCGATCCTCGGAGGCGGATGTGGGGGACTTGGCGCCTTTGGTCAGCACCTTCCAGACGTCTTCATACGTCGTGTCGAAGAGCCTACTGAGGGTTTGGTGCTGCGCCGGGTCGAATTCCCACAAAGTAAAATCCCATTCTTGGCACGGGAGGATCAGGCGAACGAGCATGACCTGGACTATATTAACAAGCCGGATTGGCTTGTTCACCAGGGACTGGATGCACGTTTGTAGCCCAGTCACTTCTTCCTCATTGCCCCACGACAGGCCCGTCTCTTTCCAGGACATGAGCGGCGTGGGGGGTCCGGATCTGAACTCGGGGGCCGCAACCCATTTCGGATCGCGGGGCTCGGTGATGTAAAACCACCCGGCCTGCCACCCCTTTAGGGACTCCACGAAGGAGCCATCGAACCAGAGGACATTGGCTATCTTGCCAACCATGGCGCCTCCGCACTCCGCCTGGGTGCCGGACACCACCTTGGGCTTGACGTTGAAGGTCTTGAGCCAGAGGCCGAAGTGGGGGAGGACGCGGAGAAAGGCCTCGCACATGACGATAAACGCCGAGATGTTGAGGACAAAGTTCGGGGCCAGATCGTGGAAATCCAGGCCGTAGTAGAACATGAGCCCCCGAACAAATGGGTGAAGTGGAAAGCCCAGTCCGTGGAGGAAGTGGGGAAGAAAAACTACCCTCTCATGGGGCCTTGGGGTAGGAAGAAGCTGCCCCTTCTCAGGAAGCCGATGCGGGATGTCCTTGGACAAGTATCCGGCTTTCCTTAACCTTTTTACTTGAGTCTCCGTAATGGAGGAGACCATCCACTTGCCTCCCGCTCCGGACATTGTTGGAGAAGGTTGAGGAAGGAAGAGCGGACTTGGGCGCTGGAGCTTGAGTTCGCGAGAGATGGATTGGCAAAGGAGGAAGAAGGCGTAGGTTAAAAAGGTGAATCCTTATCCCTTTATATAAGCAGGTACGGTTAGGCGTCCCCACCTACCTAATAAAACTCACTTGCCTCCCAAACGCCGTGGTAAATGGCGTGGTTGGGTTACCCACGTCCGTATTAATGAGAATCCCGTTAAAGGGGGCACATGATCTCTGCTTTGACAAGACGTGCCAAGGAAACCGCCTCGCTAAACGAGCTGAGGTGGAACAATGAAAGCAATTTATATAGAAGGCTTGGTCACAGTGTTATGACGCACTGCGGAATACGTCAGCAGATTTGATTTGTGTTAATATTATTCTCTATATGGCAATATGTGGAAACTTATTTTGCAGATCCGGACACTATTTCTGGTGTTTATAATCTTCTTGAAGGACTTGGAGGAGGAACCTGGTTTGCAATGTCGAAGACAATCTGCGCGCCGGACTCGTCGTCATTGAAGCCTGGTTCAGGGGCTACTAAGGGAGTCCTAGATTAGGGGGTGTTCGGATAGCCGGACTATACCTTCAGCCGGACTCCAGGACTATGAAGATACAAGATTGAAGACTTCGTCCCGTGTCCGGAAGGATCTTTTCTTGGCGTGGAAGGCAAGCTAGGCATGAGGATATTCAAGATCTCCCACCATTGTAACCGACTCTGTGTAACCCTAACCCTATCCGGTGTCTATATAAACCGGAGGGTTGTAGTCCGTAGGACAACCATCATCATACACAATCATACCATAGGCTAGCTTCTAGGGTTTAGCCTCCTTGATCTCGTGGTAGATCCACTCTTGTACTACCCATATCATCAATATTAATCTAGCAGGAGTAGGGTTTTACCTCCACCGAGAGGGCCCGAACCTGGGTAAAATAAAGTGTCCCTTGTCTCCTGTTACCATCCGACCTTGACGCACAGTTCGGGACCCCCTACCCGAGATCCGCCGGTTTTGACACCGACAGCAGGGCTCCCCTCACTCTTAAGAGGGTCGCCGCCGCCTCCGTCATGGGGTCGGCGGAGACGTCCGCCACCACTCGGCGGGTAGACCCTGCTGCCGACCTCCGGGAGGCGACGGAGCAGAACGCGCAGGAGAAGCGCGAGGAGGAGGAGGCCGCCCGCCTGGAGAAGGCGAAGGCCGAGAAGGCGGAGGCCTCCGCCAAGAAGAGGCTAGAAGAGGCCGAGGCCGCCGTCGCGGCAAGGCGGCGGGCTGAGGAAGCCGTGCACCTCCAATCGGCGGTGCTCGTCACCCCACTGAACTCAGCGCCGCCGCCTCCGGAGTTCACGGGCAGTCAGGGGAAGCCGGCGGCGAATACCCGATCATGGAGCGGGAAGGCGGCGACGCCCTTATGCCGGACGTGGTTGTGCCGCCGCCGCCTCTACCGCCGTCTGGAAGCATGCAACGCGAGCAGCCGGCTGTCCCGCCGGTGTCGCCGACCGAAGACGAGGTCGTGGCGGGCCTGCTCCTTCAAGTCGGCTCGCCAACGCCCCGCCGTCTTGCGAAGGCCACTTCGGCGCCGCGCCCCTTGGAGACCGGCATCGCCAGCTCAACCATCCCAGACGCTGAGGCAAAGAGCGCCGCACCTACTGGGTGGGTGCGAGGAGGCGGCATGGGGCCGCTAAATCAGGCGCTTCTGGACGTCCAGACGAAGCTGCGGGCTGAGGGCGACGCCATCCAGAACTGCACCAAGGCGCACCTGGCATCGCGGACAGCCATCCGGGTATGTTTCCTCCTTTGTTTTTGTTTCTTGCTCTTCTCTGTGGGGGCGCGCTAGCGCACCCACTAGGTGTAGTCCCCGAGTTTCGGGCCGGCTGCTGAGCAGGCGGCTCGGAACTCCAATTGGCGAGATCCAAGTACTAACTTTTGTCTGAAATGCTTGTTACAGGACTATCACAATCTCCACGTCACCGCCTTCAACCGCAACGTCAAAGAGCTGGGCAAGCGGACCGCCGACTTGTTGGAGAGCCGGAGTGAGTCTTCTTTCTTCTTCGCGGGGCGCGCTGGCGCACCCGCGGGCTGTAGTCCCCAAGATTCGGGCCGACTGCTGAGCAGTCAGGCCGGATATTCCTGGCGACCTTCCTTTGGTTGACGACTGACGCCTTCTTTCTTCTTTCTTCTTTCTTCAGAAGGCAATGCCATTCTGCACCAGCAATTGGGCGAGGCCAACACCGCGCTGCACGTCAAGGGAGAGGAGTGCAGCAAGCTTGCCGCAGAGCGCGACCTGCTGGTCGCACAATTGGCAGGGCAGAAGGAGCTGCTCAAGAAGGCCCAGGAGGAGGCGGAAGAAAAGGAGACCGCCCTCCTGGCTGTGTTCGCAAGCGAGCGCTCCTCCTGGACCGACAAGGAGGCGGTGCTGACCTCCGGCTTCCATGAGATCGAGGATCTCGTCGACGGTGAGTTTCTCCTTGTCTTTCTTTTTTGAGTCGCCGGCCGTTGGTCGAGCCAACTTCTGGTTTTTGACTATGGCGAGGAGTCGGCGGAGGTGATCGGCTCCAGCATCGAGGAGGAAGGCGAGGCGGAGGACGGAGGCGAGACGGAGGCACCAGAAGACGGGGCGGATGGCCAGCCTCAGCTCGATCGCGCCTCCAGCAACGAGCCGCGCCGGACCGAACCGGCTGCCGTCGGAGGTGATCAAGCGGAGACCGACCAGCCGGCCACCCCAACACCTGACACCGGCGTCTCCTCCGACCCTCTAAACCCGTCTGCCGCCTCCTAGGCTCTCGCTTTATCTTTGTTTTATCTGCTTAATAGTCTTTAAAGAACTTGTTAATTCACACAATTCCACCCGCGGGGTGTATTTTGAACTTTTGTCGGAAGATTCGGCCAAGGGCCTCTATTATGTAAATATTCCTATCTCTTTGCTCATTTCTCTTTTGGATTTTTCCTTTACCGCCTTCCCTCGGTTGCCGTCTTGCCAGTCGGATAGCCGCTCTGCGGACTGCTACTGGATCAAGTACTTGGCTACTTTGGGAAGGCAAGTACTTAGCCGTTTAGAGTTTCTTTAGCAAATTGAGTAGAAGACGGCGAGCCGACTGCTAAAGAGTCGGTTTGCGAAAAAAGGCTGGAAGCCGACTTGAGCTATGTTTATGCTTTGAGTCCTTAGCCATTTTTCATGTGGACGCCCATTCTACCTTACTCCTGCCCACCAGACAGTCGCTCTGCGAGCTGCGGCTTCTGACAGGAGACGGCTTAGGTGACACACATTACTTGTCCACCTGCAGGAAGCATTTCATAGTGCAAGGCGGCAAGTCCCCGGGCCAACTAGTCGAACCTGGTGCCAAGCGGTATAACAAAGAGTAATATACTCATAGGCATAATTCTTATCATATAGATAAAAGAGGGCAGTCCCCGAGCTCTTCTCGGGGGGCCCAAAGTCTTGGTACTTTAATACAAAAGGTAGCATGGTACATACTGCATCAACTGTAAAATCTTCGTAGGAGATTTGCATTCCATGGTCGTTGCGTCTCTTTGCCGGAGTCGTCCCTCTTGCATGCTCGGGGCTTCTGAGCGTCGATCAGGTAGTAGGAGTCATTGCCCAATACTTTGCTGATGATGAAAGGGCCTTCCCAAGGCGCCGACAGCTTGTGCTGGCTGGATGCTCGCTGGATCAGTCGGAGCACAAGGTCGCCCTCTTGGAAGGATCTCGGCCTGACCTTCCTATTGTAGTATCGGCAGGCTCTGCTGGTAGATGTTGGACCGGCTGAGTGCCAACAGCCGACCCTCTTCCAGCAGATCGACGCGTCTTGACGTGCTTCTTCTGCTTCCTCCTCGGTGTACATGGTGACTCGCAGGGAATCAAACTCTATGTCCGTTGGGATGACGGCTTCGGCACCGTAGACGAGGAAGAAAGGCGTGAAGCTGGTTGACTTGTTTGGAGTTGTGCGCAGACTCTAGAGGACGGCTGGCAGCTCGTCGAGCCAGCAGCCAGCCGAGCGCTCTAGAGGCTCGACCAGTCGAGGCTTGATGCCGGACAGGATGAGGCGTTTGCTCTCTCCACCTGGCCGTTTGACTGCAGATGGGCAACGGACGCTAAGTCCAGTCGGATGCCCTGCATCGCGCAGAAACGGGCCAAGGCGCCTTTGGCAAAATTTGTGCCGTTGTCGGTGATGATGCTGTGTGGTATGCCGTACCGAATTGTGATGTCGGAGATGAAACTTACGGCAGTTGGACCATTCAGCTTCTTGATTGGCTTTGCTTCTATCCACTTGGTGAACTTTTCCACCGTGACCAGTAAGTGAGTTAGGCCACCTCGTGCCGTCTTGAATGGTCCCACCATGTCCAGGCCCCAAACTGCAAAGGGCCAGGCAATGGGGATGGTCTTGAGTGCAGAAGCCGGCTGATGCGGCTTGGAGCGGAACTTCTAGCACCCCTTGCATTTTTGGACCAATTCCTTGGCCTCTTCTAAGGCATTCGGCCAAAAGAAACCATGTCGGAAGGCTTTGGCGACGAGTGCTCTTGAAGCCGCATGGTGGCCGCACTCGCCTTGATGGATGTCTTTGAGAATTGCTTAGCCTTGCTCTGGCTCTACGCAGCGCTGGTAGACGCCAGTGACGCTGCGCCTAACCAGCTCTATGTTGACTATGGTGTAGGCTGTTGCTCGGCGTTGTACTTGACGAGCTAAGATCTCATCAGTCAGCAGTTCTTTGCTCACCAGGAATTTGAGGATGGGCTGGGCCCATGAGGGTGCTGCTATTTCTTCGACTGTCAGAACTGCGACTTGGACGAAGACGGCTGGGCTGGGAGGCGGCGGGTTGGAGTCAGCAACCGCTTGCTGGATTGATGAAGTCCCCGGGCCCACTGGTGCAGCCCCTGGGCCGAGTTCTGAAGTCTTCGGGCTAGCCGCCGCAGTCCTCGGGCCGGGTTCTGAAGTCCCCGGGCCGGCTTCGACTGCGGCGATCCTGGAGCCGTCTGCCAAAATTCTCGTGCCGTCTGTTGGAGCACTTGAGTCGGATCCGACTTGTTCAGGAGGAGCCGGCACAAAGATGGAGTCTGATTCTGGTGAAGGCTTGACAGACGGCTTGAGGAAGCGCTGAAGGGCGACGCCGGATGGTATTGCTTGACGGGTGGAGCCGATTCGTGCCAGGGTGTCTGCTTGTTCGTTGTCGTTTTCTTGGCACATGGAGGAACTCGCACCCCTCAAAATATCCACTGAGTTGCTGCACGAGGAAGCGGTAGCTCGCCATGTTTGCATCTTTGGCGTCCCAGTCGCCAGACGACCGCTGGACCACCAAGTCAGAGTCGCCATAACACAGGATCCGGCGAATGCCAAGTTCTTTGGCAAGCCGGAGCCCGTGAATGAGCGCCTCGTATTCGGCGACGTTGTTGGAGGCGGCAAAATGGATTTGCAGCACATATTTGAGCTTGTCGCTTTTAGGAGAAGTGAGGACAACACCGGCTCCCAAGCCGGTGCGCATCTTGGAGCCGTCGAAATGCATCCGCCAATGGGTGGATTCGGGCGCTGGCGGCAGGTACTGGGTCTCGGCCCAGTCGACGAGGAAGTCGGCCAGTGCTTGCGACTTGATGGCGGTGCGAGGCTGGTAGTATATGGTGTAGGGAGCCAGCTCTATGGCCCGTTTGGCCACTCGGCCAGAAGCGTCTCGGCTTCCGATGATCTCTGCTAGTGGGGCTGTGCAGACCACAGTGATTGGATGCTCGTGCAAGTAAGGCTTCAACTTCTTGGCAGCAAAGTGCACGCCGTAGCACATCTTCTGGTAGTGGGGGTAGTTCTGCTTGGAGGTCGACAGTACTTCGCTCAGATAGTACACCAGTCTCTGGACAGGTAGTGCCTTACCTTCCTCCTTGCGTTCCACCACAATGACTGTGCTGACTACCCGGCTGGTGGCGGCGATGTATAGGAGCATGGGCTCCTTAAGAGTCGGAGCCGCCAGAACAGGTGGAGTAGTCAGCATCTTCTTCAACTGGAGAAAAGCTCCGTCCACCTTATGGTTCCACTCGAAAAAAGTGGTCTTCTTCATAAGTTGGTATAAGGGGAGAGCCTTCTCGCCCAGCCGACTGATGAATCGGCTGATGGATGCCAAACAGCCGGTAAACTTTTGCACGTCCAGCAGTCGGCTAGGTACTTCCATCCTCTCAATGGCCTTGATCTTCATGGGGTTGCACTCTATGTCGCATTTAGAGACCAGGAAGCCAAGGAGCTGGCTGGTTGGTACTCCGAAGACGCATTTCTCAGGGTTGAGCTTGATCTGAAATTGGCGATGGTTCTCAAAGGTCTCCTTGAGGTCTTCCAGCAGTGTTCCACGCTTCTCCGTCTTCACCACCACGTCGTCCACGTAAACGTGGGCGCTTCTGCCGAGTTTCTTGAGGAGGCACTTCTGCATGCAGCGTTGAAAGGTCGCGACGGCATTCCTCAAGCCAAATGTCATGGTTAAGTAGCAGAAGGCTCCAAACGGCGTGATGAAGGCGGTCTTCAGTCTGTCAGCCGGGTTCAGCTTGATCTGGTGATATCCTGAATATGCATCTAAGAAAATCAACAGCTCGCATCCGGCTATGGAGTCTATCACCTGATCAATCCTTGGCAAAGCGAACGGGTCCTTGGGGCACGCTTTGTTGAGGCTTGTGTAGTCAATACACATTCGCCAATGCTTGTTCTTCTTCAGTACCAGGACCGGGTTGGCTAGCCTGTTGGGGAACGTAGCAGAATTTTAAAATTTTCCTACGTGTCACCAAGATCAATCTATGGAGTCTTCTAGCAACGAGAGGGAGAGGAGTGCATCTACATGCCCTTGTAGATCGCGAGCGGAAGCGTTCAAGAGAACGGGGTTGATGGGGTCGTACTCGTCTTGATCCAAATCACCGATGATCCTAGCGCCGAACGGACGGCACCTCCGCGTTCAACACACGTATGAAGCGAGGACGTCTCCCATGCCTTGATCCAGCAAGGAGGAGGGAGAGGTTGAGGAAGAAAGCTCCAACAGCAGCACGACGGCGTGGTGGTGGTGGAGCAGCAGTACTCCGGCAGGGCTTCGCCAAGCTCTTAACGGAGGAGGAGAGGTGTTGTGGAGGGGAGGGGCTGCGCCTTGGGAAGGGGTGCGGCTCCCATGTGCCTCCCCACTATATATAGGGGTGGAGGGGGCTGGTTTCTTGCCCTCCAAGTCCATTGGGGCATTGGCAAAGGTGGGGGAAAGAAATCCCATCATTTTCTTTCCCCACCGATTGTTATCCCCCTTTTTTAGGGATCTTGATCTTATCCCTTTGGGATATGATCTTATTCCTTCTAAGGGGGGATCTTGGTGCGCCTTGACCAGGGGTGTGGGGCCTTGCCCCCACTACCCACGTTCATGTGGGTCCCCACATGCAGGTGGGCCCCACTACGGAACCTTCTAGAATCTTCCCGGTACAATACCGAAAAATCCCGAACATTTTCCGGTGGCCAAAATAGTACTTCCCATATATAAATCTTTACCTCCAGACCATTCCGGAACTCCTCGTGATGTTTGGGATCTCATCCGGGACTCCGAACAACATTCGATAATCACATACAAGTCTTCCTAATAACCCTAGCGTCATCAAACCTTAAGTGTGTAGACCCTACGGGTTCGGGAAACATGCAGACATGATCGAGACAACTCTCCGGCCAATAACCAACAGCGGGATCTGGATACCCATGTTGGCTCCCACATGTTCCACGATGATCTCATCAGATGAACCATGATGTCAAGGATTCAAGCAATCCCGTATACAATTCCCTTTGTCAATCGGTACGTTACTTGCCCGAGATTCGATCATCGGTATGCCAATACCTCATTCAATCTCGTTATCGGCAGGTCACTTTACTCGTACCGTAATGCATGATCCCGTGATCAACCACTTGGTCACATTGAGCTCATTATGATGATGCATTATCGAGTGGGCCCAGAGATACCTCTCCGTCATACGGAGTGACAAATCCCAGTCTCGATTCGTGCCAACCCAACAGACACTTTCGGAGATACCCGTAGTGCACCTTTATAGCCACCCAGTTACATTGTGACGTTTGGCACATGCAAAGCACTCCTACGGTATCAGGGAGTTGCACAATCTCATGGTCTAAGGAAATGATACTTGATGTTAGAAAAGCTCTAGCAGATGAACTACACGATCTTGTGCTATGCTTAGGATTGGGTCTTGTCCATCACATGATTCTCCTATTGATGTGATCCCGTTATCAATGACATCTAATGTCCATAGTCAGGAAACCATGACCATCCGTTGCTCAACAAGCTAGTCAACTAGAGGCAACACAATTATAGCATGAATAATAGACAATTATCATGAACAAGGAAATATAATAATAACCATTTTATATTGCCTCTAGGGCATATTTCCAACAGTCTCCCACTTGCACTAGAGTCAATAATCTAGTTACATTGTGATGAATCGAACACCCATAGAGTTCTGGTGTTGATCATGTTTTGCTCGCGGGAGAGGTTTAGTCAACGAATCTGCGACATTCAGATCCGTATGCACTTTGCAAATATCTATGTCTCCATCTTGAACATTTTCATGAATGGAGTTGAAGCGACGCTTGATGTGCCTGGTCTTCTTGTGAAACCTGCACTACATGAATTGGCTACTTTGCCATCTGCCACGGCAGACGACAAAGGCATGGATGGTGGACGGCAAAGGTCTTTGCCGTCCGCCGCGGACGGCAAAAGGGGACGACAAAGTAAGGTACGGCAAAGAGCTACTTTGTCGTCTGCTTCGGGCGGCTGACGGCAAAGGGGCCTTTGCCATCAGCAGCGGACGGCAAAGAAAGCACACAGCAATAATTACGGTGTTAGTCCGTTAGGTGGCTAACGGCAGCCTTTGCCGTCCGCCGCGGACGGCAAAGCGCATGGCTCTTTGCCATCTGCTGGCGGACGGCAAAGGCTGCAGGCTCTTTGCCATCTGCTAGCAGATGGCAAAGAGCCTATATTGCCCCATTTAATTCTGTTTTTTTCTTATATCAATTCATTTTCACATAAAATCAAACACACACACAAAAAAAACACATATATATATATACATACACACACACACACACACATATATATATATATACACACACACACACATAAACACTATTCTGAACATGGGATCATAATAATATTCTGATCACAACCTGACCTGCCCCGCTAGTAGTACGTTGAACTTCCCTGTGAACTAGGTTGAACTTCCGCCAACATTGCCCAAATGGGGCTTGCCATATACCGTTGGAAAGCTATGGACATCAGTATCATGACTCAACTTAAATTTTTGGCAAAATATAAGCGGTTTAAGAGCAGTTTTGAAAACCATTTTTTCTCCGCACAAAAAACGTGAATCGTATTTTCGATCGCATTTCTAAACCGTTTATCGGAATGAGGCATATAATATGGCGTTGGAAAGCTGCTGCAAAACCGCTCCTTCCACATGTTGAAAGATTTCTCTAATTCCCTATGGTTAAAGAGTAATTTGAAAAAATGTAAAATTTCGTAAACCGAACAGCTGAGTTCGTTTTTTCGATGTCATTTCTAAACGGCTAATCAAATGGAGGCATATGATATGGCGTTGGAAAGCTTGTGAAAATGCGCTACTTTTTAATCTTGAAAGTTTTTTTCTAATTTTGAATGATTTAAGAGTAATTTAGAAAATGGTCCAAGTCCTACCGAGTTCGTATTTTCAAGATAATTTTTTAACCATTCGTCCGAACGCAGCAAATGATATGGCGTTGGAAAGCTAGAGCAAATGCAAAACTTTTTGGTATATATTGTTTCTCCCAATTCTTTACGGTTTTAAGTCAGTTTCGTAAATGGTGAAAAACGTATTTTCGCCGTAATTTCTACAAACTTTATCGAAATGGGGCAAATAATATACCGCTGAAAAGCTACGGAAAAGGCGAAACTTTTTCATGTTGATGGTTTTCTCTGATTCCCAACCGTTTTCGAGTAATTTCAAAAACGGCGAGATCATTCGTTCTGCCTTTATCGCGAAACAGATTCGTCAAAATGCATCTCGTGAAGTACCTGAACTTCTCGGTATGAAACCTTGAACTTCACTTTGTTTTTCACGTGCTTTTTTTGCCCGTGGCTTTCCATCCACTGCTCATAGCTCCCCATCCCACTCACGGGAATTGAACAAGTGATATACCGATGGAAAGCTGTTGTAGACACGCAACTTTCCCGTGTTGATCACTTTTTCATACTCGCAACGGTTTTAATAGTTTTTCATGTGAAATTCATTCAGTGTAGTAGTTGAACTTCCTGTTGTTTTCAGTTGAACTTCTGTGACGTATTTTCGCTTGTAATTTTTTAATCCATTCGTTAGTGTCACACAAATGGTATTCCTTTTGTACAACTCTCTCTCTCACAATAATTTTTTGAACTTTCTCCGACGAAGGACTTGAACTTGCACAAATGATTTCCTACTGTTTGTGAAAATGACGAGATCATGATTTCTTCCTTTCATCATGAATGGAAGTACAATGCGTTAAGTAGTTGAACTTCTCGTGCATGTCTGTTCGAACTTCACACTGTTTTTAACGTGTTGTTTTTTGCACTGCGTGAAGTAGTTGAACTTCTAGGACGTGTCTGTTCGAACTTCACACTATTTTTAACGTGTTGTTTTTTGCACTGCGTGAAGTAGTTGAACTTCTAGGACATGTCTGTTCGAACTTCACTCTGTTTTTTGACGTGCTGGTTTTTTACGTGGTATTTTTTGCACTACGTGAAGTAGTTGAACTTCTGGGGCATCTCTGTTTGAACTTCACCCTGTTTCACTTTTTTTTATTTTTTCTTATATGAAATACACACCATGTAGTACGTGAACTTCCGATTGTTATCACTTTGAACTTCTCTCTGGTTTGAGATAATTATTTTAAAACACAAAAAATAACATATTTTTTATGTATTTTGGACATCTAAATACACGGTGAACCTCTCTCAGAAGAAATTTTCAACTTTTCCTCGCCGAGCACTTGAACTTCTAGCAACCATTTTTTTTCGTTTATGAGTTGTTTTTAAAAGTGCAAAAAATGGTGTTGTGTTTTTTATTTTTTGAATACGTAAAACCTAGTTTTTAATAAACTCCGAACTTCTCTGTTATTTCAATTTGAACTTCACCTTTTTATATTTTTGAGTAAAGAATTTTATTCGATTTTTATACGGAAAAAATCGAACATGGAAATACAAGGTGAACCTCTTTCGCAAGAATTTTTGAACTTCTAGGGTGTTTGTTTTTGAAACAAGAGAAATCCATTTTCTAATTAGTCTTTTTTGAACTATATTTGTTATTTCAATTTGACCTTCTATGGGATATTTTAATGGTGTGTTCCTCTTTTTATTCGAACATGTGCAATGAACATATTTAGGTTTGATTTGATTACTTTTTTCCTCATCTGAACTTGTGGTCTTGGCACACACCCACGCACAAAATACATTATTTCGCATGTGAATTTTGCATACAAACATTTATTTTTTGAACTTCAGTTTTTTGTATGTATGAACTTCTGATTTATTCAAAAAATAAAGGAAAATCATACCCATAGCACGAGCATATGAAACGCACGCACACACGACTATCTTATAAAAGAAATGGGCGCTAACATACTGTGGGCTTGCCAAGTTTTTCTAAATTGGTTCCATTTTATCTCAAAATGAGCTTCATTGGTGATTTTCCTTCTCTACTAGTAGTAGCAGGACTTCACACATTCACTAAATATGCTAGTTACTAGAGAAAAAACCAAATCCCTCGAGTCCACATACACACACGCTTGGAGTAGATGAATCATTTTAACATTTTGTTTTAAGGTGGGGCAGAGACTAGTTGCAAGACACACTCTCGAACCAGTGAAACATGTGAAGTACAGTTTCTATATGTCTTCAGTGGCACTTCAGACCAATCATTCAGACTAATCCATCCACATGTCACCTGCAGTCCAGTCAATGGAGACAGTTAGGTTCAGTCAACAAAACTGAAGAAGAACAAGAAGAAATGCATCAGTTTTGGTCATGAGAAACACGGGCTCCGGCAACCACTACTCAAGGCCGGCAACATCCATCGGATCTCAGCCGTGGTGCTCGTCAGAGGATCCAAAGGTCAATATATCTGACGAAAGGGAGGGCTGATGTACTGGACACTAGCATGGACGGATGAAAGTGGCGGGGCCGAAGGGCGCCGCGTGCCGTGGCTGGCAGCGGGAAGCGGAGGCGATGGTGCGTTGGTGGCAGAGAGGATATGGCGGCCCGCTAGCTCATCTTCAGCGAGGAAGGGGAGGGAAGAAGGTCGCGGTGGCTGGTGGAAGAAGTTCACGGCGGCATGTGCAGGAAGGTCGCACGATGGGAGGATCCCGGTGGTTGTCGCACGGTAGCAGGATCCCGACGACGGAGGTGGGCCGATGGCGGTTGCAGTGGTGCGATCCCCATCGTGGGACAGTTCCTGCGGCGCGATCCCCATCGTGGGGCGGTGGCTGTGCTGCGCTCCCCATCATGGGACGGTGGCGGTGGCGCGATGTGGGGCGATGGACGGTGGCGGCGGCGCGATGTGGGGCGATGGACGGTGGCGGCGGTGCGATCCGGGTCAAGGGTCGGCTCCGGCGCCGTTTGGTAGCGGTGGCGCGTTCTGGGCGGGGGCAGGGGGAGGGATGCGCCAGCTCGGGATGGGGACGATGTGCGGCTCGTGGGGGATCTGGAGCGGCGCCGGTGCAGCTGGTCGCCAGCGGGTGGTCGGCCGGGCCACGGTCGCCGTGATTTTGGGAGGCAGGCGGAGGTTGACGAGGGTGGGTGGCCGGATCTAAGAGGAGTGGGGGTGTGGGGGTAGTGGGAGCGTGGGTTCGGGAACATGTCCATCGCTGGGCTGATCGTGATCCAAATAGTTATTCTGATCCCATGATCAGAATAGTGCTACTATATATATATATATATATATATATATATATATATATATATATATATATATATATAGGGATTGACTATTCGTCACCCTGGGTGAGCAATAATTATTCTTCATCCCCCTCTATTTTACCACCAATGCACTGTAATTTTACGGTCCGTAAGTTTTTATCTTATTTCTGACATAAAAAGAGACTGTAAGAAAATATATAGTCGCCGTAATTTTTTTTATCGTTATGTAAAATTACAAACGTAAAAATGTAGTGTAAAATATCCGTAAACTCCAAATTTTCTTGTCTTAGGACCAATATTTTTATTTTCTTATACCAAAATTTACATAGTGAATCAATAGGAATGTAACTATTTGAATTCCAAATGTAATTTAATCCTGAAGTAATCGTAAGATTACCTCGGGTGAAGAATAACTTATTCTGCACCCTGGGTGATGAATAGTAACATTATATATATATATATATATATATATATATATATATATATATATATATATATATATATATGATCAATATAGCATATCCAACACATATTACCAATAGTCATGAACACATATATATCGAAAACATATTATCAATAGTAGCAAGTTTATCCATACATATACATAGTTCCATCAATATTACACAATTTCATCCATAGGTAGCAAGTTTCACAAAGTCAAAACTATCTTATTACTAAGATCTTCTCCAGACCTTCTTCTTTTCTTCCAACCTGCATAACGAAAACACTGAGAAAGAGAGAATGAGTTAGGAGTAGAAATGTAGCATTTCACTTGGTGAAATGCAATGCTGTAGGAGCCAGCACTTCAGATCAAGACAATCTTAAATTAGTGTAAAGTTATGACAGATCCGTGCATGTGTACATAAAGCAATTAACTATAGTTGTACGTCCTAGCTACTCTAGCAAATAGTCCTACTCTATTGCAATACAGAAGAACATTGTGCTGCTGTAGTAGGTAGAGGAGTAGGAACAACATGCTTCCTGTGGGAAACTGATCCAAGGACGCACCTGGTGGCCGATGGGCTTGGCCGGCGCTACTCCGGCGAGGGGCGTCACTCCGGCAAGGAGGAGGCCCGTGCAGCGAGGAGGAGGCCCGTGCGGCGAGGAGGATGCTACTCCCAAGACTCCCATGCATGTCGTCCTCAGGATTTACCTAAAACATATAAGCAACAAGGATGAGTACAAAGACTCAGCAAGTTCATAAAGGAATAATAAACAGTACTCATATCAATATACCAAGACTCGGTTAACACGATACACTCATTAGTGTTCAACACATATAATGGTGCCCTACATGCCTACATGCTCATCTCATTTCATTGCGTATACCGATATAGCTTGAGTGGACGCCCGTCGACATCGACTCACTCCAATATGTGGAGGTTGCCTCCAAAGTAGGTCGCAACCCAACAATGAAGGTCTCAATGTTCCCACCAAGGTAGTGCACGCCTTCATTCACTATCATCATGAGTGCAAGTATGCAAATGCAAGCATAGTACTTGAATCAACATATCATGGTCATCGTCATCGCCATCATAATAAACATCATTGACATGGAAGATATCATAAATAAAATTGGAATGTAGAGATTATGCAAGTCATTATCCCGTCATGAACTTGCCTCAACCGCAGGGCGCAAATTGTGAGGCAAACGGTTCCGAACTCGAAGTACATACACTTGTCATCAAGCATATATCTCAGTCACAGCAAAGCATGGTCTCAACACATAAGAATATATAATTTAGTGGCGCTCCTACGCATAAGACCCCAGCTCATACGTACGTTATCACATTGTAAGTCCTCATATCATCAACGATGACAAAATCTTAGAGTATAACTCTAGTTACAATCACCAAGTCAAACGTAAAATTCTGTCCAACATAGTACAGTCATCTTAATAATTCCATAGGATTTAGTGTATAACACGAAATCTAAGAAATAATATATGTTTAAGCATCTGCAGAATATCCTCTACAATTTTTGTGTTGTGACTTTAATTTAATTAAACCTCTATCATGGCCTAAACTGCCATACAACAAATTCTGCACCCCAGGAACATAAATTTCGAGACAGAAAACTAAAATGATGGCTGCTCTCAAACCGTACATCCAAACGAAGAAAATAAGTACTCTACGGAAACCTTGGAACTTTATCTAAAACTTATGTAAAGGGGCCAACTCTAAATTCTAAGCATAGCTAACTCATTTTTTAGATAGAAGCTTGATGTCCAGAACTGTCAGGCACTGCAATTTTTAACTGAACCAAGTTCAGTGATGTACAACAAGGGATAACCAGTGTACAAGAGCATTTCTAATCCTCACGTGTAAGATAAAACAGAATTATAACTTGCAAACTAACTCCTCTCCCCAGGTTTAATTGCTTACACGCATATAGACATGTTCGTCAAGCTGTTGGCATACCTGAACAGGCAAAACAGGCCACATCAAACAATCCAGCCAAGATGCTAACCCACCTACAGGAACTATGTTGCTCCAGTGCTAAAGATCGAACCAAGAGTGACACAAGGAGTTGGAGAAGCAACAGACCGGGGGTGGGCCGATGGCCAGCAGTAGCCCGTGCTCCACCGACAGCTGCGGTGGCCACGAAGACGCAAGGAGCAGGGGAGCGGGAGCAACCTCCACACGGCAGCGACCACGACGAGAAGCGGCGCCAAGAACTGCAGCAATCTCACAGCGATGGCAATCACGCCACCACCAGCAGCAGCGACCTGACGGTTGCGGCCTCCCATGGCTAAGATGAGAGGAAGACTTGGAAAGGGGAATAGAAGAAAACAGGGCTTCAGCACAGCGTACAGCGGCGCAACGGGCACGAGGCAGCGTCGGGCGGCGGCGGCGACGTGGGGACCCGGGCGGGGCGCAGAGGAGCTCGTTGCTCGGCTCCCATGGCGGCGGCGGATCTTGAGGTCGGGGCGACCGACGACGAGGCTTCCGCGGCGGGGCGACGAGCTTGTGGGGAGGTGGCGGCGACGCGGGGACGCGGGTGGGGCGCAGAGGAGCTCGGTGCTCGGCTCCCATGGCGGCGGCGGATCTCGAGGTCGGGGCGACCCACGACGATGCTTCCGCGGCGGGGCGGTGAGCTTGTGGGGATGTGGCGGCACGCGACATGGCGCAGGCGGCAGCGCGAGGCGGCGGGGCTCCTGGGGTCCGGTGAGGTGGCGGCGTGCACCGGCGGGCGGAGGCAAGGTGGCGCAGCGGTGCGGGGTTGAGGGAGGCATGGTCGGGCGGCGCTCGGCTGTGGGGCAGGGGCGGAGAGAGGAGATAGAGATAGAGGAGGTGGGGGCAACGATTTTTATTTTACCCAAAAAAAAGGTAGTCCCCCTCTTTGTCGTCTGCCAGTAGATGGCAAAGAAATGATAGATGGCAAAGACCTTCTTTGCCGTCTGCCAGTTCTTTGTCGTCTGTTGTTTGGTAGCTGATGGCAAAGACCTTCTTTGCCGTCCGCAAGCAGACGGCAAAGAACTGGCAGACGGCAAAACCCCTGATTCCAGTAGTGCTGGGCTCATTGGCAAGGGCAATAGCTCCAGTGTTGTCACAGAAGAGAGTGATCGGCCCCGACGCATTGGGTATGACTCCTAGGTCGGTGATGAACTCCTTCATCCAGATTGCTTCATGCGCTGCCTCCGAGGCTGCCATGTACCATGTAGATCCCGCCACGACGCTTTGCTTGCAAATGCACCAGCTTACTGCCCCACCATTCAAAATATACATGTATCCGGTTTGTGACTTAGAGTCATCCAGACCTGTGTCGAAGCTAGCGTCGACGTAACCCTTTACGACGTGCTGTTCGTCACCTCCGTAAACGAGAAACATATCCTTAGTCCTTTTCAGGTACTTCAGGATGTTCTTGACCGTTGTCCAGTGTTCCATGCCGGGATTACATTGGTACCTTCCTACCAAACTTACGGCAAGGTTTACATCAGGTCTGGTACACAGCATGGCATACATAATAGACCCTATGGCCGAGGCATAGGGGATGACACTCATCTTTTCTCTATCTTCTGCTGTGGTTGAGCATTGAGCCGAGCTCAATTTCACACCTTGCAACACAGGCAAGAACCCTTTCTTGGACTGATCCATATTGAACTTCTTCAATATCTTATCAAGGTATGTGCGTTGTGAAAGACCTATGAGGCGTCTCGATCTATCTCTATATATCTTGATGCCTAATATGTAAGCAGCTTCTCCAAGGTCCTTCATTGAAAAACACTTATTCAAATAGGCCTTAATGCTGTCCAAAAGTTCTATATCATTTCCCATCAAAAGTATGTCATCCACATATAATATGAGAAATGCTACAGAGCTCCCACTCACTTTCTTGTAAACGCAGGCTTCTCCATAAGTCTGCATAAACCCAAACGCTTTGATCATTTCATTAAAGCGAATGTTCCAACTCCGAGATGCTTGCACCAGCCCATAGATGGAGCGCTGGAGCTTGCATACCTTGTTAGCATTCTTAGGATCGACAAAACCTTCTGGCTGCATCATATACAATTCTTCCTTAAGAAAGTCGTTAAGGAATGCCGTTTTGACGTCCATTTGCCATATCTCATAATCATAGTATGCGGCAATTGCTAACATGATTCGGACGGACCGCAGCTTCGCTACGGGTGAGAAGGTCTCATCGTAGTCAACCCCTTGAACTTGTCGATAACCCTTAGAGACAAGTCGAGCCTTATAGATGGTAACATTACCATCCGCGTCCGTCTTCTTCTTAAAGATCTATTTATTCTCTATCGCTCGCCGATCATCGGGCAAGTCTGTCAAAGTCCATACTTTTTTCAATACATGGATCCTATCTTGGATTGCATGGCTTCAAGCCATTTGTTGGAATCTGGGCCCGCCATCGCTTCTTCATAGTTTGAAGGTTCACCGTTGTCTAACAACATGATTTCCAGGACAGGGTTGTCGTACCACTCTGGTGCGGAACGTGTCCTTGTGGACCTCCGAAGTTCAGTAGGAGCTTGATCCGAAGTACCTTGATCATCATCATTAACTTCCTCTCCAGTCGGTGCAGGCACCACAGGAACATCTTCCTGAGCTGCGCCACTTTCGGTTTCAAGAGGCAGTACTTCATCAAGCTCTACTTTCCTCCCACTTACTTGTTTCGAGAGAAACTCTTTCTCCAGAAAGGACCCGTTCTTGGCAACAAAGATCTTGCCTTCGGATCTGAGGTAGAAGGTATATCCAATGGTTTCCTTAGGGTATCCTATGAAGACGCATTTTTCCGACTTGGGTTCGAGCTTTTCAGGTTGAAGTTTCTTGACATAAGCATCGCATCCCCAAACTTTTAGAAACGACAGCTTAGGTTTCTTCCCAAACCATAATTCATACGGTGTCGTCTCAACGAATTCAGATGGTGCCCTATTTAAAGTGAATGTAGCTGTCTCCAGAGCGTATCCCCAAAATGACAGCGGTAAATCAATGAGTGACATCATAGATCGCACCATATCCAATAGAGTGCGATTACGACGTTCGGACACTCCGTTACGCTGAGGTGTTCCAGGCGACATGAGTTGTGAAACGATTCCACATTTCCTTAAGTGCGTACCAAATTCGTGACTTAAATATTCTCCCCCACGATCTAATCGTAAGAATCTGATTTTTCTGTCATGTTGATTCTCAACCTTACTCTGAAATTCCTTGAACTTTTGAAAGGTCTCAGACTTGTGTTTCATTAAGTAGACATACCCATATGTCTACTCCTAATGTCTCGGTACGTAAGTCGTTCGTTCCCACTATCCCATCGATCTCCCCACCAGGCGATCCCTCCTCCCATCGATTTTTTCCTCCCACCAAAAATCGAGACCGGTTTTCATTCATGCATCACAAGAACCAAGCCAAACGTTCCATCCCCTTCCATATAAAACAACAAACCTTCCATCACAAGAACCAAACCAAACGTTCCATCCCCTTCCATATAAAACAACAAACCTTGCATCCTTCCCTTCCATTTACGACACCAATCAAATCAATTCATATGGAATCCTATCGAAAAATCCCGTCACGAGAAGCTTCCATAAACAAAAGTTTAATAAAAAAATTACTCTTTCCATAGACAACAAACAATTTTCAAATCCTATCTTCCGATCGGGGCGGGCAAGGCCTGATTCTCCATGCTTCCTGGTTTGCGTTCGGATCATGTGGATTTGAATTGTTTCTTCAAAGTTTGCCATCAGATCAGGTGTGCGAGGCCTCTTTCTTCAAACTTTGCCCCCGGTGCCGGCGCGGCTGCCAGGGAGCCACGGGTGCCGGCGCGGCTGCGGGCTGCCAGCGATCCACGGGTGCCGGCGCGGCTGCGAGCGAGACACGGGTCCCGGTGCGGCTGCGAGCGAGCCACAGGTTAGTAACCTGTACACAGTTTACTTCTGGAAGAACTAATGCGGGAAGAGACTGGTGTGACATAGGCCCAACTGTTCGTCCGATTAGTACATGGTCCTGACTGTTCTTGTGTCCTACCGAGGCATATACCTGTTGAAAGTAAGTAGTCAACTGCTTTAAGTATACAACCAATGCATATCAAGCCTTGACATATGTATACATTCAACCCTTTCGAAAACTTACTGTGTCAAGCCATGTCGTTGCTTCTTGAGAGGTATCCTAACCCCGGCTATAATTTTTCTGATGTTCTACCGAAGTAACCTGTACCAAGAACATGGCTCAAAGAGGATAATTTGTTTTATCCATGCTTTCTATTCAACAAGCAACGCTATCAGAATAATAGCAGCACGAATATGATTGTGCGGTTTCAGATTAGCTCCATAGTGTTCCTTTTTTTAATTATCAAGAGCTTGTTAAAATAATTGTGGTAGATAATTGATATGGAATCCAAGGTGCACACTTATGCACTTAATTGACTATCTTCAGTTTCTATATATACTGATGGAACTATCTTTAGTTTGTATATATACTTGTCACAAATCAGTACTTGTCACAAATCACAAATCAGTACTTGGCACAAACCTATCTTGGTGGTCAAACATAGTGTTCCTCAAGCATGTACTGATGGAACTATCCCTGCCATTTATTTGTATTTAGGTAAGAGTCCATGCATTTATTTGAATGGTCTGGTAGTTCATAATCCAAATATTTGAGGAGCACATATATACATATGAGCGTTACCAATGCATACAAAAATAAATGACATGGATAGTACAGCGATGACAGGGTAAAACTGTATGGAGAGAAATAGAGTGATGACACCAAAGCAAGAGCAAGGAGTAGAACGAAATAATTGGCAAGCACGCTTGTTACACTAACATGAAGGTCTACAGAAAAACTTCAGGATTTTGGAAATTTATTGTGTTTATAAAACAAGATCCATCTACAGGATTTTGTTTTCTATTTACTGTTCACCAGGGAGTATATGCTCCCTGGAGCCAAAACTCCAAGCAAGTTTGTCAGGTCAGTGGCATATGAGAAATAAGATTTTGTCCGAGGAAAAATACTACAAATGGAGGACGAGATGATGCTGCCAGGCCAAATCAACATTTTCATGTTGTCCCCTGACTCTATGCTTTTCTGTGTGATTTCTACTCTCCTATTTTTTTTATTTTATTTTTTGCTTTTCTTAATCTCGACCAGCCTAGGAAGAAGAAAACTTGAATCAAAGTAGTTAATCCATTGCACAACTCAATGCACTTCAAATTGTTCTGATGACTCCACCAAAATCATGCACCATCAGGGATAATACAAGGTTAGTTATCTTCCTTTGTGCAGGACAAGAACTCTACCCTCTGCCATTTTACGGAACCTGTAGCAAGCAATGCATTAGATGACAATGCTGGTTATTGGACAGAATAAACTAAAGAGAATAATTATTGTACCAAACATGCCAACAACTTACTTCACTTCTGTTCGATGTAGATTAAAGTGCGTTAAATATAGTATACGGTACTTATTGATCTGCTTTGCCAATAACAATTGTCTATGACAGTGATGTCCTCAAACGACTTGACCCCGTTTGGTTCTCGTTGGGAAAGGGTGAATCTTGCTAAGCAACACCGACAATGACAAATGGAGGCGACAACTGGGCTCTGACAACCTCTTGGTGATATCACCAATGTTGATAGACTCCCCAAAGAGGGTCCAGGTATATTGAATTGATAATTGATTGGTATTTGGTGATTGTTAAATTACTAATCTGAACAATCCCTTTCGCAAGCCATTGGAGCTGGCCCACAACCATCGAGTGGCTTGTTTATTCGTGAAGCAGATGTCCCGTCTCCCTCGACCATAGAACCCCCGAAAGGGAGTCCAGGTATAACTCATCAGCAATATTTAGATGCCTTCGATATTGGTGATTACTAATTTGAACAATCCCTTTCGCAAGCCGTTGCATCTGACCCACGACCATCGAGCAGCCTGATTATACATGAAGCACCAATCCCCTTTGCGTCAACCATAGAACACCACAAAGGTAGTCCAGGTATAACTTCCGAACTCACACCTCCTTTGAATTTCTAAATATAATGAAGTGGTAAAATTAATCAATCAGAGGGGACTGTTGCGAGAAATCTGGTTTGGTATTTAATTAATATATTGCAACCCTGATGGTGCATGATTTTATCCATAAATACTATTACTATTCAAAATCGGATGCTAATGTGTGTATACCTACAACAACAGATGGAGCTACGAGGGGCCGTGCTGGCCAACGTAAAGGGACCTTATCAAAGGAAGAAAGGGATGTCATAAACGCACGGAGAAGAGCAACTTATAAGAAGAAAAAAGAAGAGCAAGGGTACCAAGAACAAAAGGATAAGTTGAACACAAAGAGACGAGAATCTTATCAGAAGAAGAAACAGCAGGAAGACCGACAGCGACAGATGGATGCGACAAATGGCCTCCGACACGCTCTTGGTGAAGACACCAATGTTAATATACTCCCCAAAGAGGGTCCAGGTATATGGAATTTGTGTAATGTTTTTAGTAATTTGCCTTCAAAGTTGTTTCTTACTAATTAGCAAAGTCCCTTTCGCAAGACAACCAATCTAGCCCACAACCATCAAGCGGACTGTTTATTCGCGAAGCACCAACCCCATCGCCCTCAATCATTGAACTACCCAAAGGGAGTCTTGGTATAACTCCTCAACAATCTCTAAATGCCTTTCATATTGATTTTTTACTAATTCGAACAATCCCTTTCGCAAGCCATTGCATCTGACCCACAACTATTGAGCGGCCTGATTATACATGAAGCAACTATCCCCTCTGCGTCAACCATAGAACCCCCCATAGGTAGTCCAGGTATTACTTCCGAACTCACACCTCCTTTGATTTTCTACAAACATCCAAACAAAAATTTAATCTACCTCAGTGACCACTTGCTCGTAATCTGGTTTGGTATATAATTAATATATTGCAGTCATGACGGTGCATGATTGTAGAGGTAAATACTACTCCATCCGTCCCAAAATAATATATAGTTTGTACTAACTTTGTACTAAAATAAGTACAAAGTTGAGTCACTTCCTACTGTGACGGAGGGAGTACTACTGTTGTACCTCCAGTTAACCATGAGAGCTTTGAACTTGATTGTTCTGGTTCGGATGCTAATGTGTATAGACCTACAACAACAGGTCCAGCTACGAGGGGTCGTGAGGGCCAACGTAAAGGGACATTATCAACAGAAAAAAATGATGTCATAAATGCACGGAGAAGAGCAACTTATAAAAAGAAAAAAGAAGAGGAAGGGTACCAAGAACAAAAGGATAAGTTTAACACACAAAGACGAGCAGCTTATGAGTTGAAGACACCGAAGGACACAAACACATTAGATATTATAAACGCAAAGAGGCGAGCCGCTTACAAGAAGAAGGAACAAGTAAACACGCAAAGACGGGAAACGGCTCAGAAACATCGAGATAGCTTATCACCAGAGCCGAAAGGGGAGATGAGTGCTCAGCGCCGACAACGGGAGAAAGCTATCCGGAACACCCCGTGTGCTGAATCCATCGCGATGCCTCGTCCTAATTTAGCAACCTCAGCTACGGCGAGCGGTCACACCTTCAAATCTTACGGTATTCCTTGCCTATGTACTCCACATCTTACATTCGTATGCATTAAACAAATATTTACTTGCTCCGTATCGGTGCAGCCACCTACTGTAGCAGTACGATGGACGATAATATCCTCATGTTGGATCCTGGGCAACAATCCCATGGTGAACAAATTGATCGTGCTCCTACTGTCACCAAGAGCCCCGCATACAGTAGAAACACCGAAACCGATGGTACTCATCCCATCAGCAACCAGCTTTCATTTTGTAAACATTCAACAGTTGTTTATGACAACTCAAAAATGTTGCAGGTGCCTACCTAAGTAGAACCTTCGGTGACGGGGCTGTAGATGACGACCCAGTCGAAATAGATGATCACCTGAAAAGTGTCGACCAGCTAACCAGAGATCCGCTAACAATATCGGATAATGGAGCTGATGAGCAAAGGCATGAGTACAGAGCTCAGCATAGGACAAGAGAGCGAGCTTGCAAGGGAAGTATGGTGATGAAGAAGTGTCAGGAGGAAATTGGCAAGCGAAAATCATGTACGCATGTACCACATGGTGAGAGGAAGGCTCTGCTAGATCGTCGTAATGAAAGCTTTGCAGGTAGGGTGAAGACCAGAACCGTCAGGTCCATCTCCATACCGGAAATTAGCTCAACGGGACAACCAACCGTAGTTGAAGCACACGGTGCCTCAACCTCAGCTAGCACGCCCGAGTACACGATCAGAACGGAAGGTAACACCCCCATCCTTACTCTCCTTGCGTCCCTTTAGACTGAACCCTCATTTGTGTTCTTTGGCACCTGGGCAGACGACATGGACGCTTACCTCAATGGTCTCATGAATGATAATGCCAATCCTGACGACCTCTTTGACGATGAATATTACCAGTTTGCTGGTGAAGGTATGTACACCTGCTTGAGCATGATCCACATGTTGGGGGTATCACACTAATTAGAAACATTGTTTGCAGGCTCAGATGCTGATGACATGGAGCACGACGAATTGGAAGACTCAACCTCAGCTAGCACGCCCGAGTACACGATCAGAACGGAAGGTAACACCCCCATCCTTACTCTCCTTGCGTCCCTTTAGACTGAACCCTCATTTGTGTTCTTTGGCACCTGGGCAGACGACATGGACGCTTACCTCAATGGTCTCATGAATGATAATGCCAATCCTAACAACCTCTTTGACGATGAATATTACCTGTTTGCTGGTGAAGGTATGTACACCCGCTTGAGCATGATCCACATGTTGGGGGTATCACACTAATTAGAAACATTGTTTGCAGGCTCAGATGCTGATGACATGGAGCACGATGAATTGGAAGACTCAAGTCACAAAAACAATGACGACCATGATCCATTTGACTATGTGTACTCAAACCTCCCAGCCAACACACACATCCTGAAGCACGCCGCGAACTGCGACCACTGTAAGGCCAAAAAGTTTGTCAGCGAGGCCCCGGGATTCTGCTGTCGCAGTGGGCAGATCGAGCTGAAGCAACCGGAGCCCATCCCGGAGCTCATGAGGCTTTGGTCTAGCACTGATGCGGACTCTAGGCATTTTCAGGAGAACATACGGTTCTTCAACGGACACTTCTCTTTCACAACCCTGGGCGTCAGCCTCGATGAAACATACACAAACATGAAGTCTGGGGTGTACACGTTCCGGGCGCACGGCACCATCTACCACAACGTTCATTCCTTCGGGCCAACATCTCGTCCAGAGCATCTACAATTGTACTTCTACGACGACGACCCAGGCCTAACCCATCGCAAGGCTACCACCGAGCAATTAGACCAGGATGTCGTCAGAAAGTTAGTGCACATATTCAGGGAAAACCCGTACTCCCAGCAGTTTAGGAGTTTGGGTGCGCAAAGGGACAATGTCGACGATTACAGGATAGACCTCAACACTGACCAAAGACTAGACCAACGGAAGTATAATAGACCTCTGTCATCTGAGGTCGCTGCAATTTGGGTGGAGGGCGCTGACCTAGCGAAGAGGTTCGATCGTAGGATTACACTTTGCGGGAACGACAACCAGAGGCACAGTATACATGTGACGGCTGGCTCGTATGACCCACTCTCTTACCCACTCTTCTACCCAAGGGGGGAGCTCGGTTGGCACCCGAAACTACCTAAACGTAATGTCCCTTGGCCGGTTGTGCAACAACCAAGAAGGGGACGTGATGATGATGATGATGATGAGGATGCAGGTAAGCCTTATGCGTATTCTGTCGTTTTGATGTATTGTGTAGTTCTCGTTTTGATGTATTGTGTAGTTCTCATATGAATTCTAACTTCCGCTCTACTCATCCATCTGCAGAGGGGAATAGCAGGTTATGCGTCTCAGTGAGAGACTACTACTGTTACATGCTGCAAACACGACCTGGGATATTCAATCCCATACTCTGTGGAGCACGATTGCTCCAGCAATGGGGGGTCGACATGTACATCAAGATTGAGAGTTGTAGGTTGAAATGGTACAGGAAGAACCAGACAAAGATCCGTGCCGACCTGTATAAAGGAGTTGTTGATGCAATTACATCCGGGGAGACCCGGGCAAGCGCTGTTGGAGTAAGGATAGTGCTCCCTGGAACGTACCCAGGTGGCGACCGCGACATGAAGCGGAGGCATATGGATGCCATGGCAATTGTCCATACCTACGGAAGCCTGACATCTTGACCATGACCTGCAACCCTAACTGGGAAGAGATCACGAATGAGTTGTTTCCTGGTCAGACAACGCAAGACCGACCAGATCTCGTGGCTCGTGTGTTCCATGGCAAGCTAGAGGCTATGAAAGAGTTGTTGTTCAAGAAGAATATCATGGGTGTTGTTGTCGCATATGTATACGTAGTCGAGTTCCAGAAGAGGGGCCTCCCCCATGCACACTTTTTGTTGATCATGGATTCTGCCTATAAGCTTGTCATTCCGGAGCAGTACGACCGACTCATTTCTGCCGAGCTCCCAGACAAACAGAAGTATCCTGAACTCCATGCCTTGGTGGTGAAACATATGATGCACGGACCATGCGGTGCTCTCAACCCCAAAAATGTGTGCATGCAACAGAACAAGTGCAAGTGCAGATACTCGCGACCGTTCAATGAAAACACGGCACAGGGCAAGGACTCATACCCAGTTTATCATCGTCGAGATGATGGTCGGCAGGCTAAGGTCCGAGGTAAAATGTTGGACAACAGATGGGTTGTGCCGTATAACCCTTACCTTCTGCGGATGTTTAATTGCCACATCAACGTTGAGGTTTGCTCTAGCATAAAGGCCGTCAAATACCTTTACAAGTACATATACAAGGGCCATGATAGGGCTTCTTTCAGCATCGACCAGCCTGTCGTGGGTTTGTCACGGCAGATGTCCTAGTAAGAGGACTTAGTCGTGGAGCCATCGCAACGGGTTAGCTTGAAGGGGTTAAAGTGGACACAAGGACACGGTTTTTATACTAGTTCGGCCCCTTCGATGAAGGTAAAAGCCTACGTCTAGTTGTGATGGGATTGATGGGTTTCGAGGGCTTAGGGAGCGATAAGCTTCGCCTAAACCTCGAGTTCTTTTTCTCTGTCCCCAAACCGCCGCCGGGTCATCCCCTTATATACACGGGTGACGCCCGTCGGTCTGCAAAGTCCCAACCTCCGGCTAATAAACGTGCCCGGGTCGGTCTCTCTATTCCTAACTTACAATACAAGTTTACATCAGGCCGGTTTACACCATAAACCTTTAAACCGATTATGGGCCTTAGGCCCTTCTATCTCTCCTTGGGTTTTAACATCTCGGGTCTGCTGACGGAGGTAACCCGGGCCCTGCAGGCCGGTTTACCCCGGATAGCAACATCCCCAACATTAGGCCCCAGATTGATTTGAACAGGTTCATGTCAATCCTTAATAAGAATTTCTGTCTTCAAATGTCTTCCAGTGACTTGTTAAACCGTCGTTTCTCCGTCTCCTCTTACTGTGGTAAACCGATATGACGTCAGCGCAAGCTACCGTCTCCTTTCGCTAACTCGCAAGAATCAGGGCGACGGCTGGGCTTCCGAAATCTCCGGCCCCTGGATTCGCGCGCCTGACACGCGCGCCGCGCCTTATAAATAGGACTTGAAGGCCATCTTCCTTTCCTCCCCTTCTTCGTCTTCCTCGCGACCCAGACCTCAAAGCTCCGCCGCCGCCGTCAGCTGCTGCACCAACTCCGGCCGCTGCATCAACCTGATCGGTTCAGAGCACCGCGGCGACTTTCCGCATCTGTTTGGACCCCGGTAAGGCCCCTGTTCTTGTTGCTTTAGATCTGTTCTAGGGTTCATCGTTCTGCTACTGTTTCTTGCTCATCCCCATAGCAGCCTTTGCGAACAGATGATGCTACCTGTATCTGGATTTGTAGTTCCTCTTAGCAGTCGCTATAAATCTGCACTCATTTCCTTAGATCTTACTCTTGTCCCTGCTTGTCGAACTTATGTTGTTCTGCTGTGAGCCCGACTTCATATTACCTGTTTTTATTTCTTTTCGCCCTAGCTGTAGATCCATTGCTTTGAAAGAATCCGTACGGGATCTGTTTCTGTTTTCATACTCACAACTGTTTAGATCTGGTCGCTTTAACTCTTAGCAAAGCGAACAAACCGATCTACACATCCATTAGTCCCCTTGATGAACCGCCGGTTGATATTATTGTAGATAACCTGACTCTATATAAGAGCATCTTCGGTTTACAATCATACTTGCTCTCAAACCGGAATACCTTTGCCTTGTAGATTTCCTCATGGCAAAACAGGTGTATGAATGCAACTGGGTTCCCTCTTGCATCACTGAGACCCAACTAAACAACTTAGTTCTGACTGGTGCCTTGAGTAGCAAAAGTACCATCCATTGGAGGGTTCCAGGAGACGAATGTCCTCCTACCCCGCAGGAGGGAGAAGTGGTGGTGTTTGCGGATCACCTGGCCCGGGGGTTTAACCCACCCGGTTCAAAATTTTATCGGGACGTCTTGGCTAATTTTAGGTTGCGCCCACAAGACGTTGGTCCAAATTCAGTCACGAACATCTGCCATTTTCAAGTACTTTGCGAGGCATACTTTCAAGAGGAACCCACTGTAGAGCTGTTCCGGGACTTTTTCCATCTGAACCGACGTACTGAATTTACCGATGGCCCTAATATGGAACTGGGTGGTATGGCGATTCAGAAGAGGAAAGAGGTGACTTATCCTCACGCCAAGTTGCATAGTCATCCGCAAGAATGGAATTGCACTTGGTTCTATTGCAAGGATACCTCCCCTGCTGAAGAAAATCCACTACCCGGTTTCCGTCCAGAGAGACTCAGCAATACTCACCCCTTCCCCCCACGGCTAACTGCCAAAGAGAGGAGTAAGTATGCCCCTCAGCTGTCCAAGCTCAGAGCCTTCATGGCTAACGGTTTAACGGGGGTAGATCTTGCTCGTTGCTGGATCTCATGGAGCATCCTGCCCCTTAGCATCCGCTCCGGTTTAATGTGCCAATACACGGGTCGGGTTGATGATCCTTTGAGGCACTGCAACATTCAGCTGACGGAGGATGAAGTCGCTGAAGCTGTGAAGAAGATGCTGAACGAACCGGAACATGTTTGCGCTTGAACCGGCCTGCTTCCATTTTGTGCCACAAACAAACCACCTGCTGTAAGTAACTCCTCTGTTTATAGAATCTTTGATCTCCTTATATATATGTTGTTAACTCCAGTCCTTCCTGAGACAGGGAGATGATCCCTTTTGGAGCAAGAAGTTACAAGAGCCGACCGAAAAGGTAACCCGACCCAAGACGAGGGTGAAGAAGCCTGCTCAGAGGAAAAGGAACACCGCTTCCAATACTCCGGATTTAGAGGAGGATGATGTGGGTAATCCGGACCTTGGGGTAGACCTCGATTCAGTTGGTTTGCTTTTTATACGTCTTATTGATGATGATATTTGTCAGGACGACGCTGAAGTGAGCCATGCCGAAGGCCCAGAGGTAACTATTCTTTCTTCTGATGCCGTTCCTTTGCCTTTGAAAAAACCTCGCCAAGCAAACTGGAGAATTAAATTTTCTCACCCTCTTGCTTACTTGGATCCCAAATTTCTTATGAAGACCCAGCAACATGAAGCTCGACGCACCACCCGACATAGCGGCCAGGTAGTCACCTCCGCCGGTTTACCGAACAGCCCGGTTCTGAAACGCCGCTCAGAGGTCTCCGATTTACGCGCTAGCCTTCCTCCTAAAGCAGGTTTAACTCGTCAGCCTCTAAATCCATCTGACTCCGATTATCAGGTCACTTCCCATTCCTCTTCCGGTGAATCTTCAGCCACTCAACTGCCACCGTTGAAGACAGTTATTGGGTGAGTTGGACCGATCACAACATATCTCTGTATGGGTCTCTTAATCCATCTTATACCGTTTTTTCAATCTTTGGGCTTTTTCCAGGGCCAAACCTAGACCGAGCAAGAAGGCTCGTCTGGATAACCCGGCTGGAGGAACTGCCGCTCCTGAACCGGAGAAAACTCCTGGTGCTGACGCTCTGGGTCGCGAAGATACTCAGAATTATCTATCTCCGCAAGATGACACCTGCGCTGAAGAAAGGATTATCGAACCTGCCAGCCATACTGATCCGCCTGTCAGTCCTGTTCGGGTTGAGGAATCCATCCCCCCTTCTGGAACTGCTGATAAACCGACAGGGCCACTGCAGAGCAGCGATTCCAAGGATGATGATGTTGTGATTACCGGCATTGGTCACTCTGAACCGGGGAACACTTCTACCTTAGCCAAGCATACTGCCAAGGACGAAATCTCGGCCGTGAAGGGCAAATGGGACCTTGACTCCTCTACGTACGCCGCTTTAAGCGCCCCGGATCTTTATTCTGGGTATCTGAACCGACTGTACACCAGTCGGGATTATGAAGCTGGCATGATCAAGATGATGAAGGAGAAACTTGAGGTGACTCCCTTGTGCTTCATTCCATTGCAACTTTAGCTTATCAACATTTCCAAACCAAGATGGTAAACCGGATCAGGTTGCCTTGACAATTAAAGTCCGGTTTAGAAAGCCCCAAGGCTTCAACATAGGTCATAACCAGAAAACATCATTAGATAACTATTAGCCCCCAAGTGCCAAGCTTAAATACTTGTATTAATCTTGGGACTTTTTGTAATGGATAACTTGTGTTAAAATCAAATATGCATTAGCCCCCAAGTATCGAGCACATAACTTGCTTGTGTGGTTGATACTTCCAAACCGTGCAATATTTTCTGAACACTGTTGATGACCTGCTGCAGGGGGATTTGAAGACCAAAGAGAACCAAGTCTCGGACCTTCAGGAAGCTTTAAAAGCCCAGCAGATTGAAACTGAAAAAACAAAGGAGGAATTGACCAAAGCCTTAACTGTTATGGAGCAGCTGAAAGCAAGCCGCAAAAAGGAGCAAGCCGATTGGGCTACTGAAAGAGCTCTTTTGACGAAGAGGGCTGAAAATGCCGAAGCTGCTCTTAAACCGGTGGTTGATGAGTTATCCACCGTGAAGCGACAAATACACTCCATGACCTCTGCCGTCTTTGGTAAACTTTTCGATGCCCTTCTTCCAATTTGTACCTTGTTTGCTACACCCTATGTCCGGTTTGTAATCCACCTTGAAACACTGCAGGCTCACGTATTGGACACTTGGGTTCTGACGTGCGGATGAAACTCAAAGCTGCTTATACTCTGATTGAGCAGTTATACACCGGAGCACAAAGAGCTATCACCACTGCATCGCATAACAACCCTGCGCCGTCTCTGATTCAAGACACATTAAAGAGGCTGTCCATGCTTCCGGCCCTGATTGAAGAGTTGAAAAGATCAGCCGCCCGAACTGGAGCCATCACTGCCTTGATCCGGGCCAAAGCGTGGGTACCAGATTTCGATCCTGTCGAAGCGGCCCAAGGATACCCCAGCTTGAAGGAAGATGGTTCAGACTTTGGTGAAGATGATTTGAGGGCGATAAACCGGGCGGTGCACCCCCTAGCTTGTCAATTGGCTGAGGAAGCAGATCTATCACGTTACCAAGCCCAATACGACAATCAGAACAAACGAGTATCTGCCCCGGTCCCTGAAGCGGGAAACCTTGTTCCTCCAATCCGTAAGCATACTTACGCCCCAGACATTGAACCGTCTTCGCTGATTCATGAAGAAGCCGTCTTTCAAGCGCTAATGGGAATCGACTGGACCACTGCTGATTTCCAGCCAACGGGTAACCAAGATGGAGCTGAAGCGGCGCAAGACGATCCCCAGCCTTCGAACCAAGGCGGCGAACAGGCGTAATCAACGCTCCGGTTCACCTTACTTGGTGACGTCTTAATCCGTCAACGAACAATATATTCAGGCACTACGTTGCCTTGTAATAAGATAGTTTAATACCTCTACATTTGAATGTGCCTTCGCGCACGGGTGCTGATGCTCTCTTCAATGACGTTTCCAACTTATGTTTCCTGCCTTTACTGAGTACACAATGTGATTTTTCGACCACCTGAACCGTGCTGCGCCTTCGCCAAACCGGGCAATTTGCCTCCGGGTTAAAAAACGGATCAGGCTATGCCAGCTGAATCGGTTTTAAGAATACTTGGCGTTCCGAAGAACCAAAAAACACCACAATAAGGGCAGAAAACAAAACCAAATATGAAAAGGCAACACGATAGTAAAACGCATGTGAATAGTGGTTACTATGAACCGTTCAGAAGGCGTGACCAAAGTCAAGACAAAACCGAGCCCCCAAGAGGTGTAGCTACGGTTTAGGTCGACTAGGTTCCTAACTGAATCGTGGCAATTATGCCGGCCAAATGGCATTGCATTGGTTCGTCAACCAAGCCCCCAAGTGACTCAATGGCCAAGGGCCGATCAAGTGGCATTGCGTTGGTTCGGACACGACCAAGCCCCCAAATGATTCATTGGCTAAAAAGCCGACCAGAAGGCATTACCATCATCAAGACATGACCGAGTTCCCATAAGGCGTAATCTACGGTTCAAGTCGATTAGGTCCCCAACTGATTCAGTGGCAAATATGCCAGCCAGAAGGCATTACCGTCGTCAAGACATGACCAAGCCCCCCGGAGGTGTAGCTACGGTTCAGGCCGACTAGGTCCCCAACTGACTTTATAGGGTTTAGCTATGTTCTCTTTGGTTCGAACCCGACCTATGTTTGAACAGGAAGCCCCATGTTTGAATAGCTATGTTCTCTTTGGTTCGAATACGACCTATGTTTGAACAGGAAGCCTCATGCTGAATGGCTATGTTCTCTTTGGCTCGAATACGGCCTATGTTTGAACAGTAAGCCTTATGCTTGAACCGGGATATTGAACCGGATATTAAGAGCTTCACAACCCTGTGGGAGACATCTTCCCTTGAACCGGACTTTAAACCGGAATCCATAATTTGAACTTCTGTGAAGCGACCTCCAGGGGTAAGCACACATGATGTGACGAACAGAAGAGACCCCGTTTTACTCGAGGCTTCGGTTTATTGTATTAATCATAATATATACATGGTCATGATATGTACATAAACAGAGCCCAGGGCTCATGTATAATAAGGTCGAAGATGAGCTATGTTCCACGGCCTGCTGGTTTCCTCCTCTGATGTGCGTGAATCCTTGCGCTCTTGAATATCAATCAGGTAATATGACCCATTATTCAGATTCTTGCTGACCACAAAAGGTCCCTCCCAAGGCGGGGATAATTTATGCTGATCAGATTGATCCTGGATGAGCCGAAGCACCAAATCCCCCTCCTGAAAGGTTCTGGTCCTAACCCGACGGCTGTGGTAACGGCGAAGATCTTGCTGGTAAATCGCTGAACGGGCAGCTGCCAAGTCACGCTCCTCATCCAACAAGTCAAGAGCGTTCTGCCGTGCCTGCTCATTATCCGCTTTAACATATGCTGCCACGCGAGGTGAGTCATGTCGTATATCACTTGGGAGAACCGCCTCGGCTCCATAGACCATAAAAAACGGCGTAAACCCCGTGGATCTGTTAGGCGTGGTGTTGATGCTCCATAATACAGACGGTAGCTCCTCCACCCAACAACCCGGTGTCCTTTGCAAAGGGACCAGAAGCCGGGGTTTGATACCTCTCAAGATCTCTTGGTTCGCTCGTTCTGCCTGACCATTAGACTGTGGGTGCGCTATCGAAGAAACATCAAGCCGTATATGCTCCCGTGCACAGAACTCTTTCATGGCCCCCTTGGATAGATTGGTACCATTATCTGTGATGATGCTGTGCGGAAATCCAAACCGGAAGATCACCTTCTTTATAAACCGAACCGCCGTAGCAGCATCACACTTACTGACAGGTTCTGCCTCTACCCACTTTGTAAATTTGTCAACCGCCACCAGTAGGTGGGTCTTCTTATCTTTGGACCGCTTAAAAGGCCCAACCATATCAAGCCCCCAAGTCGCGAACGGCCAAGTGATTGGAATCATCCTCAATTCTTGAGCCGGTATGTGCGCTCGTCTGGAAAATTTCTGGCAACCATCACATAACCGGACCAGGTCTTCCGCATCAGCATGAGCAGTTAACCAGTAGAAACCGTGGCGGAACGCTTTAGCCACCAATGATTTTGAACCGGCGTGGTGGCCGCAATCTCCTTCATGTATTTCTCGTAATATCTCGCACCCCTCCTTAGGGGATATGCACCGTTGCAGCGCTCCTGACACGCTGCGATGATGTAATTCTCCTTGGAAAATGGTCATAGATTTGGACCGTCGTACTATCTGTCGAGCCAAGCTTTCATCCTCTGGCAACTCACCCCGGTTCATATATGCCAGGTAAGGGAGCGTCCAATCCGGGGTGGCGTGAAGAGCCGCCACTAACTGAGCCTCCGGATCAGGAACAGCCAACTCTAGCTCACCGGGCAGCTGCACCGATGGGTGGTACAATACATCCAAGAAAACATTGGGTGGGACCGGTTTGCGCTGAGAGCCCAAGCGACTTAAAGCATCCGCTGCCTCATTCTTTCTGCGGTCCACATGATCCACTTGATAGCCTTTGAAATGCCCAGCCACCATATCTACTTCACGTCGGTATGCAGCCATAAGCGGATCCTTAGAATCCCAGGTGCCAGATACCTGCTGAGCCACCAGATCCGAATCACCAAAGCACCTAACTCTGCTCAGATTCATCTCTTTAGCCACCCGAAGACCATGAAGCAAAGCTTCATACTCCGCCGCATTATTTGTACAGGGGAACATTAAACGGAGGACATAACAAAACTTATCTCCTCGTGGGGAAGTTAAAACGACTCCAGCCCCCGAGCCTTCCAATTGTCTCGATCCGTCAAAATGAACGGTCCAATAGGTGTTATCTGGCTTCTCCTCAGGCGCTTGTAACTCTGTCCAATCGTTTATGAAATCGACAAGTGCCTGTGACTTTATGGCCGTTCGGGGTACGTACCTTAAATCGTGCGGCCCGAGCTCGATAGCCCACTTGGCAATCCGACCGGTCGCCTCCCGGTTCTGTATAATGTCACCCAAAGGAGCAGAACTGACCACCGTGATTGGGTGTCCTTGGAAATATTGCCTCAGCTTCCGGCTTGCCATAAAAACGCCATATACCAGCTTCTGCCAATGCGGATACCTTTGTTTGGACTCGATAAGTACTTCACTGATATAGTAAACCGGTCGCTGAACCGGATGTTCCTTTCCAGCCTCTTTTCGTTCTACCACCATCGCCACACTGACTGCTCTGGCATTCGCTGCAACATATAACAGGAGTGGCTCTTTATCTACAGGGGCTGCCAACACTGGCGGATTGACTAGTTGTCGCTTCAAGTCCTCAAACGCTTTATCAGCCTCCGGACTCCAGACAAACTGATCCGTCTTCTTGAGCATTTGATACAAAGGGATCGCCTTTTCACCAAGGCGACTGATAAACCGGCTTAACGCTGCAATCCGCCCGGCCATGCGCTGAACATCATTGATGCATTTCGGTTTGGCCAGGGAGGTGATGGCTGTGATCTTTTCTGGATTGGCCTCAATTCCTCTATGGGACACTAAAAATCCCAACAGCTTGCCTGCAGGTACACCAAAAACACATTTAGCCGGGTTGAGCATCATTTGGTACACTCTCAAGTTATCGAAAGTCTCCTTCAAATCGTCAACCAGGGTCTCCTTCTTTCGTGACTTGACCACAATATCATCCACATAAGCATGCACATTACGACCAATCTGCTCGTGGAGGCAATTTTGCACACATCGTTGATAAGTAGCCTGCGCACTCTTAAGCCCAAAGGGCATAGACACATAGCAGAAGGCTCCAAAGGGAGTAATAAACGCTGTCTTCTCCTGGTCCTTAACTGCCATCTTGATCTGATGATAACCCGAATAAGCATCCAAAAAACTTAAACGCTCGCAACCTGCCGTAGCATCAATGATCTGATCAATCCGGGGGAGAGCAAAAGGATCTGCTGGGCAAGCTTTATTCAAGTCTGTGTAGTCCACACACATGCGCCAGGTGCCGTTTTTCTTAAGAACTAGCACCGGATTAGCGAGCCATTCGGGATGAAAAACCTCAATGATAAACCCAGCTGCCAGGAGCCTGGCCACTTCCTCACCAATCGCTTTACGTCTTTCTTCGTTAAACCATCGTAAGAACTGTTTTACCGGCTTGTACTTAGGATCCACATTAAGGGTGTGCTCAGCGAGTTGCCTCGGTACACCAGGCATGTCAGATGGCTTCCATGCAAAGATGTCCCGATTCTCACGGATGAACTCGATGAGCGCGCTTTCCTATTTTGGATCCAAGTTTGCACTGATGCTGAACTGCTTGGATGAATCGCCAGGTACGAAGTCAACAAGCTTAGTTTCGGCCGCTGACTTGAACTTCAAGGCCGGATCGTGGTCCGTAGTTGGCTTTTTTAATGAAGTCATATCCTCCGGATCAACACTGTCTTTGTACTGCTTTAGCTCCTCCGTAGCACAAACCGATTCAGCATAAGTCGCATCTCCTTCCTCGCATTCCAAAGCGATTCGGCGGCTCCCATGAACCGTTATAGTGCCCTTGTAACCTGGCATCTTAAGTTGCAGATATACGTAGCAGGGCCGTGCCATAAATTTTGCATAAGCTGGCCGCCCGAACAAAGCGTGGTACGGACTTTGGATTTTAACCACCTCGAACGTCAGCGTCTCTGATCTGGAATCGTGACTATCGCCAAATACCACTTCAAGGGCTATCTTACCAACCGGATACGCAGACTTGCCAGGCACCACCCCATGGAATACTGTATTGGTCGGTCTGAGATCCTTATCTACCAATCCCATACGACGGAAGGTCTCATAATACAAGATGTTAATGCTGCTCCCTCCGTCCATGAGCACCTTGGTGAGCTTATAACCTCCCACCTGAGGCGCTACCAGCAGTGCTAACTGACCCGGATTATACACCCTGGGAGGATGATCTTCTCGGCTCCATATGATAGGCTGTTCCGACCAACGCAGATAGTGAGGCGTGGCCGGTTCGACAGCACTGACTGCCCGCCTCTGAAGCTTCCTATCTCGTTTATCCAAGCTCGTAGTAAAGACATGATACTGTCCACCACTCAACTGTTTCGGGTTGCTCTGATAACCACTTTGATTACTTTGATTATTCTGATTATTTTGGCTGACCTGTCCGCCCGGGTTACCCTGGAACCCTGGACCGGAATTCCCGCCACCGTACCCTGATCCGGAACCGGAACCGCCGCCGGAGCTGTGATCATATTGGAAAGTGTTTGAGCTTTTGAATTCCTTCATGATATAACAATCCTTCCAAAGATGGGCTGCTGGTTCCTCCTTTGTTCTGTGCTTCGGACAGGGCTGGTTTAAGAAAAAGTTCAAACGCTCCGGGTTAGGACCGGGATGTGCGCGAAAACTTGGCTGTTTTCCCTTACGCCGCTGGCCTTTATCCTGTGCACTTGTGCTGGCCACCAAGTCCATGCTCCCGTCCGGTTTACGTTTTCCTCCGCCTCCATTACCTGTCGGTCGATGCTGCTGGCCTTTGGTGTTGCTGTTCTTCCTTCCCTTCCCTGCTTTGTCATCACCAGAGTCAGGATCCTTGGTACTGTCAGAATCCGCATACTTCACTAAAGCGGTCATGAGCGTTCCTATATCTGTACAATCACGCTTCATCCGGCCCAGCTTTAGCTTCAAAGGGCCAAACCGACAGTTGCTTTCCAACAGCACTACAGCGGTGTCTGCGTTGATGCGATCTGATGAGTGCAAGACTTCTGATACTCGTCGTACCCAATGGGTAGTTGATTCCCCTTCTTGCTGAACGCAGGCTGCTAGGTCAACTATTGACATTGGCTGTTTGCACGTGTCCTTGAAATTCTTGATAAACCGGGCGCGCAATTGGGCCCATGAACTAATTGAATTAGGCGGTAAGCTTTTTAGCCAAGTCCGGGCCGTTCCTTCTAACATCATAGTGAAATACTTGGCACACGCCGTGTCGTCCACATCCAGCATCTCCATAGCCATTTCATAGCTCTCCACCCATGTCTCCGGAGGCTGATCTGCCGTGTAGTTTGGTACCTTGCGGGGGCCTTTGAAGTCTTTGGGCAGGCGTACATTGCGTAAAGCGGGAACAAGGCACGGTACTCCCAAAGAACTGGAAACCACCCCCGGTTCAACCGTAGCTGCTGGGAAGATAGGTGTAAGCTGACGAGCCTGATGCTGCGCTGCTAATCCGGCCTCCCGTGCACGGGTGCGATCCACATTCTCGTGAGCATTGTCGACGCCCGCCGGATTGTTGCCGCGGAGCGCTTCACGCCTGTCGTTAGAAGAGACGGCCGGCTCCTCCACGCGCCTACTATAGCTCCTGCTGGGGCGAGGGGTGGAGTGAATCTGATCACGGCTTTGCGAATACGCTTCTTGCTGGGCCAACGCGGTCCTAAGGAGCTCCTTGACCCGGCGTGTCTCTTCATCCTGCGGTGAATCTCCTTCGATCGGAATGGCTTCCAACCGAGCCGCCGCCGCGACGTGGTTATCCATCGGGTTGGAATAATGACCTGACGGCGTTGGCATGGCCGGTGGCGTATCAGTGTTATGACGAGGCAGGTTTATAATCCGGTGCTGAACCGGGGCGCCGGCCGTCGCCTCCGCACGGTTTACCCCCGGGGTGTTGAAGAGGTTTCGAGCGTCGAGGGCGGCGGGCAACCGAGACCGGGATTTTCTCTTCAGGACCTCCTGAGATGCCTTCTGGTCCATCATGAGCCTGTAAGCCTGTGCATCTAAAGCGGCGCGCTCCGCCGTCATCCTGATCTCTTCTGCTGCCAGCTCCGCTTTAGCCCGAGTGATCTGCTCTCTCACTTTGGCAATCTCAGCATTGTGAACCTCCTGATCCATCGGGTTGGCCTCCGCCATGAGCGCTGCTAGTGCTTCAAACAGGTCTGACAAAACTTGGGCTGGTGAACCGGTAGGGCCTCCTGCCCGCGCAGCCGTTGCTGCTGCCGATCCGGAGATCGCTGCTGCTGCAGTTGATGATCGTGGCGCCGCCTGTGTCCCAGCCATGAAGATCCCAACCCGATAGGGTAGATCAGAGGGGTCCGGAATACTGTTGCCATCGGAGCCGCCCCCAACCCGATCATCTTGTAGCTGGTAAAGAGATTCGGTCTCCCCGGTCGACGTTTCATCGCCAGAGTAGATGGCGGTTTCGTCACCAGATTCGGATCCTTCCTCGTAGCTTCCCCCGTGGATGACTCCCACGAAGGCGTGCTTCCTGGTCGGTTTAGCCAGGGTCGATCTTGTGCACTGAGCTGTCTCAATGAGGTCGGCGCAGTCGCCTAACTCGGGGCCCGGTTCTCCGATCTTGCCGATGAAAACATGGATGCCGCCAAAGGGGACCCGGTACCCGTATTCGATCGAACCGGCGTCGGGGCCCCAGCCTGTGCTGTCGATGTAGAGTTTTCCGCGGCGGCTCTTGGTCATCCGTCCCACAGCGTAACCCTCGAGTCCTTCAAAGCGGCCCTCCAAGAACCTGAAACCATCTCGCGATAGCCCCACGGTGGGCGCCAACTGTCGTGGGTTTGTCACGGCAGATGTCCTAGTAAGAGGACTTAGTCGTGGAGCCATCGCAACGGGTTAGCTTGAAGGGGTTAAAGTGGACACAAGGACACGGTTTTTATACTAGTTCGGCCCCTTCGATGAAGGTAAAAGCCTACGTCTAGTTGTGATGGGATTGATGGGTTTCGAGGGCTTAGGGAGCGATAAGCTTCGCCTAAACCTCGAGTTCTTTTTCTCTGTCCCCAAACCGCCGCCGGGTCATCCCCTTATATACACGGGTGACGCCCGTCGGTCTGCAAAGTCCCAACCTCCGGCTAATAAACGTGCCCGGGTCGGTCTCTCTATTCCTAACTTACAATACAAGTTTACATCAGGCCGGTTTACACCATAAACCTTTAAACCGATTATGGGCCTTAGGCCCTTCTATCTCTCCTTGGGTTTTAACATCTCGGGTCTGCTGACGGAGGTAACCCGGGCCCTGCAGGCCGGTTTACCCCGGATAGCAACATCCCCAACTTCTGCTCTACTCATCCATCTGCAGAGGGGAATAGCAGGTTATGCGTCTCAGTGAGAGACTACTACTGTTACATGCTGCAAACACGACCTGGGATATTCAATCCCATACTCTGTGGAGCACGATTGCTCCAGCAATGGGGGGTCGACATGTACATCAAGATTGAGAGTTGTAGGTTGAAATGGTACAGTAAGAACCAGACAAAGATCCGTGCCGACCTGTATAAAGGAGTTGTTGATGCAATTACATCCGGGGAGACCCGGGCAAGCGCTGTTGGAGTAAGGATAGTGCTCCCTGGAACGTACCCAGGTGGCGACCGCGACATGAAGCGGAGGCATATGGATGCCATGGCAATTGTCCATACCTACGGAAGCCTGACATCTTGACCATGACCTGCAACCCTAACTGGGAAGAGATCACGAATGAGTTGTTTCCTGGTCAGACAACGCAAGACCGACCAGATCTCGTGGCTCGTGTGTTCCATGGCAAGCTAGAGGCTATGAAAGAGTTGTTGTTCAAGAAGAATATCATGGGTGTTGTTGTCGCATATGTATACGTAGTCGAGTTCCAGAAGAGGGGCCTCCCCCATGCACACTTTTTGTTGATCATGGATTCTGCCTATAAGCTTGTCATTCCGGAGCAGTACGACCGACTCATTTCTGCCGAGCTCCCAGACAAACAGAAGTATCCTGAACTCCATGCCTTGGTGGTGAAACATATGATGCACGGACCATGCGGTGCTCTCAACCCCAAAAATGTGGGCATGCAACAGAACAAGTGCAAGTGCAGATACCCGCGACCGTTCAATGAAAACACGGCACAGGGCAAGGACTCATACCCAGTTTATCATCGTCAAGATGATGGTCGGCAGGCTAAGGTCCGAGGTAAAATGTTGGACAACAGATGGGTTGTGCCGTATAACCCTTACCTTCTGCGGATGTTTAATTGCCACATCAACGTTGAGGTTTGCTCTAGCATAAAGGCCGTCAAATACCTTTACAAGTACATATACAAGGGCCATGATAGGGCTTCTTTCAGCATCGACCAGCCCGACGCCGATGGTAACATTGATGAGATCAAAAGATACGTAGACACGAGGTGGGTTACTCCTCCAGAGGCGATGTGGAGGATATTTGGCTTCCCCTTGTGTGCCAATGACCCGCATGTCCTACAGTTGCCTCTTCATCTCCCGAATATGCACATGGTGGCGTTCAATGAGCAAGCTCACTTGACCGAGGTAGTCGCCTCTGAGAATGCTTCCAAATCCATGTTGACAGCGTATTTCAAAGCTAACCAAAAACACCCGTGGGCTAGGAATATATTGTACAAGGATTTTCCTGGAATGTTCACATGGCAGAAGGGTAAGAAGTATTGGAAAGAGCGGGTGGAGCGTTATCAGATAGGTCGAATTGTGTCTGCCAATCCTGCCGAGGGGGAGCGATACTATCTGCGTGTGCTGCTAAACCATGTTGCTGGCAAGACATCCTATGAGGACCTTCTCACCGTGGACAGTAGGCTATGCGGGAGCTTTAGAGAGGCTGCCGAAAGGTTGGGCCTCATCGAGGTAGATAACACGCTTGACGATTGTCTTAATGAGGCAAAGCAGTGGGCGATGCCATGTTCGCTCAGGAGGCTCTTCGCAACAATTTTGGTGCACTGTGAGCCAGGCGACGTGCGTGGTTTATGGGATAGGCACTTCGAGCCTATGTCTGATGACTATCGGCGATCATACACGTGCCTGATTGAGGTGGAACAGATGGTGTTGCTTGACATTAGGGGCATGTTGCAGTCCATGGGCAAAGACATAGCTGATTTCGCTCTTCCATGCATTGACGATGCGTTCGAACCAACCGAGGGCGAGGCCACAGAAGTGATCGAGGAATCCAACATCGATTTTGGCATCAACGACACTAAATTGGCATCATCGCTAAACTTGGAGCAGAGGGTTGCATACGATGAGATACTAGTTGTTGTTGAAGGCGGTGATGGGGGTGTGTTCTTTGTTGATGGCCCGGGAGGTACAGGGAAGACCTTCTTGTACAGGGCGCTGCTCGCCAAGGTTCAAAGCGAGGGAAACATCGCTATCGCTACCGCGATGTCAGGCGTCGCCGCTTCTATCATGCCTGGAGGTATAGGACTGCCCACTCTAGGTTCAATATCCCATTAAGCTGCGACGATGGCGCCTCATGCACCTTCACGAAGCAGAGTGGGACCGCCAAGCTACTGAGAATGGCCTCATTGATACTATGGGACGAGGCCACCATGACTAAGCGACAGGCGGTCGAGGCACTGGACAACAGCATGCGTGACATCATGGGAAGACGGGACCGACCCTTTGGAGGTAAAACTGTTGTGTTTAGCGGGGACTTCAGGCAGGTGCTTCCGGTCGTTAGGAGAGGGTCCCGGGGTCAGATAATCGATGCAACCCTCTGAAGTTCACATCTCTGGAAGGGTATGCGCCAGTTAAGGCTCGTGACCAACATGAGGGCTCACAATGACACCTGGTTTGTAGATTACTTGCTAAGGGTAGGCAATGGCACCGAGGAAGTTGACGATCAAGGAAACACACGACTCCCTGAAGATATTTGTGTGTCGTCTACGGGCGAGGTTGACGACCTGGAGAAGCTGATTGACCATGTGTTTCCGAGACTAGGTGACAACATGTCCGATCCGAATTACATGACTTCTCGCGCAATCCTCTCCACCACGAACGACAACGTCGACAAGATAAACATACGCATGGTAGAACGTTTTCGGGGAGAAGAAGTAATCTACCATAGCTTTGACAGTGCAGAGGACGACCCATATGGCTACTACGCTCCCGAGTTCCTTCATGGATTGACTCCCAACGATCTGCCTCCGCATGCACTCAAACTGAAGCTCAACTGCCCTGTCATACTTCTGAGGAACATTGATCCGGCTAATGGTCTGTGTAACGGGACGAGGCTTGTGGTGCGAGGTTTCAAGAGGAACAGAAATCGTGATTGGACAACACGCGGGTAGGAGGGTTTTCCTTCCTCGAATACCCCTATGCCCGTCCGACAACGACATGTTTCCATTCAAGTTCAAGAGGAAGCAATTTCCTGTAAGGCTTAGCTTTGCTATGACGATTAACAAGGCTCAAGGACAGACGATTCTGATTGTTGGCGTGTACCTACCTAATCCGGTGTTCTCTCATGGTCAACTCTATGGCGCATTGTCTCGAGCCACCGCGAAGAGAAACAGAAAGATCCTCATTGAAAAGGAGAAGGAGAAGGAGAATGGCAAGAAGCAAAGCAGTAAATCAAAGAAGAGAAAAAGACCTGCCTTGTCCTTACAGACCTTGATGAAGAACATCGTCTATAAGGAAGTCCTTACAGGCTGAAGTCCGCTCTTAGATATGACAGAGGATTTACTCTTATGCTACATATAATTTGGTGCTCTTCGGTGTTCTTGTACAAATCTCTATCTTTTGATGTTAGCAATTGAACTTTATTATGTTTATACTACAAGTCAAGTATTAATAATATTGCCTCGAATTTAAGACTTTGCAAGTTGCCAAATTTTGCTGTATGTGCATTATTTTTCGTTTTGCGTGTTTGCTTATGTATATTACTCTTTTGTTGTTTTGTAATCAATCATCTACTACATCTAAACTCGGCATTGTTTTCCTGCACAAATATTGCACACTGCCACGGTCACTCCATTGTTGTAAAACTAAACTCCACCGGAATATATTCCAGTTCTCTAAAAAATATAGTTAATTTACAAGTTCTGTAAATTTCATTTCCTGGTGTAAGGTTCAGGCATTGTGAAGTATATGGCATTAACGAAAACATTATTGTGTTCAATCATCTAGGAATTTCAAAGGAAAAGTTGCCATACAAGATTATTAGCAAACCAAGTTGTTATTTGTATTTCATAAAAGATTTAATTCAATCGAACAAGTACCCACATGTGTGATCAACCTGTTCATGCAATGAAGACAATCGTCCATGCTCATAATCTGGTAAAGGGTAGTGTAACAATGGATACAATAGCAGTCTTAATATGCTGACCAGACAATGAAAACTGAACCATACCATAGTATAAGCGTCATGTGAGAGGATCAATATAACATTACTGTTGAAATGAGTAGAGATGTTTACCCTGTAGACTGTAGACTGTATTTGTACACTGCATATGATCCGACCCCGACAAATAGGATTCCAAATAAAATAACCCACATGAAGCTCCAGCCGACTGAGAAGGCAACATGTTTGGCTGCGAGGATTTTATAAATAGCATTAGGCTAGCACTGGAGTGTGATACCAAATGAAACTGTGACATAGTTTCAGTTGCTAGCTGATAACATTGTTACATTGTTTGATTATTAGATTGGTAAGAACCAAATTCTTTATCCTGGAATAATAAGAGAATACCTGTACATATATGTATTGTACTGTCGCCGTAAGTTATTTACTGGTTACTGCCTATCAAAGAAATGTGTTAGCATTGGTTCTCTAATAATGTCTACGGCAAACTGTTTTCACGCATCCAGAACTAATATTGGTTACCTTTGGCATTGGGTAAACATAGAGAAACTAGAATGGAGAAATTCATCCAACTTGTTTGAACTCCCAGATATTAGACCTGCAAATAGTGTATCGAGACTGTACATAACTTCCAATATATGGAATTTAGTATTTGTAAAAACTATTAAAGCATACAAGAAGAGCTAAGTACCGGAAAAAAGTGCATGTCGACCAAATCAGTAACAGGGAAGACCAAAGCATTATTTTTCAGTGAGAAATAAGTGAACAAAAAACTTTCTTATCTGTTCACCGTTACCACTTTAATAGTACAGATGTTAGTGTGTACGCCGTGAATTCCTTATTGTGGTAACTAATCTTGGCATATAAGCGATGATAAGTTCTTCATTTAATTAATACGATAATTTAATGGTTTAGTAAGTTCTGATCTTTGACATCTTTTTGATGGAAAAAGGAAGGAGAGCTGCTCCATACAGCAATATATGATATAACTGGAACAAGCTATAATTTGATGCCCAGTTGTCCTCCCCATGGCCTACCTATGCTAACCTCCTCTGCTATCCCTCCCCCTCCCTACTCTCCCTTCTCCCATCACATATAGCAAAGGATAAAAATAGCCAGACCTGGAGGAAATATTCCCAAGGACTGCCTCATGTAAGCAAGGAGCATCAAGAAGGCGAGTTCCTCTAGGTATGAAAATCTCTGGATCTTTCTCTTCTCTAATCTAAAACTGTAATAATAATTAGATTATTTCAACTTGCATGACAAAGGGTCTGTTGGCACGACTGAAGAATCCTTGGAAATGAAAACTCTTACACAGATATGTGAAGTCATGCCTCATGCCTGAAGCACATTCAAAAAAAAGATAAGATGCTCCGGGGGATCAATCACAGCGATTTCCTTGACAAACGACACATGATCTGAATTTTTCAGCAACAAAAAAACTGTCACACACCTCGGCTAGCAATAGGAAAAGGAGCAATGCAATGCAAAGTGATTACATGGTAGTACAATAGTAGAGGAGCATAGTAAAAATGTGATGTATTAAGCTACAGCTTCAATGGGTTCTACTCAAACAGCGTAAAGAGTAATTGCATTTCTGGGATGGTAGCTTAGCTCCATTCCTACAAGAAGGAACGGCTACAATTCTACAAGCACGATGACACTCTAGATCGAGGCGGCTGCCCGAATCTAATTCCAAAGAAGAAACCCATCAATTAACAGTCATTTACAAACTGAAAATTACTGTATGATAGTGCAAGTAGATCTCATTTTCAAAATGGAAAATACACTTCTTAGTTTTACAAACTGAAATTTATGACAGTAGAAACTGAAAATACACCAACGTTGACCGTTCCTCCCCCAACCTTGTACAGGTATATACGACGGTCCATTTTCAGCAGTCATATGATTTTGCGTACTGTACATAAAAATCTGTACAAAATGCTCCAGAATAAAAGTTTTTGAAGAAGGAACTCTAAGGATTTCTGCAGTTTTCTGCAATTTCAGTTTTGTACAGTTTTATCATCTCTGAAGATAAGTTGCAGCACGCAAGAAAATAGGGAGGAGGGTGATACCTTCCGTGCTTGGCACAACGTCTCTGGCACAATGGTGGGAGGGGAGCAGCGGCGGAAGAAGCAGAGTCGGACAAGCGGTGGTCTTCCGTCCAACCAACCAACAGAGTGGAGGGAGGGGAAGAGGGAGGAGGGACCCTCCATGACGAGCTCCAGGCCTTCCATGGCAGACCTCCATGTCCATATCCCTGTCAGTGGAGAAGACCGGACCGTAGCTGCTGCTGTCGGTGAACCTTCCAAGGCGTTGTCCTGCTCCTGGTCATGGTGGCCCTTCCATGGCGTCATCTTGGTAATGGAGACAGGGTTAAAGAGGGAGAAGAGACGGGGGTGGGTGAATCAAATCAAGTCTAGATGAGCAGCAGCGAGGGAGCTAGGAAGGGGTGACGCACCGCACGGAGTTGGAGTGGAGGAAGGCCGTTGCAGATCGAGCCGACGCACTCGAAATCAGCCACCGGAGAATAAAAATTAGATCTTGGCGACGACGACGGAGCCAATGGAGAGGCTCCGGCGACGCGGGCGAGGGAGAGGCTCCGGCGACGCGAGCTAGGGAGAGGCACCGGCGACGTAGGCTAGGTAGAGGCGCCGGCGACGCAGGCGAGGGATTCGGCTGAGCGAGACAGAGAGTGGATGAGTGAGCGAGAGAGTGGACGAGGTGGGAGGGTAGTTTAGGAAAAAGAAAAAACAATTGTATGTGGCGAACTTTGTACTAGAAACTCCTAGCGAGAAATATATCTGTACAGAGAGAGCATAAAATATCATTTGTATATGTTTATATATTTATATGTAATTAGCAGTATCCAGTTTTTTATTGCAAATAAAAAATGTGTTATTCTGACTTTTTATATGGATTCTAATGATGTTTTAGAAATATCATCTCACATAGACTTTAATTATTGCCGAAAAAGACTTCCGCACTGCTTTATATATAAAGCAATGATCATCGATCAACCACAAACCACCGCATACAACACACACCCACACACACCCGGGGCAGGATATAGAGGTGCTGCAGAACAGCTACAAACTCCAAGCAAAACCTACCACACTATAGGTTGGAAGATAAATCATCGCTAGATTTCGAAGAAGCCCTTGACGTGACACAACGAAGAGGATCGGGGCCTCCAAAGCGGCGTCTTCAAGAAGATCACGACACCGTAGCGCCGCCACTGCCTGATCCAAAGGATCATGGTCTTCACCCGGAGCGTCCCAGAGCATCAAGAACAACCACGATGGAGCCTTCAGGAAGGTTACGATGCCCACAGACGCCGCCGACGTCAGTCGGCCGAAGGCAAACAAAGTTTTCACCCTGGTAAGCACTATCCACCAGCGGAACAGGGTATGCGCAACCAAAACAGGCCGGCCACCCCCACTACCCAACATACAAAGCTAGCCGACGTCGCCCTCACGGCCATGGCCGCTAGCCAGCACCCGAGCCGCGCGCCCCGCCCACGGGCACCGCAGCTCCCACCACCTAGGACGCCGCCCCGGCATCCAGGACCACCTCCACCCATCACCACAGCCCATAGCCACCACCGACCGGTGAGGGGGCAGAAGGCCCCTCCTTCCACCCCCAAAGCGAGCCCCTTGACGAGATCAGGGATGAGCCGGCTAGATCTGGGGGGCACTATCGTCAGCGACAATGAGCCAGGCTGCACACTGGGGACCAGGGCCACCGTCGTGCACGACGGCAAGGCCGGGAAGCACCCCTACCTCCCTCCCCAGAGCACCCCAGCCCCCATCGGCCGGCCACACACGCCACCAGTCGCTGAGCACGGACCCATGAGCAGCAGGGGGAAAGGGCGCACCACCACCATTCCATTGCGTTGCCCCCTCCAGCAGCCAAGATGGCCACGACGGAGGAGGCCGCTCGCCGTCCGAGCCGCCCACGGCCCGCGCCGCTTGGAGGGCTAGATCCAGCGGAGCCCTGACCGCATCCAACCCCCAAGCATGCACCCCTGCACGCCGCCTGCCACGCCGCCACCATGCCGCCACCGCACACTGCTCCGGCGCTCTACCATGCCCGCCATCTACCGCAACATCCCGGCCCAGCCGCCTTGGGCCGCGCCGAGCCCACTGCGCGAGAGGGCGAGATACCCCCGCCGCCGCTGCCGACCAAGCTTCGCCTGGCCACACCCTCTAGAGGCGGTGAGGCGGCGGAGGAGAAGGAGGGGGACCCTGCCGGCGGTGGCTAGGGTTTCCTCCCGGTCGCGCGCGGGGCGACCCGGGAGGAGGGAGGGGAGAGGGGACTCTTGATTTCAAGTATTATGCAATGGTGTTTCTGTTATATTGTCTCTACCTATGAAATTTAACATTATGTAACTTCAGCAAAATATTTCTAAAGCCCGTGGCAACGCACGGGCATTCTACTAGTCTACTTAAGTCATCAATGAGAGTGAGAACATAACGATAGCCACCGCGAGCCTCAACGCTCATTGGACCACACACATTAGTATGTATAATTTCCAATAAGTTGGTTGCTCGCTCCATTGTTCCGGAGAACGGAGTCTTGGTCATTTTACCCATGAGGCATGGTTCGCACGTGTCAAATGATTCGAAATCAAGAGACTCCAAAAGTCCATCTGTATGGAGCTTCTTCATGCGTTTGACACCGATGTGACCAAGGCGGCAGTGCCACAGATATGTGGGACTGTCATTATCAATCTTACATCTTTTGGTATTCACACTATGAATATGTGTAACATCACGTTCGAGATTCATTAAGAATAAACCATTGACCAGCGGGGCATGACCATAAAACATATCTCTCATATAAATAGAACAACCATTATTCTCGGATTTAAATGAGTAGCCATCTCGCATCAAACGAGATCCAGATACAATGTTTATGCTCAAAGCTGGCACTAAATAACAATTATTGAGGTTTAAAACTAATCCCGTAGGTAAATGTAGAGGTAGCGTGCCGACGGCGATCACATCGACCTTGGAACCATTCCCGACGCGCATCGTCACCTCGTCCTTTGCCAGTCTCCGCTTATTCCACAGCTCCTGCTTTGAGTTACAAATATGAGCAACCACGCCGGTATCAAATACCCAGGAGCTACTACGAGTACTGGTAAGGTACACATCAATTACATGTATATCACATATACCTTTAGTGTTGCCGGCCTTCTTGTCCGCTAAGTATTTGGGGCAGTTCCGCTTCCAGTGTCCCTTTCCCTTGCAATAAAAGAACTCAGTCCCTTTCCCTTGCAATAAAAGCACTCAGTCTCAGGTTTGGGTCCATTCTTTGGCTTCTTCCCGGCAACTGGTTTACCGGGTGCGGCAACTCCCTTGCCGTCCTTCTTGAAGTTCTTCTTACCCTTGCCTTTCTTGAAACTAGTGGTTTTATTGACCATCAACACTTGATGTTCCTTTTTGATTTCCACCTCCGCTGATTTCAGCATTGAATATACCTCAGGAATGGTCTTTTCCATCCCCTGCATATTGTAGTTCATCACAAAGCTCTTGTAGCTAGGTGGGAGCGACTGAAGGATTCTGTCAATGACCGCCTCGTCCGGGAGGTTAATGTCCAGCTGGGACAAGCAGTTGTGCAACCCAGACATTTCGAGTATATGCTCACTGACAGAACTATTTTCATCCATCTTACAACTGAAGAACTTGTTGGAGACTTTATATCTCTCGACCCGGGCATGAGCTTGGAAAACCATTTTCAGCTCTTCGAACATCTCATATGCTCCGTGTTTCTCAAAACACTTTTGGAGCCCCGGTTCTAAGCTGTAAAGCATGCCGCACTGAACGAGGGAGTAATCATCAGCACACTGCTGCCAAGCGTTCATAACGTCTTGGTTCTCTAGGATGGGTGCTTCACCTAGCGGTGCTTCTAGGACATATTGTTTCCTGGCAGTTATGAGGATGATCCTCAGGTTCCGGACCCAGTCCGTATAGTTGATGTCATCATCTTTCAGCTTGGTTTTCTCTAGGAACACGTTGAAGTTGAGGTTGACATTAGCGTGGGCCATTTGATCTACAAGACATATTGCAAAGTTTTAGACTATGTTCATGATAATTAAGTTCATCTAATCAAATTATTTAATGAACTCCCACTTAGATTAGACATCCCTCTAGTCATCTAAGTGATACATGATCCGAGTCAACTAGGCCGTGTCCGATCATCACGTGAGACGGACTAGTCATCATCGGTGAACATCTCCATGTTGGTCGTATCTTCCATACGACTCATGTTCGACCTTTCGGTCTCTTGTGTTCCGAGGCCATGTATGTACATGCTAGGCTCGTCAAGTCAACCTAAGTGTATTGCGTGTGTAAATCTGGCTTACACCTGTTGTATGCGAACGTTAAAACCTATCACACCCGATCATCACGTGGTGCTTCGAAACAACGAACCTTCGCAGCGGTGCACAGTTAGGGGAAACACTTTCTTGAAATTATTATGAGGGATCATCTTATTTACTACCGTCGTTCTAAGCAAATAAGATGCAAAAACATGATAAACATCACATGCAATCAAATAGTGACATGATATGGCCAATATCATATTGCTCCTTTGATCTCCATCTTCGGGGCGCCATGATCATCTTCGTCACCGGCATGACACCATGATCTCCATCATCGTGTCTTCATGAAGTTGTCACGTCAACTACTACTTTTACTACTATGGCTAACGGTTTAGCAATAAAGTAAAGTAATTACATGACGTTTATGTTGACACGTAGGTCATAAATAAATTAAGACAACTCCTATAGCTCCTGCCGGTTGTCATACTCATCGACATGCAAGTCGTGATTCCTATTACAAGAACATGATCAATCTCATACATCACATATATCATTCATCATTCATCACAACCTTCTTTTGGCCATATCACATCACAAGGCATATGCTGCAAAAACAAGTTAGATGTCCTCTAATTGTCGTTGCATGTTTTACGTGGCTGCAATAGGGTTCTAGGAAGAACGTTTCTTACCTACGTCAAAAACCACAATGTGATATGCCAATTTCTATTTACCCTTCATAAGGACCCTTTTCATCGAATCTAATCCGACTAAAGTGGGAGAGACAGACACCCGCTAGCCACCTTATGCAACTAGTGCATGTTAGTCGGTGGAACCTGTCTCACGTAAGCGTACGTGTAAGGTCGGTCCGGGCCGCTTCATCCCACGATGCTGCCGAATCAAGATAAGACTAGTAAGGGCAAGCAAATTGACAAAATCGACGCGCACAACAACTTGTGTTCTACTCGTGCATAGAAACTACGCATAGACCTAGTTCATGATGCCACTGTTGGGGAACGTAGCAGAATTTTAAAATTTTCCTATGTGTCACCAAGATCAATCTATGGAGTCTTCTAGCAATGAGAGGGAGAGGATTGCATCTACATACCCTTGTAGATCGCGAGCAGAAGCGTTCAAGAGACTGGGGTTAATGGGGTCGTACTCGTCGTGATCCAAATCACCGAAGATCCTAGCGCCGAACGGACGATACCTCTGCGTTCAACACACATACGGAGCAAGGACGTCTCCCGCGCCTTGATCCAGCAAGGAGGAGGGAGAGGTTGAGGAAGAAAGCTCCAACAGCAGCACGACGGCGTAGTGGTGGTGGACCAGCAGTACTCTGGCAGGGCTTCGTCAAGCTCTTAATGGAGCAAGAGAGGTGTTGGGGAGGGGAGGGGCTGCGCCTTGGGAAGGGGTGCGGCTCCCATGTGCCTCCCCACTATATATAGGGGTGGAGGGGGCTGGTTTCTTGCCCTCCAAGTCCATTGGGGCGTTGGCAAAGGTGGGGGAAAGAAATCCCATCATTTCCTTTCCCTACCGATTGGTATCCCCCTTTTTTAGGGATCTTGATCTTATCCCTTTGGGATATGATCTTATTCCTTCTAAGGGGGGATCTTGGTGCGCCTTGACCAGGGGTATGGGGCCTTGCCCCCACTACCCACGTTCATGTGGGTCCCCACATGCAGGTGGGCCCCACTACGGAACCTTCTAGAATCTTCCCGGTACAATACGGAACATTTTCCGGTGGCCAAAATAGGACTTCCCATATATAAATCTTTACCTCCGAACCATTCCGGAACTCCTCGTGATATTTGGGATCTCATCCGGGACTTCGAACAACATTCGGTAATCACATACAAGTCTTCCTAATAAACCTAGGGTCATCGAACCTTAAGTGTGTAGACCCTACGGGTTCGGGAAACATGCAGACATGATCGAGACAACTCTCCGTCAAATAACCAACAGCGGGATCTGGATACCCATCCCACATGTTCCACGATGATCTCATTGGATGAACCACGATGTCGAGGATTCAAGCAATCCCATATACAATTCCCTTTGTCAATCGGTACGTTACTTGCCCGAGATTTGATCGTTGGTATCCCAATACCTCGTTCAATCTTGTTACCGGCAAGTCACTTTACTCGTACCGTAATGCATGATCCCGTGATCAACCACTTGGTCACATTGAGCTCATTATGATGATGCATTACCGAGTGGGCCCAGAGATACCTCTCCATCATACGGAGTGACAAATCCCAGTCTCAATTCGTGCCAACCCAACAGACACTTTCGGAGATACCCGTAGTGCCCCTTTATAGCCACGCAGTTACATTGTGACGTTTGGCACACCCAAAGCACTCCTACGGTATCCGGGAGTTGCACAATCTCATGGTCTAAGGAAATGATACTTGACATTAGAAAAGCTCTAGCAGACGAACTACACGATCTTGTGCTATGCTTAGGATTGGGTCTTGTCCATCACATCATTCTCCTAATGATGTGATCCCGTTATCAATGACATCCAATGTCCATAGTCAGGAAACCATGACCATCCGTTGATCAACGAGCTAGTCAACTAGAGGCTCACCAGGGACATGTTGTGGTCTATGCATTCACACATGTATTACGATTTCCGCATAACACAATTATAGCATGAATAATAGACAATTATCATGAACAAGGAAATATAATAATAACCATTTTATTATTGCATCTAGGGCATATTTCCAACATAGCCACTCTGGAAAGAACACTTCCATGATGAAGCCGGCTGCCAGAAGCTGGGCTATTTCTTATCCAACAACTCTTATTTTTTCTTCTGACAGATGGCGCAAGGGCTGCCTGACTGGCTTCACATCAGATCGGACATGTAACTTGGGCTCGGCGAATTCCGTGGGTACACCTGGCATGTCCTTGGGGGACCATGTGAAGATGTCCCGATTCTCACGGAGGAAATCGACGAGCTCGCCTTCCTATTTGCTGTCGAGGTTCGCACCTACGACAGCGTACCTCTCTGGGTGCTCTGGGTCCAAGGGTATCTTCTTTGTCTCTTTGGCTGGCTTGAACGAACCCTCAGCTTCCGACTCCTTGGGGTCGGGCGACATCTCCGGCTGCTTGCCGGCCATCGCCACAACCCGGTCAAGGAGCCGCTTCTCAGCTGCGATCGCCAGGGACCTGGCTAGCCGACTGCTCTCAGCCGCACAGGCGGACGACTTTCTATAGTCGCCGGCTATGGTCAGAATCCCATTGGAACTCAGCATCTTCATCTTGAGGTAGGCGTAGTGGGGGACCGCCATGAACTTGGCCATGGCAGGTCGGCCAAGCAGCGCATGGTACGGGCCTTCGAGGTCCACCACTTCAAACCAAACCAACTCTCGGCGGAAGTGATCTTTGTCTCCGAAGAGGACATCTATCAGGATCTTGCCGATTGGTGAGCAGGAAAGGCCAGGAACAATGCCATGAATACAGTCCGGCTGTTCTGAAGTTGTCTCTGTTTGATTCCTAACTTCTCCATGGTGTCCTTGTACAGGATGTTGATGCTGCTGCCGCCGTCTATCAGAACTCAGTAGAAACGAGCAGCCCGTCTATCTGTGGCAAAGGTGGCATCCAAGACTAAGGCGTAGGAGCCCGGACTCGGCATCACCTCTGGGTGATCAACCCTTCTCCAGCTGATAGGCTTCTCAGACCAGTGCATGAACTCTGGTGTCTCTGATGCTATTGCGTTCACCTCTTGCTGCTGCAGCCGCCTGCTGTGTCAATCATCGGCCACACTGGTCAACACCACGTAGGCTCCGTGCTCTTCTGGGTACTCGTCTTGTACTGCGCCGATTGTCCTGACCGCCGGCTGCTGGGGCGGAGGAGGAGGCAGCTGCCCAGCAAGCGGGGGAGGCAGGAGGCCGTCTCCCTTGGCGATCCTAGTGAGCCAGTGGCATTTCCGAGTAGTGTGGTTGGATGGCTTCGCACCACTACGGAACTTGCAGGGTCCGTCCAAAGTCTGCTCATAGGAGAAAGCCAGCAACCAGTTAGGCTTGCCGCCCTTCTGGCGTTTGGGCGGAGGCTGCCCTTCTGGTGGCTGGTCTTTGACTGTTGCCACCTGCTGGCTGCTGGAAGCCGGCTGTGGGCCCTTGCCCTTGTGGTCTGAGGGGCCACCTTGCCAGTCGCACTAACTTGAATCTCCGCCTTCATGGAGGAGTCGGCCGTGGCATACTTGTCTGCTATGATCAACAGTTCGTCGAGGGTTTCTGGCTCGTCGCAGAGGAGCTTGTGCTTGAGGAGGGTGCCTTCTCTGCACCCGGCGGTGAAGTACTCGATCGCCTGCACCTCGTGCACGCCTTCACAGGAGTTCCGGAGCTCGGCCCAACGCGTGAGGTAGTCGCGAGTTGACTCGTTGGGGCCTTGCACGCACAAGGAAAGCTGGCGAGGTTTGGGAGGTCACTTGTACGTGCTGGTGAAGTTGCGGACGAAGGCATCAGTGAAGTCGACCCAACTGTTGATGCTGCAGGGCTTCAGGTTGTTTAGCCATGTCTGGGCCGTGCCCTGGAGCATGAGCGGAACGTATTTCACGGCAACATGCTTGTTGCCGTTCGCGATGTTGACGGCGGTGGAGTAGTCAACTAGCCAGTCCTCCGGCTTCACGGAGCCGGTGTACTTGGGCGTATCTCTTGGGAGCGTGAACCCTTTGGGAAAAGGCTCGTCTCAGATGCGGGGCTCAAAACAAGGCGGACCCAACTCGTCTTCTTCTTCCAGCGCCAGGGATCGGTGGAGTCGGTCGATCCGGTGGCGGGCATCATTTTCTCCGACTCCCTCTCGGCGGCCAAGGCGGTCGCCGAGAGTCGGATGGTCAACGAGCGGTGGGGAGACGCGCCTTTCTTTGCGAGGAGGAGGAGGCGGACAGTCGTCCCGCCGTTCCACTGCTCTTGGGCGGCCGTCTTGGTCGCGCTCGATGGTGACGCGAGTCCGACTGTGGCTGGCAGCCGGCTCCTTGTCTTTTCTTCCGCGGACGCCGCCAGTCGGCGTTCGAGATGTCGCGCCTTGGTCTCGATGGGGAGGTAGGTTGTCATTTTGCCGCTGCGGTGCCTCTATGCGGCAGCCGGCTTCATTCTACGCGACAGCCGTATCGAGGAGCCGCTGGACTCGCTCCGTCATCAGGCGACGCTCTTCGCCCTCAAAGTTGTCCAGCTCGTCTGCCGCCGCCTGGGCGGCTCGGATGTTCTCCGCAGGCGTGGCGTATACAGGGCGAGTTGCCCCGAACAGATTGGCGATGGCAACGCCGCGCTGCTGGACCGCGCCAAGGCGGCTAGGCCCAGTCGGAGCCGGCGAGCCGCCCACAGCACGATCCATCTCGCGCTGGTAGGCCTCTGACAGGTGTCTCATGCTGGCTAGCTTCTTCGCGCCTTCGACGAGCTGGAGGCGGCGCGCCTCCAGCATCTCGGGTCTTGTAGCGCCGCGTCGAGCGGGTCATGAGCTCCCCCGCGGGAATGCTCACCATGACCGATGACGAGCCCCTCTGTGACGGTGCTTCCGTCGCTTTCCACGCGAGGGAGCGGCTCATCGTAGACCACCACGGTGGTGGGGAATGCGTCGAGCGACGCGGTGTTGGAGTCGACCAACATCGGGTCGGTGGAGCCTACAGACTCCAAGTCCACGGTAGGCTCGCCGGCGACGTGTAGTTGGTCAAGGAGGCCCGCGAGGAGGCTATCGGGGCCGCCCGTGCCCGCGTCGGATGCGGGCTCGTCGGAGAGGCGAACCTTGCTGACAAGATCGGCGAGGCAGCTGGCCGCGCAGGCGATCTCAGCGCCATGCAGCGCGTCGGCATAGACTCCGTCTGGCGTGCCGGGCTGGCTGCGCTCGCCAGGGAGAAAAAGGGTTCCGTCCAGAGCAGATCTTCGGACAACGGTGCACCTCGCCCCACGGTGGGCGCCAAACGTCGGGGGTTGGGTGCGACATATGCCAAAGGATGGCTTATCATGGTGGGAGCGAATAGAACATCGCCGGTGCCTAGAAACGGGATAAGGCGAAGGCATGCACACCGGCGAATCTTACCCAGCTTCAGGGCTCTCCTTGGAGATAGAACCCCTACTGCTGCTCTACGGGGTCTCCGCATGGTCACTATGGCAAAGTGAGTACAAGGTTGCTCCTCGAGCTGTTTTCTGGAGGTAGGAGAAGGCAAGGCTAGCTCTCTCCTTCCTACATGATCTGGTCTAGTGCTAATGGATTCAAACCCTTTGCATGGGTGCCCTGGGGATTTATATAGGCCTACCCCCCAGGGGTACAATGGTAATCCGGCTGGGCGCATGGCCTAGCCGTCAGTCTCTCTGGTCGCCGTCTTCTCCGTCGACTGCTGGGGCCCGCCGACTGGTGGGCCCCGCCGACTGGTCCGGTACGGAGCCGACAGGCCGGTTCCACCACAGGCGGGTCTTGCCTGCTGCTGATTGCTGTAGCCATGCTTCTAATGACGCAGGCTTGGTCATGGGGTCGTGGCAACAGCACCGCCGCCTGGCGGGCGATCACTGTTGCCACTCCCCGTCTCGTGTGGTTAATGGCGCGTGGGGCCCGTGGGAGAGGCTAGCCGACTCCCGGGGGCCGACTCCCAATGGGTCTAACTGGTGGCGCTCTTGCCGTCTTCTGGACTCCCGCTGGCTGGTGGGACCCGTCGTCCCTGGGTCATACAGACAGGCCGTCGTGGGTGCAGGGCTCTGCCCACTGGTGCTAATGTCAGGGCCGGCATGGCAACAACGTCGCGGCGGATGGAGATCTCCGTGGGTACGGCGCACTGCGGCCACGTCCGCCCTTGGAAAGGGGAGGGAGTGGGCTTCACTGTAGCCACTCCCCGCCCCGTCCCTCTTGATGAGGGTGCGGGTATTCGTTGGTGCCTGGGGCCGACTCCTGGCAGCCGGCTTCTCTGGAAGCCATCAGATTGGAGTCGGCGTGTCTCGAACTCGCCTCCAGGACTCGGCTGCGAGGGGGCAGTCGGCCATTCTTCCGGCCGGCTTCTACAAGGCGTCTCTTTGCCGTGGCATCTTCAAGGGGCACAGCCTGCCCCGATGTCTTGAAAGGTTCTAGGCTTAGGGTTAGCCTACCCGTGGCCCATATCTCCGACAGATCCCAAGGAAGAGGATCGGGGTGGCGGCGGCGCCGAGGAAAACGAGGGAGGCACGGGAGGATGGTGGTTGGCTATGGGTGATCCCGAGGAAGGGAGAGGCAGGAGGAGTGTGGCGGCAGTGGGAATGGAATGGATGGATGGATGGGACATGGCTAGGGTTAGACTGCTACTTATAGCATTGGATTTTTGGTTAGGGCTATTTGTAACCTCCGATTAAAATCTAACGGTCGAGAAAGAAAGGTTAAGAGAGATCAAATAATAAACCGGAGATATTAGAGGGATGTTTGGAGATGATCTGAATCTAACGGTGATAACTGAGCGGGTCATGTTCGGGACAACTTTCGGACGCGCGCGAGGGGTTCGAGCATTGAGCAAAGATATTAAGAGGCCAGACAAGAGGGACTCAAAAACCCTGTTGGTCTCGGAACGAACAACGGAGAGACGCGGCAACTGCAAATGAACTAACAGTTTAAAGAAAACATGCGGATGCAATGCGGATGATGCGATGATGAATGCAACAAATAAATAAGTACACACAATGAAAACGAAAAAAAGGGAAGCCGTCTGGAGCGTCGGTCTCGGGGCGTCACATAACAGGAGGCGGGGGACACAATGTTTACCCAGGTTCGGGCCCTCTCGATGGAGGTAATACCCTACTTCCTGCATGATTGATCTACCACGAGATCGTATAGGCTAAACCCTAGAAGCTAGCCTATGGTCTGATTGTTGTTGTCCTACGGACTAAACCCTCCGGTTTATATAGACACCGGAGGGGGCTAGGGTTACACAAAGTCGGTTACAAGTGAGGAGATCTACATATCCATACTGCCAAGCTTGCCTTCCACGGCAAGAAAAGTCCCATCCGGACATGGGACGAAGTCTTCAATCTTGTATCTTCATAGTCCAACAGTCCGACCAAAGGATATAATCCAGCTGTCCAGAGACCCCCTAATCCAAGACTCCCTCATTGTCTCTAAAGGCATCCGCCAAGTCTTCCCAACTTCCAATAGAGTTTTCTGGGAGGCTGTTCAACCAGTGTCGAGCTAGCCCCTTAATTTTTAGGGGAAGGTATTTGATGGCGTGTAGATCATCACCGCGAGCCATGTGAATGTGGAGAAGAAAATCTTCAATCCATGTTGCGGGATCTGTTGTGCCGTCATGTGATTCAATGTTCATGGGTTTAAACCCTTTTGGGAACTAGTGCTCCATTACCTCATCAGTGAAGCATAGGGGGCGTGCGGCCCCTCAGTATCGGGCCATGTCACGACGTAGTTCGGATGAAGTCCGTATGCGATTTTTGGCCTGGTGGTGGTTATGCTTGTCGCGCCAGGCTTGTTAGCCGTCTTCTCGTGCCGGGGCACTCCCCCGAGATCCGTAGATTGATCTGGTCTGACCTGCTCTGTTTTCCAGGTCTTGACGTAGGTCATGTGTGTATCCCCGAGCTATTGTTTCTCTCCTTTTACGGCAAGGTGGTGCGGGCTGGTGTTCGGCTTGAGTTGTCGTTCTATCCCAGTCATGTGGTGGTCGGTCGGGTCCGCCAGCCGCGTTACGCGTGGGTGGTATAGGCTCCAGTGCCTCATCGTCGAATTGGGGTAGCGGCTTACGCTTCGGGTAACTCTTTGTTGGGCGGTCGAGGCCGTATTCTTCGGCTGCCAGGACATTGGTCCATCTGTCGTTGAGCAGATCTTGGTCAACTTGAAGTTGTTGCTGCTTCTTTTTTAGGCTTCTTGTCATGGCTATTAGCCGGCGCTTGAAGCGCTCTTGTTCGAGGGGTTTCTCTGACACGATAAAATCTTCGTCTCCGAGGCTCACGTCGTCCTTGGAGAGTGGCAGATAGTTGCTGTCCTCCGAGTCTTCGTTCCCAGGGTCAACTTGCTCGTCCTCTCGACCATCCTGTTTGGATGTTGGATCGATGGGGTCTTCTTGGTCTTTGGTGTTCTCTGGAGTATCATTGTCTGCGGTGCTGGCATTGTTGTCCTTTCCGTGACACGATTTAGAGAGGCGCCGCTAACGTCGATGCTTCGGAGATATCTCAGGAGGTTCGTCCTTGACTGGTTTTTTCTCATCATCACCGTCGCTGTCTTTAGGTGTATCCACCATGTATACGTCATACGAGGAAGTGGTCGTCCAGCGTCCGGTGACCGGCGGATTTTGGGCCTGCTCCTCTCTGGCATCGTCGTCCATACTGTCGATGTCTTCGGAGGCATAGTCTAGCATGTCGGTTAGATCCTCGACTATGGCTATAAAGTGGGTGGTGGGTGGGAAGTAAAATTCCTTATTTCCAGCCCCTTGTCCGGGCTGGGCACAATTCGGAAGCAGTTCCTCTGTGATGGCGAGGGATCGCATTAAGTCTAGAGCCTCGTTTAAGAGTGAGGTTTGGATGGGGACAGAAGTTCCCTGGCCGAACTCACATGACGCGGACTTCGAGGGTTCGGAACTAGTGTCAGGGGGAGAGCTTGACTTTGTGATGACTGTCGGTGGCGCTATTCTCTCCGGTTCTCCAGTGTTGAGCTCTATAGCTGGGGGGAGTCCGGCGGGCTCTAAACTCCCGTCTTCGGACCCGGTGACGCGCTCCGGATCTAAGGCCGGAGCGGTGTTTGGGGCCGCGGACCCTTGGAAGATCAAGTCTCCTCAGATATCAGCGACATAGTTCAGATTTCCAAAACTGATCTGGTGACCAGGGGAATAGCTGTCGATCTGCTCCAGGTGGCCAACTGAGTTTGCGCGGTGCGATGCTGCCGAATATGAAGATCTGGCGGGGGAGAAAGGTCTCCTTCCCGGCGGCATTGTTGTAGATGATCGATGGAGCCATCAAGCCTTTCAACGACGGCACAGTGGAACTCTCACTGAAAGCACCAGTGTCGGTGTCAAAACCGGCAGATCTCGGGTAAGGGGTTCCGAACTATGCGTCTAAGGATCAAGGGTAATAGGAGACAGGGGACACAATGTTTACCCAAGTTCGGGCCCTCTTAATGGAGGTAATACCCTACTTCCTTCTTGATTGACTTTGATGAGTATAGGGGTTAGAAGAGTTGATCTACCTCGAGATCGTAATGGCTAAACCCTAGATGTCTAGTGATGTCTGCTACACAACCTTCTTCTTGTAGACGTTGTTGGGCCTCCAAGTGCAGAGGTGTGACGCCCGGATAATTAGACTACAGTAATCCCTACTAGTGATGCCACGTCACCTCGATTACTGTTGATAATCTCGCGTTAGTTCAAAACCGATTCAAATTCAAATTGAATTAAAAGCAAACATCAAAAGTTTTCAAACTTTAAAACTAAAATGTTTGAGTTGTACCAAATAATGCATAGGTAATTATGGTGGAGAAACCACCCTTTTATAAAATGTTTAAGTACTCAAATGTGAATGAAACAATAGCATAACTAATTTAAATAAATGCCTTCTATTATTTATAAAATGTTAAACTATTTTATTTAGTTACCCAAAGTAACGTGGCAGTAAAAAATATAGTAATACTAATTTAGAAACCATTTGTGTATTTTATAAAACTGTAACCATTAATCAAATAAAAGAAAAATAAACAAAAGAGGAAGACCACCGTGAACTATAGGCCTAGTGCTACAGTGGGCAGCCCAAGCCCACCACCAGCCTTTTTTCTCCCTCCTCTGTACAGTACAGAGAGGAGGCAGAGGCTTATGCATGGCGACCATCCCCGCCTCCATGGCCATCCTTGCCGCCATGTCGTGCATCCGGCGAAGCCCTAGCGATGTATAAGAACACGCCCACGCCCCCGACGAACCCTAGCTTCCCCCTTTCTCCCACACTCACCGCTGCTCTCTTCCCCATCCACACCCGACGCCACCGTCGCCGTGCCGTCATCGTTCGCGCGCACCGGAAGCTCCCCGCGCCACCTGGGGATGTCCAGGAGGACCGCCACTCTCTCCTTCGTCCGTCCCGGGGGCCAACCCAAGCTAGGACACCGCGTTGCCTCGCCATCGCCTCTTCTTCCCGCCACGGTCGTCGCGTGTCCCCGCCATCGATCTCCACCACCTGGCCTCCCCGGCCATCTCGAGCTCGTCTATGACCTCCCAGTGAGCTGCTCCTCCATTCCCCCCTACTACCCCCTTGCTTCGTCGCCGTATCGTCGTCCCCATGCTTCGGTCACCATGGCCGAAGCTTCGCGTCCGTGCGCACTAGCCTGAGTAGGGCCCCGTCTGCGTGCACCCCTGCCTGCCAGCCCGCGCCCTGGCCATGCCCCGCGCTCGCCTGCTGCCTTGGCTGCCCGCACCCCGTGCGCCGCGCGCGTCCGCAGCCGTTCGCTGCCGGGCTCCCCTGCTGCGCCCGCCTGCTGCTGCTGAACAGCTCCTACCCACGCTGTTGTTGTTGGCTGTGCTGCTCATGGTTAACTGATGCTGCTGATGCGTTGCTGCTGCTTGCTACTCTGCTGTCATTTGCTGCCGCTGCTTGCTGCCTCCAACGCCGTTGCCTGATACTACCACTGTTGTTGGCCATGGCCATGGTCACGGCCGGGTTGTGTGTGTGTGTGCCGTGTGTGGCCAGCTCTGTGCCTCTGGCCGGCCCTGTGTAGTGTGCCGTGTGTGTGTGTGGGTGCAGCGTGTGGGTGAGGCCATGTGTGTGTGTGACCGGCTGGATCTCTGGATGAGGCCGGTCTTGTTTAGGTTAATAGCTAATTAGTACTAGTAGTTAGGCTATTAGTGGTTTGGTGTAGTGTATAGGCCATATGGTTAGATAAGATAAATTAGATAAAAATATCTAAGCCTATGACACATGGGTCCCATTTAATTAGATTAGTTTTATTTATTTTTAGGTACAACCCGTGACATGTGGGCCATGCATACGCTTTTGACTAGTCAAATTGATTTGGTTAATTCGGATTAAACTAAATATAATAAATCCAAAAATTTCAAAAAATACTTAAAACTTTGGAAAATCATAAAAAAATTAACCGTAGCTCGGTTGAAAAAACTTTGTACATGAAAGTTGCTCAGAACGACGAGACGAATCCAAATACTCAGTCCGTTCGTCCGCCACACATCCCTAGCATAGCGAACACGCAACTTTCCCCTCCGGTTCATCTGCCCGAAAATGCGAAACACCGGGAATACTTTTCCGGATGTTTCCTGTCAGGACCCGATTCCAAATCACATAGACCCAGCCGGTAACACCTCATATCACTTTGCGGCCTCACGCACGGTAATCCCATGGGTGTCGCCTTACGATGGCCCGGGACCGTTTGCGCCTTTTGGCTCATGTATATGATAGTGTCGCTAGCATCCATATGACAGACAACCCGGGCCGACAAGGCTAGTCGTGAACCCAAAGCGGCACTAACCCATGGGGACATGCATACATGAATCAACTTCGAGCATGTCGGTCAACAGCATGTGAATCCGGGCTGTAGCACTGGGCTAACAGTACTCCGGTAACTCGGGCTGTAGCAGGCTAGGCAGGACTCCGGGTATCACCGCATGACATTTCCCCGAAGGGACAGACACAGGACCGAAGTGAAACACATGCCGGCCAGTCAAGTGTCCAGAGCAGTACTGCTCGGCTAGCAGGACTCCGGTGAACCGGGCTGTAGCGGACTACTATCGCTCAGGAAGCACTAGACTACATTTCCCCATATGAGAGGCTGCCAAGGATAAACAACTAGATTGCCGAATCCCACTCATACCAAGCATTTCAATCATACACACAATATGCCCGATATGAGTACAAACAACATGGCATCACAACAAAACTCTACAACTCAAAGTACTTTATTTAAAGGCTCCGGAGAGCCATACAACATATTCATACAGGTTGGGTCACACGACCCAACACTCAAGTCATACAATCATACGAGCACATGCGGAAGCAAACTAGTCTGAGTACAGACACTAGAAAGAAAGAAGGCTTGATGAAGCCTGTCTATCTACATAGGCCCTTCACCAGCTTAGATCACCACCTGGGTGGTAAGTCACTCGTCAACGTCGAGATCTACATAGAACCCATCTGAGGGGGCGGTGTTGTCGTCTGAAAACATTAATTAAAGCAACATGAGTATAGAGGTAGTCAACAAGTCTTACAACAGATCCTACTATACATGCACATTCTCAAGAAGGTAGTGGAGTTATTGCAGCAAGCCAGCTTTGACTCTTGGTTAAGCTATCCTATGAGACACCACTTGTAAAATAGTTTTCGCACACGAGTCCACTAATCACCATCACAATAGTCCACCGCGGATCCTCTCTCGCCAACCTACGAGAGGGCCATCCACGGTACTCACACTTATCTTGAGGCTTTTAGTGGTAACCATTTGCTTGTCTATGAACTGCATAAGTGACCAAGTAGTCCTTTACCGCGGACGCGGCTATTCGAATAGTTTTATACCCTGCAGGGGTGTACTTATTCACACACACTCTCACCACTTATCGCCGCTACACGACATTTACTCGGCAACCTTCAAGCGGAAGCCCAGCGAGGGTGTCGGCCACAACCTGACTAAACACACGAGTCCCTAGTCCAGGTTTATCGCCTATTCGGGTTCCATCCGCAGGGAGTCCGGCCGAGATTTCCACTAACGGCCCCGAAAGATGTGTGCAGGGTTCCCGAGACACCAAACGGGTGACTCGGTGCACCGTGCCACGTGCCTACCGCAGCACAACCCACCCCTAAGGTCAGCGCTGCGTGCGGCCCGCAGCATACTACAAACACCAGAAACTACTTTGCAACTCCCGAACAGAGGACAAGAGTGGTTAATAAGTAGAGAGGGTCCATTGGTTTCAGGCCCAATGCGTGGTAGTAGCTGAAACTTAAATCACACAAACGGATCTCAGTTCTTAGGAACGGCCTCAATGAAACAACCCACAATGTACTCCTACATGGCCTCTCATTGATACCTTTACCAAATCATGTTCAACACTTCACTCCCATTACCGACACAACCTTTCACTCTAGTTCATCACCCCGATGAGCCAGACCTGACATGACTCTAAGCATAGCAAGCATAGCATGGCAGGAAACACAACAAGGCTCAGTCAACTCCTACACATGCTACTGGGTTTCATCTAGTTACTGTGGCAATGACAGGTCATGCAGAGGAAGTGGGTTCAACTACCGCATCACACAGCAGTTTGAATCGCGTTGGCTTAATGCAGTAAACAAGAGCAGAAGCGAGAACATGGGTTTGTATCGAAATGATCAATGGGTTGCTTGCCTGATGAAAAGGTAGTAGGGTGCTGCCCTTCAGACGGATATTCGGGGTTATCCTCAGAGACAGAACCTACCATGGAAGACACATCGAGCACAATCAACACATGACAATATGCAACAATATGATGCATGCTATGACATGGCAAATATGAATGTGTCTTGACCTAGTGCAAGCTAAAATAGAAAGGAATGAACACATTTGAGTCAAAGATTCAAATGTTAATTCATTAAACATAGTCATAATAGTGCAATATCTTATTTTACATAAACAGCAAGGTTAACTTGTTTTGTCATGCATGAAACCATTACCAATGGATAGATAGGATTTTTATGATCAAAATTCATATATATATCTTTTCATTCTGAGTTATAGATTATTTCCTATGAATTTTTGAAGTTTCCAACAATTTTTGGAATTTTCTATATAAACATAAATCCAGAAATTAGTTATTGCGGCAGCAGTGCGTCAGGGTGACGTCAGTGGTCAAAGGGAATGTCCAGGTCAACCTGACCAGTGGGTCCCGCGTGTCAGCAGTTAATTAAACTAACTAAAATTAGTTAGCGCTAACCCTAGGTTAATTAGCAGAGCGGGCCCCACTTGTCATAGGCTCAGGGGGAGTCAACCTGGGCCCACCCAGTAAAAGTCAACGGGTCAATCCCGCCGGCGTTTAGCCGCCGGTAAGGACAGACGCGGCAGTGAGAGTGCATCTTCGCGCTCCGGCGACCAAATGGACGGCGGAGACCATCTACGGGAGGCGGGGAGCGAGCCGCGTCGGTGGTGGCACTGGTGGAGCTCGGGGTGGTCGGAAACGTCACCGGCGACGACCTAGGCGGCCATCGGAGTTCAGGTGAGGTTGAACCCGAGGCTACGGGGCACGTCGAGGCGCGTGGTGAGGTGCGTTGGGCTCCTGCGAGTGCGGTGAGGACGGTGGTGTGCTCGGAATCAAGCCAACGTGGCTGTGGCATAGACGGCGACGTGCGGTGGCGGCGGCAAGGGCGGCCGAGCTCGGTGCAGTCGATGCAGGGCTCGAGAGCGAGAATGAGAGGCATGGAGAGGTAGCTGGGATCACGGCGAACACGACGGTGCAGACGACGCGGTCGGGGACGAACTAGTGCGGCGGAGACGACGAAGGGGATCTGCGGCGGCGTTCGGTGAAGATGAGCTCGAAGAAGACGAAGCAGGGCGCGCGAGCGCTCGGGGCTGGGGCTGCCCAACGGAGACGACGACGACGGAGCTGTTGGAGACGGGAGCGCGGTACGGGGACGATGGTGGACGCGGTTTCACGGTGGTGCGGGCGCAGCAGCGTCGGCCATGGCGGAGGGAGAGCGAGAGAGAGGCAGGGGAGAATGCGAGATGTCCACGGGGTCGGGGCGGCGACGTGGAGCCTACCCAGGTGTCCAGGGGCACGGGCGGCAAGCAGCTGATGCCATGGCGAGCTCGTGCTCGCCGGCGTCACCTCTGTGCCTGCCTGGCAAGGACGAAGCAGCTGGCTTGCATGGGCCAGCATAGTGCTGGGCCGGCTAGGTGGGCTGCCAGGTGGCTGCGGCCAGGTAAGTTCCCTCCTTCTCTTTTATTTCTGATTTTTTTTATTTTTCTGTAAGTTTGTGGCTTTATTAGAAATAGTTAGGCACTTCTAAAAATCCTGAAAACAATCAGAGGCTCTGTTTAGAATATCTCCAACAGCCCACACTTATTTACAAAGTTATCTCGGCATTAAAAATATTTACTAGCATTTAAATGCCCAAATGCAATTTACATATGATTTAGTTCAGTGACCTTCTGTTGACCTAGAAAATTGTGCACCAATTTTGCCAGAGGTTCTAACCCAAGACAAAAAGGGTGAACTTTTTAGAAGGGCATTTCAGGTTCATTGAAAAAAAAAATAGTGAACATTAGTTGATTTCAGGGTGGTGCTGGGGGTTCTGTCTTCCCCAGTTCAAGTTTCTGATGAAAGGTAGACATGATGCAACACTCTAATGCATGAACTAGCTAGGATGTGACAACTCACCCCCACTCAAAAGAATCTCGTCCCGAGATTTAGGATCCGTCGGGAAGAAGGTGGGGTACTCAAGTCGAAGACGATCCTCCCTTTCCCAAGTAGCTTCTTGCTCGGAATGGTGTGACCATTGAACCTTGAGAAACTTGATATTCTGGCGTCGAGTGGTATGCTCGGCTTGATCAAGGATACGAACGGGATATTCTCGGTATGTGAGATTATCTTGGAGATCAAGCGTTTCGTGGTCCACTCCACGGATAGGATCCGAGAAGCAACGCCTGAGTTGAGAAACGTGGAAGACATCATGAACTCTCGAAAGATGCAGAGGTAGTTCCAACTGGTAGGCAACTTCTCCCCATTTGGCAAGAATACGAAAGGGTCCAATGTAACGAGGAGCCAATTTGCCCTTGATATCGAATCGATGGGTTCCCTTCAAAGGAGTAACCCGAAGGTAAGCCTTCTCGCTAACTTCATAAGACATGAGCTTATGTTTGCGGTCATATTGGCTCTTTTGGCGAGATTGGGCTGTTTTCAATTTCTCACAAATAATGCGAACTTGCTCTTCTGCTTCCTGAATCATGTCCGGGCCAAAGAGTTGTCTTTCCCCGGTTTATGACCAGTTAAGAGGCGTTCGACATTTTCGTCCATAGAGAACTTCGAAGGGAGCTTTGCCCAGGCTAGCTTGATAACTATTGTTATAAGCGAACTCGGCGAAAGGAAGGCATTTCTCCCAGTACATACCGAAGGAGATGATAGAAGCTCGAAGCATATCTTCCAGGATTTGATTGACTCATTCTACTTGACCACTTGATTGAGGGTGGAAGGCGGTGCTAAAGGAGAGACGAGTTCCCATAGCATTTTGGAAACTTTCCCAAAATCGAGAGGTGAAAAGACTTCCACGATCTGAGTTAATCTCGAATGGAACACCAGGAAGAGACACTATTTGGGAGATGTATAAGTCAGCTAGCTGGCTAGCGGTTATACACTCACGAACGGGTAGGAAGTGGGCTACTTTGGAAAGACGATCGACAATGACGAAGATATCATTATTCCCCTTCTTGGTCCTGGGAATCCTGGTAATGAAATCCATATGGATTTTATCCCATTTCCATTCAGGAATAGCCAAAGGTTGAAGGGTGCCAGCAGGCCGTTGATGCTCTGCTTTAACACGATGACAAACGTCGCAATTAGCAATGTATTGAGCGATTTCTCTCTTCATCCTAGTCCACCAAAACCTCTGGCGTAGGTCTTGATACATTTTAGTACTACCGGGATGAATGGTGAGAGGGGATTCATGAGCTTCCTTAAGGATCAATCGCCTCAGGTTGCGTACCTTGGGAACCACTAGACGGTCTCCAAAGAACACGGCACCTTGATCATCAATGGAGAAACAATCCGCGACTCCTTTCTTGATGTTTCTCTTGATACGGGAGATTCTCGGATCTACCTTCTGTGCCTTGATGATCTGATCCGTAAGGGTAGGTTTCGCCACCAGGGTGGAAAGGAATCCTCGAGGAACAATGTGAAGGTTAAGCTTATGAAATTCCTCGTGGAGAAGTGGTTGACTTTGTTGTAACATCAGGTTGTTACAATAAGATTTACGACTTAGTGCATCAGCCATGACATTGGCTTTGCCCGGGGTGTAGGTTATTCCTAAGTCGTAATCTGTGATCAACTCGACCCAATGTCTTTGCCTGAGATTCAAATCTGGTTGGGTGAAGATGTATTTCAGACTTTGGTGATCGGTGTAAATTTCGCAACGATTACCGAGGAGGTAATGTCGCAAGGTTTTGAGTGCGTGGACTACAGCTGCAAGCTCTAGATCATGTGTGGGATAGTTATCCTCATGTGGGCGCAACTGTCGAGATGCGTAGGCAATCACATGACGATCTTGCATGAGTATGCAACCTAGTCCTTGTCGCGAGGCGTCGCAATAGATAACAAAGTCCTTAGAAAAATCTGGTGGTACAAGTACGGGAGCAGATGTCAGGCGTCTTTTCAGTTCCTGAAAGCTAAACTCGCATTGTGGGGTCCACTCGAACTTTTTATCTTTCTTGAGGAGTTCAGTTAGAGGTTTAGCAACCTTGGAGAAATTCTCGACGAAGCGGCGACAGTAGCTCGCTAAACCAAGGAAACTCCGAACTTTCTTGACCGTTTCAGGTGGAGTCCAGTCAAGGACGGCTTGAACTCGCTCGGGATTGACAGCAATGCCCTTACCAGAGGTTAGATGGCCCAGATAGGTCACTTTTGGCAACCAAAATTCGCACTTAGAGAATTTGGCATAAAGGCTATGCTCTCGAAGTTTCATCAATACTAGTGTCACGCCCTCGATGCGGCTATATCTCCCACGTGTCGAAGCACGACTTAGAGGCATAGCCGCATTGAAAGCAATTTCGCAAGTGAGGTAATCTTCACACAACCCATGTAATACATAAGGGAAATAGATACATAGTTGGCTTACAATCGCCACTTCACACAATACATGAGTAAAGCATTACATCATACAGTTACAATCAAGGTCCGACTACGGAACCAAAATAAAAGAAGACTACCCCAAATGCTACACAGATCCCTGATCGACCCCAACTGGGCTCCACTACTGATCAACTAAAATGAAACAACACAATGAACAAGATTTTCATCGAGCTCCTCCTTGAGCTCGGGTGCGTCACCTGCACGGTTTCACCGGCACCTGCAAACTGGTTTTGGAAGTATCTGTGAGTCACGGCGACTCAGCAATCTCACATCCGCGAGATCAAGACTATTTAAGCTTAAAGGTAGGACAGGGTAGTGAGGTGGAGCTGCAGCAAGCGACTAGCATATATGGTGGCTAACATACGCAAATGAGAGCGAGAAGAGAAGGCGAAAGCACGGTCGAACAACTATGATCAAGAAGTGATCCTAGAACAACCTACGTCAAGCATAACTCCAACACCGTGTTCACTTCCCGGACTCCGCCGAGAAGAGACCATCACGGTTACACACGCGGTTGGTGTATTTTAATTAAGATCAACTTCGGATTTTCTACAACCGGACATTAACAAATTCCCATCTGCCACATAACCGCGGGCATGGCTTTTGAAAGTTTAAACCCTGCAGGGGTGTCCCAACTTAGCCCATGATAAGCTCTCGCGATCAACGAAGGATATTCCTTCTCCCCGGGAAGACCTGATCAGTCTCGGAATCCCGGCTACAAGACATTTCGACAGTAATAAAAACAAGTCCAGCAAAGCCGCCCGATGCGCCGACATCCTGATAGGAGCTGTGAAGGAAATATGCCCTAGAGGCAATAATAAAGTTATTATTTATTTCCTTACATGTCATGATAAATGTTTATTATTCATGCTAGAATTGTATTAACTGGAAACATAATACATGTGTGAATACATAGGCAAACAGAGTGTCACTAGTATGCCTCTACTTGACTAGCTCATTAATCAAAGATGGTTATGTTTCCTAACCATGAACAAAGAGTTGTTATTTGATTAACGAGATCACATCATTAGTTGAATGATCTGATTGACATGACCCATTCCATTAGCATAGCACCCGATCGTTTAGTATGTTGCTATTGCTTTTATCCATGACTTATACATGTTCCTTTAACTATGAGATTATGCAACTCCCGTTTACCGTAGGAACACTTTGTGTGCTACCAAACGTCACAACGTAACTGAGTGATTATAAAGGTGCTCTACAGGTGTCTCCGAAAGTATTTGTTGGGTTGGCATATTTCGAGATTAGGATTTGTCACTCCGAATGTCGGAGAGGTATCTCAGGGCCTTCTCGGTAATGCACATCACATAAAGCCTTGCAAGCATTGCAACCAATGAGTTAGTTGTGAGATGATGTATTACGGAACGAGTAAAGAGACTTGCCGGTAACGAGATTGAACTAGGTATTGGATACCGACGATCGAATCTCGGGCAAGTAACATACCGATGACAAAGGGAACAACGTATGTTGTTATGCGGTCTGACCGATAAAGATCTTCGTAGAATATGTAGGAGCCAATATGGGCATCCAGGTCCCGCTATTGGTTATTGACCGGAGACGTGTCTCGGTCATGTCTACATTGTTCTCGAACCGTAGGGTCCGCACGCTTAACGTTACGATGACAATTATTATGAGTTTATGCATTTTGATGTACCGAAGGAGTTTGGAGTCCCGGATGTGATCACGGACATGACGAGGAGTCTCGAAATGGTCGAGACGTAAAGAATGATGTATTGGAAGCCTATGTTTGGACATCGGATGTGTTCCAGGTGAAATCAGGATTTTACCGGAATACCGGGAGAGTTACCGGAACCCCCCGGGAACATGATGGGCCAACATGGGCCTTGGTGGAGGGAGAGAGGGCTGCCCTCATGGGCTGCGCGCCTCCCCCCTTCCCCTAGTCCTATTAGGACTAGGAGAGGTGGCCGGCCCCTCTCTCTCTCTCTCCCCCTTGGAGAATCCTAGTCCAACTAGGATTGGGGGGGGGGGGAATCCTACTCCCAGAGGGAGTAGGACTCTCCTGGCGCGCCAGGCTTGGCCGGCCAGCCCCTCCCCCTTGGCTCCTTTATATACGGGGGCAGGGGAGCACCCTAAAACACACAAGTTGATCTACGGATCGTTCCTTAGCCGTGTGCGGTGCCCCCTTCCACCAAATTCCACCTCGGTTATATCGTTGCAGTGCTTAGGCGAAGCCCTGCGCCGGTAACACATCAAGATCGTCACCATGCCGTCGTGCTGACGGAACTCTTCCTCGACGCTTTGCTGGATCGGAGCCTGGGGATCGTCATCGAACTGAACGTGTGCCAAGAACTCGCAGGTGCCGGAGTAACGGTGCTGTGATCGGTTGGATCGCGAGGAGAACGTACGACTACTTCCTCTACGTTGCGTCAACGCTTCCGCTTCGGTCTACGAGGGTACGTAGACAACACTCTCCCCTCTCGTTGCTATGCATCACCATGATCTTGCGTGTGCGTAGGAATTTTTTTGAAATTACTACGTTCCCCAACAAGCTGCACATATCTCGTTCGCAGGGCAACACCGGATAAGCAGTCCGTACAACTAAAACCAGACCTCAAGTTTCCTTGAGGTGGCGCTGCAAAGCGCTCTAGTTCGGACCAACACTTAGACAAGCATTGGCCCGGGGGGGCTAAAATAAAGATGACCCTCGGGCTGGCCGACCCATGGGAAAGGGATAGGTGGTAGACAAATGGTAAAACCAATGTTGGGCCTTGCTGGAAAAGTCTTATTCAAAGCGAACTGTCAAGGGGGTCCCATAAATCACCCGATCGCGTTAGGGACGCAAAATCCGGGAACATAACACCGGTATGACGGAAACTAGGGCGGCAAGAGTGGAACAAAACACCAGGCATAAGGCCGAGCCTTCCACCCTTTACCAAGTGTATAGATGCATTAATAATATAAGAGATATTGTGATATCCCAACAAGTAAACATGTTCCAACAAGGAACAACATCTCCATGTTCCAACAAGGAACAAACTTCATCTTCACCTGCAACTAACAACGCTATAAGAGGGGCTGAGCAAAGTGGTAACATAGCCAAACAACGGTTTGCTAGGACAAGGTGGGTTAGAGGCTTGGTTTGACAATATGGGAGGTATGATAAGCAAGTGGTAGGTATCGCAGCATAGGCATAGCAAAAGAGCGAGCAAACTAGCAAGCAAAGATAGAAGTGATTTCGAGGGTATGGTCATCTTGCCTGAGATCCCGCTAGGAAGAAGAACGAGTCCATGAAGAAGACAAACGGACGTAGTCGAGCGAATCCTCACAATCGCAACGTTGTCGGAGCTAACCCGAAGAAGCAACACCGGAAAGAAGCAAACAACACAGTAAACCAACAAGCACAAACATGGCATTATGCACAACCAAGTATGATGCATGTCCGGTTTAAATATGCATGGCATGGCAAAGAGCACAAACAATACTACAAATTAAGTGGAGCCCAATATGCAACGAGTTGCATATTGGCAAAACACCACATTTAATTATTTAGTTCTCTCTCGTATATATATCCAACAATATTAAATGTTGTTAAACATGGCAAGAGGTGAAACATATGAAAAACTACCTATCTAAGCAAATTTAAATGAGGCCGGAACAACAAACAACAAGTCCAGAAAAACCTCATGAGCATAAATTAGATTTGGTACTGTTCTGTCCTAAAGCATTTATTGTTTTTAAACAGCAAAATAAAGTGCACCATGTTAAACTAGGCATTTTTCCACCCCATTTACATATGAAGTTTGTTAAATTCGGAGCTACGGTTAATTAGTTATGAAGTAAATCATTTTAACATGCTATTTATGCAAATTAATTCAAACATCACATTTACACATTTTTAACATGGATGAGAGTTGCATATTGTGAAACTAGATGAAAATCTAAGCATTTTACATATATGCAGTTTTTACATATGATGCATAGTTCATGAGTAATTATATGCATGAAGTTAGAGGGTTTTTTCTGCAAATCTGTAATTCTCTGGATAATTGGCAAAATCGCAGACGGGGAAAAAACTACACTGGGCCGAATCCGGCTAGCCCAACAGAGCAGAGGGGCTGAAGGAGCTGCTCACCCATGGGCCAAGGCCTGCTGGATCTGGCGAAGAGGAGCTGGGTCTGGGCGCGCGAGGCAGGCCCAGGCGCGGTCAGCGAGCGGTCAACGGGCACGGCGTGCGCTTGAACGACTCGAGACAGAGGCGCCGTCCTCCTCTGCTCGACAGGAGGTAGAGCAGCGGCGGCGTGGGACTTGGCGGCTGGGTCGATGCAGCAAGAAGCAGGCACGGCGGCGCTGAGGATGACCTGCTGGTGCTGTTCACCGGCGGGACAACGGCGAGGGCGGAGCAAGGCGGTAACTTGGGCGACGAGATGGAGGGTGAGGACGGCTCAGTGCAGGGGCATCTCCTCTCGATGCCAGCAGCTCGATGCAAAGCAAGAGGACGCAGGAACAGACGAAGCAGATGGTCGCGGGCACGGCGACGGCTTGTACTCCGGCCAGGCTTGCTGGAGTCGAGGAGGAAGGGATCCAGCGGCGGCTCGCCTGCGGGAGCAGAGGAGGCCTCGCGCGGACGAGTGGCTCAGTCAACGGCTGGACTGATGCGTTTGCTTGTCTCCTGGACGAGGCCGAGGCGAAGGCAGGGAGGAGGAGCTCGGCATGGGGCTCCTGGGGCACAAGATTCAGGCGGGGATGGACGCCGGCGACGTGGACGAGGCAAAAGCCTCCGGCGAAGAAGCTCCAGGCGGCAGCGCTGCAAGATCGTGGACACGAGCGTCCATGGCGTCGGGTCCCTGCTAGAGAAGGGAGAGACGAGAGAGATTAGAGAGGTTGAGAGAGAGAGGAGCACAGGGAGCAAATGAAGAGAAGGCAGGGAAGAAAAGGAGCGGGACGAGGCCGGCAGCATGACCTGCTGCTGCTGTTGCTTCCCGGCGTCGCGCCGGGCGCACGGGACAGGCGCGGGGAGGACGGGGCTCCGCTGGGCTCAGGGAAGCAGGGGGCGGGGTGGATCGAGGAAGGCAGGAGAAGGCTGTGACTGGGTGGCGCTGAAATTGAGGAGAAGGTGGGCGGCGGCGCTAGGGTAGGATCCCTAGGAATTAGGGGTTTGTCTAGATTAGGCTAGGGGTCTATGTATAGAATAAAGAGAGTGGGTTTAGTCCGTCCCATTGAAATTGGGCGGTCGAGAATTAATAGGTTAGGAGTCCAAACAAATAAAACGGTGATGTTTTATAGATGTTTGGTGATGATCCGGACCCAAAGGTGATGACTGAACGGGTCGTGTTTGGGGAAGTTTCGGACACGGGCAAGGGGTCGATGCACTGTGCAAAGAGACTCCGGTTTAGGCAAGAGGGAAAACGAAGAACAAGGTTGGTCTCGGAACGGTCAACGGAAGCAAGGGGGGGACGCGGCAACTACGAGCGGATGCAAGTTTTATGAAAACATGATGATGCAATGCGCATGATGCGGTGATGAATGCAACAAACAAACGGAACACATGACAACAACGAAAAAAACATGGAAGCCATCTGGAGCGTCGGTCTTGGGGCGTTACAACACTCCACCACTACGAGAGGATCTCGTCCCGAGATCTAGAATGGCACCGGAGGGAAAACGGAAGATAAAGAGGAGAGGTAAAACTAAGTTGCTTCTTTGACAAACGAGTGAAACCAAAGAACTTTGAGAGGTCGGAAAGCTTGAAGAAAAGACACGACGGAGGTGAACAAAATCTAAAACACTCCGTTCAGCAAGAGGAACAAGGAACATTGCGAGAACCTTGTAGGTTGAAGGACATGAAACAAGAGCTTAACGGATCAAAATTAATATGAAAGCACACCGGTAGAAAATGGAAGGAATTAACATGAACTTGAGAAGATGGTATGATACTTGACGAAATCAACAACACACCGCCTCGAAAACAATTATAAGAATGACACAAGGGGTAAGAATGATTCCAAACAGCACTCCGGTTGAGAAGAGAGGATAAACTTGATAAGATGATAGAACTTGAATGAAGGACACGACACTCCGGTTGAATGGATAAGCAAAAGCAAAGAACATGATCTTGACAATTCGAGATGATAGTGAAGAGAGCAACATCACAATGCCTCCGGAAGAAGAAATAGAAGTTAGATCATTGGAATAAAGGAATGGAGAAGAAAATGACAACTTCTACCACAAATGAGTTTGGAAAGCACCCTTAAAAAGAAGAATAGAACGAAGTTGTTGGAAAAACTAGCAACGAAAAGAATAAGTTTGTAGTGGGCTTATAGAAACATCTCAAAATTATGAGGTGAGCTTCTGCCACCAACGGAAACAAATGATTGGATTGATATCAACAAGGAGACGAGAAACTTATTTCACCGGGAGAACAAACGAAGAACTTGGGTCATTTATAAGCACCATAAAAAGCAACAATCCTTAGGGAAAGCTTTAGGTGAAATATAACCCAAGATAACTCTAATGAAGAGATTGATGATTTAAAATACCTCATTCTTGACAACATGTAAATCATGAAGCATGAAGAGAAATTGTCAAGAATGACATAACACCACATCAAAAGATAAGGTAGAAATAATTGCATTTCGCAATGCAAGATGAAAGAAAGCTTGAACTCCTCAAAACAAAACATGTGTTGGAACACCATGTTTATTTTAGAGTATAGCGTGGCGGACCTTAACTGCGAGAGAAATCTTGAAGAACAATTGAATAATGGAAAGAATCCTTACGAACCACCATGTAGAGCCTCCATGAAGAACTCCGGTAATGAAAGGATGATAAAAATAAAGATAAGTTGAAAATACAAGGTGAAGCCTTGCGTTGATTTAGATGGAGCTTCGCAACGAGATAATGCGGAAAACTTGGAACTCCGGAAATGAAAAAGATGAAGCCTCTCGAACCGAGAAATATGACATGATGAACAACTCTGGAAAGAAGAAACTAGATCACTTGGGTGAAACCATAATAAGAATTATGTTATGCATATCCTTCACCAATTTAAATTGATGACAAGCAACGGATTTGGCATACTACTTATTCTCGTAGAAAGGATTAAGATAGATATGGCGCAAACTTGGGAAGGTATTGATGGAACCACCGGTGGAATTTGGAAACAACGAATGAATTAATATGATAACGAAGGAAGTGGAATCTTGAACGAACCACCATAAGAATTGAAAATGAACGAAGAAAAGATAAAGAAACACTGGGAAGAATTAGCAAACGAACGAAGATACTTGAGAGAATTTAGGTAAAAATGAACGAATAGATCACGAGCTGAATAGAGAATACTTGAATGATGCACCGGTGAGATTTGGAGAATGATAGCTGAAAGCTGGAATTGAATAATTCTGAGATGATGGGCTCCGGAGAATCAAGCTGAAAATACTCCTGAAATGCTCCGGATGGGTATGAAAAGAATTCTCGCAATCGAAAAAAAATTATGAGAGGATGGCATCAAAGCTAGAACCATGAATCTTCAAGAGAACGGACCAAGATTTAGGAGAAATTCTTCCTCGGTCTTCAAATGCAGAGAATGACGATGAGAAAACACCACCATGAATTGTTGAGGCACTCCGGAATGAAAATTGGAAAGGTTGAACCAACGATGAAAAGAATTTGAAAGATCTTGGAGAAAGACATTTTACTGATGATAATTCATTCTTACGTCAAACTTGGAAAAGAATTTGAGAATAACTTCGGGATAATTAGAAGAGTCAGGTAAGATCCTGGGAAAAGACCTGTGGGTTAGGGCCCACTCAAAAGAAACACCGTTGAACGATTACTTGAAAGGGAGATTGTACCGGTTGATTTAAATGGCTTGAATGAGATAACCTCCTCAAAAGAACTTGAGTGAATTGAGAATGGAAAGTTGAATCTTCTGAGATATCTTCATCACTCCGGAACAATTGAATAGCGAGAAGTGGATGATTAAGAGGTGCACCGGTACGAGAAAACATTTGAGACGAGGAAAGAGATATGATCAACACCGAAAGCTTGAGTTAAAACCACCGGAAAAAAATACAAGAATGAAGAAACTTCACTCAATAAAATGGATACTCGATTAGAAATCTGAGTCCTTGAAGATACAAGGGGTGGGAGGGCGGGAAAACAAAAGCAACTTGGGTCGGATGAAGCAAACACCGTTGCAAAGAACTAAGAATTGATCTCGCGAATGTTGGAATGATCGGATCCACTTGAACAGAAGCACGCCGGTTGGAAAGGATTGAAAAAACAACCTTGATGAACAAGAAGGATTAGCATCTACATAGAAATATGAGAACACCGCTTAGGAAAGGTATGGAATCAACATTTGACTTCGAAGCAACTCGACTACCACAAAACAAAACAAAAAACAAAGGATTGGCTCGCAGAATAAGCCGGAACAAATACATATGATAGAGATTTACCCAATCCCATATCATGCATCTGTCGGAAAGATATTCTAGGAGCTACTTGAATTCCCACCTATAAACTCCCGAAACTTTCTGGTTATGCAATCTGGTGTTGGGGATACAGGGGACACAAAATATATCACCCAAACTAACAATACCTAGATCCAACTGTATCCATCCTTCAACACATAACCAAGAAACCTTCGGAAATCGTCTACCTCAACCTTCGAAAAGGATCCATTATACGAGTTATGGCAATACTCCCGCACTCGCCTCAGTACTGGGCTATCAGGGTTATCTCACCAACAACTGTACAAAAGAGATTTTGGATGTCGGCATACTAAACTCAGGTATTCCAGAACTGCAATGATAAAATTATGATGACAACACCTCAGAGCTCAACTCCCGGGGACACTTCCACTAAACCCCTGCTGACAGGAGGCACCAAGACAATGTTGTCATCACAAAACCATCGGAACGATTCGAAGATACCAGCGTGATCCTAAATTTTTTTTAGTGAAATTTGAGAAGAGAAGAGTCAAAACTCTACGTCAGGATGCCTTACCAGAGCGATGAGGAGACTGGGAAGTAAAAAGAATTCCTAAACTCTCCGATACATAATTCCTAAATGACTCAAAACATTTTTCTAGACACAACTCGGCCGCTAAAACCGATCAATCAGTGGGGGCTCCTAAAGTCGGGGAAGGCTCTGATTACCAACTTGTCACGCCCTCGATGCGGCTATATCTCCCACGTGTCGAAGCATGACTTAGAGGCATAGCCGCATTGAAAGCAATTTCGCAAGTGAGGTAATCTTCACACAACCCATGTAATACATAAGGGAAAGAGATACATAGTTGGCTTACAATCGCCACTTCACACAATACATGAGTAAAGCATTACATCATACAGTTACAATCAAGGTCCGACTACGGAACCAAAATAAAAGAAGACTACCCCAAATGCTACACAGATCCCTGATCGACCCCAACTGGGCTCCACTACTGATCAACTGAAATGAAACAACACAATGAACAAGATCTTCATCGAGCTCCTCCTTGAGCTCGGGTGCGTCACCTGCACGGTTTCACCGGCACCTGCAAACTAGTTTTGGAAGTATCTGTGAGTCACGGGGACTCAGCAATCTCACATCCGCGAGATCAAGACTATTTAAGCTTAAAGGTAGGACAGGGTAGTGAGGTGGAGCTGCAGCAAGCGACTAGCATATATGGTGGCTAACATACGCAAATGAGAGCGAGAAGAGAAGGCGAAAGCATGGTCGAACAACTATGATCAAGAAGTGATCCTAGAACAACCTACGTCAAGCATAACTCCAACACCGTGTTCACTTCCCGGACTCCGCCGAGAAGAGACCATCACGGTTACACACGCGGTTGGTGTATTTTAATTAAGATCAACTTCGGGTTTTCTACAACCGGACATTAACAAATTCCCATCTGCCACATAACCGCGGGCATGACTTTCGAAACTTTAAGCCCTGCAGGGGTGTCCCAACTTAGCCCATGATAAGCTCTTGCGATCAACGAAGGATATTCCTTCTCCCCGGGAAGACCCGATCAGTCTCGGAATCCCGGCTACAAGACATTTCGACAGTAATAAAACAAGTCCAGCAAAGCCGCCCGATGCGCCGACATCCTGATAGGAGCTGCACATATCTCACTCCCAGGGCAACACCGGATAAGCAGTCCGTACAACTAAAACCAGACCACAAGTTTCCTTGAGGTGGCGCTGCAAAGCGCTCTAGTTCGGACCAACACTTAGACAAGCATTGGCCCGGGGGGCTAAAATAAAGATGACCCTCGGGCTGGCCGACCCAAGGGAAAGGGATAGGTGGTAGACAAATGGTAAAACCAATGTTGGGCCTTGCTGGAAAAGTCTTATTCAAAGCGAACTGTCAAGGGGGTCCCATAAATCACCCGACCGCGTTAGGGACGCAAAATCCGGGAACATAACACCGGTATGACGGAAACTAGGGCGGCAAGAGTGGAACAAAACACCAGGCATAAGGCCGAGCCTTCCACCCTTTACCAAGTGTATAGATGCATTAATAATATAAGAGATATTGTGATATCCCAACAAGTAAACATGTTCCAACAATGAACAACATCTCCATGTTCCAACAAGGAACAAACTTCATCTTCACCTGCAACTAACAACGCTATAAGAGGGGCTGAGCAAAGTGGTAACATAGCCAAACAACGGTTTGCTAGGACAAGGTGGGTTAGAGGCTTGGTTTGACAATATGGGAGGCATGATAAGCAAGTGGTAGGTATCGCAGCATAGGCATAGCAAAAGAGCGAGCAAACTAGCAAGCAAAGATAGAAGTGATTTCGAGGGTATGGTCATCTTGCCTGAGATCCCGCTAGGAAGAAGAACGAGTCCATGAAGAAGACAAACGGACGTAGTCGAGCGAATCCTCACAATCGCAACGTTGTCGGAGCTAACTCGAAGAAGCAACACCGGAAAGAAGCAAACAACATAGTAAACCAACAAGCACAAACATGGCATGATGCACAACCAAGTATGATGCATGTCCGGTTTAAATATGCATGGCATGGCAAAGAGCACAAACAATACTCCAAATTAAGTGGAGCCCAATATGCAACGAGTTGCATATTGGCAAAACACCACATTTAATTATTTAGTTCTCTCTCGTATATATATCCAACAATATTAAATGTTGTTAAACATGGCAAGAGGTGAAACATATGAAAAACTACCTATCTAAGCAAATTTAAATGAGGCCGGAACAACAAACAACAAGTCCGGAAAAACCTCATGAGCATAAATTAGATTTGGTACTGTTCTGTCCTAAAGCATTTATTGTTTTTAAACAGCAAAATAAAGTGCACCATGTTAAACTAGGCATTTTTCCACCCCATTTACATATGAAGTTTGTTAAATTCGGAGCTACGGTTAATTAGTTATGAAGTAAATCATTTTAACATGCTATTTATGCAAATTAATTCAAACATCACATTTAAACATTTTTAACATGGATGAGAGTTGCATATTATGAAACTAGATGAAAATCTAAGCATTTTACATATATGCAGTTTTTACATATGATGCATAGTTCATGAGTAATTATATGCATGAAGTTAGAGGGTTTTTCTGCAAATCTGTAATTCTCTGGATAATTGGCAAAATCGCAGACGGGGAAAAAACTACACTGGGCCGAATCCGGCTAGCCCAACAGAGCAGAGGGGCTGAAGGAGCTGCTCACCCATGGGCCAAGGCCTGCTGGATCTGGCGAAGAGGAGCTGGGTCTGGGCGCGCGAGGCAGGCCCAGGCGCGGTCAGTGAGCGGTCAACGGGCGCGGCATGCGCTTGAACGACTCGAGACAGAGGCGCCGTCCTCCTCTGCTCGACAGGAGGCAGAGCAGCGGCGGCGTGGGACTTGGCGGCTGGGTCGATGCAGCAAGAAGCAGGCACGGCGGCGCTGAGGATGACCTACTGGTGCTGTTCACCGGCGGGACAACGGCGAGGGCGGAGCAAGGCGGTAACTTGGGCGACGAGATGGAGGGCGAGGATGGCTCGGTGCAGGGGCATATCCTCTCGATGCCAGCAGCTCGATGCAAAGCAAGAGGACGCAGGAACAGACGAAGCAGATGGTCGCGGGCACGGCGACGGCTTGTACTCCGGCCAGGCTTGCTGGAGTCGAGGAGGAAGGGATCCAGCGGCGGCTCGCTTGCGGGAGCAGAGGAGGCCTCGCGCGGACGAGTGGCTCAGTCAATAGCTGGACTGATGCGTTCGCTTGTCTCCTGGACGAGGCCGAGGCGAAGGCAGGGAGGAGGAGCTCGGCATGGGGTTCCTGGGGCACAAGATTCAGGCGGGGATGGACGCCGGCGACGCGGACGAGGCAAAAGCCTCCGGCGAAGAAGCTCCAGGCGGCAGCGCTGCAAGATCGTGGACGCGAGCGTCCATGGCATCGGGTCCCTGCTAGAGAAGGGAGAGACGAGAGAGATTAGAGAGGTTGAGAGAGAGGAGCACAGGGAGCAAATGAAGAGAAGGCAGGGAAGAAAAGGAGCGGGACGAGGCCGGTGGCATGACCAGCTACTGCTGTTGCTTCCCGGCGTCACGCCGGGCGCACGGGATAGGTGCGGGGAGGACGGGGCTCCGCTGGGCTCAGGGAAGCAGGGGGCGGGGTGGATCGAGGAAGGCAGGAGAAGGCTGCGACTGGGTGGCGCTGAAATTGAGGAGAAGGTGGGCGGCGGCGCTAGGGTAGGATCCCTAGAAATTAGGGGTTTGTCTAGATTAGGCTAGGGGTCTATATATAGAATAAAGAGAGTGGGTTTAGTCCGTCCGATCGAAATTGGGCGGTCAAGAATAAATAGGTTAGGAGTCCAAACAAATAAAACGGTGATGTTTTATAGATGTTTGGTGATGATCCGGACCCAAAGGTGATGACTGAACGGGTCGGGTTTGGGGAAGTTTCGGACACGGGCAAGGGGTCGATGCACTGTGTAAAGAGACTCCGGTTTAGGCAAGAGGGAAAACAAAGAACAAGGTTGGTCTCGGAACGGTCAACGGAAGCAAGGGGGGACGTGGCAACTACGAGCGGATGCAAGTTTTATGAAAACATGATGATGCAATGTGCATGATGCGGTGATGAATGCAACAAACAAACGGAACACATGACAACAACGAAAAAACATGGAAGCCATCTGGAGCGTCGGTCTTGGGGCGTTACAACTAGCCTTAGATGCTCGACATGTTCTTCCTCATTCTTGGAGTAGATGAGTATATCATCGAGGTATACCACGACGAATTTATCCAAATACTCCATGAAGATCGAGTTCATTAACCGAGAGAAGGTGGCTGGAGCATTGGTTAACCCGAAAGACATGACGGTGTACTCGTATTGGCCATAACGAGTAACAAAGGCCGTTTTAAGAATGTCCCCGTTCTTGATTTTGATTTGATGGTAGCCCAACCTCAAATCCATTTTGAAAAAGATTGAGGATCCAGCGAGCTGATCATACAGGTCGTTGATCCTGGGGAGCGGATACTTGTTCTTGACAGTGACCAAGTTGACAGGTCGGTAATCTACAACAATCCGATCCGTTCCATCCTTCTTCTTGACGAAGAGGACGGGACAAGCCCATGGGGAAGAACTAGGACGGATGAAACCCTTTTGCAAGGACTCATCGAGTTGTTTCTTAAGCTCGGCTAGTTCTAGGGGTGCCATCTTATAAGGTCTTCTAGAGATTGGGACGGTTCCTGGAACAGGGTCTATCACGAACTCGACATCTCTGTCAGGTGGAACACCTGGCAGTTCCTCTGGAAAGACATCCGAGAAGTCACAGACTACCGGAATATCTTCAAGGTCTGGAAGGGGGTTGGCAGTTGAGTAGAGCTGACGCTTAGACACTCGGGTCATAACATTGACTGTCTTGCCCGATGGATGGGTGAGTTGAACAGTTCTAGTAGAGAAATCAATCTTAGCATAATGGGCTGACATCCAGTCCATACCCAAGATGATGTTAATGTCCGAGGAATTGAGAGCTATTAGTGAGGCAAGGAAGACCGATCTATCGACAAGGATTTCATTTCCATGGCTGATTCTAGAGGTTTGCCACTTAGAACCAGGGGGTTCAATTACAATGGAGGTGGGCATGTCACAAAATGTGGTGTTGTGCAATCGACCATAGCTCTCAGATATGAATGAGTGAGATGCTCCAGTATCAAAGAGAACAGTTACCAGATGGCAATTAACAAGGAGCGTACCGAGAACGACGTTGGGGTCCTCATGAGTTTCTTCAGCTGAGACGTAGTTGACATGGCCACGAGGAGTGGTGGTTGGCTTGGCGTAAAGCACCTTCCCTGCTGGCTTGCCACGGCCAACAGACTTTCTGAACTGGTTGGGGTTGTTGTTCTGGGGACACTCGCGGATGTAGTGACCCGTCTCCCCACACTTGAAACAAGTTATCACACTGGGGCGTGGAGCAGCATTAGCAGCGGGGCCACCATAGGCCTTGGGCGGTGCATACTGCTGGTTGGGGCGAGGCGCCTCAAAGGATGGCCTCGGAGTGAACCTGGGTGGCAGAGCGGTGTTTGGAATCCAGACCCGGCGCTTCTGAGATCTAGAGCCGGATGAGGATCCAAAGTCACGGGAGTGCTTGCTTGAAGCTTCAAAGTCAGTCTGACCTGTCTCAGCACTGATGGCCTTGTTGACTAACTTCTGGAAGGAGGTGCACTCATGCAAACAAAGATCACGGCGAAGCTCGGGGCTAAGTCCCTTGCGGAACCTTGCCTGCTTCTTGGCGTCGTTGGATACCTCTTCAGGAGCATAACGTGCTAGGTTTCTGACCTCACGGCTGTATGAATCCACGGTCAGTCTACCCTGAGTGAAATTGCAGAATTCCTCCCTTTTACGATCCACGAGACCCTGCGGAATGTGATGTTCATGGAATGCCTCACTGAATTCAGCCCAATAGGTGATCTGGCCAACCGGGCACATAGCCTCATAGTTTTCCCACCAAAGGCTAGCAGGGCCTTTGAGGTGATAGGCAGCAAAGGTAACCTTATCAGCTTCAGCTATGTTGGTAGAACGTAGCTTATGGGTGATGCTGCGAAGCCAGTCATCCGCATCGAGGGGCTCGACGGAATGATTAAACTTCGGGGTTACAACTTGACAAAGTCGTTGATTGACACCAAGTCATTCCTCTAATGACGTGCATTATTCTGCTCAATCCGCTCCAGCAAGCGGTTAGTCTCACGCTTGTTTCTTTCCACCTCTAGCATGACTTCGGCTAGAGAAGGCGGTTGAGGCAGATTTTCATCCCTAGCTGCACTGGCTTCACCCTGCTCCGGGGCAGCAGGGTTGTTGCGGGTGTTGACCATCCTAGGAAAACAAGACAACGGTTTAGACAAGGATGGCAAAATCTTCGCAAGGAAGTGCGGAATGTAATGGATAACACGGAATGTAGAGATGTTCATCCATATGACATGGTGATATAGAAACTGACATATATATACCAACGGTCATACACACCATACATAGTTTACTACAAGCCCAGGCTAGTACAACTACGATGAAAGACATTACATCTCATCGGAGGCATTCCAAGTTCCTATACATTATTTTTCTACACCTCCGGAATTTGATAAACACCAAGTCATATTCCACAAGTCACGCAGGACGGTGGAAATACAACTAATACAATACTAGTGATACTACTACTAACTCAGACAGCTCCGTAGTAGTCCTCATAGAAGTCACCACCATAGCCTGGAAGCTCAACGTGATCATCCAGGAACAGACGGTCCTGAGGAGCTTGTGGACTATACGGGCTAGGATGAGGTCTTGGACCAACAAACGGTGGCCTGCGGGGACCACGGGGTGGGGTGATGCCTCCCACATCACGCCAATCCACCATGTCTGGCAGAGCAGATCGCACAGGATACAGATCCCTCATATCCATACATCCAGCGTGCACAGCAGGTGCAAACCGAGTCAAGGTGGCCCAATGATCAGCACGGGTGTTGAAAAGCTCCAGTCTCAAGGCCCGATTCTCTCGGTCCTTACCCTCGAGCATCTCGGCAGTGGTGCAAGTTAGTGAGTCCTCATGTGTGGAGTCAACATAGATAGCCTGGAGATACCCTTGCGCTCCAGGGAGTGAAGCTGGCATATAACGGAAGTCGGTGTTCCGAAGCAGGCAAGTCCTAACTCGCATGATGGTCATCATAGAATAGGCAGCATCCTGCACAGCCATCTCAATAGTAACCCCGAGTCCATAGGAACAGTGGAGGGGCTCGGTAGATCTAGGATAAGAAGGAAATATCCTGACAGTGCAGAAATATTGGCTTTGATTAAAGTCTCGGAATTGCTCTTCGACAGTGTATTCGGGATACCAACGGTAACCCGTCTCGATCATTACCCGGACTAACATAGCCGTATGATCGGGCACATCGAAGCACCGGGTTAGGCGAACCACTTGGTTTTGAGCACGAGTGGCCATCTGAAAGCACAACCACAATGCAAAGACATTCGAATTTCTAGGGAAAATTGGACAGCATAACAGCTGTAAATGCTGAGAAACAGATTTGAGACATTCGCGAAAATTTGCATAGACGCTCAACAACATCATATCAAGGTTCTGGTTCAACTGATAACATAGTAAAGTAGAAGAAACTAAAGTGAGGCTGGTAACCAACAATCCTATAAGTTACTACGGATTAGTAACACGTGAACCTGATAGAGAGAAGAGAGCCTAGTCCTTAACCCACGTAGAATGAGAAGAGAATGACACAGATCAGAGGGCATAAGGTAAAGGAGTAAAAAGAGCCTTACATTCCCTCCCACAATCAATTCCCCTACATATAAGTAAAGCATTTCTAGACTCGACATCGACCAGTTTGGCTTAGCGAACCTACAGGCAATCCGGCTCTGATGCCAACGCTGTCAGGACCCCGATTCCAAGTCACATCGACCCAGCCGGTAACACCTCATATCACTTTGCGGCCTCACGCACGGTAATCCCATGGCCCGGGACCGTTTGCGCCTTTTGGCTCACGTATATGATAGTGTCGCTAGCATCCATATGACAGAGAACCCGGGCCGACATGGCTAGTCGTGAACCCAAAGCGGCACTAACCCATGGGGACAGGCATACATGAATCAACTTCGAGCATGTCGGTCAACAGCGTGTGAATCCGGGCTGTAGCACTGGGCTAACACGACTCCGGTAACTCGGGCTGTAGCAGGCTAGGCAGGACTCCTGATATCACCGCGTGACATTTCCCCGAAGGGACAGACACAGGAGCGAAGTGAAACACATGCCGGCCAGTCAAGTGTCCAGAGCAGTAGTGCTGCGCTAGCAGGACTCCGGTGAACCGGGCTGTAGCGGACTACTATCGCTCAGGAAGCACTAGACTACATTTCCCCATATGAGAGGCTGCCAAGGATAAACAACTAGATTGCCGGATCCCACTCATACCAAGCATTTCAATCATACACACAATATGCCCGATATGAGTACATACAACATGGCATCACAACAAAACTCTACAACTCAAAGTACTTTATTTAAAGGCTCCGGAGAGCCATACAACATATTCATACAGGTAGGGTCACACGACCCCACACTCAAGTCAGACAATCATACAAGCACATCGGAAGCAAACTAGTCTAAGTACAGACACTAGAAAGAAAGAAGGCTTGAGGAAGCCTGTCTATCTACATAGGCCCTTCACCAGCTTAGATCACCACCTGGGTGGTAAGTCACTCGTCAACGTCGAGATCTACATAGAACCCATCTGAAGGGGCGGTGTTGTCGTCTAAAAACATTAATTAAAGCAACATGAGTACAGAGGTACTCAGCAAGTTTTACAACACATCCTACTATACATGCACATTCTCAAGAAGGTAGTGGAGTTATTGCAGCAAGCCAGCTTTGACTCTTGGTTAAGCTATCCTACGAGACACCACTTGTAAAATAGTTTTCGCACACGAGTCCACTAATCACCATCACAATACTCCACCGTGGATCCTCTCTCGCCAACCTATGAGAGGGCCATCCGCGGTACTCACACTTATCTTGAGGCTTTTAGTAGTAACCATTTGCTTGTCTATGAACTGCATAGGTGACCAACTAGTCCTTTACCGCGGACGCGGCTATTCGAATAGTTTTATACCCTGCAGGGGTGTAGTTCTTCACACACGCTCTCACCACTTATTGCCGCTACACGACATGTACTCGGCAACCTTCAAGCGGAAGCCCAGCGAGGGTGTCGGCCACGACCTGATTAAACACACGAGTCCCTAGTCCAGGTTTATCGCCTATTCGGGTTCCATCCACAGGGAGTCCGGCCGAGGTTTCCACTAATGGCCCCGAACAATGTGTGCAGGGTTCCCGAGACACCAAACGGGCGACTCGGTACAACGTGCCACGTGCCTACCACAACATAGCCCACCCCTAAGGTCAGCGCTGCGTGCGGCTCCCAGCATACTACAAACACTAGAAACTACTTTGCAACTCCCGGACAGAGGACAAGAGTGGTTAATAAGTCGAGAGGGTCCATTGGTTTCGGGCCCAATGCGTGGTAGTAGCTGAAACTTAAATCACACACACAGATCTCAGTTCTTAGGAACGGCCTCAATGAAACAACCCACCATGTACTCCTACATGGCCTCTCATCGATACCTTTACCAAATCATGTTCAACACTTCACTCCCATCACCGACACAACCTTTCACTCTAGTTCATCACCCCGATGAGCCAGACCTGACACGACTCTAAGCATAGCAAGCATAGCATGGCAGGAAACACAACAAGGCTCAATCAACTCCTACACATGCTAGTGGGTTTCATCTAGTTACTGTGGCAATGACAGGTCATGCAGAGGAAGTGGGTTCAACTACCGCATCATATAGCAGTTTGAATCCCGTTGTCTTAATGCAGTAAACAAGAGCAGAAGCGAGAACATGGGTTTGTATCGGAATGATAAATGGGTTGCTTGCCTGATGAAAGGGTAGTAGGGTGCTGCCCTTCAGACGGATATTCGGGATTATCCTCGAAGGCAGAACCTACCATGGAAGACACATCGAGCACAATCAACACATGGCAATATGCAACAATATGATGCATGCTATGACATGGTAATATGAATGTGTCTTGACCTAGTGCAAGCTAAAACAGAAAGGAATGAACCCATTTGAGTCAAAGATTCAAATGTTAGTTCATTAAACATAGTCATAATAGTGCAATATCTTATTTTACCTAAACAGCAAGGTTAACTTGTTTTTTCATGCATGAAACCATTACCAATGGATAGATTGGATTTTTCTGATCAAAATTCATATATAAATCTTTTCATTATGAGTTATAGATTATTTCCTATGAATTTTTGAAGTTTGCAACAATTTCTGGAATTTTCTGTATAAACATAAATCCAGAAATTAGTTATTGCGTCAGCAGTGCGTCAGGGTGACGTCAGTGGTCAAAGGGAACGTCCAGGTCAACCTGACCAGTGGGTCCCGCGTGTCAGTAGTTAATTAAACTAACTAAAATTAGTTAATGCTAACCATAGGTTAATTAGCAGAGCGGGCCCCACTTGTCATAGGCTCAGGGGGAGTCAACCTGGGCCCACCCAGTCAAAGTCAACGGGTCAAACCCACCGGCGTTTAGCTGCCGGTGAGGCCAGACGCGGCGCTGAGAGTGCATCTTCGTGCTCCGGCGACCAAATGGACGGCGGAGACCATATACGGGAGGCGGGAAGTGAGCCGCATCGGTTGGTGGCACTGGTGGAGCTCGGGGTGGCCGGAATCGTCGCCGGCGACGACCTAGGAGGCCACCGGAGTTCGTGCGAGGTCGAACCCGAGGCTACGGGGCACGGCGAGGCGCGTGGTGAGGTGCGTTGGGCTCCTACGAGTGCGGTGAGGACGGTGGTGTGCTCGGTATCAAGCCAACGTGGTTGTGGCCACGACGGCGACGTGCAGTGGCGGCGGCAATTGCGGCCGAGCTCGGTGCAGTCGATGCAGGGCTCGAGAGCGAGAACGAGAGGAATGGAGAGGTAGCTGGGCTCACGACGAACACGACGGTGCAGTCGACGCAGTCGGGGACGAACTGGTGCGGCGGAGACGACGAAGGGGATCTGCGGCGGCGTTCGGTGATGATGAGCTTGAAGAAGACGAAGCAGGGCTCACAATCGCTCGGGGCTCGGGCTTCCCGACGGAGACAATGACGGCGGAGTGTTGGACACGGGAGCGCGGTACGGGGACGATGGTGGACGCGGTTTCACGGTGGCGCGGGCGTAGCAACGTCGGCCATGGCGGAGGGAGAGCGAGAGAGAGAGGCAGCGGAGAATGCGAGATGTCCACGCGGTCGGGGCGGCGACGTGGAGCCTGCCTAGGTGTCTAGGGGGGCGGGCGGCAAGCAGCTGACGCCGTGGCGAGCTCGTGCTCGCCGGCGTCACATCTGTGCCTGCCTGGCGAGGACGAAGCAGCTGGCTTGCGTGGGCCAGCACAGTGCTGGGCCGGCCAGGTGGGCTGCCAGGTGGCTGCGTCCAGGTAAGTTCCCTCCTTCTCTTTTATTTCTGATATTTTTTATTTTTCTATAAGTTTGTGGCTTTATTAGAAATAGTTAGGAACTTCTAAAAATCCTGAAAATAATCAGAGGCTCTGTTTAGAATATCTCCAACAGCCCACACTTATTTTCAGAGTTATCTGGGCATTAAAAAATATTTACTAGCATTTAAATGCCCAAATGCAATTTACATATGATTTAATTCAATGACCTTCTGTTGACCTAGAAAATTATGCACCAATTTTGCCAGAGGTTCTAACCCAAGACAAAAAGGGTGAACTTTTTAGAAGGGCATTTCAGGTTCATTGAAAATATTTTTAGCGAACCTTAGTTGATTTCAGGGGGGTGCTGGGGGTTCTGTCTTCCCCAATTCAAGTTTCTGATGAAAGGTAGACATGATGCAACACTCTAATGCATGAACTAGCTAGGATGTGACATTTCCCCCCTTCACCGGTATCGCCTACTACTGCGTTAGGTCACCCCTAGCACTACGTATTGCCATGTTATGCTTTGTGTTGCTTTGATTGCTCTATTATTTATTGTGCCCCCCTCCGTTACTTCTTTCCGGTAGACCCCAAGACTGCCGGCAACCCCCAATTCGACCACGGTGTTGACGACCTCTTCTTGCCAAAGCAACCATGCAAGCCCCCCCCCTTGATCATCAGATATCGCCTATTCTTCTCTATACTGCTTGCATTAGAGTAGTGTAGCATGTTAATGCTTTCAGTCAATCCTATACTGCTGCATAGCCTGTCCATGCTACTGTTGTTACCTTTACCTGCTATCCTACTACTTAGTATAGGATGCTAGTGTTCCATCAGTGGCCCTACACTCTTGTCCGTCTGCCATGCTATACTACTGGGGCGTGATCACTTCGGGAGGTGATCACGGGCATATACTATATACTTTATACTGTTACATTACTTGTGATACTGTTCGGAGATGGGGGCTGAAGGGGCAGGTGGCTCCATCCCTGTTGAGGTGGGCCTGGGTTCCTGACGGCCCGGACTGTTACTTTGTGGCGGAGCGACAGGGCAGGTTGAGACCACCTGGGAGAGAGGTGGGCCTGGCCCTAGTCGGCGTTCGCGGATACTTAACACGCTTAACGAGATCTTGGTATTTGATCTGAGTCTGACCATTTGGTCTATACGCACTAACCAACTACGTGGGAAAGTTATGGGCACTCGACGTCGCGGTATCAGCCGAAGCCTTCGTGACGTCAGCGACTGAGTGGCGTGTGCCGGATTGGACTAGAATGCCTGCTAGGCTAGGTCTGCTTCCGGCCGCGTTCGCAACATGCAGGTGTGCTAAGGGCGATGGGCCCAGACCCCTGTGCGCTTAGGTTTCGACCGGTGTGCTGACCTCTCTGTTGGCCTAGGTGGGGCTGCGACGTGTTGATCTTCCGCGGCCGGGCATGACCCAGAAAAGTGTGTCCGGCCAAGTGGGATCGAGCGTGTTGGGTTATGTGGTGCACCCCTGCAGGGAAGTTAATCTATTCGAATAGCCGTGATCTTCGGTAACAAGATGACTTGGAGTTGTACCTTGACCTTATGACAACTAGAACCGGATACTTAATAAAACACACCCTTCCAAGTGCCAGATACAACCTGGTGATCGCTCTCTAACAGGGCGACGAGCAAGGGATCGCCGGGTAGGATTATGCTATGCGATGCTACTTGGAGGACTTCAGTCTACTCTCTTCTACATGCTGCAAGACGGAGGCTGCCAGAAGTGTAGTCTTCGATATGATTAGCTACCCCCCTCTTATTCTGGCATTCTGCAGTTCAGTCCACTGATATGTCCCTTTGCATATATACCCATGCAGATGTAGTGTAGCTCCTTGCTTGCGAGTACTTTGGATGAGTACTCACGGTTGCTTTCTTCCCCCCTTTCCGCCTTTCCTTTCATTCTGGTTGTCGCAACCAGATGCTGGAGCCCAGAAGCCAGACGCCACCGTCAACAATGACTCCTACTACACTGGAGGTGCCTACTACTATGTGCAGCCCACTGACGACGACCAGGAGTAGTTATTAGGAGGATCGCAGGCAGGAGGCCTGCGCCTCTTTCGATCTGTATCCTAGTTTGTGCTAGCCTTCTTAAGGCAAACTTGTTTAACTTATGTCTGTACTCAGATATTGGTGCTTCCGCTGACTCATCTATGATCGAGCACTTGTATTCGAGCCCTCGAGGCCCCTGGCTTTTATTATGATGCTTGTATGACTTATTTATGTTTTAGAGTTGTGTTGTGATATCTTCCCGTGAGTCCCTGATCTTGATCGTACACATTTGCGTGCATGATTAGTATACGATTGAATCGGGGGCGTCACAAGAGGTTTGTAGGACAATAGCAAATTTCCCTCAAGTGGATGACCTAAGGTTTATCAATCCATGGGAGGCGTAGGATGAAGATGGTCTCTCTCAAACAACCCTGCAACCAAATAACAAAGAGTCTCTTGTGTCCCCAACACACCCAATACAATGGTAAATTGTATAGGTGCACTAGTTCGGCGAAGAGATGGTGATACAAGTGCAAAATAGATAGTAGATATAGGTTTTTGTAATCTGAAAATATAAAAACAGCAAGGTATAAAGTGGTAAAAGCGAGCGTAAACGGTATTGCAATGCTAGGAAACAAGGCCTAGGGTTCATACTTTCACTAGTGCAAGTTCTCTCAACAATAATAACATAATTGGATCATATAACTATCCCTCAACATGCAACAAAGAGTCACTCCAAAGTCACTAATAGCGGAGAACAAACGAAGAGATTATGGTAGGGTACGAAACCACCTCAAAGTTATTCTTTCCAATCAATCCATTGGGCTATTCCTATAAGTGTCACAAACAGCCCTAGAGTCCGTACTAGAATAAGACCTTAAGATACAAATCAACCAAAACCCTAATGTCACCTCGATACTCCAATGTCACCCCAAGTATCCGTGGGTATATTATACGATGTGCATCACACAATCTCAATTCATCTACTCAATCCAACACAAATAACCTCAAATAGTGCCCCAAAGTTTCTACCGGAGAATCACGACGAAAACGTGTGCCAACCCCTATGCATAGGTTCATCACACAATCTCAATTCATCTACTCAAACCAACACGAATAACCTCAAAGAGTGCCCCAAAGTTTCTACCAGAGAATCACGACGAAAACGTGTGCCAACCCCTATGCATAGGTTCATGGGCGGAACCCGCAAGTTGATCACCAAAACATACATCAAGTGAATCACGTGATATCCCATTGTCACCACAGATACGCACGGCAGGACATACATCAAGTGTTCTCAAATCATTAAAGACTCAATCCATTACAAGAGAGTAGAGGGGGAGTGGAAACATAAGATCCAACTATAATAGCAAAGCTCGCAATACATCAAGATCGTGCCAAATCAAGAACACGAGAGAGAGAGAGAGAGATCAAACACATAGCTACTGGTACATACCCTCAGCCCCGAGGGTGAATGAGGGAGTCCTGGATTAGGGGGTGTTCGTGTAGCCGGACTATACCTTTGCCGGACTCCTGGACTATGAAGATACAAGATTGAAGACTTTGTCCCGTGTCCGGATGGGACTTTCCTTGGCATGGAAGGCAAGCTAGGCGATGCGGATACTCAAGATCTCCTACCATTGTAACCGACTCTGTGTAACCCTAACCCTATCCGGTGTCTATATAAACTGAAGGGTTGTAGTCCGTAGGACAGAACCATCATCATACACAATCATTCCATAGGCTAGCTTCTAGGGTTTAGCCTCCTTGATCTCATGGTAGATATACTCTTGTACTACCCATATCATCAATATTAATCAAGTAGGAGTAGGGTATTACCTCCATCGAGAGGGCCCGAACCTGGGTAAACTTCGTGTCCCTTGTCTCCTGTTACTATCCGGCCTTGACGCACATGTGACGCCCCTGATTCAATCGTACACTAATCATGCACGCAAATGTGTACGATCAAGATCAGGGACTCACGGGAAGATATCACAACACAACTCTACAAATTAAAAAAAAGTCATACAAGCATTATAATACAAGCCAGGGGCCTCGAGGGCTCGAATACAAGTGCTCGATCATAGACGAGTCAGCGGAAGCAACAATATCTGAGTACAGACATAAGTTAAACAAGTTGCCATAAGATGGCTAGCACAAACTGGGATACAGATCGAAAGAGGCGCATGCCTCGTGCCTGGGATCCTCCTAAACTACTCCTGGTCGTCGTCAGCGGGCTGCACGTAGTAGTAGGCACCTCCGGCGTAGTAGGAGTCGTCGTCGACGGTGTCGTCTAGATCCTGGGCTCCATCGTCTGGTTGCAGCAATCGGGTATAGAAAAGGGGAAAAGGGGGAACAAGGCAACCGTGAGTACTCATCCAAAGTACTCGCAAGCAAGGAGCTACACTACATATGCATGGATATATGTGTAAAGGGCCATATCGGTGGACTAAACTGCAGAATGCCAGAATAAGAGGGGGATATCTAATCCTGTCGAAGACTATGCTTCTGGCAGCCTCCGTCTTACAGCATATAGAAGAGAGTAGACTGAAGTCCTCCAAGTAGCATCGTATAGCATAATCCTACCCGGCAATCCCCTCCTCGATGCCCTGTTAGAGAGCGATCACCGGGTTGTATCTGGCACTTGGAAGGGTGTGTTTTATTAATTATCCGGTTCTAGTTGTCATAAGGTCAAGGTACAACTCCAGGTCGTCCTTTTACCGAGGGACACGGCTATTCGAATAGATAAACTTCCCTGCAGGGGTGCACCACATAGCCCAACACGCTTGATCCCATTTGGCCGGACACACTTTCCTGGGTCATGCCCGGCCTCGGAAGATCAACACGTCGCAGCTCCACCTAGGCACAACAGAGCGGTCAGCACGCCGGTCTAAACCTAAGCGCGCAGGGGTCTGGGCCCATCGCCCTGAGCAGACCTGCACGTTGCGAACGCGGCCGGAAGCAGACCTAGCCTAGTGGCGTTCCAGTCCAATCCGGCGCGCGCCACTCAGTCGCTGACGTCACGAAGGCTTCGGCTGATACCACGACACCGGGATACCCATAACTACTCCCGCGTAGATGGTTAGTGCGTATAGACCAAATGGCCAGACTCAGATCAAATACTCAGATCTCGTTAAGCGTGTTAAGTATCCGCGAACGCCGACCAGGGCCAGGCCCACCTCTGTCCTAGGTGGTCTCAAACCTGCCCTGTCGCTCCGCCACAAAGTAACAGTCAGGGGCCGTCGGGAACCCAGGCCCACCACTACCTGGGTGGAACCACCTGCCCCTTCAGCCCCCATCTCCGAACAGTATCAGAGGTAATGTAACAGTGTAAAGTATATAGTATATGCCCGCGATCACTTCCCGAAGTGATCACAGCCCAGTAGTATAGCATGGCAGACGGACAAGAGTGTAGGGCCACTGATGGAACACTAGCATCCTATACTAAGCAAGTAGGATTGCAGGTAAAGGTATCAACAGCAGTATCAAAGACAGGCTATGCATCAGGATAGGAATAACGAAAACAGTAACATGCTACACTATTCTAATGCAAGCAGTATAGAGTAGAATAGGCGATATCTGGTGATCAAGGGGGGGCTTGCCTGGTTGCTCAGACAAGAAGGAGGGGTCGTCAACACCGTAGTCGATCGGGGTACCACCAGCAGCATCAGTCTCAGGGTCTACCGGGGAAGAAGAGGGGGAAGAAACAATAAATACGGAGCAAACAAAGCATCACAAAACATAACGAGGCAATACGCGGTGCTAGGTATGCCCTAACGCGGTAGGAGGTGATACTGATGAAGGGGGAAAACATCCGGGAAAGTATTCCCGGTGTTTCGCGTTTTCGGACAAATGAACCGAAGGGGGAAAGTTGCATTTTTGATATGCTAGATATGTGTGGCGGATGAACGAATTGCGTATCCGGAATCGTCTCGTTGTTGTGAGCAACTTTCATGTACAAAGTTTTTCCATCCGAGCTACGGTTTATTTTATATTAATTTTAAAAGATTTAAATCATTTTCTAATTTCTGGATTTAATTTAATTCGAAATTAAAATAATAAAATGCTACGGGTACCGAGAGTTGTACCCAAGAGAGTGTATGTGTGGCTGGCAGGTGGGGTCAAGGGGGGGTCCAATCAGCATTTGACCAGTCAACTGTTGACTGGTCAACAGGGTCAAACGGGACCCGCATGTCATAGACTGACAACTAATTAACTAGGTTAATTAGTTTAATTACAGATTAATTAGGTTAATTAAACATAATTAATTAAGTTAATTATTATTTTATTTTATTTCCTTTTCTTTTTAATTAAAACGTTCTAGGGTGGGGCCCCTTGTCATAGGCCCCTATGCCTAACGGGTGCATGGGCGCGCGGGCGCCCGATCCGGATGGAGCCCGAGTGGGCGCGGGCGCTGGAAGTGGCCGCCGGCTCGGTAGTGGCCCGTGGGGCTGGAGGCGGGGCAGCACGGCGGAGCGGTGGCGGCGAGGCCGCGCGGGGCAGTGAGCAGGGGCGGGCGAGGCGCTGGGCGCGGCCAGCGCACGGGCTGCACGCGGCCAGGGGCGGGACGGAGCGGGAGCAGATGGGCGAGGCGCACGGTCCAGGCGCGACGCAGGGAAGGAGGCCGGGGGCGCAGCACAGGGAGTCGGGCAGCGCACGGCGGAGGGAGGCCGTGACGGAGCGGGGGTGGCGCGGGGCGGCGCATGAGCGAGCGCGTGCAGGTGGTCGTGGACGCGAGGTGTGGGAGACGGTGGCGCGGTGACCGCGAGGCGACGGGTACGGCCGGACGGCGCCACGCGTGGGCAGGGCGCGGCCCGACCGCGGTGACTGCGCGGCCGGAGTGGAGCAACGGTGGGCGGGCCGGGAGCGCGGCAGGCGATCGCGGTGGCGCGGCGATGGTCGCGGGGCGAGGGAGAGAGGAGGACCGGGGTCCTCACCGTGGTTCGTAGGGACGGGGCAGCGCTGCGTGAGGAGGCGGACGGAGACGGCGCGTCGTCGAGGAGGCAGACCGTCGAGGAGGAGGAGGCAGGCCGGGGAGGTTGCGGTCCGGCGGGGTGGCTTCCGGCAACGATGTTCGGTGGTGGGGGCGCGGCGTCGGGCGCGAGATCGGGCTCCTCCCCGATCCAATCCAGCGAGAGAGAGGGGAGGGAAACGAGAGAGAGTGGGGGTCGTGGGGGGAAGTGGGGAGAGGTGGGCACCGAGCGAGGGGATCGGCTAGGGTTAGAGGGATTGGGTGGGCTCGCCGGTTGGGCCAGTTGGGCCCGGCCTGCTGGGCCGAAGCCCAGTGGGGGGTGACTGCTTTTCCCTCTTTTTTTTTACTGTTTTGTATTTTCTTTTCTTTTATTTATTTTCTATTCTATTTATTTAGTTTAAAGCACTTAGGCACTTTGTAAAATTATGTTTTCTTCACACCGAACATTTTTGTTTAAATGTTTTGAAAACTTTGACTGTTTGCTAAATTTAAATTTGAATTTAGAGTGTTTTGATCCAACGCAAGATTAGCAACAGTAACTGAGTTGACGTGGCATCGTTAACGTGGGATTACTGTAGCCTAATTATCCGGGCGTCACAGCACAGTTCGGGACCCCCTACCCGAGATCCGCCGGTTTTGACACCGACAATGGTGCTTTCATTGAGAGTTCCTCTGTGTCGTCGCCTTTAGGCCCGATGGCTCCTTTGATCATTAACAACGATGAGGTCGAGGGTGAGACTTTTCTCCCCGGACAGATCTTCGTTTTCGGTGGCTTCGCTCTGCGGGCCAATTCGCTTGGTCATCTGGAGTAGATCGAAAGCTATGCCCCTGGCCATCAAGTGAGGTTTGGAAGCTTAAACTACACGGCTGATATCCGCGGAGACTTGATCTTTGATGGGTTCGAGCCACAGCCAAGCGCGCCGCACTATCTCGAGGGGCATGATCTAGCTCTGCCTCCGAACAGTGTCCTGGAGGCCGCATACGCATCGGTTCCGACCCTTAACTCGGAGCCCATTGCGCCAAGCGAGGATGAACGGTTGGATGTCACCTCGGGGGCTGCGATCTCAAAGGCGATCGAGCCGAACGCCAGCCCTGCACTCTGCGTGACCCATGACCCCGAGGGTCCGGACTCCTCCCCGGACTCCAAACCCCCCGAGCCCCTGCCGATCGAATCCGATTGGGCGCCGATAATGGAGTTCACCGCCGCAGACATCTTTCAGCACTCGCCTTTTGGCGACATCCTGAATTCTCTCAAGTCTCTCTCGTTATCAGGAGAGCCCTGGCCGGATTATGGTCAGCGAGGATGGGATACGGACGATGAAGAAATTCAAAGCCCACCCACCACCCACTTGGTAGCCACTGTCGACGATTTAACTGACATGCTTGACTTCGGCTCCGCAGACTTCGATGGTATGGACGACGAGGTAGAAGACGAACAGGAACCAGCACCTGTAGGGCGCTGGACAGCCACCTCATCATATGACATATATATGGTGGATACTCCAAAAGATGGAGATGGCGAGGGAACAGCGGGGGATGACACCTCCAAGAAACAGCCAAAGCTCCGGCGTCAGCGGCGCCGCTCTAAATCCCGCCGAAGTAAAAATGGTGATTCCGGCACCGGAGATAATAGTACCCCGGATAGCACCGAAGAACACCATCCCCAGCAAGATTCGGCGCAGGAAGATGGAGAAGCCAGCCCTCATGAGAGAGCGGCAGACCGAGAGGTTGAGGATGATAACTATATGCCTCCCTCCGAAGACGAGGCCAACCTCGATGACGACGAATTCGTCGTACCATCAGACCCCGCCGAACAAGAGCGTTTCAAACGCAGGCTTTTAGCCACGACGAACATCCTCAAGAAAAAGCAGCAACAGCTTAGAGCTGATCAAGATCTGCTAGCTGATAGATGGACAGAAGTCCTTGCGGCTGAAGAGTATGAACTCGAACGCCCCTCCAAGAGCTACCGAAAGCGCAGGCCGCTACCCCGATCAGAGGAGGAAGCGCCTACATCACCAGCGCATGACATGGCAGACCGGCCACCTCGCGGCCGCGACAGAGAGGCCTCTCGGCCCTCCATACAAGCCATGCCCCGACGCCGCTCAACTAAGGCACGGGAAAACGCGCCAGACCTGCGAGATGTACTGGAGGATAAGGCAAGGCAAACAAGATCGATCTATGGATCACGCAGGCGCCCTACGACACGTGACGATGATCTTCACTCTAGATACAACAAATCCGGCAGGGCCGAACACAACGGACATAGCTCTTCTGAGCTGCGTCGAGATATAGCCCAGTACAGGGGCGCCGCACACCCACTATGCTTCACAGATGAAGTAATCGATCATAAAATCCAGAGAGTTTCAAACCCGTAAACGTCGAATCATACGATGGCACTACAGATCCGGCGGTATGGATCGAGGATTATCTCCTTCACATCCACATGGCACGTGGCGATGATCTACACGCCATCAAATAACTCCCACTAAAACTCAAAGGACCGGCCCGGCATTGGCTTAACAGCCTGCCAGTGGACTCAATCGGTTCTTGGGAGGACCTGGAAGCCACATTCCTCGACAACTTCCAAGGCTCTTACGTGCGACCACCGGACGTACGCCGACGACCTAAGCCACATAATTCAGCAGCCAGAGGAATCGGCCAGGCAATTCTGGACACGGTTCCTAACAGAGAAAAACCAGATAGTCGACTGTCCGGACGCAGAGGCCCTAGCAGCCTTCAAGCATAACATCCGCGACGAGTGGCTTGCCCGGCACCTGGGACAGGAAAAGCCGAAATCTATGGCAGCCCTCACGACACTCATGACCCACTTTTGCGCGGGCGAAGATAGCTGGCTAGCTCGCAGCAACAACTTATCAAAGAACCCTGGTAATTCGGATACCAAGGACAAAAGTGGCAGGACACGTCGAAATAAGCAAAAGCGCCACGTTAGCAGCGACAGCAATGAAGATACGGCAGTCAACGCCGGATTCAGAGGCTATAAATCTGGTCAGCGGAAAAAGCCATTTAAAAAGAATACTCCGGGCCCGTCCAGTTTGGACCAAATACTCGACCACTTGAGCCAGATCCATGGCACCCCCGAAAGGCCAGCCAATCATACCAACAGGTATTGTTGGGTGTTCAAGAAGGCAGGCAAGTTAAGAGTCGAAAACAAAGACAAGGGGCTGCATAGCGACGACGAGGAGGAGCCCAGGCCGCCGAACAACAATGGACAGAAGGGGTTTCCCCCACAAGTGCGGACGGTGAACATGATATACGCAACCCACATTCCCAAGAGGGAACGGAAGCGTGCGCTACGGGACGTAAGCTTTGCCGCATTGGTTCTCGACCCAATCATCGACGGCTTTCACCTCACAAGAGTCCTCATGGACGGCAGCAGTAGCCTGAACCTGCTTTACCAGGATACAGTGCGGAAAATGGGCATAGATCCCTCAAGGATTAAGCCCACAAAAACGACCTTTAAAGGCGTTATACCAGGTGTAGAAGCCAACTGTACAGGCTCTGTAACACTTGATGTGGTCTTCGGATCTCCGGATAACTTCTGAAGCGAAGAGTTAATCTTCGACATAGTCCCGTTTCGCAGTGGCTATCACGCCCTGCTCGGACGAACCGCATTCTCAAAGTTCAATGCGGTGCCGCACTACGCATATCTCAAGCTCAAGATGCCAGGCCCCCGAGGAGTAATCATGGTCAACGGAAACACCGAACGCTCCCTCCGTACGGAGGAGCACACGGCGGCTCTCGCAGCGGAAGTACAAAGCAGCCTTTTTAGGCAACTCTCTAGTCCGGCCGTTAAAAAGCCAGACACTGCCAAGCGCACCCGGAGTAACCTACAACAAGACCGCCTGGCACATTCTGAACAGGCATAGCAATGCGGCCCCAACCCCAGCCATCGCGACATAGCGAAGCTAGTACCTCGCGTACATAATTACGCCCTTGAAATACCATGGGCACAGGGGAAGGGGCACAGTAACGGCATGCCAGACATACGGCTTAAAACATACTAGGGGCTGCCGGATTCCTTTTTTTTACTTTCAGGACTCCACACTTTGGACGACCTGTTCGGCAATTCGACTGCCGCACAAACGATGCAAGATCCAGGGAAGCAGACAAAGCTACGCCGCATTATGGAACTCTCAGGTGGTCTCTATTACGAGCGGTATATCTGTTTCGAATACAATCCTGCGGCCTGCCCCTGGTCAGGACATGTTAAACAGTCTAATATCTTTTTGCTTATCGCACTACTTGTATCATTCGGCTTTGATAAATAGCCTCTTTATAAACAATGCATAGCTTTTTGTCTATTTTTTGCATTATCCTCTTTTAATATATGTTTATTAAATAACATGATCGCACCCGTACACCATGGTACGGCAAACACGCCAGGGGCTTCAGTACCCTTCGATCTGGTGTGAGAAGTCCGTACACTTTCACAAGTGCGGCACCCCGAACTTATAGCACTATATGCATCGGCTCCGAATCATGATTTGGGTCAATAGTTGGGTTTGCCCGGCTCCTATATTTTGGTGCCTTACGTTCCGCTATATCGGCTAAGGTAGCACTAGGAGAACCACTGTGATTGTGCCCCGGTTCAGCTGGGTTAAGCACCTCAGTGGAGAAAGCTAAAACTGACTGTCATGATAAGGCAAGAGACCGGTCGCTGTTCGAGAGGTTTTTCGAGTCCCTAAAGACTTATGCCGCTTCGAGCGAGGAGCTGGCTTTGTCCGACCAAAGGCGTGGATAGCGCCCCGAATTCGGTCTTCCGAACTAGGGGCTACGCCGAAATTTAAAATTATAAAGTTCTATGGCTAAGTGAGAGTGTTCAAGAATTATAGTCCGATTGCCCTGGTTCGTTGTGCTGAGCGCCTCCCTCGAAGGACCCAACCATGGGTAAAAGAGCGCTCGGGTTTATCCCGAACACCCCAGCACTAGCGGCACGGAGGCAGAAGCCGACGACTGGCCATCTCTCAATTTTTGATAAACGGCCGCACAAAAAATAATATTTTAAATTAAATAAGCATTGCTTAGCGCATATGAACAAGTTTTCAGCGCACAGGATAAACACGAGTGAGTTCATTCAAATATTACATCTTTGGTACATTCATCCGCAATAACGCGGGCACCTGCAAGAACATCCTTGTAGTAGTACTTGGGGCTTGCGATGCTCCTTCCCCTGCGGTGGCCCGTCCTTCACCAGCTTCTCACCGTCAAGCTTACCCCAGTGCACCTTTGCAGGAGCAAGGGCCCTCCGGGCACCTTCGATGAAGACGGAACGCTTGATGACCTCAAGCCTTTGACAGGCCTCCACCAGCCGCCGCACTAGCCCGAAGTAGCTCCCAGGCAGGGCCTCTCCGGGCCACAGCCGAACTATGAAGCCCTTCATGGCTTGTTCGGCCGCCTTGTGGAGCTCGACCAGCTGTTTCAGCTGGTTGCTCAAGGGCACAGGGTGTCCGGCCTCAGAATACTGAGACCGGAACACACTCTCCGTTGAGCTGCCCTCTTCAGCTCGGTAGAATGCGGCGGCGTCGGATACGTTGCGGGGAAGATCTGCGAACACCCCTGGAGAACTCCGGATTCGGGTAAGTGACAAGTAGTTTACTTTTATATTTCTACTTTGCATTGAGAATGCCTTACCCGCTGCTATCTTTTTCATCTCCTCCAACTCCTGGAGGGCCTTTTTGGCATCGGCCTTGGCACCCTTGGCGGTCTCAAGGGCCGACGCGAGCTCGGATGCTTGCGCCTTTGACTCAAGTTCCAGGCTCTCATGTTTTTTCATGAGAGCCTGCAGCTCTTGTTGCACCTCGCCAACCTAAGCCCCAATTCTTTCTCGCTCGGTGCGCTCCTCGGCCGTTTTCTTTTCGGCCTCAGATAGCGCCCGCTTGAGGGTCGCCACCTTAGTTGTGGCCCCTACAATAAGCAGTACGATCCTGTTATTCTTTGCAATCACGCCTCTCTATAGGCACCTTTTTCTGTAGGGTATTTCTCACCTTCTTTTTCCTCAAGCTGCCGTTTGGCAAGGCCGAGCTCTTGCTCGGTCCGCCCGAGGTCCTTTTTTAGGACATCCACCTGTGCAGTCAGTGCGGCGGTGGATAGCAGCGAAGCCTGCATACGCATATTGACTCTTTATTCGGCTTTTCTTTCCGAACGCCAAACAGAGCATCAGGGGCTACTGTCTATGTGGTAATATTTTGACATATTTTTACTTACCTCGAAGCCTGTCAGAAGGCTAGCGCAAGCTTCAGTCAGTCCGCTCTTGGCAGACCGAACCTTTTGGATCACCGTACTCATAATAGTACGGTGCCCCTTGTCGATGGAGGCGCCGTCAAGCACCTCCAGCAGATGGTCCAGCGACTCCGGTTGGACGGAGGTCGTTCGCTTAGAAGGCTTGATCCTTTTGGAAGGAGTTCACCTACCGCGGCTCGGAACTGTTGAAGATTCCGGCGCGGTGTCCGGCATAAAGCCGGACTTGGAGCCCTGGGGGGTCTTGTCCCCTTCACTCCTGGAGTCCGGGAGGTTGCCTTGCGGCTCCTCCGGGACCACCTCTTCCTGCCCCGGGGCTTGTTGCGACGCCACTTCGGCGTCATCCGTGGTGCGGGGGGAGACAGCGGGCGGAACGGAGTTCATGTCCGATGAGTCCAGGGAGCCGCCCGACGATTCGTCGTATTCGTCCTGGGGCGGGCTGCATGTTCACATTCGACATTAAGGAAAACTGCGCAACAAAGGAACATCATGAGTTACTCTGATATCCGAACTTACGATTTCGCCGGACACTTGGCCCTCTTCGGCCACTCCTCTTCGCTCTCTTCGGCGTCATAGGAGGCGTCCGGCGGAGGGGTCTTCCTTTTCCTAGACCCCTCGGCCTCCCCTGATGGGGCGGCCTTCTTCTTCTCTTCTCCCTCTGCTGGGGGGGAGAGCTTTCTTCTTCTTCCTCCTCGTTTTCAAGAGAGGAGGGCGTCTCGGACTCGTCAGATGACGAGTCCGATACCACCAAATTACGGGCACTCTTTCGAGTCCCGGTGGTCTTCTTCTTCTTGACCTTCCTCTCCGGCACCACATAAGGTGCCGGAGTCAGCAGCTTCACTAGGAGAGCTGGGGCTGGGTCTTCGGGCAGGGGAGCCAGATAGTTAATTGGTCCGGATATCGCCTGCCAAGCCTGTCAAAGGTAAGGGAGCTTAGATCCCGCATAGAGTTAATCTATGAAAAAGAGCTTAAAAATCCTGTCAAAGGCATAGATAGCTTACCTCGCTAGCGTGACGCTGCGTGCTGTATCCGCGGTCCTCGGAAGCGGATGTGGGGGCCTCGGCGCCTTTGATTAGCACCTTCCAGACGTCCTCATACGACGTGTCGAAGAGCCTGTTGAGGGTTCGGTGCTGCGCCGGGTCGAACTCCCACAAATTGAAGTCCCGTTGTTGGCACGGGAGGATCAGGCGAACGAGCATGACCTGGACTATATTGACAAGCCGGATTGGCTTGTTTATCAGGGACTGGATGCAGGTCTTCAGTCCGGTCACCTCTTCCTCGTTGCCCCACGACAGGCCCGTCTCTTTCCAGGACATGAGCCGCGTGGGGGGTCCGGATCTGAACTCGAGGGCTGCGACCAATTCCGGATCACGTGGCTCGGTGATGTAAATCCACCGGCTTGCCACCCCTTTAGGTTCTCCACAAAGGAGCCCTCGAACCAGAGGACATTGGCTATCTTGCCAGCCATAGCGCCTCTGCACTCCGCTTGGCTGCCGCGCACCACCTTGGGCTTGACGTTGAAGGTCTTGAGCCAAAGGCCGAAATGGGGGCGGACGCGGAGAAAGGCCTCACACACGACGATAAACACCGAGATGTTGAGGATGAAGTTCGGGGCCAGATCGTGGAAATCTAGGCCGTAGTAGAACATGAGTCCCCGGACGAATGGGTGAAGTGGAAAACCCAGTCCGCGGAGGAAGTGGGGAAGGAAAACTATCCTCTCATGGGGCCTTGGGGTGGGGAGAAGCTTCCCCTTCTCGGGAAGCCGGTGCGGGATGTCCTTGGACAGGTATCCGACCTTCCTTAGCTTTTTTACTTGAACCTCCGTGACGGAGGAGACCATCCACTTGCCTCCCGCTCCGGACATTGCTGGAGAAGGTTGAGGTGGGAAGAGCGGGCTTGGGCGCTGGAGCTTGAGTGCGCGAGAGATGGATTGGCAGAGGAGGAAGAAGGCGTAGGTAAAAAAGGTGGATCCTTATCCCCTTATATGGGCCGATGCGGTTATGCGTCCCCACCTACCTAATAAAACTCTCTTGCCTCCCAAGCGCCGTGGTAAATGGTGCGGTTGGGTTACCCACGTCCGTATTGATGAGAATCCCGTAAAAGGGGCACACGATCTCTGGTTTGACAAGACGTGCCAAGGAAACCGCCTCGCTAAACGTGCTGAGGTGGAAAAGTGAAAACAGTTTGTATAAAGAGCTTGGTCGTGGTGTGATGACACACTGCGGAATACGTCAGCAGATTTGATTTGTGTTAATATTATTCTCTCTATGGCAATATGTGGAAACTTATTTTGCAGAGCCGGACACTATTTTTGGTATTTACAATCTTCTATGAAGGACTTGGAGGAGGAACCCGCCTTGCAATGCCGAAGACAATCAGCGCGCCAGACTCGTCGTCATTGAAGCCTGGTTCAGGGGCTACTTAGGGAGTCCTGGATTAGGGGTGTTCGGGTAGCCGGACTATACCTTCGCCGGACTCCTGGACTATGAAGATACAAGATTGAAGACTTCGTCCCGTGTCCGGATGGGACTTTCCTTGGCGTGGAAGGCAAGCTAGGCGATTCGGATACTCAAGATCTCCTACCATTGTAACCGACTCTGTGTAACCCTAACCCTATACGGTGTCTATATAAACCGAAGGGTTGTAGTCCGTAGGACAGAACCATCATCATACACAATCATACCATAGGCTAGCTTCCGGGGTTTAGCCTCCTTGATCTCGTGGTAGATCTACTCTTGTACTACCCATATCATCAATATTAATCAAGCAGGAGTAGGGTATTACCTCCATCGAGAGGGCCCGAACCTGGGTAAACTTCGTGTCCCTTGTCTCCTGTTACCATCCGGCCTTGACGCACAGTTCGGGACCCCCTACCCGAGATCCGCCGGTTTTGACACCGACAGTGAACTACTCCCTCCTCGCCATGGCGAGCGCCGGGATGATGAAGATGGCCACCGGTGAGGGTTCCCCCCTCCTGCAGGGTGCCGGAACAGGGTCCCGAGAGGTTTTTGGTGGCTACAGAGGCTTGCGGCGGCGGAACTCCCGATCTATTCTCTTTTTTGGAAGTTTTAGGGTACGTAGGTATATATGGGTGAAAGGAGTACGTCGGTGGAGCTTCAGGGGCCTCACGAGGTAGGGGGTGCGCCCTAGGGGGGTGGGCATGCCCCCCACCCTCGTGAGCACCTCCCTTATCTCCTGACATGGGGTCCAAGTCCATCTGGTAGCTTTCCTTCCAAAAATAACTTCTCTAGTTGATTTCGTTCCGTTTCGACTCCGTTTGATATTCCTTTTCTTCGAAACACTAAAATAGGCAAAAAAACAGCAATTCTGGGCTGGGCCTCCGGTTAATAGGTTAGTCCCAAAAATAATATAAAAGTGGATAATAAAGCCCAATATTGTTTAAAACAGTAGATAATATAGCATGGAGCAATCAAAAATTATTGATACGTTGGAGACGTATGAAGCATCCCCAAGCTTAATTCCTGCTCGTCCTCGAGTAGGTAAATGATAAAAAAGATAATTTTTGATGTGGAATGCTAGTTGGCATAATTTAATTGTAATTCTTCTTAATTGTGATATGAATATTCAGATCCGAAAGATTCAGGACAAGAGTTCATATTGACATAAAAATAATATTACTTCAAGCATACTAACTAAGCAATTATGTCTTCTCAAAATAACATGGCCAAAGAAAGGTCATTCCTACAAAATCATATAGTTTAGTCATGCTCCATTTTCGTCACACAAGAATGCTCTCATCATGCACAACCCCGATGACAAGCCAAGCAATTGTTTCATACTTTAGTAATCTCAAACTTTATAAACCTTCACACAATACATGAGCGTGAGCCATGGATATAAGACTATGGGTGGAATAGAATATGATGATGGGGGTTATGTGAAGAAGACAAAAAAGGAGAAAGTCTCACATCAACGAGGCTAATCAATGAGCTATGGAGATGCCCATCAATTGATGTTAATGGGAGGAGTAGGGATTGCCGTGCAACGGATGCACTAGAGCTATGGATGTATGAAAGCTCAACAAAAGAAACTAAGTGGGTGTGCATCCAACTTGCTTGCTCACGAAGACCTAGGGCATTTGATGAAGCCCATCGTTGGAATATACAAGCCAAGTTCTATAACAAAAAATTCCCACTAGTATATGAAAGTGACAAAACAAGAGGCTCTCCATCATGAAGATTATGGTGCTACTTTGAAGCACAAGCGTGGAAAAAAAGGATAGTAGCATTGCCCCTTTTTATTTTATTTTTATTTTTTTTCTTTTTTTGGGCCTTTTTTTGGCCTTTCCTTTTTTTGGGCCAATGCTCTATTGAATTATGATCATCAAACTTCTATTTATTTACAACTCAATGATTACAACTCGATACTAGAACAAAGTATGAATCTATATGAATGCCTCCGGCGGTGTACCGGGATATGCTATGAATCAAGAGTGACATGTATGAAAGAATTATGAATGGTGGCTTTGCCAAGAATACTATGTTAACTACATGATCATGCTAGCAATATGACAATGATGAGTATGTCATGATAAATGGTATGGTGGAAAGTTGCATGGCAATATCTATCGGAATGGCTAATGCCATAATAGGTAGGTATGGTGGCTGTTTTGAGGAAGATATAAGGAGGTTTATGTGTGAAAGAGCGTATCATATCACGGGGTTTGGATGCACCGGCGAAGTTTGCACCAACTCTCAATGCGAGAAAGGGCAATGCACGGTACCGAAGAGGCTAGCAATGATGGAAGGGTGAGAGTGCGTATAATCCATGGACTCAACATTAGTCATAAAGAACTCATATACTTATTGCAAAAATCTACAAGCCATCAAAAACCAAAGTACTACGCGCATGCTCCTAGGGGGATAGATTGGTAGGAAAAGACCATCGCTCGTCCCCGACCGCCACTCATAAGGAGGACAATCAAAGAACACCACATGTTTCAAATTTGTTACATAACGTTTACCATGCGTGCATGCTACGGGACTTGCAATCTTCAACACAAGCATTTGTAAAATTCACAACTACTCAACTAGCACAACTTTGATATTATCACCTCCATATCTCAAAACAATCATCAAGCATCAAACTTCTCCTAGTATTCAACACACTCATAAGAAAGTTTTTACTATTCTTGAATACGTAGCATATTAGGATTATTTAAGCAAATTACCATGCTATTTAAGACTCTCAAAATAATCGAAGTGAAGCATGAGAGTTCATATATTTCTTCAAAATAAAACCACCACCGTGCTCTAAAAGATATAAGTGAAGCACGAGAGCAACAACAAACTACTCCAAAAGATAGGAGTGAAGATCAATGAGTAGTCAGATAATTATTCAACTATGTGAAGATTCTCCCATTTTAAGAATTTCAGATCTTCGTACTTTATTCAAACAGCAAGCAAAGCTAAAGAAAATAAAACGACGCTTCAAGCAAAACACATATCATGTGGTGAATAAAAATATAGCTCCAAGTAAAGTTACCGATGAACGAAGACAAAAGAGGGGATGCCATCCGGGGCATCCCCAAGCTTAGACGCTTGGTTATCCTTGAATATTACCTTGGGGTGCCTTGGGCATCCCCAATCTTAGGCTCTTGCCACTCCTTATTCCGTAGTCCATCGAATCTTTACCCAAAACTTGAAAACTTCACAACACAAAACTCAACAGAAAACTCTTAAGCTCTGTTAGCGAAAGAAAACAAAACACCACTTCATGGTACTGTAATGAACTCATTGTCGGGTGGTTGGTGCGACATATGCCAACGGGTGGCTTATCATTTTGGGAGCCAATAAAATGTCACCGGTGCCTAGAAACGGGATAAGGCGAAGACATGCACGCCGGTGGATCTTACCCAGCTTTGGGGCTCTCCGTGGAGATAACACCCCTACTGCTGCTCTGCGGGGTCTCCGCATGGTCACTAGATCAACAAGTAGCTACAAGAGGCTCCTTGAGCTGTTCGGGGGGAGGAAGAAGAAGGGCAAGTCTAGGTTTCTTCCTCCCTCGCTGCATTGTCTAAAACTCCTCAAGAAAAAGATCTCCCTTGCATGGGCTCCCTGGGGGTTTATATAGGCCTACCCCCTAGGGGTACAATGGTAACTCAGCTGAGCATGGGCCCTAGCTGTTTGTGTCTATGCTTGCCGGCTTCTCCGCCGGCCGTTGGGGCCCGCTGACAGGTGGGCCCGCCCACTGCCGGCCTTCTGGTCGACAGGCCGGCCCCACCGCTCGGGGGTCTTGTTAGGGGCTGGTTACTGTTGCCTTACCTTTGGTGACGCGGGCTCCGTCGTGGTAAGCATGGCCTCAGCGCCGCCGCTGGGCTGCACATCACTGTAGTCTTACTCCGTCTTGTCTTCTTAATGAGGCGCGTACCTCGAGGGAAGGGGCTAGCCGGCTACTGGGAGTCGGATACACTCCAGGCCGACTATGGGAGGCCTGGACGCCTTCGGGTGTCTTCTTGTCGGTTGGGGCCCACCGCCCTCGGGTCGTACTGACAGCTCGCCGTGGGTGACGTCATGGTCAACATGGCAACAGTGCTGCACCGGATGGGTGATGGCCGCCCCGTACGGCACACTGTGGCCATGCGTGTCCCGGGATTCGGGGGTGGCAGGCTTCACTGTAGCCACGCCCCGTCTTATCGTCGTTATGTGGGTGCAGATTTTGATGGCACAATCTTGGCCGCCTGTTGGGGGCCGGCTTCTTGGGAGTCGGCCCTCTCGTGTCCAGCTTCTTGGAGCCGGCCCTCTCGTGGTTTCCTTTGAGATATTTTGGGGCCGGGCCGCCTTCGTCCAGCTGGCCTGAGAGGTAGCCGACTGGAGGAAGGTGGACCCACGCCTTGGCTCTTGAAGGCTGAAATGGTTTGTAATTTTTCTGAAGTGCCAGGGGGAGCCGGCTGGGCTACCCGTGGTCATTTACTCCGACAGTAGTCCTCGAAGCTGGTTGGGCTCCGAGGCTGATAAAAGACGAGAAGCTCAATCAACTTCCTATCATGAGGAGCCGGCAGCTGGGAGCCGGCTTTAATTTGGTGCGCCGTCTTCCGGTTGTTTCGAAGTTGGAAGGTGGGAACCAAGCATTTGTGCGGGCTAGGTTGCGAGCTGACCGCTCGCCGACTACGCGACACGTGGCATCTTCTGGCTGGAAAGGCCTGCCAGCCCACGCGCGCGACGGGACGTCGCCGCAGTCCGGGGCCCGCCACCACCGGGCCTCGGCCCATGCGCGGATCCTCTGTGGCTCGGACGGACCGCACGCCTTCGAGCGGCGGTTACCGCACGCCGTTAAGGCGCAATAATCGCGGGACGTGGGGGAGTGGGCGCAGTTAATCCCACGTTCCCCCACGCCTCGCCTCCTCGGCTTCGCCGTACGAGGCTATAAGTAGGGGGGAGGAGGTGGAGCGGCAGACGCTCGCACGCTCGCCCTCGCTCTGCCCCTTGCTTCTTCTTCTTCTTCTTCTTCTTCTTCTTCTTCTTCTTCTTCTTCTTCTTCTTCTTCTTCATCACCGCAGCCTCCTGCCGCCGCCCGGCTCTTCTGTAAGTCTTCTTGGCTCGCCGTTGTTCCGTCGTAGCAAGGCTATGCACCTCTTTGCCGCCGCACCTTGCTCACTGCCGCGCCGTCCCCATGGCGTTGTCGAGTTCTTGGGACGGCTCCAACGTCCATGATGACCATGTCGACTTCCTCCGCCGGACGCGGCAGCTGCCGGGCGCAAGCTACGTGCGGGTCCATCTTGCGCCGGCGAGGGAGATCTCGCCGGCACCGGAGGAGGACGAGCGGGTAATCTTCCTCTCAAACTGCTTGCGTGGCTTCGGCCTGCCGACGAGCGGGTTCTTCCAGTCCTTCCTCGAATTTTACCGCCTCCAGCTGCATCACCTCACTCCAAACGCGTTGATGCTGCTGTCGGCCTTCGTCACCCTGTGCGAGGGCTTTCTGGGCGTTCTCCCCACTCTCGAGCTCTGGGGAGAATTCTTCCCGTGCAAGCTGGGCACTGTTGTTGCGGGCGTGCCCGCCTCATGCCTAGCCTTCATTGCCATGAGGCGGACGAGCGAGAACAATATGTTCCCGTCCATCCTGCTAATCCAGTCGGTGAAGCTCTAGCAAAAGTCTTACTTCTACGTGAAGAATGTCGCCCCGCAAGGCGACTTCGTCAACTTGTCGGCTTACGTAGCCGGCCCACCGGCAGGGAGATATCCCTCATGGGGCTACCAGGCCAGGTTGCTGTCTCAGGCCGGGGCCGCCGCCGTTGCCCGGCTCCGGGTGATGATCCAGTCGGAGAGCCTAACCGGGGCCGACTTGGTGGCCGCCTTCGTGGAGCGCCGAGTGCTCCCGCTCCAGGGCTGGCCTCACATGATTTGTCAGATGAGCGGCCTCTTCGACCCATGCCGACTAACACCAGGGAGATGCCGCATGTCGAGGTGTCCTATATGGTGAACTACATTTCCAACTGCAAGCTTGCCGAGGAGTGGCGGTACGACAAGGAGCCGTATTCTCGCGCCAACCCTCCGCCAGTGGTACGTTTCTCTTCTTTTTCTTTTTTTCGCTGCCGGGTTCATGATGGCCGACTCCTGATTAGTCGGCTTGTTTTTAGCAGAACCCCCTTCTTTCGCCGGCAATCGGTGCTGAGGGGGTGGAGCGCTAGCTCCTTCCCGACCGCACGGTGGACGACGTTGACGACCCGGATCTGGGGGCGACCGCCATGGAAGACGCCATCGTAGGGGAAGGCGGCGAGGCAGGCGGCGCGGGGCTTGGGACCGCCCTCGAGGGCTGGGCGGACGATGACGAGGTCAAAGCCGCCAGCCGGTGCTCGGTCATCAAGGCGCGGGCCCATCTGCCACGCCGGCTGCCCGTGGTGGCGCACAGAAACACCGGGCCGTGTCAGCCCACTTCGGCAGTCGGCCGAAGAAACCCAAGGGCACCGCGGCGGCGACCAAGCGGGATGAAGCGGCCGCGAAGGCGGCTCACTTCTGCAAGGTGGTGAAGCAGCCACAGGCGGTTTCGGCGTAAGTGTTGTTTCTCTTACGCCTCTCTTTTTCCTCTTTGTTGAAATTCTTCTAAGCCCTCCTCTTAACTTATCGAACAGGGCCCCGCTTTCTCTGGAGCGGGCCTCTGCCGCCCCCATAATTGGAACCGCGGGAGGGTCTTCGAGCTCCCGCCGTGTGGATCCCCGCGCCGACCTCTTAAAGGCGACGGAGCGGAACTTGCGGGAGGCGCGGGAGGAGCGGGAGGCGGAGGAGCAGAGGGCGGTTCGGGAGGTGAGGGAGAAGTCGGTGGAGGCGCGGGCCGACGCGGCCGCCAAGGCCCAAGCGGAGGCCATGGCCGAGGAGACAAAGGAAGAGGCCCTGCAGAACCAGCCTCCGCAGCTCATCATCCCCCTTCGCACCACGGCCCCCGACATCCCCGTGCCTCCGTCGGAGGAGGCCGACCGTGGCCAGCCGGTGATGGAGAGCGAGGCGGTGCCATCGCCATCGACCGGAACGGCTCAAGGGAGCCGGCCTGAGGCGCCGCCTGTGCAGCCGGCTGGGGGCGAGCCGACCGTGGGGGCAGATCTTATGGTTTCGTCGCCGTCTCATCGGCGCGCGGAGAGGTCGACTTCAACGCCGGGGCCGCAAAAGACAGCGGGCGTCGGTACGTCGGCCCAAGACCCGGAGGCGGCCAACGATAGCTCGTCTGGGTGGACGCCAGGCGGTGGAACGACCGTGCTGAACATGGTGGCGCAGGACATCTAGAACCGGCTTCAGGCCTAGGCCGCCGCGCTGAAGCTGTATACCCAAGAGTTCCTTGCGACGCGAACGGCTATTCGGGTGAGTCCTCCTGCGCGTTGTTGATTGCTTCTGATTTCTTCCATGGGGGCGCGTCAGCGCACCCACTGGGTGTAGTCCCCGAGTTCTGAGTCGGCTGCTGAGCAGGCGGCTTGGAACTTCTTGGTAGAATTCGATTGCCGTCTTGTTCTTACTTGCATCTCATGTCTTATCTGCATGAGTATCACAACTCCCGCGCGACTGCTTTCAACTCCCAGGCCCAGGAGTTGAGTCAGAAGGCCGCTGATCTGACTGAGAGCCGGAGTAAGTGCTTCATCTTCTATTCTCAAGTGGGGGCGTGTCAGCGCACCCACTGGGTGTAGTCCCCGAGATTCGGGCGGACTGCTGAGCAGTCGGGCCGGATCTTTTCCTGACGGCTTCTTTCTCATTGCTTTTTCCTTCTTCTTCGTATCTGCAGGGGACAATGCCGACTTTAGGTAGCAGCTAGGTGGGGCCTAGTCCGCCCTTCGTGCCAAGGAAAATGAGTGCAACACCTTGACTTAGGAGCGTGATCGCCTGGCCAAGAAGCTGGCCGACCAGGAGGAGAGCCACAAGGCGGCCCTGAAGTCGGTGCAGGATGGCGAGGCTGCCCTTAAAGCCGAGTATGAGGCCTAGGCGGCGAGCTGGACCGAGGAGAGGCAGGCGCTGAATCAAGGCTACAGCCGGTTGAAGATTTGGTTGATGGTAGGCCGCCTTCTTCTTTGTTTCTTTGCCTGCCTCCTGCCATCCGGTTTATCTTTTGATTTTGAGCTATTGCTCTCTTCTTCGCGCAGATTACTTTCCTGGTTACTCCCTCGCCGCTACCCAAGCAATTGAGGCCTACCGCAACGCGCGACGGCAGGAGGGGGTTGAGATCGCGCCGGATGCGGGCCGATCTCTTGAGGAGCAGCTCTTGGCGATTCAAGCCCGCCTGCAGCCGGCTCACCGCATGCTCCGCCATCTTCAACGCGCCGGGGCGCAAGTGCTGGCCGCCCTCTGGCACGGCGAGGCAGTTCCCTGCACCCAAGTCGGACTGCCGACTGGCTGGAGGTTGCCGTTGGCCGCTTCGAGGCTTGGAAGGCATCGGCGGCCCGACTCGGCGCTGGGCGGGCGCTGGAGTTCGTCTGAGCTTGGTATCCTATGCTGAACTTGGATCAGCTACGCACCTGACGGCTGGAGGCCGACGAGGAGCTGGAGGCGGTGCGGCCGGCTATCGCCCAGCGCGCCTCGACGATCGCCGAGTGCACGGACACCAGTGCCTTTACCCCTGAGGTGAACGCTGATGGCGTTGCTCAACCGGAGGAGTGGTTCGGGCTGAATCCGGCAGAGGGTGTGGACTCGGCGAAGGAGATTGCTTCCAGCGATGAGGGCGAAGAGGAAGAGGGAGAAGGCGATGAAGACATCGTGCCAAACAGCGAAGCGACCAGCCAGCCTCAGCTTGATCGTGCCTCCAGCAACGAGGCGCGTGCAAGCGCGCCGTCTGCGGGAGGTGGTGATCATGTCGAGATTCACCAGCCGGCCACTCCTCCAGCCAGCACTGTCGTCTCCACTGACCGGCCCGACTCGCCTGTCACTCCCTTGGCCTGATCCGCTGTCCTTGCTTTTCCTGCTCGTTACTCTTTGAACAAATTTTATTAAATTTGTGCAGTTCCACCCACTGGGGGTGTATTCAAACTAGTTGAATGCTGGCCTTTCGAAGGTCTTTTGTGTAAATATAATCATGCATGTGTTTGTGTCGGATTTCGGGTTCCGGCAGACCCTTGAGGTTCGAACTCTGGGGTGCGCGCGGAGATTACGCCTTCTTCCTACCTGCGCCCCTTCGCCTCGCAAAGGTCTAAGCTACGGGAAAGAACAACATAAGAGACACAGGGTTTATACTGGTTCGGGCCACCGATGTGGTGTAATACCCTACTCCAGTGTGGTGGTGTGGTGGATTGCCTCTTGGGCTGATGATGATGAAAAATACAAGGAAGAACAGCCTCACGAGGGTCTGTTCTTGGCCGGGGCGATGAACTACTTAGGAGGAGTTCAGTCGCCCTTCTCTCTCTCTCTCTCTCTCTCTGGTCTGATTGCCGATCGATCTCCCTTCTACCCTGGGGGTGGCTAGTCCTATTTATAGGCAAAGGCCCTGGGCCTCTTCCCAAATATTGAGCGGGAAGGGCGCCAACAATTGGCCATTTTGAAGGGGAACATTTGGTACACTTATCCTGACTAAAGTTGGTCCTCGCCTGCCAAAGGCTCTGGTGGTGACGCTGGCTTGGGCTCCACCATGACTTCCTTCCTTCCGTTGGACTGGTCTTGGTCTCATTGCACCGAAATGGGTGCCTTTGCTTGATGCTCTCGCCTGCGCTTGCCCCCTTTGCACCAAAGAGGAAAGGAGGACACTGCACGGGCTGGCGCCCGCCTGGCGCCCTTGGTCGTCATGGCTTGCGTCATGGGCACCTCGTGAGGTACCCCGCCTTGATCTCTCCGCCTCCTCGCGAGCTGCCTGATGAGACCGCGCCTGAGGAAGCTCCGTGTCGTCCGCCCTGCGAGGCTTGGCCCATCGCGAGGGTCCTGGGTCTGTGTTGAAGAAGATGGGCCGTGCTGGGCCCCCTTTGAGCCACGCTGCAGGCCGCAGGCAGGCAAGTCTGGGGACCCCCGTTCTCAGAATGCCGACAGTAGCCCCCGGGCCCAGGGCGCGTCCGGACTTTGCCGTGTAGGGAGGCGAAAGGGCAACGGCGAAGCGCCGCGGGCCCTAACAGCCTGCGGCCTTGGGCGCCGCGTGGCGGTTGATTGGACGTGGGCGTCTCCGCTTCCCCACGACGCCTCGGCATCTGCACGGATTGGACAAGTCCCTGCATGCAAAACGGGTCATGATTACCTGAGATCGTGGAGGCCGACGGTTGGCCTTCGCCGGCTATAAGTACGGAACGGCACGCGCCCTTCCAGTCCATCCCCCTTGCTTCTCCTTCTTCTTCATGGCTCCCTCGAGGAGGTTCTCGGCCGCAGAGAAAGGGAAGGCTCGCCAGGTTGAGCCTGCCTCTCCCCCGCCCAAGCGCGGCTGAGGGCGCTCTCGCAAACATCCTGTGGCCACTAGGACAGCCCTCCGCGGCCGTGGAGGTGATTTCCAGCACGGTGACGGGCGGACAGCGGCGACCGGGGGGCGCGCCTCGGTCGCGCTCCCCCTAGGCCGCGTTCTCGCGCGGCAGAGGTGCTGCCGGAGTTTGTTGTGTGGTCGGCGGAGGTGACTAGCACCCGGCTTCATCTTCCTCACTTCCTCCTCGGCGAGCTCCCGGCCGGCGCCCCGGGCGGCCTCTGGCTTCAAGCAGATGGCTGCTGCAGCCGGGCCTCATGGGCTTCACTGGAGGTCTCCGCAGCTGGGAGCCTGGCCTTGGCCCGCGGTTGGCAGACGTTTGCCCGCGCGCGGGGCCTGAGCCGTCGGTGCACCCTGCACTTAAAGTTTGACGGCGATGCCACCCTCTTCGTGAGGCTGTTCGGGGAAGATGGCCGCCGTGCAGGGTGCTGCCCTGAGGACGACGACCGCGGCCGGGGACCCAGCCCCGACGATGATGGAGAGGACATCGCTCGCGTGATTTGCGGTGCTCATGGTTCCCCAAGCTTCACTGGTTCTTCCTCAGGCGGCGACTCTTCTAGCGGTGGCCGCAGCCAGCCTCCACGCGGTCGTACCTGCTTGGGAGGTGGTAGCGCGTCTGCCCGCCGTCGCGCTTCGATGAAGCACGAGAGGGAGTCTGCCTGAGTCCCGGAGGCGGCTCGAGTTTTCCCTGTAGGCCGGTGTGAGGCGAGATGCGCCCAATTTGCTCTTTCTTTTCCTTTGTCCTGCGTAAAAAGACAGTAGCGTGGAGCCCCGCGGGGGCGTGTTTGGGTTATTGCTGTTAATCATCGCTTTGCTTTCGCTATCATGCCTTTCGGCTACGTGCCCATGTGTAGATAGTTTTCGACCCCAGTCGTGGGGGGGGGGCGACCGACCCAGGCCCTGTGTTGGTGTCGCGGTGCCCGTGGGGCACGGACTGGAGGGGTGCTCCTGTAATGGACCCAGGCCGTGAAACCTTTGAATGGCTAGGATAGAAACACTCACGAGGGCGCTCGGCTGCCCCCTCCCCTCGCGAGGCCTTGCATAAGAGAAATCGAGGCAGGAGAGTGAAAAGTCGAAGAACCATAAGTCAAAGGCGGCAATAGCTTCAATAAAACTTCGAATGAGAATGAACAAGCCAACTGCGGAAAGCAAATGAAAAAGCCGCGTCCGGCACCTAATCTAGTCTTCGACGTCTTCTCACCAGCGCGGAGCTAAGTGCTGCCACTGGGCGTGGGAGGGAGCCCCAGGGCCTGAGGCCGGCGCTCCTGAGACTCCGGGGCGTGTACAACCCCAACTCATTATTACATGAGAGTGTCACGGGCGGCGAGGTTCACATGCGTTGGCCTTCTTCACAGGCTCCGGGCCTTTCTTAGGGGGAACGAGCTTCACGGGCATTTGCCCTCTTCACATGCTCTGGGCCTTTTCCAAAACGCGACAGCTTCACAGGCATTCGCCTTCTTCACAGGCTCCGGGCCTTTTCCAAAAAGGATGGTCTTCACAGGCGTTCGCCTTCTTCACAGGCTCTGGGCCTTTTCCAAAAAGTATAATCTTCACAAGCGTTCGCCTTTTTAGGGGTAGAACCTCCAGAGGTGCTGGATGTTCCACGCGTTCTGGACCGGCACCCCCTCCTGAGTCTCCAAGCACGCGGAGCCAGGCCTGGAAACATGAACAACCTTGCACGGGCCCTCCCACATGGGAGAGAGCTTGTGCAGTCCCTCCCTGGAGAGGACCCGCCGGAGCACGAGGTCTCCTACCTCGAGAGTTCTGGGGCGGATGTTGCAGCAATGATATCGTCGCAGTGCTTGTTGGTACCTCGCCGCCTGCAGCGCGGCTTCTCGGCGGCGTTCCTCCCCAGCACGAGGTCCATCCCCCGCATGGCGTCCTGCCGCGCCTCATCGAACGCCAGGACCCAAGCGGAGCGACGTCTGACCTCGTGAGGGAGGACCGCTTTGGCTCCGTAGACCAGGAAGAACGGGGTCTCTCCCGTCGGCTTGGTCGCGGTTGTGCGGATGGACCACAACACGGACAGAAGCTTGTCATACCAACCTCTGCCGCAGGCCTCCAGCTTCTTGAACGTCCTGGTCTTGAGGCCCCTCAGGACCTCTACGTTGGCTCGCTCCGCCTGGCTGTTGCTTCGGGGGTGTGCCACCGAAGCGTAGCATATCTGCGTCCCAAGGTTAGCACAGTATGTTTTGAAGAGGTTACTGGTGAACTGCAAACCGTTGTCTGTGATGATGCGGTTCGTCACCCCGAACCGGCTCATGATGCCCCTGATGAACTTGACCGCGGAACCCGCGGGGATGGTGCGGACGGCCTCTACTTCAGCCCACTTGGTGAACTTGTCCACGGCGACGTAGAGGTAGCGGTAGCCCCCTGGCGCCCGAGGAAACGGGCCCAGGATGTTCAGCCCCCAGACTACGAATGGCCACGAAAGGGGTATAGTCTGCAGGCCTCCCGCCGGCTGATGGATCTGCTTGGCGTGGAACTGGCAGGCCTCACAAGCCTTCACCAGTTCGACGACGTCATTGAGTGCAGTGGGCCAATAAAACCCACTGCGGAACGCCTTGCCGACGAGGGTCCGTGATGATGAATGATGTCCATAGTCTCCGCCATGTATGTCTTCCAGCATTTCCTTTCCTTGCTCCCTGGAGATGCAGCGCAGGGATACATCGTTTGGTCGCTTCCGGTAGAGCTCTCCATCCTTGATGCAGTATGCCGTGGCCTGCCATGCCACACGCTCTGCTTCCTCCTCCTTCTCCGGTAGGATCCCTTGTGTTAAGTAACTCCGGAGCTCCGTGATCCAGCACCCCTCCTGAGGTTCCATTGTCAGGAGCAGGCGCGCTCCTGAGGCCGGGCCGCAGACCGGGGCTCCTGAGGCAGGTGGCTGGGGGAGCTCTTCCCGAGGCTGAGCCGTGTTTGACAATGACGGCGGGGCTGAGGGCTTGAAGAGGCGCTCCTCGAAGACGCCAGGCTCCTGAGGTAACCGCCTGGACGCCCGTCTCGCGATGTTGTCGGCCTCCTGATTGGTGCTACGGGGCACATGCTGCAACTCCAGCCCCCAGAACTGCTTCTCCATCTTGCGGACCTCTGCAAGGTAGGCCTCCATGTGCTCATCTTTCGGCTCGTACACCTTATTGGAGAAATTGACAAGGAGCTGCGAATCGCCCTTGATGGTGAGGCGTTTCACCCCCAGGGCAACTGCGGCCTTCAAGCCCGCTATTAGACCTTCATACTCCGCTATGTTGTTGGAGACCTTTTCGCCTTGCTGGAAACAGAGTTGTACTGCGTAGTAGAGCTTGTCTTGAGTGGGCGATATAAGCACCACCCCAGCCCCAGCACCATGCCTGGAGAACGCCCCATCGAAGTACATGACCCAACCTTCCGGCGCCTTGCTCCCCGGGGAGAGGGACCGATCCTCGTTGGCCTTGAGGCCTGGTGCCTCCGTCCATTCTGCCACAAAATCCGCTAATGCTGCTCCCTTGATGATTCTGGTCGTGCTGAATTCGAGCTGGAACGCTTGCAGTTCTATGTTCCACTCGGCGACCCTTCCGGCCGAGTTAGGGCTCCTGAGCACTCTCTCCAAGGGGTATGACGAGACGACCTTGATGGGGTGACCCTGAAAATAGTGTCGCAGCTTGCGCGAGGCCACCAGTAGTGCGAGGAGGATCTTCTGAGGCATGGGGTATCGTGCCCTCGCATCTCGCAACACCGTGCTGACGAAGTACACTGGGTGCTCAACGAGGTTGGGTGCGTCAATGCTTGTGGCGCCCTCCGGAGATAATGGCGCCTCCTGAGGCGACGAGGCCTCCGGAGGCTGACCATCTGGGTGAGGGGCTCCTTCCGCCTCCGGTGCGCTCCTCTATGGCGGCTGATTCTCCTCAACCGCCGTGGCGGTTTCTGTGGTTCTTCCTTGTTCCTGTTTTGCCTTGTCCCGGGCTGGAGCTGTGGTTTTGATTCGACGCTCCTTCCTAACCGCCACCAGGGCTGCGCTGGCGGAGTAGGGAGTGGTGGCGAGGTAGAGCACCAGGGGCTCCTGAGGGCGCAGAGCCACCATGACCGGAGGGCTGGTCAGGTATCTCTTGAGATCTTGGAACGCCTTGTTGGCCTCTTCAGTCCATTCAAAGGGCCCCTTTCTCTTCATTAGCTGGAAGAAAGGCAGCGCTCGCTCCCCCAACTTGGAGATGAAGCACCCTAGCGCGTTCACGCGCCGAGTGAGCTTCTGCATTTCTCTGAGGGTCTTTGGCGGGCTCATGTCCTCGACCGCCTTGACCTTCTCCGGGTTAGCCTCGATGCCTCGGTGGGACACGAGGAAACCCAAGAGCTTGCCTGAGGTGACTCCGAACACACACTTCTCTGGGTTGAGCCACAGGTTCACTGCGTCGAGGCTCACGAAGGTTTCCTCCAGGTCTTGTATCAGGGTCCTGGCCTCCCGAGACTTCACCACAATGTCATCAACGTAAGCCTCGACATTCTTCCTGAGCTGCGGGCCCAAGGTGATGTGCATCAGCGCTGAAAGGTCGCCCCCGCATTACGCAGCCCAAATGGCATGCATGTGTAGCAGTACAGCCCACACGGGGTGAGGAAGGCTGTCTTTTCGACGTCCTCTACTGCCATCTTGATCTGGTGATACCCAGAGAAGGCGTCCAAGAAGCATAGCAGGTCGCACTCTGCGGTGGAATCGACGATCTGGTCGATGCGGGGGAGGGGGAATGGATCTTGTGGGCATGCTTTGTTGAGGTTGGTGAAGTCGACACACATGCGCTCCTTCCCTCCCTTCTTTGGCACCACGACGGGGTTGGCCAACCAATCCGGGTATCGGACCTCGCGAATGACCCCAGCGGCCTCTAGTTTCCGTGTCTCTTGGACGATGAAGGCCTGCTTCTCTGTGGACTGCCGCCTTGCCTTCTGCTTCGTGGGGCGCACGTTGGGGCACACGTTGAGGTGATGCTCGATTACACTCCTAGGGATCCCCGCCAACTGGTCAGGCTCCCAAGCGAATACCTTCTTGTTCGCGCGCAAGAACTTGACCCGGGCCTCCTCCTGTTCGGGCTCGAGGTTGGCGCCTATGGTGAAAGTGGCGTCGGTGGACCCGTCTTCATCGACGGGTATCTGCTTGGTTTCTGCCTTGTCTTGGGTGAACAACTGTTTCTTCTTGGCGGGTGCAGCCCCCTTGGGCTCTGGGGTCTCCGAGTCGGCGGGCTGTGCCAACGCCGCCGTCTTGAAGGTGAGCTTGAGCACTCGCAGCGCGTCTCCGGTGTCCCCGTGCACGGTGAGGACACCGCTGCTCCGGGGCATCTTCATGAGGTTGTACGCCGGGTGTGTCGTGGCCATGAATTGGGCCAGCGCTGGATAGCCGAGGATGGCGTTGTAGGGGAGGCCGATGGGGGCGATGTCGAAGTTGACCAGCTCTGTGCGGAAGTTGTCGTAGGTGCTGAAGGTTACTGGGAGCCGGATCTGTCCCAAGGAGCTGGATGACCCGCCCCCAATGCCTGAGAAGGGCCGGCTGGGTTGCAGCCGTTCCAGGGGTATGCAGAGGAGGTTGAAGGCCTCAACCGAGAGCACGCTGAGGCCCGCGCCGCTGTCGACGAGAGTCCTAGTGACGGCCACCTGGCAGATGGTGGGGGTGCACAGCATGGGGAGCGCGCCCGAGCCGGCCGAGTTGGCGGGGTGGTCCTCCGAGCCGAAGGTCAGGCCGGCCTTTGGCGCCGACCGGTCCAGGAGAGCCCCCTGCCGCGTGGCAGCGGCGCTGACCCGGCGAATGAACGACTTGACGTGGTGACTTGTAGATGGCGCCTGCGAGCCGCCCAGGAGGGCCGCGACGACCGGGGGTGTTGGCGTAGCGTGTTGGGCGAGGAAGAGGCTGCGAAGTTCTTCCCAAGAGGCCACGGAGGCTGCCGGCAGGTGGAGCAGCCATGCCCGCGGAGGGCCAGTGAGGGCCATGGGAAGCCAGTTGGACATGACCCGATCATCACCTCCGGCTTCGAGGATGGCTTCCTCGTACGCCAACAAGAAGGCCAGCGGATCAGTCACGACGCTCTAGCGCGGCAGCGTCGTTGGCTTGAACTTGTCGGGCCACCGTACCCGTTGCAGGGCCGGGGCCAGGGCTCGGAGCCCCCTGGCCCCCATGCTGGCGCCGGCGGCCGGAGCGGGCAACGCGCTACTCATCGCGAGGCAGGTCGTGGCGGTGGCAGAAGGGAAAACTCCGGTGCACCCCTACCCGGCGCGCCAAATGTCGGATTTCGGGTTCCGGCAGACCCTTGAGGTTCGAACTCTGGGGTGCGCGCGGAGATTACGCCTTCTTCCTACCTGCGCCCCTCCGCCTCGCAAAGATCTAAGCTACAGGAAAGAACAACACAAGAGACACAGGGTTTATACTGGTTCGGGCCACCGATGTGGTGTAATACCCTACTCCGGTGTGGTGGTGTGGTGGATTGCCTCTTGGGCTGATGATGATGAACAATACAAGGAAGAACAGCCTCGCGAGGGTCTGTTCTTGGCCGGGGCGATGAACTACTTAGGAGGAGTTCAGTCGCCCTTCTCTCTCTCTCTCTCTCTCTGGTCTGATTGCCGATCGATCTCCCTTCTACCCTGGGGGTGGCTAGTCCTATTTATAGGCAAAGGCCCTGGGCCTCTTCCCAAATATTGAGCGGGAAGGGCACCAACAATTGGCCATTTTGAAGGGGAACATCTGGTAGACTTATCATGACTAAAGTTGGTCCTCGCCTGCCAAAGGCTCTGGTGGTGATGCTGGCTTGGGCTCCACCATGACTTCCTTCCTTCCGTTGGACTGGTCTTGGTCTCATTGCACCGAAACGGGTGCCTTTGCTTGATGCTCTCGCCTGCGCTTGCCCCCTTTGCACCAAAGAGGAAAGGAGGACACTGCGCGGGCTGGCGCCCGCCTGGCGCCCTTGGTCATCATGGCTTGGGTCATGGGCACCTCGTGTGGTACCCCGCCTTGATCTCTTCGCCTCCTCGCGAGCCGGCCTGATGAGGCCGCGCCTGAGGAAGCTCCGTGTCGTCCGCTCCGCGAGGCTTGGCCTCTCGCGAGGGTCTTGGGTCTGTGTTGAAGAAGATGGGTTGTGCTGGGCCCCCTTTGAGCCACGTCGCAGGCCGCAGGCAGGCAATTCTAGGGACCCCCGTTCCCAGAACACCGACTGTTTGGCTTTCGTTCATGTTTGCTTTTCATCTTTTGGGCTTTTTCCTTTGCCGCCTTCCCGTGGTCTCCGCCTTCCCAGCCGGACTGCTGCTCTGCAGTCTGTGGCTGGAGAAGGACTTGACCGTTTTTCTTTTGGAAAGGCAAGTACTGGAGCTTTCTTAGATTGTAGCAAGGTGAACGGGAAGCCGGCCAGCCGGCTTCTCTGGTAGCCGGCTGGCGGGACGGGAGGCCGGCTTGTGTTATATAAGTTCGTTGGTCCTTAGCCGTTTTTCATGTGGGCGCCCTTTCCTGCCTTTGGCTCTTGCCAGTCGGACAGTCAATTCTTCGAGCTGCAACTTTTGGCAAGAGGGGGCTTGGGTGCCGGCACACTACTTGTCTGACTGCAGGTGGAACTTAAATATAACTTAAGGCGGCGAGTCCCCAGGCCGACTGGTCGAACCCGGTGCCGGACGAAAAGACAAATGTAGTAGCATAATTATAGTCATGATATTCATCTTTTAAAGGAGGGTAGTCCCCGAGTGCTCCTCGGGGGCCCTTTGTCTCGTACTTAGTACAAAAGGTAGCGTGGTACATACTGCTTTTTTACTGTAAAATCTTCGGAGGAGATTGGCGTTCCATGGTCGTTCTGACTCCTTCCGTGAATCATCTCTCTTTCGTGCCTTTGGCTTCTGCGTGTCGATTAGGTAGTAGGAGTCGTTGCCCAAAGCTCTTCTGATGACGAAGGGGCCCTCCCAAGGGGCCGAGAGCTTGTGCTGGCCGGCTGTTCACTGGATCAGCCGGAGCACAAGATCGCCCTCTTGGAAAGATCTTGGCTTGACCTTCCGGTTGTGGTAGCGGCGAAGATCCTGCTGGTAGATGGCTGACCGGCTGAGGGCTAACAGGTGGCCTTCTTCCAGCAGGTCGACACCGTCTTCTCGCGCTTCCTTGGCCTCCGCCTCCGTGTACATGGTAACCCGAGGTGAGTCGAACTCGCTGTCAGTTGGGATGACAGCCTCGGCACCGTATACAAGGAAGAAGGGGATAATGCCGGTTGACTTGTTCGGGGTAGTGCGCAAACTCCAGAGGACGACCGGCAGCTCGTCGATCCAACAATCGATCAAACGCTCCAGTGGCACGACCAGTCGGGGCTTGATGCCGGAGAGGATGAGACCGGTTGCTCGCTCGACCTGACCGTTTGACTGCGGGTGGGCAACGGACGCTAGGTCCAGCCGGATGCCTTGTGTTGCGCAGAAACGTGCTAATGCTCCCTTGGCAAAATTTGTGCCATTGTCGATGATGATGCTTTGTGGTATGCCGTACCGGGTCGTAATATCTGCGATGAACGTCACGGCAGTCGGCCCATTCAGCTTCTTGATCGGCTTTGCTTCAATCCATTTGGTTAATTTGTCCACAGCGATGAGCAGATGTGTCATGTCGCTACGTGATGTTTTGAATGGGCCCACCATGTCTAGCCCCCAGACGGCGAAAGGCCAGGTGAGGGGGATGGTCTTGAGTGCAGAAGCTGGCAGGTGTTGCTTGGAACTGAAAACTTGGCACCCTTTGCAGTGTTTGACTAGCTCTTTGGCGTCGTCTAAAGTAGTCGGCCAGAAGATTCCGTGGCGGAAAGCTTTGGCGACGAGTGATCTTGAGGCCGCGTGGTGGCCGCATTCACCTTGGTGGATATCCTTGAGGATTGCTATGCACTTCTCTGGCTCGACGCAGCGCTGGAAGACTCCAGTGACACTGCGCCTAACGAGCTCTTGGTTTACTATTGTGTATGCTCCGGCTCGGCGTTGAACTTGCCTTGCCGAGATCTCGTCAGTTGGCAACTCTCTGTTTACCAAGAAATTGAGGATGGGCTGGGCCCATGATGGAGCTGTGACTTCTTCTATTGTCAGAACTGCTGCTGTGACCAGGGTGGGTGGGCTGGGTGGTGAAGAGTTGGAGTCGGCCACCGCCTGGTGTGTCGATGTAGTCCCCGGGCCGACTGCAGAAGTCCCCGGGCCGAGTTCTGAAGTTCCCAGGCCGGGTTCAACTATGGCAGTCCCCGGGCCGCCTATCGAAGTCCCCGAGCCGCCTTCCTGGTTCCCCAAGTTGGATCCGACTACGTCGGGGTCAGGCCGCACGAAGATGGAGTCAGATTCTGGAGATGGCTTAATGGATGGCTTGAGGAGGCGACGAATGGAGACGCCGGCTGTTATAGCTTGCTGGGTAGAGCCTATCTGTGCCAGGGCATCTGCTTGCTCGTTGTCGGCCCGCGGCACGTGGAGGAACTCACATCCTTCGAAATATCCACTAATTTGCTGAACGAGGAAGCGGTAGCTCACCATGTTCACGTCCTTGGCGTCCCAGCCGCCAGATGACTATTGGACCACCAATTCCGAGTCGCCATAGCACAGGATCCGGCAGATGCCGAGCTCTTTGGCTAGCTGGAGCCCATGTATGAGCGCCTCGTACTCGGCCACATTGTTGGAGGCGGAAAAATGAATTTGCAATGTGTACTTGAGCCTGTCGCCCTTGGGAGAGGTGAGGATGGTGCCAGCTCCCAAGCCGGTGTGCATCTTGGACCCATCAAAGTGCATCCGCCAATGAGTGGAGTCGGGGGCTGGTGGCAGGTACTGGGTTTCGGCCCAGTAGACGAGGAGGTCGGCCAATGCTTGAGACTTGATGGCGGTGCGAGGCTGGTAGAAGATCGTGTAGGGAGCCAGCTCAATGGCCCATTTTGCCACCCAACCGGATGCATCCCGACTGCCTATGATCTCGGCGAGCGGGGCAGTACATACGACCGTGATGGGATGCTCTTGAAAGTAGGGCTTGAGCTTCTTGGCGGCGAAGTACACACCCTAGCATATCTTCTAGTAGTGTGGGTAGTTCTGTTTTGAGGCGGACAACACTTTGCTTAAATAGTATACCGGCCTCTGGACTGGCTGAGCTCGGCCTTCTTCTGGGCGCTGGACCACGATAACTGTGCTGACCACCCGGCTAGTGGAAGCAATGTAAAGGAGCATGGGCTCTTTCTCAGTTGGTGCCGCCAAGACATGCGGCGTGGTCTCTTCTTTAGCTCGTGGAAAGCTTGGTCTGCTTGGTCGTTCCACTTGAAGTGAGTGGACTTCTTCTTGAGTCGGTAGAGGGGGAGAGCCTTTTCTTCAAGCCGGCTGATGAAGCGGTTCAGGGAAGCCAGGCACCCGGTGAACTTCTGGACGTCTCGTAACTTGCTGGGAATCTCCATTCTCTCTATGGCCTTGATTTTCACTGGGTTGCACTCGATGCCACGTTCGGAGACCAGGAAGCCTAGAAGCTGGCCGGCTGGTACACCGAACACACATTTCTCGGGGTTGAGCTTGATCTGAAACCGGCGCAAGTTTTCAAATGTCTCTCTCAGGTCTGCCAGCAAAGTGCCGCGCTTCTCCGTCTTCACCACAATATCGTCTACATAGACATGGGCATTTCTACCGAGCTGCTTGAGGAGGCATTTCTGCATGCAACGCTGAAAAGTGGCACCGGCATTTCTCAAGCCGAATGTCATAGTCAGGTAGCAGAAAGCTCCGAATGGTGTGATGAAGGCGGTCTTCAGGCGGTCGGCTGGATCCAACTTTATCTGGTGGTAACCCGAGTAATCATCCAAGATGCTCAACAGCTCGCATCCGACTGTGGAGTCTATCACTTGGTCAATCCTCGGCAGGGCGAAGGGATCTTTGGGGCAGGCCTTATTGAGGCTTGTGTATTCTATACACATGCGCCAATTGTTATTCTTCTTCACTACGAGGACTAGGTTGGCAAGGCATTCTGGGAAGAAAACCTCCATGATGAAGCTGGCTGCCAGGAGCCGGGCTATCTCTTCCCCTACAATCCTTCTCTTCTCTTCCGACAGTCGGCGGAGAGGCTGTTTGACTGGTTTTGCACCTTCTCGGACGTGTAGCTTGTGCTCAGCGAATTCCTTCGGAATACCCGGCATGTCCTTGGGGGACCATGCAAAGATGTCCCGATTCTCATGGAGGAAATCGACAAGCTCGCCTTCCTATTTGCTGTCCAGGTTTGCCCCAATGGTGGAAAACCTCTCTGGGTGCTCTGGGTCGAGGGGTATCTTCTCGGTTTCTTTGGCCGGCTCGAAAGAACCTTGAGCTTCGCACTCCTTGGGATCGGGGGACAGGGCCAGCTGCTTGCCAGCCATGGCCACGACTCGATCCAACATCTTCTTTTCTTCGGCAATAACGAGGGACTCGGCCAGCCGGCTGCTAGCTGTTGCACACTCGGCGGATTTCTTGTAATCCCCGGTTATGGTGATGATGCCCTTGGAACTTGGTATCTTCATCTTGAGGTAGGCATAGTGAGGCACAACAATGAACTTGGCCAGGGCAGGTCGGCCAAGCAATGCGTGGTAAGGGCTCTCCAGATCCACTACTTCAAACCACTACTTCAATCTTGCCGATTGGGGAACAGGACAGGCCGGGCACAATGCCATGGAACACGGTCTGACTGGGCATGATCTGCTTCGTCTTGATGCTTAGCTTCTCCATGGTGTCGCGGTACAGTATGTTGATGCTACTTCCGCCATCTATGAGCACGCGGGAGAACCGGGCAGCTCGCCTTTCTGTTGCGAGGGTGGCGTCTAAGACCAATGCATAAGAGCCGGGGGACGGCATCAGCTCTGGGTGATCGGCCCGGCTCCAGCTGATCGGCCTTTCTGACCAGTGCATGAACTCGGGATTGCTGGAGGCGACTGCATTGACCTCTTGATGTTGTCGGCGCCGGCTACGCCGATCTTCTGGTTGGCTTGTAAAGATGACGTAGGCGGCATGTTCGTCGGGAAACTCGTCTTGAATGGCTCCGACTGTTGGTCGAGCGGCCGACTGCTGAGGAGCCGGGGGCGGCTGACCAGCAGGCGGAGGCGGCACTATCCCCTCGCCCTTGGAGATTCGCTTGAGCCAGTGACACTTCCGGGTCGTGTGGTTGGAGGGCTTTGCGCTGCTGTGGAACTTGCAGGGGGCATCAAGTGCTTGCTCGTAGGAGAAAGCCGGCTGCCAAGCCGGCCTGCCGCCCTTCTGCTTCTTGGGCACGGGCCGCCCTTCGGGTGGTTCGTCTTGGACTGTAGCCACCTGCCGACTGGTGGAAGGCGGCGCGGGAGCCTTGAGCTTGTGTTCGTTATGGTACGGGCGTCGGCCGGAGTCTCCAGCCGGCGTCTTGGGACCCGGGGCGAGCACCTTCCCGGAGTCATCTACCCGGAGTTCGGTCTTCATTGAGGAATCGACCGTGGCGTATTTATCTGCTATGACCAGCAACTCGTCGAGGGTAGTCGGCTCGTCGCAGAGGAGTTGGTGCTTGAGGAGGGTGCCTTCTCGGCACCCGACAGTGAAGTACTCTATAGCTTGAACCTCATGCACCCCCTCGAAGGAATTGCGGAGCTCGGCCCAACGCGTGAGGTAATCGTGAGTCGACTCATTGGGCCCTTGGACGCACAAGGAGAGCTGTCGGGGCTTGGGAGCCCGCTCGTAGGTGCTGGTGAAGTTGCGGACGAAGGCTTCTGTGAAGTCTAACCAGCTGTTGACGCTGTAAGGCTTGAGGCTATTGAGCCAGGTGCGCGCCGTGCCTTGGAGCATGAGGGGGACATACTTCACGGCAACACGCCTATTGCCGTTTGCTATGCGAACCGCAGTGGAGTAGTCGATCAACCAAGCTTCTGGCTTCACGGAGCCGTTATACTTGGGCGTGTCTCTTGGGAGCGAGAACCCTTTGGGGAAGGGCTCGTCGCGGATGCGGGGGCCGAAGCAAGGCGGGCCGACATCATCTTCTTCTTCCAGGGCCAGGGATCGCGCTAGGCGGTCGATCCGGTGGCGGGCGTCATTCTCACCAACTCCTTCGCGGCGGCCCAGTCGGGCGCTGAGAGTCGGATGCGTGACAGGCGGTGGGGTGGGATATCTCTCCCCACGAATCAGAGGAGGAGGCGGGTTGCCTCGCCGCTCCATAGCCCGAGGACGGCCTTCTGCATCACGCTCGATGGAGATTCGAGTCCGGCTGCGACTGGCAGCCGGCTCTTTTGCTTTTCTTGCATGGGTGTTGCCTGCAGTCGGTGTTCGAGATGTCGCACCGTGCTCTCGGCGCGGGGGAGTTCTTTCAGCGCGGACGCCGTCTTCATGCCGCTCTGCGGCCGCGTCGATAAGCTGCTGGATGCGTCTGGTCATGTAGGGGAGCTCGTCAGGCCCCAGTCTATCCAGCTCATCTACGGCAGCCTGGGCGGCGCGTAGGTTCTCAAGGGGCGTCGCATAGACCGAGCGGTTCGCTCCCAGCATGTTGGCGATAGCTGCGCCGCATTTCTTGATGACGCCGACACGGCTAGGCCCGTCGGGAGGCGGCGTGCCGAAGGCGGCGCGGTCAACTTTGCACTGGTGAGCCTTGGTGAGGCATCTCATGGAAGCCAGCCTCTGGCCCTCCGCAATGAGGGCGAGGCGGCGTGCCTCCAATGTTTCGGCGTCGGCGTCGGCCGGGATGGGAGCGGACAAGTCGCGCAGTGCCGTCTGCAGGGCATCGTGGGCGTTTTCGCCAGAGGCGGCGCCATGGCTAATGATCAGTACCTCGGTGATGGCGTTGCCGCTGCTGTCGGCTTGAGGAAGAGGGTCGTTGTTGATGACTACATTGGTGGGGAAGGCGTCAAGTGATGCTGTGTCAGAGTCGACAAGCATCGGGTCGGTGGAGCCAACCGACTCCAAGTCCGCAGCAAGCTCGTTGGAGACGTGGAGTTGGTCGAGCAGGCTGACGAGGAGGCTCTCGGGGCAGCCTGTGCCCGCGTCGGATGCAGGCTCATCGGAGATGCGAGCTTCGCCGAGAAGATCGACGAGGCAGTTCAGCGCGCAGGTATCTGCGACGCCTTGCAGCGTGTTGGGGCAAGCGCCATCGGGCGAGCCGGGCTGGCTGCGCTTGCTGGGAAGGAAGAGGGTTCCTGTCCAGAGCAGGTCTCCGGACGACGGTGCACTTGGCCCCATGGTGGGCGCCAAATGCTGGGTGGTTGGTGCAACATATGCCAACGGGTGGCTTATCATTGTGGGAGCCAATAAAATGTCGCCGGTGCCTGGAAACGGGATAAGGCGAAGACATGCACGCCGGCAGATCTTACCCAGCTTCGGGGCTCTCCGTGGAGATAACACCCCTACTGCTGCTCTGCGGGGTCTCCGCGTGGTCACTAGATCAACAAGTAGCTACAAGAGGCTCCTTGAGCTGTTCGGGGGGAGGAAGAAGAAGGGCAAGGCTAGGTTTCTTCCTCCCTCGCTGCGTAGTCTAAAACTCCTCAAGAAAAAGATCTCCCTTGCATGGGCGCCCTGGGGGGTTTATATAGGCCTACCCCTAGGGGTACAATGGTAACTCAGCTAGGCATGGGCCCTAGCTGTCTGTGTCTATGCTTGCCGGCTTCTACGCCGACCGTTGGGGCTCGCCGACTGCCAGCCTTTTGGTCGACAGGCCGGCCCCACCGCTCGGGGGTCTTGTCGGGGGCTGGTTACTGTTGCCTTACCTCTGGTGACGTGGGCTCCATCGTGGTAAGCATGGCCTCAGCGCCGCCGCTGGGCGGCACATCTCTGTAGTCTTACCCGGTCTTGTCTTCTTAATGAGGCAAGTACCTCGAGGGAAAGAGCCAGCCGGCTACTGGGAGTCGGATACACTCCAAGCTGACTGTGGGAGGCCTGGACGCCTTCGGGTGTCTTCTTGTCAGTTGGGGCCTGCCGCCCTTGGGTCGTACTGACAGCTCGCCGTGGGTGACGTCATGGTCAACATGGCAACAGTGCTGCGCCGGATGGGTGATGGCCGCCCCGTACGGCGCACTGTGGCCATGCGTGTCCCGGGATTCGGGGGTGGCAGGCTTCACAGTAGCCACGCCCCGTCTTATCGCCGTTATGTGGGTGAAGATTTTGAGGGCACAATCTTGGCCGCCTGTTGGGGGCTGGCTTCTTGGGAGTCGACCCTCTCATGTCCGTCTTCTTGGAGTCGGTCCTCTCGTGGTTTACTTTGAGAGATTTTGGGGCCATGCCGCCTTCGTCCATCCGGCCTGAGAGGTAGCCGGCTGGAGGAAGGCGGCCCCATGCCTTGGGTCTTGAAGGCTGAAATGGCTTGTAATTTTTCTGAAGTGCTAGGGGGAGCCGGCTGGGCTACCCGTGGTCATTTACTCCGACACTCATTCTTTATTTATATTGGTGTTAAACCTACTGTATTCTAACTTCTCTATGGTTTATAAACTATTTTACTAGCCATAGATTCATCAAAATAAGCAAGCAACACAATTAAAACAGAATCTGTCAAAAACAGAATAGTCTGTAGTAATCTATATCAAACGTAAACTTCTGGAACTCCAAAAATTCTAAACTAAATTGTTGGACCTGAGGAATTTGTCTAGTAATCATCTGCAAAAAGAATCAACTAAATAGAACTCTCCAGTAAAACGTTGAAGCTAATCTCGTGAGCGCTAAAGTTTCTATTTTTTACAGCATGATCATAAAGACTTCACCCAAGTCTTCCCAAAGGTTCTACTTGGCACAAACACTAAATAAAACACAAAATCACATCTAAACAGAAGCTGGATGGATTATTTATTCCTAAACAGAACCAAAAAGCAAGAACCTAAAATAAGATTGGGTTGCCTCCCAACAAGCGCTATCGTTTAACGCCCCTAGGTAGGCATGATGATTTCAATGATGCTCACATAGAAGATAAGAATTGAAACATAAAGAGAGCATCATGAAGAATATGACTAGCACATTTAAGTCTAACCCACTTCCTATGCATAGGGATTTTGTGAGCAAACAACTTATGGGAACAAGAATCAACTTGCATAGGAAGGTAAAACAAGCATAACTTCAAGATTTTAAGCACATAGAGAGGAAACTTGATATTATTGCAATTCCTACAAGCATATGTTCCTCCATCATAATAATTTTCAGTAGCATCATGAATGAATTCAACAATATAACCAGCACCTAAAGCATTCTTTTCATGATCTACAAGCATAGAAAATTTATTACTCTCCACATAGGCAAATTTGTTCTCATGAATAGTAGTGGGAGCAAACTCAACAAAATAACTATCATGTGATTGAAAACTAAGATCAAGATGACAAGTTTCATGGTTATCATTATTCTTTATAGCATAGGTTTCATCACAATAATCATCATAGATCGGAGGCATGCTTTCATCATAGTAAATTTGCTCATCAAAGCTTGGGGGACAAAAAATATCATCTTCATCAAACATAGCTTCCCCAAGCTTGTGGCTTTGCATATCATTAGCATCATGGATATTCAAGGAATTCATACTAAAAACATTGCAATCATGCTCATCACACAAAGATTTAGTTCCAAACATTTTAATGCATTCTTCTTCTAACACTTTGGCACAATTTTCCTTTCCATCATACTCACGAAAGATATTAAAAATATGAAGCGTATGAGGCAAACTCAATTCCACTTTTTGGTAGTTTTCTTTTATAAACTAAACTAGTGCTAAAACAAGAAACAAAAAGATTCGATCACAAGATCTAAAGATATACCTTCAAGCACTCACCTCCCCGGCAACGGCGCCAGAAAAGAGCTTGATGTCTACTACACAACCTTCTTCTTGTAGACGTTGTTGGGCCTCCAAGTGCAGAGGTTTGTAGGACAATAGCAAATTTCCCTCAAGTGGATGACCTAAAGTTTATCAATCCGTGGGAGGTGTAGGATGAAGATGGTCTCTCTCAAACAACCCTGCAACCAAATAACTAAGAGTCTCTTGTGTCCCCAACACACCCAATACAATGATAAATTGTATAGGTGCACTAGTTCGGCGAAGAGATGGTGATACAAGTGCAAAATATATAGTAGATATAGGTTTTTGTAATCTGAAAATGTAAAAACAGCAAGGTAGCAAGTGGTAAAAGTGAGCGTAAACGGTATTGCAATGCTAGGAAACAAGGCCTAGGGTTCATACTTTCACTAGTGCATGTTCTCTCAACAATAATAACATAATTGGATCATATAACTATCCCTCAACATGCAACAAAGAGTCACTCCAAAGTCACTAATAGCGGAGAACAAACGAAGAGATTATGGTAGGGTACGAAACCACCTCAAATTTATTCTTTCCAATCAATCCATTGGGCTATTCCTATAAGTGTCACAAACAGCCCTAGAGTTCGTACTAGAATAACACCTTCTGATACAAATCAACCAAAACCCTAATGTCACCCAGATACTCCAATGTCACCTCAAGTATCCGTGGGTATGATTATATGATATGCATCACACAATCTCAATTCATCTACTCAATCCAACACAAATAACCTCAAAGAGTGCCCCAAAGTTTCTACCGGAAAATCACGACGAAAACGTGTGCCAACCCCTATGCATAGGTTCATGGGTGGAACCCGCAAGTTGATCACCAAAACATACATCAAGTGAATCACGTGATATCCCATTGTCACCACAAATACGCATGGCAAGACATACATCAAGTGTTCTCAAATCATTAAAGACTCAATCCGATAAGATTACCTCAAGGGGAAAACTCAATCCATTACAAGGGAGTAGAGGGGGAGAAGAAACATAAGATCCAACTATAATAGCAAAGCTCGCGATACATCAAGATCGTACCAATTCAAGAACACGAGAGAGAGAGAGAGAGAGAGAGAGAGAGAGAGATCAAACACATAGCTACTGGTACATACCCTCAGCCCCGAGGGTGAACTACTCCCTCCTCGTCATGGAGAGCGCCGGGATGATGAAGATGGCCACCGGTGAGGGTTCCGCCCTCCGGCAGGGTGCCGGAATAGGGTCCCGAGAGGTTTTTGGTGGCTACATAGGCTTGCGGCGGCGGAACTCCCGATCTATTCTCTGTTTTGGAAGTTTTAGGGTATGTAGGTATATATGGGTGAAAGGAGTACGTCGGTGGAGCTTTGGGGGCCCCACGAGGCAGGGGGCGCGCCCTAGGGGGGTGGGCGCGCCCCCACCCTCATGAGCACCTCCCTTATCTCCTGACATGGGGTCCAAGTCCATCCGGTAGATTTCCTTCCAAAAATAACTTCTCTAGTTGATTTCGTTCCGTTTCGACTCCGTTTGATATTCCTTTTCCTCGAAACACTGAAATAGGCAAAAAACAGCAATTCTGGGCTGGGCCTCCGGTTAATAGGTTAGTCCCAAAAGTAATTTAAAAGTGGATAATAAAGCCCAATATTGTTTAAAACAGTAGATAATATAGCATGGAGCAATAAAAAATTATAGATACATTGGAGACGTATCATCTAGCCTGTATGATTATCATCGCCTCTACGGACTAAACCCTCCAGTTTATAGAGACACCGGAGGGGGCTAGGGTTGTACAGAGTGGGTTTACAGAGAAAAGAATCTTCATATCCACATGCCAAGCTTGCCTTCCATGCCAAGGAGAGTCCCATCCGGACAGGAGGGAAGGCCTTCTATGTTGTATCTTCAAGGCATATCTGTCCAGCCCATGTCACATAGCCCGGACCCCCGAGGACCCCATAATCCAGGACTCCCTCACCTTCAACCATACCTTGGGGAGCATGGCCGTTGGGGTGTTGCTAATGCTGCTCTCCTCCGGTGCCTCCTCCTCCTGCGTCCGCTGCGGGAGAAGTGGTGATGGCGCCGCCTGCTCTAACCACTTCCCCAACAACGTCTGATAACACACAAGTATAGGGGATCACAACAGTTTTCGAGGGTAGAATATTCAACCCAAATTTATTGATTCGACACAAGGGGAGCCAAAGAATATTCTCAAGTATTAGCAGTTGAGTTGTCAATTCAACCACACCTGGATAACTTAGTATCTGCAGCAAAGTATTTAGTAGCAAAGTAATATGATAGTAGTGGTAATGATGATAAAAGTAACAGTGATAGTTTTGTAGTGATTGTAACAGTGGCAACGGAAAAGTAAATAAGCGAAGAACAATATGTGAAAAGCTCATAGGCATTGGATCGGTGATGGAGAATTATGCCGGATGCGATTATTCATGCAATAGTTATAACATAGGGTGACACAGAACTAGCTCCAATTCATCAATGTGATGTTGGCATGTATTCCAAATATAGTCATACGTGCTTATGGAAAAGAACTTGCATGACATCTTTTGTCCGACCCTCTCATGGCAGCGGGGTCCAATTGGAAATTAAGTGATATTAAGGCCTCCTTTTAATAGAGTACCGGACCAAAGCATTAACACATAGTGAATACATGAACTTCTCAAACTAAGGTCATCACCGGGACTGGTCCCTATTATTGTCACTTCGGGGTTGCCGGATCATAACACATAGTAGGTGACTATAGACTTGCAAGATGGGATCAAGAACTCACATATATTCATGAAAACATAATAGGTTCAGATCTGAAATCATGGCACTCGGGCCCTAGTGACAAGCATTAAGCATAGCAAAGTCATAGCAACATCAGTCTCAGAACATAGTGGATACTAGGGATCAAACCCTAACAAAACTAACTCGATTACATGATAAATCTCATCCAACCTATCACCATCCAGCAAGCCTATGATGGAATTACTCACGCACGGCAGTGAGCATCATGAAATTGGTGATGGAGGATGGTTGATGATGACGATGGCGACAGATTCCCCTCTCCGGAGCCCCGAACAGACTCCAGATCAGCCCACCCAAGAGAGTTTAGGGCTTGGCGGCGGCTTCGTATCGTAAAATGCGATGAATCCTTCTATCTGATTTTTTTCTCCCTGAACACGAATATACAGAGTTGGAGTTGAGGTCGGTGGAGCTCCAGGGGGCCCACGAGGCAGGGGGCGCGCCCGGGAGGGGGGGGCAGGCGTGCCCCCCACCCTCATGGACAGGGTGTGGGCCCCCTGGCCTTGATTCTTTCGCCAGTATTTTTCATATATTCCAAAATAATTCTCCGTTTATTTTCAGGTCATTCCGAGAACTTTTGTTTCTACACAAAAATAACACCATGCCAATTCTGCTGAAAACAACGTCAGTCCGGGTTAGTTCCATTCAAATCATGCAAGTTAGAGTCCAAAGCAAGGGGAAAAGTGTTTGGAAAAGTAGATACGACGGAGATGTATCAACTCCCCCAAGCTTAAACCTTTGCTTGTCCTCAAGCAATTCAGTTGATAAACTGAAAGTGATAAAGAAAACTTTTACAAACTCTGTTTGCTCTTGTTGTTGTAAATATGTAAAGCGAGCATTTAAGTTTTCAGCAAAGATTATGAACTAACCATATTCACAATAACACTTAGATCTCATGTTTAATCATGTCAATGGCATAATCAACTAGCGAGCAATAATAATAAATCTCGGATGACAACACTTTCTGAAAACAATAATGATATGATATAACAAGATGGTATCTCGCTAGCCCTTTCTGAGAGTGCAAAACATAAATGCAGAGCACCTTTAAAGATCAAGGACTGACTAAACATTGTAATTCATGGTAAAAGGGATCCAGTCATAGTCATACTCAATATAAACTAATAGTAATGGATGCAAACGATAGCAGTGCTCTCCAGCTGGTGCTTTTTAATAAGAGGGTGATGACTCAACATAAAGTAAATAGATAGGCCCTTCACGGAGGGAAGCAAGGATATGTAGAGGTGCCAGAGTTCGATTTTTGAAATAGAGATAAATAATATTTTGAGCGGTATACTTTCATTGTCAACATAACAACCGAGATATCTCGATATCTTCCATGCTACTCACATTATATGCGGTTCCCAAACAGAATGGTAAAGTTTATACTCCTCCTCCACCAACAAGCATCAATCCATGGCTTGCTCTTAACAACGAGTGCCTCCAACTAACAAGAGTCTCGGGGGAGTTTTGTTTGCAATTATTTTGATTTGATTTGCATAAAGCATGGGACTGGGCATCCCGCTGACCAGTGATACGTCCATTTTGCATCATGCTTTTATATCAATATTTATTGCATTATGGGCTGTTATTACACATTATGTCACAATACTTATGCCTATTCTCTCTTATTTTACAAGGTTTACATAAGGAGGGAGAATGCCGGCAGCTAGAATTCTGGGCCGGAAAAGGAGCAAATATTAGAGACCTATTCTGCACAACTCCAAAAGTCCTGAAACTCCACGAAAGTTATTTTTGGAAATAATAAAAAATACTGAGCGGAAGAAATACGTCAGGGGGGCCTCCACCTGTCCACGAGGGTGGGGGCGCGCCCTACCCCCCTGGGCGTGCCCCCTGCCTCGTGGGCCGCCTGTTGGCCCTCTGGTGCCCATCTTCTGCTATATGAAGTCTTTCGTCCGAAGAAAAATTATAAGCAAGCTTTCGGGACGAGACTCCGCCGCCACGAGGCGGAACCTTGGCGGAACCAATCTAGGGCTCCGGCAGAGCTGTTCTGCCGGGGACACTTCCCTCCGGGAGGGGGAAATCATCGCCATCGTCATCACCAACGCTCCTCTCATCGGGAGAGGGCAATCTCCATCAACATCTTCACCAGCACCATCTCCTCTCAAACCCTAGTTCATCTCTTGTATCCAATTCTTGTCTCCAAGTCAAGGATTGGTACCTGTAGGTTGCTAGTAGTGTTGATTAGCCCTTGTAGTTGCTGCTAGTTGGTTTATTTGGTGCAAGATCATATGTTCAGATCCTATATGCATATTAATACTCCTCTGATTATGAACATGAATATGCTTTGTGAGTAGTTACGTTTGTTCCTGAGGACATGGGAGAAGTCTTGCTATTAGTAGTCATGTGAATTTGGTGTTCATTTGATATTTTGATGAGATGTATGTTGTCTATTCTCTAGTGGTGTTATGTGAACGTTGACTACATGACACTTCACCATTATTTTGGCCTAGAGGAAGGCATTGGGAAGTAATAAGTAGATGATGGGTTGCTAGAGTGACAGATGCTTAAACCCTAGTTTATGCGTTGCTTTGTAAGGGGCTGATTTGGATCCATATGTTTCATGCTATGATTAGGTTTACCTTAATACTTTTGTTTTAGTTGCGGATACTTGCAATATAGGTTAATCATAAGTGGGATGCTTGTCCAAGTAAGGACAGCACCCAAGCACCGGTCCACCCACATATCAAATTATCAAAGTACCGAACGCGAATCGTATGAACGTGATGAAAACTAGCTTCACGATGTCCTCAGGAGCGCTTTTCTCTATATAAGAGTCTGTCCAGGCTTGTCCTTTGCTACAAAAAGGATTGGTCCACCTTGCTGCACTTTATTTATTTTGTTACTTGTTGCTCGTTACAAATTATCCAATCACAAAACTATCTATTACCTATTATTTCAGTGCTTGCAGAAAATACCTTGCTGAAAACCGCTTATCATTTCCTTCTGCTCCTCGCTGGGTTCGACAATCTTACTTATCGAAAGGACTAAGATATATACTCTATACTTTTGGGTCATCAAGACTCTTTTCTGGCACCGTTGCCGGGGAGTTAAGCGCCTTTGGTAGGTGGAATTTGGTAAGGAAAAATTATATAGTGTGCTGAAATTTATTGTCACTTGTTACTATGGAAAGTAATCCTCTGAGGGGCTTGTTCGAGGTATCTTCACCCCGACCAGTAGAGCAAAGAGTTGCTCCTCAACCTACTAAACCTATTGAAAATTAAAATGTCTACTTTGAAATCCCTTCGGGTATGTTAGAAAAGCTGCTAGCTAATCCTTTTGCAGGAGACGGAACAAAGCATCCTGATGAGCACCTAATCTATGTGGATGAAGTTTGTGGATTATTTGAGCTTGCAGGTATACCCGGTGATGTTACTAAGAAGAAGGTCTTCCCTGTATCTTTGAAGGGAGATGCATTGACATGGTATAGGCTATGTGATGATACGGGATCATGGAACTACAAACCATTGAAATTGGAATTTCATCAGAAATTTTATCCTATGCATCTTGTTCATCGTGGTCGCAATTATATATATAAGTTTTGGCCTCATGAAGGAGAAAGCATCGCTCAAGCTTGGGGAGGCTTAAATCAATGTTATATTCATGCCCGAATCATGAGCTCTCAAGAGAAATAATTCTTCAAAAAATTTATGCTCGGCTTTCTGATAACAATCGCACCATGCTCTATACTTCTTGTGCTGGCTCTTTTATGATGAAGACTATTGAATTCAAATGGAATTTATTGGATAGAATTAAACGCAACTCTGAAGATTGGGATCTCGACGAAGGTAAGGAGTCAGGTATGACACCTAAGTTTGATTGTGTTAAATCTTTTATGGATACCGATGTTTTCCGTATATTTAGCACTAAACATGGACTTGACTCTGAGATAGTAGCTTCTTTCTGTGAATCTTTTGCTACTTATGTTGATCTCCCCAAGGATAAGTGGTTTAAACATCATCCTCCCATAGAAGTAAAAGTAGCTGCACCTATTAAAGTTGAAGAAAAGACTGTCACTTATAATGATCCTATTGTTCCTACTTCTTATGTTGAGAAATCACCTTTCCCTGTTAGGATAAAAGATCATGATAAAGCTTCAAATGTGGTTTGTAAAAGCAATATTAGAACTTATACACCTCTTGACCAAATCAAAGTTGAACCTAATATTGCTATTGTTAAAGATCTCTTGGCTGATAATATTGACGGGCATGTTATTTATTCTGTGATGAAACTGCTAGAATGGCCAAACCTTGTGCTAAAGATAAACATATACCTGTGGTAGGCATGCCTGTTATTTCTCTTAAAATAGGATATCATTGTTATCATGGCTTATGTGATATGGGTGCCAGTGCTAGTGCTATACCTCATGACTTATACAAAGAAATTATGCATGAAATTGCACCTGCTGAGATAGAAGATATTGATGTTACCATTAAGCTTGCCAATAGAGATACCATATCACCCATTGGAATTGTTAGAGATGTTGAAGTCTTGTGTGGGAAAACTAAATATCCTGCTAATTTTCTTGTTCATGGTTCCCCACAAGATAGCTTTTGTCCCATTATATTTGGTAGACCCTTCTTGAACACCGTTAATGCTAGGATAGACTGCGAAAAGGATGTTGTTACTATTGGTTTGGGTGATATGTCTCATGAGTTCAACTTTTCTAAATTTCGTAGACAACACCGTGAAGAGGAATTTCCTAGTAAAGATGAAATAATCGGTCTTGCTTCTATTGCCGTACCTCCTAGTGATCCTTTAGAACAATATTTGCTAGACCATGAAAATGATATGTTTATGAATGAAAGAAGGGAAATAGATGAAGTATTCTTTAAACAGGAACCCATCCTGAAACACACTTTGCCTGTTGAAATCCTAGGGGATCCTCCTCCTCCCAAGGGTGATCCCATGTTTGAGCTTAAATCGTTTCCTGATACTCTTAAATATGCTTATCTTGATGAGAAAAAGATATATCCTATTATTGTTAGTGCTAACCTTTCAGAGCATGAAGAAGAGAGATTATTGAAAAATTCTTAAGAAGCACCGTGCTGCTATTGGATATACTCTTGATGATCTTAAGGGCATTAGTCCCACTCTATGTCAACACAAAATAAATTTGGAGAAAGATGCCAAACCAGTTCGTGATCACCAACGACGGCTGAATCCTAAGATGAAAGAAGTGGTAAGAAAGGAAATACTAAGGCTTCTTGAGGCAGGTATTATTTATCCCGTTGATGATAGTCAGTGGATAAATCCTGTCCATTGTGTCCCTAAGAAGGGAGGTATTACTGTCGTTCCTAATGATAAAGATGAATTGATCCCGCAAAAAATTATTACAGGTTATAGGATGGTAATTGATTTCCGCAAATTAAATAAAGCTACTAAAAAGGATCATTACCCCTTACCTTTTATCGATCAAATGCTAGAAAGATTATCTAAACATACACATTTTTGCTTCCTAGATGGTTATTCTGGTTTCTCTCAAATACCTGTGTCAGCCGATGATCAATCAAAGACCACTTTTACTTGCCCTTTCGACACTTTTGCTTATAGACGTATGCCTTTTGGTTTATGTAATGCACCTGCTACCTTTCAAAGATGCATGATGGCTATATTTTCTGACTTTTGTGAAAAGATTTGTGCGGTTTTCATGGACGACTTCTCCGTTTACGGATCCTCTTTTGATGATTGCTTGAGAAACCTTGATCGAGTTTTGCAGAGATGTGAAGAAACTAACCTTGTCTTGAATTGGGAAAAGTGCCACTTTATGGTTAATGAAGGTATTGTCTTGGGGCATAAAGTTTCTGAAAGAGGTATTGAAGTTGATAATGCCAAGGTTGATGCTATTGAAAAGATGCCATGTCCCAAGGACATCAAAGGTATAAGAAGTTTCCTTGGTCACGCCGGTTTTTATAGGAGGTTCATTAAGGACTTCTCAAAAATCTCCCGGCCTCTGACTAATTTATTACAAAAAGATATACCATTTGTCTTTGATGATGATTGTGTAGAAGCATTTGAAATACTTAAGAAAGCATTGATCTCTACACCTATTGTTCAGCCACCTGACTGGAATTTACCTTTTGAAAGCATGTGTGATGCTAGTGATTATGTTGTAGGTGTTGTTCTAGGGCAAAGAGTTGATAAGAAGTTAAATGTTATTCAATATTCTAGTAAGACTCTAGATAATGCTCAGAGAAATTATGCTACTACTGAAAAGGAATTCTTAGCAGTCGTATTTGCTTGTGATAAGTTCCGACCTTATATTGTTGATTCTAAAGTAACTATTCACACGAATCATGCTGCTATTAAATATCTTATGGAAAAGAAAGATGCTAAACCTAGACTTATTAGATGGGTTCTCTTGCTACAAGAATTTGATTTGCATATTGTTGATAGAAAAGGACCTGAGAACCCCGTTGCAGACAACTTGTCTAGGTTAGAAAATGTTCTTGATGACCCACTACCTATTGATGATAGCTTTCCGGATGAACAATTAAATGTCATAAATACTTCTCGTACTGCTTCATGGTATGCTGATTATGCTAATTATATTGTTGCTAAATTTATACCACCTAGTTTCACATACCAGCAAAAGAAAATGTTTTTCTATGATTTGAGACATTACTTTTGGGATGACCCACATCTTTATAAAGAAGGAGTAGCTGGTGTTATTAGATGTTGTGTACCTGAGCATGAATAGGAACAGATCCTACGCAAGTGTCACTCCGAGGCTTATGGAGGACACCACGCTGGAGATAGAACCGCACATAGGGTATTGCAATCCGGTTTTTATTGGTCGACTCTCTTCAAGGATGCCTGTAAGTTTTTCTTATCTTGTGATGAATGTCAAAGAATTGGTAATATTAGTAGACATCAAGAAATGCCTATGAACTATTCACTTGTTATTAAACCATTTGATGTATGGGGCTTTGATTATATGGGACCTTTTCCTGCCTCTAATGGTTACACACATATTTTAGTTGCTGTTGATTACGTTACTAAGTGGGTAGAAGCTATTCCAACTAGTAGTGCTGATCATAACACTTCCATTAAGATGCTTAAAGAAGTTATTTTTCCAAGGTTTGGAGTCCCTAGATATTTAATGACTGATGGTGGTTCACATTTTATTCATGGTGCTTTTCGTAAAGTGCTTGCTAAATATGATGTTAATCATAGAATTGCATCTCCTTATCACCCGCAGTCTAGTGGTCAAGTGGAATTGAGTAATAGAGAGCTCAAATTAATTTTGCAAAAGACTGTTAATAGATCTAGAAAGAATTGGTCCAAGAAACTTGATGATGCACTATGGGCCTATAGAATTGCATATAAAAATCCTATGGTATGTCTCCGTATAAAATGGTTTATGGAAAAGCATGTCACTTACCTCTCGAACTAGAACATAAGGCATATTTGGCTATTAAAGAGCTCAATTATGATTTCAAACTTGTCGGTGAGAAGAGGTTATTTGATATTAGCTCACTTGATGAATGGAGAACCCAAGCCTATGAGGATGCCAAATTGTTTAAAGAAAATGTTAAAAGATGGCATGACAAAAGAATACAAAAGCGTGAGTTTAATGTAGGTGATTATGTATTACTATACAACTCTCATTTAAGATTTTTTGCAGGAAAACTTCTCTCTAAATGGGAAGGTCCTTACGTTATGAAGGAGGTCTATCGTTCCGGTGCCATAAAAATCAACAACTTCGAAGGCACAAATAGGAAGGTGGTGAACTGTCAAAGAATTAAACAGTATATCTCAGGTAATCATATAAATGGTGAACCAATGTTATTGAAACCGTAACCCCGGAGGAATACATAAAGGACACTTTCCGGAACGTTTCAGACTCCAAAAATGAATAGCTATGTGGTACGGTAAGTAAACCGACTCCAAAACAGTTCTAATGGCCATATTTCTCCGTTTTGGAATATTTAGAAAAATAAGAGGCAGTCCGGGAAGGACACGAGGCCTCCACGAGGGTGGAGGGCGCGCCCCCTACCTCGTAGGCACCTCGTGTGCTCTCCGGTCTCCTTTTTCTTGCACGATACGTATTTTGGACGGTAAAAATTCATTATTTACTCTCCCGAAGGTTTTGACTCCTGTATCACGCAATTGTTCTCTGTTCTTGTTTCGAGCTGTTGTTGCTGCACATTAGAACAAAATGTCTTCTCAAGAGTCAGTCGGGGAGAGTCGGGTGTCTCATCCGGCATCGAGACCAAGGACAAACTTTGGGCCAGCAACGGAGGAAGATATGGAGGCTGATTTGATGAGGATAGATGCCATGGAGTATCAAGAAGTCACTTCTCGCTTCCGAGCTGGGTTCACGATGGGGGAACTACAGAGCTCGGCTATTACAAACTCGGTTATCCCTTCCAATGCTAGATTCCTTTCTTATGAAAATATGAAGAAGAGTGTGACTTGTTCTCCTGCAGCTATGCAACACCATTGGGTGCAAGGAGCTTTAGCCATTAAAGGGAAGCTTCATAAGGAGATAATGGATCTCAAGGAGCAACTCAATAAGATCGAGGAAGATAATCATATCCTGAGGGGCATTATCGCCAAGAATATCACATCACCATCCCCGAAGAAGGAGACATAATCACATGGGTATGGGCACTGCCCTTGCAACTGCCAAGCTTGGGGAAGATGCCCCGGTATCGTATCACAACCACATCTCCTTTCTTTACCGTTTTTCTTAGTTTGATACTTTTAGTAATATCTGGTTCTAGTACAATAAAGTTTTGGTATGATCTAGTTTTGAGTTTTGCTTTATGATCCCTCTTTGTAATCGAGTCCGTGAGCTATATAATAAAGATTAGTGTTGAGTCAAGGGCTTGATTATTTTGCCATGATCTTGAGTGAATAAAAGAAAAGAGAAAAATAATAAAAAGAAATAAAGAGATCATATTGATCTTATTGAGAGTAATGACTTCACATAGAAAGAGTATGATGATTAAAAATTGTTGGGAGTTGACAAACATAGCTTTGGTCATCGTTGCAATTAATAGGAAGTAAGAAAGAAAGATAGGTTTCACATATAAATATACTATGTTGGACATCTTTTATGACTGGGAGCACTCATTAAAATATGACTTGCTAAAGAGTTGATTTTGGACAAGGAAGACAACGTAATGGGTTATGTTTTCTTATATCTGCGATAAAGTATATTGTCATGGATCATCCAACATGTTGAGCTTGCCTTTCCTCCTCATGCTAGCCAAAGTACTTACACCAAGTAGAGATACTACTTGTGCTTGCAAAAACCCTTAAACCAGTTTTGCCATGAGAGTCCACCATATCTACCTATGGATTGAGTAAGATCCTTCAAGTAAGTTGTCATCGGTGCAAGCAACAAAAATTGCTCTCTAAATATGTGTGACTGATTGGTGTGGAGGAAATAAGCTTTATACGATCTTGTGATGTGGCAGAAATAAAAGTGACGGACTGCATAATAAAGGTTCATATCACAAGTGGCAATATAAAGTGACGTTCTTTCTCATTAAGATTTTGTACATCCAACCCTGAAAGCGCATGGCAACCTCTGCTTCCCTCTGCGAAGGGCCTATCTTTTATTATTATCTTCTACCTTATGCAAGAGTCATGGTGATCTTCACCTTTCCTTTTTATATTTTATCCTTTGGCAAGTACAGTGTGTTGGAAAGATCCTGATAGATTTATCTAATTGGATATAAGTTAGCATGAGTTATTATTGTTAACATTACCCTTGAGGTAAAAGGTTGGGAGGCGAAACTATAAGCCCCTATCTTTCTCTGTGTCCGGTTAAAACTCAGTAACCACAAGTATTGCGTGAGTGTTAGCAATTATGAAAGACTAAATGATAGTTGAGTATGTGGACTTGCTAGAAAGCTCTCACATAGACTCTTTCTGATGTTATGGTAAATTGCAATTGCTTCAATGTCTGAGATTATAGTTTGTTAGTTCTCAACAAAGTTTATGATTTGTACTTTGCATTGTGAATAGATTATTACTTGAGCATAAGAAATCATATGACAATATCCATATATGTTGTTGTTATGAGAATAATCATGATGCCCTCACGTCCGTATTTTATTTTATCGACACCTCTACCTCTAAACATGTGGACATATTTATCGTTATCGGCTTCCGCTTGAGGACAAGCGAGGTCTAAGCTTGGGGGAGTTGATACGTCCATTTTGCATCATGCTTTTATATCGATATTTATTGCATCATGGGCTGTTATTACACGTTATGTCACAATAATTATGCCTATTCTCTCTTATTTTACAAGGTTTACATAAGGAGGGAGAATGCCGGCAGCTTGAATTCTGGGCTGGAAAAGGAGCAAATATTAGAGACCTATTCTGCACAACTCCAAAAGTCCTGAAACTCCATGAAAGTTATTTTGGGTAATAATAAAAAATACTGAGCGGAAGAAGTACGTCAGAGGGGGCCCCACCTGTCCACGAGGGCGGGGTGCGCGCCCTACCCCCCAGGGTGCGCCCCCTGCCTCGTGGGCCCCCTGTTGGCTCCCCGGTGGCCATCTTCTGCTATATGAAGTCTTTCATCAAGGGAAAAATCACAAGCAACCTTTTGGGACGAGACTCCGCCGCCACGAGGCGGAACCTTGGCGGAACCAATCTAGGGTTCCGGCAGAGCTGTTCTGCCGGGGACACTTCCCTCCGGGAGGGGGAAATCATCGCCATCGTCATCACCAACGCTCCTCTCATCGGGAGAGGGCAATCTCCATCAACACTTCACCAGCACCATCTCCTCTCAAAACCCTAGTTCATCTCTTGTATCCAGTTCTTGTCTCCAAATCCGGGATTGGTACTAGTAGGTTGCTAGTAGTGTTGATTACTCCTTGTAGTTGATGCTAGTTGGTTTATTTGGTGGAAGATCATATGTTCAGATCCTTTATGCATATTTAATACCCCTCTGATTATGAACATGAATATGCTTTGTGAGTAGTTTCGTTAGTTCCTGAGGACATGGGAGAAGTCTTGCTATTAGTAGTCATGTGAACTTGGTATTCGTTCGATATTTTGATGAGGTGTATGTTGTCTAGCCTTTAGTGGTGTTATTTGAACGTCGACTACATAACACTTCACCATTATTTGGGCCTAGAGGAAGGCATTGGGAAGTAATAAGTAGATGATGGGTTGCTAGAGTGACAGAAGCTTAAACCCTAGTTTATGCGTTGCTTCGTAAGGGGCTGATTTGGATCCATATGTTTCATGCTATGGTTAGGTTTACCTTAATACTTTTGTTGTATTTGCGGATGCTTGAAATAAAGGTTAATCATAAGTGGGATGCTTGTTCAAGTAAGGACAACACCCAAGCACCGGTCCACCCACATATCAATTTATCAAAGTACCGAACGTGAATCATATGAACGTGATGAAAACTACACTACAGGAATCAGCTACTTTGCCGTCTGCCACGGCGGACGGCAAAGGCATGAACGGCGGACGGCAAAGGCCTTTGCCATCAGCCGCGGACGGCAAAAGGCTCCGGCAACGTAGGCTACGGTAAACAGCTACCTTGCCGTCTGCCACTGATGGCAAAGTCTTTGCCGTCCGCCGCAGACGGCAAAGAGAGCGCGGCAGACGGCAAAGAGAGCGGACGACAATAATTGCGCTATCAGTCCGTTAAGTGGCTAACGGCAGGCCTTTGCCGTCCGCCACTATCTTTGCCGTCCGCCGTATGATGTCATCTACACGTCACTGCATGGCAGGTTCTTTGCCGTCTGCCACTGATGGCAAAGTCTTTGCCGTCTGCCACTGATGGCAAAGTCTTTGCCGTCTGCCACTGATGGCAAAGTCTTTGCCGTCTGCCATTGTAGGCAAACTGGCCAAATGGGTCAGCTCCCAGGAAGCACAGCTGGATGCCACGTGTCTTCTTTGCCGTCCGCGGCGGACGGCAAAGAGCCCTTTGCCGTCGGTGGCAGACGGCAAAGAGCCCTTTGCCATCGGTGGCAGACGGCAAAGAGCCTGCATATTGGCTCTTTTATCTGTTTTTTATTAAATCCAACAATTTTCATCACAAATATATATGACATATATAGATATATTTCAAAAGGCCATTATAGAGCAAACATATAAGATATGCAACACATAACTTCATCTTCCAACCATATATATTACATGCATAGTTCCATCATACATAACAAGTTCAACATAGAGGCATCCAACCATATATATTACAATAGTTTCATCCAACGATACATGCATATAGTTCAACGATACAAAAGAAACAGAGAAAGGGATAAGGAGCACTCCATCTATGCAAGCTTTCGTCAAGTGAATGAAATCTGCAAAATGAAAAATAAGAAAGTTAGAACAAGAAGAGTAGAACAAGAAGAAGACTAGAACAAGAAGAGTAGAACAAGAAGAAGACTAGAACAAGAAGAGTATGTCATTTATGAGTTAACTTATGTGAGATGGATCATATATGAGCTAACTAAGTTGAAATGGGTCGTTTATGAGCTAGCTAAGGTGAAATGGATCATTTATGAGCTAACTTAGTTGAAATGGGTCGTTTATGAGCTAACTAAGGTCAAATGGATCGTTTTTCAGGTAACTAAGGTGAAATGGATCATTTTTTAGCTAACTTAGGTGAAATGGATCGTTTTTTAGGTTACCTAGGTGAAATGGATCGTTTTTTAGGTAACCTAGGTGAAATGGATCATTTATGAGCTAAATTAGTTGAAATGGATCGTTTATGAGATAACCTAGGTAAGATTGGTCATTTTGGAGTTAACCTAGGTGAAATGGGTCATTTTAAAGCTAACGTAGGTAAAATGGATCATTTAGGAGCTAATCTAGGTAAAATGGGTCATTTTTGAGCTAACTTGGATGAACTGGATCATTTATAAGCTAACCTAGGTAAAATGGGTCATTTTAGAGCTAACTTAGGTAAAATGGATCGTCTATGAGCTAACTAAGCTAATTATGCAATTTTTGACATAAGTAAGCTAAGTACAGATCGTTTTAGAGCTAACTTAGGTAAAATGGATGGTTTTGGAGGTCAGTAAGCTTATTAAGTCATTTTGGAGGAGAAGAAGCTAAGTCTAGGTCATTATGGTAAGCATTGGAGGAAATAAAACTAAATCTAGGTCTTTATGCATGTGTTAAGCAAAACACTAGATAAACTTACCAAGATCCAGGAGGTGTAGGAGCGGGGTGGCTCGTGTCGGTAGCTGGAGAAGGATCATGCGATGCTTGTCTGGAGTTACGCTGCACCAAAGATCATTTCCAATGTCTTGTTAGCATGATGACACTCAAATGTTAAGACTAGCAAGTAATGTCCATTCAAATAAAACTCACCGTGGTCCCAGGAGCAATCACTGGCATCGGCGGAGCGGTCTGACCTGTCTTCTCACACACAGACTGCACATTTGGTTTTGACGACTCAGTCATACTAGTTAGTAATGAGACAAACACTACATGAATGTTTTGGCTAATCTGCAGAAGAAACTTACCACAAGGAGCTCGTACATGGCCCTTGCCTGCATGTCATTCCGTGCCCTCTCCTCCTCCATCATCTTTGCCGTCCTCTCCTCCAACTCCCGCTGCCTCTCCGCCGCCTCCGCCAGAAGTTTCTCTGTTCTATCTCTCTCACTCTGTATAGCAGCATGCAACACCACTCACATGACCATTTGTAATCATTGATGGAAGCGCACACAATGTAATGGAGAAAGATAACTGAGTACGTATCACTAACCTTGATGGCGAGTTGCACTGGGCGTTCACGAGGCCTTATCTCAGGAGTGGAGCTCGACTGACGCGCCTTGATCTCCGGGAGAGTGCTAGGACAACGGATAAGTCCATCTCCAATGGCTATGGAGCCATGGGACCTCCCGCCACCAGATATCATCAACAGCTCTGGATCAATGGGACCCTGGCTCGGGTTAAAGTCCTCCCCTTTCCTCGCCTTCCCCTCATCTTTATCTCACGAGCTTGTTGTGGGAGGAGATGTTGGTGAAGTTGTTTGCATCATCGAGGTCAGACTGAGAGAAAGCCTTGACTTTCTTGAAAGAGGCAGTGTGGGCCATGGCATACAGGTCGTACACCTCTGGCACCTTATCCGCCTTATTGTAGCGTGCCTGAAAGAGAGAAACAATGAAAATTAGTAATTAAAGGGCTCAAGCTAGCATGATGAATGAATTGCATGAATCATGAAGCAAACCACATACCCAGTTGCGCCCGAACTGATATAAGTTGGAGCTGCCTTGATGGTGTGGCACACCTTCCATTTGGGCACATTTGTCCTTGGCCTCCTTGTGGAGGGATAGCAATCGTTGTGAGCACCACTCATCGACCAACACCTCCCAACAATCCATCCGATCCGCACACCATCTCGGAGGCGCCTAAGTTAGCAAATAGAAACTTGAGCGCTACGGCTAAGAATTACTAAATGAAGGAACTTAAGTAGAGAAGGACTTAAGAATTACCTTCATGTACTGCTCCTTACTCAGGAACTTATTGCGGCACGCCGGCTTGGTCTTCTTGATACCACGCAAGGCGTAGTAGTCTCGAACAGCCTGCACCCGAGCCTCGTGCCGTAAGTTCTGGAGTAGGCGCTTGCAGACGTTCTCGATAACATGTGCCGCGTCCTCCTCGTATCCCTCCTCACACCTGTAGAATGTCTGCAATCAAATGAGACAATATTGATTAGTACAATTAATAACTAGCTAGTTGAAGATTTTTAAATGTGTAAAGGAGAAATTACCCAGAACTTTCTGATCACCATGTCTGCCCTCGTGTCGCACACGACACCATCGATAATCTCATCCGGTGGGGCCGGGGCAGCCACGTAGTGCTCCCAGCTCAATCTGAGCTCTGGAAGCCGACCCTCACTAGGCAACATGACAAACCCTGGGAAGTTTTGCCGGCAAAGAACTCCAACATTTCATTGAAGGCCTTTGCAGATTCCTCCGTCTCCTCGTCCGAATCCCGAGCATCATCATAGCCTTGCACCATGTTTTCCATCCCGGTACCATGCTCGTCGGTGCGACGACGATCCACCTCAGCTCGGTCACGTTGGGCAGACTCACCATGAAATGTCCACACCGTATAATCGGGCGTAAAACCACTCTTCTGCAGGTGTTTGCCCATTTCAGCCTATGTCTTCTTTTCCCAATTGCCGCACCGAAAACAGGGGCACCAGGTTTTCTTTTGGCCATTTGCAAATGCGGCTTGCACAAACCCCTTAGTTTTTGTGAACCATTCAACGCTCCATTTGTTCTGACCAGTGTGACCGGTATACATCCAAGCACGGTCACTCATCTTGACTTTCAGAGCTACTGGACACACAACAATTATATATGTAATTCACCATGTATATATTCATCAGTTGATCTACTTTGTCAATTTTATTACGTCCATGCAACCTACACTCTAATAGGTAATGATAGGTCCTAATCCCACCCGTGTATGTGTAGATTGGGTTCATTTTCCCATGCTATGCTCCGGATCCGACGCAAAATTTCGGCAGCACCTCCCCGCTATTCTCCTGATACACGTCTCTGCAATAAACAGAGAGGAAGTGTACCCGGAGAACAACAGGGGAGGCACTGACGAAATTTATGCGTCGGATCCGGAGCAAAGCATATGGGAAAACGAACCCAATCTACACATACTCGGGATGTCCATGGATAGCGTTGGACAATTCGAAAGAATCAAGGTTATAAATATGCAAATGCATGCATATTTATAACTATGACGCTTTCGAACGGGAGACACATATTGGTTACGCATACTGATGATTCAAGACACATATATAGCTAGCTATCAAGTTTCATCGGAATAGATCAAATAATTAATGGGGGAGGAGGACTTGTCATTTGTGCTCACCCACGAACGAAGGGGCAGAGCTCGTCAAACGCACGGCGAGGTCGTCGAACACCAAACCTCGCAGCGATGAAACAACTGCACATTTAAAACTACACGATCAACACAATTATATATGATGTTTTTTATAACAAAATCGAAAAATATATGACCTAACTAATAATTCACAAATATATGAGGTCGGGGTCGGGGTGTCGAGGTCGGGGTCGGGGTCGGGGTCGGGGTGTCGAGGTCGGGGTCTCGGGGTCGGGGTCGGGGTCTCGGGGTCGGGGTGTCGTGTTGGGGTGCCGGGTCGGGGTCTGGGTACCGTGTCGGGTCGGGGTCGGGCGGGGTCGGGGTCGGGGTGTCGGGTCAGGCTTGGGGGGTCGGGGTGTCGGTGTCGGGGTCGGGGTATCGGGGTCGAGGTGTCGGGATCGGGGTCGGAGTCGGGGTGTCGGGGTCGGAGTCGGGGTGTCGGGGTCGGGGTCTCGGGGTCGGGGTCGGGGTCTCGGGGTCGGGGTCTCAGGGTCGGGGTGTCGTGTCGGGGTGCCGGGTCGGGGTCAGGGTACCGTGTCGGGTCAGTTTTTTTTCCTTTTCTTCTTCTTCCTCTTTTTCCTTTTCTTCCTTTTTTCCTTCTTCTTCTTCTTCTTCTTCCTCCTTTCCTTTTTCCTCTTCTTCTTCTCCTCCTCTCCTCTTTTTTTTTCTTCTTCTTCCTCCTTTCCTTTTTCCTCTTCTTCTTCTCCTCCTCTCCTCTTTTTTCTTCTTATTCTTCCTCTTCTTCTTTTTTCTTCTCCTCCTCCTCTTCTTCTTCTTCTCCTGATCTCCTCTTTTTCTCTTTTTCTTCTTTCCTAAACCTAAACTAAACCTAAACCTGAAACTAAAAAAACAGAAAAAGAAAAAAACTAAATCTAAACCTAAAACTAAACTAAAACTAAACCTATAAACCTAAAACTAATCCTAAAACTAAAACTAAATCTAAACTAAACATAAACCTAAAACTAAAAAAAACAGAAAAATGGAAAAAAAAGGAAGAAGCTCACCTGGGGTGGTGCGGCCTGGGGCGGCGGAGGAGGGGGGCGGTGCGGCCTGGGGCGGCAGAGGAGCGGGGCGGGCCGGCCTGGGGCGGCGGAGGAGGGGGGCGGGGCGGCCTGGGGCGGCGGCGCCGGGCCCGGCCGGGGCGGCGGGGCGCGAAGGTGGGCGCTGGGGCGGTGGCGGGGTGTGGTGCGGCGGGGGGCGCTGGGGCGGCGGCGGGGGGCGGGGGGGCGCTGGGGCGGCGGCGGGGGGCGCTGGGGCGGCGGCGGGGCGTGGTCCGACAGGGCGGCGGCGGGGCGTGGTCCGACGGGGAGAGAAAGAGAGAGAGAGAGAGAGAGAGGCCGTTGTGTGGGGCGCGACCCCGTTAACGTTACGTGGGGCCTCCCTCTTTGCCGTCCGCGGCACTTTGCCGTCCGCCTTCTTGCTCTTTGCCGTCCGCTAGCGGATGGCAAAGAGGGAGCCCGTTAGTTTTTTTTGCAGTTCGTCAGTGCGGCCCCTCCTTCTTTGCCGTCCGCTAGCAGACGGCAAAGAACTGGCAGATGGCAAACTTGGTCTTTGCCATCAGCCATTTCTTTGCCGTCTGCTTTTCGCAAGCTGATGGCAAAGAGCTTCTTTGCCGTCCGCTAGCGGACGGCATAGAACTGGCAGATGGCAAACTAGCTGATTCCAGTAGTGCTAGCTTGATGATAATTCCCATGTGTCCTCGGGAGCGCTTTTCTCTATATAAGAGTTTGTCCAGGCTTGTCCTTTGCTACAAAAAGGATTGGGCCATCTTGCTGCACTTTATTTACTTTTGTTACTTGTTGCTCGTTACAAATTATCTTATCACGAAACTATCTGTAACCACTTATTTCAGTACTTGTAGAGAATACCTTGCTAAAAACCGCTTATCATTTCCTTCTGCTCCTCGTTGGGTTCGACACTCTTACTTATCGAAAGGACTACGATAGATCCCCTATACTTGTTGGTCATCATCTGGCCGGGCATTAATGCGGCACTGATGCTCCAGGGCGATGCTGACCGATTCACGCGGGAAGCGCGCGCTGGCAAGGGAGTATAGGTTTTGAACCGTTTCAGGTGTAGTACTGGTAGTTGGCAAAACTACTCAATTATTGCACTCAGTTTCCTAAGAAATTGTGGTAAAAAATGTTACTCCACAGCCCGCTTCCCTTCTCCTTCCTCTTCCACCGCCCGCGCACGTCCGCGGGAAGCGACCGGTCAACCCTTATATAGGAGTGCTAGCACAAAAAGATGCATGCATGACCACTAAAATTTCCAGATTAAAGAGCCGCTCTGGTGGGAGTATGGCGTATGTTGTTACCTTCGGCCGGTCCATGGCTACCGGGCGGGACATGGATCCTCTGATGTGGCTATCACTGCCTTACCCTGCCATTCCTTCGCTGACTGGTGGGACCCATGCTTGGGGGTCCCAAATGTCAGTGATAGAATGGTAGGATTGTTCATGTTAGGGGATCCTCATCCGGGCGACGGCGACCAGAGAAGAGGCGGCGGGAGGGGAATGAATGCAGCTACTGTTTGGGTTCGTCGTCCGGCTTAGATAAATGCGCAGCATCACATGTACCCGCGGGTGCACAAATTGTAACATACGTGTCTGCTTAAGTGGGCGTCACGTAACCGGTGTGTGCGACTCTACTCTTTGGACATGTACTCAACCCTTTGCATCGGTATATAAGTATAATGGTATTTACTTTAGCTAGTGATTTATGTGGCCGTGTTAACGTGGTTGTGTAAAAAAACTGTCAATTCCTGCTCGTGATTTGCGTTATATAATTACAAGCAAGATGCTCGTGCATTGCACGGAACATCAATATGCATTTTTTTACAAAACACATGTTGTGATTTACCCATGTAGGAGTAATCCCATGTGTAAAAACTAATGATATTTCGAGAATTTTATCGGAAAACTGGTATCTCGAGAATGTCATCGAAAAAATGAAAGATGAGAGATAAGGTGAGGAGGAGTGGAGCGTGGTGGTGACTGGTGGTCGGAATGGGCGGAGGCATGGGGATGGACGGCGCCAGCAGGCGGCAGCGGCCACCATGCTAGATTGTTCTAGAGACTTTCTTTTTTAATTGCTCAGCAATGAGGTGTGGGAGATAAGGATGTGGAGAGAGGTGCGGCTATCTTTTGTAAAATTATCATATTTTGCTTTCTACCCGTCAGATATAGATCAGACGATCTATATTACAAGATGGCAGGCACACCATCATCGCCAACTCGGTTTTTTATGAGGGTACAGATGATAAGTTTGCTAACTACTAAAGTAAAGTGGAATTTGTCCATGTTATACAAGTAAGTTAAGGTGATTGTTTATCATACGGGTAAGGGTGGATGAAGGGTGGTAGGAACAAATGCTCCGCCTAGAGCATGTGTGTGTGAGATGGAGTCTATGTGTGTGTGTGTGAGAGAGAGAGAGAGATGGAGTCTTAGTGTGTGTGTGCGTGTGTGTGTGGGTGGGTGGGTGGGTGCGTGCGTGCGTGTGTGTGGGTGTGTGTTTGTGTGTGTGTGTGTGTGTCGCGGGGTCCTCGGCGGCGGATGTAATTTAAGTGTCCATGGCTTCATCATAGAGAGGTGATGTGTATGGAAGAGGCCACTAACGATGGGGTGCGAGAGAGAAAATGCCCGTAGAGAGGGAAGATAAGGTGTGTGCACGTGAGAGTAGTCGACATCAAGAGAACGTGTTTGTTCGAGAGACACCGAGGAAGACTACTATATATCAATGGTGCATGTAGGCGGAAATTAAATAAAGGGATGGTCTTATTGGTTTCGGGGATATAGGGGAAGAGTGAGAGGGGGGTAGCTACAAGGATATTGTTAAGTGTGAGTGTGTGTTTTACCCATCCAGGCGGAAGTTATGTGCACACAAGAAGAGAACAATTTGATGTGGCGTTAGGGTTGAGGGTAATTAACTACGTATGGAGACATAGAGACCTTCATCGTGCATGTGTGAGAGGTATACATGTATACGTCAGATGTGTGTGTGTGTATGTGCACGCGCATGATCGAGATAAAAGAAACAAGATATATGTCATAAGCTAAGATCAACGACATGGGAGAGACGGATTGGTATCACAATATGCATGCATGCGAGAATGCAGGGAAGAAGGTCCGACAATTGAGCATGTGTTTTTGTCTTTAAGAGATAGTGGCGTGGGCTGGAGCATGCATCTATGGCGAGCAGAGGGAGTGAGGTACAACGATTGTGCAAAAGAGATCAACCTATAAATGGTAGAAGGTTGATGGAGAAACAGGTAAATGGAAAGATAAAGATGCTAGCTAGTGTGTGTTAGAGATAGGAGTCGAGTGGATGAGAAGGATGAGTTATGGGTGTGGGTGTGAGAGAGATGAAGAAAGGGTGCATGTGACTCACATACAAACAAATATCGGAGGGAAATGAGATCCCGAGAGACGGAGTTTTGTGTCTGCGAGAGAGAAAGATATTTCAAAACGAGAGTGATAGCTAGAGAAACATATGAGGGAACGCAAGATATGTCTAGGGAGAGAGAGTGTGTGTGAGCGACATACAAGAGAACAATGGAGAAATATGAGACCCTGGGAGACAGAGTTTGTGTTTGTGTGTGAGAAAGAGATATTTAAGAGGAAGAGTCGTAGGTTCTCATACCGAAGGAGCGAAATACATCTCTGTATGAGCGGTGTGCGAGTGGCACACAGGGGAATAGTAGAGAGAAATGAGACCCCGGAAGACAAAGTTTTGTGTTTGTGTGAGAGAAAGAGATTCCACATGGAGAATCATAGTTAGAGACACATAGCAGGGAGTGAGATATACTTAGAGAGAGAAAGAGTGATGAATGTCGAGGGAGAGAGTACTGTCAGTGTGTTATGAAGATAAAAGATCATTATCGACATACAGCTAGAACAAGAGATACCCGAGAGACGATGAATGCGTATAGGTCTAGAGAGATAGTCCTATATAAGCATGAGTGATAGTTATATGAGACGAATATCTGGATTAAATGGGATTCAAATATTTAAACTGGATATCACGACATCGATAATAGCATAACGCAAATTGGTGTATAAACCATGCATATTCATTTGAATTTGGGGACACATGTAATGTTATATAGTTTATCAATATTGGTGATCCATAGATTCATTAATTAGAAACAATGCATGGTTTATATGTAATTAATGTCTAAACGGGATTACACTATATGTTGCGTGTGTGAAACACATTATACATGTTTGAGAAGTAAAAAAAACCCGCATGAAACACACATTAATTGGAGACAGTTAGCGAGGAATGCATACATTGGATTTCAACATAAAGTGGTTTCAAATATTTGAAAATCAAAATTGATGCATACAACCTTAGGAATCTGAGATCATGCCATTTGTAAACCATATTTATGTATAAAGGGTGTTGTGCTTTTGAAAGTATATATAAAAATGATGTATATAGAATTTTATTCCAATCGAAAATGGATCCCGCCCGAAAAAATTAGATTACAAACGGGATTCGAATTGAGTTCGCACGGTAAACGTGCACTCTGCAAAATTTGAACGAAGTGGGGAAAGTCGCAGTAATCGCCCGAAACCAAAATCTGCGAGATGGAAATTACTACTGCCTATCCCTGCCACGCAAAGCCTATCTGCTCGATTTCTATAGGTTTCGATAGGGGTAGGTTTGTAATTTCACTCAAACGAGACATAACCGCCTCTCACCCAGATTCATACACAATGGGCGCCAAAACACAGTGTGTCCTCGGCCGAAATTGACTCCCTCCCCGATTCATACACGGTGGGCGCCAAAAACAAACTCTCGTCGGGAAATATTCGGTTTATGTGAGATTACCGTCCTATCCCCAACCGACTAATATTGTTGTGCTGTAGGAAATTTGAAACGGGGGCTAAGTTTGTAAATTTCCTCGCATTTGAGACAAGCGTGCCCTGAAGACATGGTTCCCCCTTCCTCTCCACCCCAGCCTCCTCCGCCCGCCACCCCATCCACCGTCGTCCTCCTCCACCATGCCGGAGTTGATACCCCGACGCTGTCGTCCATTACAAGAGATCGACCTCTCTCGTCCATGGCTTCAGACTAGGATCCTTGCATCCCGTCCTCTCGCTTCATCCCTACCGTCGTCCACCTCGCCGGCGCTGCTCCTACGACCGTCTCGTCCACCGCGCCCCGCCGCCACTGTCTACCCTCCTAGATCTGCTTCCACGCCGCCGACAGCCATCGCTACCGCAACACCGTCAAATTCTCAGCAAATGCATACACGGCGCCGCACCATAGGCAGTTGATACGTCCATTTTTCATCTTGCTTTTATATCAATATTTATTGCATTATGGGCTATTATTACACATTATGTCACAATACTTATGTCTATTCTCCCTTATTTTACAAGGTTTACATCAGGAGGGAGAATGCCGGCAGCAGGAATTCTGGGCTGGAAAAGGAGCAAATATTAGAGACCTATTCTGCACAACTCCAAAAGTCCTGAAACTCCATGAAAGTTATTTTTGGAAATAATAAAAAATACTGAGGAAATACATCAGGGGGGCCACCACCTGTCCACGAGGGTGGGGGCGCGCCCTACCCCCTGGGTGCGCCCCCTGCCTCGTGGACCCCTGTTGGTCCTCCGGTGGCCATCTTCTGCTATATGGAGTCTTTCGCCCGAAGAAAAATCATAATCAAGCTTTCGGGACGAGACTCCGCCGCCACGAGGCGGAACCTTGGCGGAACCAATCTAGGGCTCCGACAGAGTTGTTCTGCCGGGGACACTTCCCTCTAGGAGGGGAAAATCATCGCCATCGTCATCACCAACGCTCCTCTCATCGGGAGAGGGCACTCTCCATCAACATCTTCACTAGCACCATCTCCTCTCAAAACCTAGTTCATCTCTTGTATCCAATTCTTGTCTCCAAGTCCGGGATTGGTACCTGTGGGTTGCTAGTAGTGTTGATTACTCCTTGTAGTTGATGCTAGTTGGTTTATTTGGTGGAAGATCATATGTTCAGATCCTTTATGCATATTAATACTCCTCTGATTATGAACATAAATATGCTTTGTGAGTAGTTACGTTTGTTCCTGAGGACATGGGATAAGTCTTGCTATTAGTAGTCATGTGAATTTGGTATTCGTTCGATATTTTGATGAGATGTATGTTGTCTATCCTCTACTGGTGTTATGTGAACGTCGACTACATGACACTTCACCATTATTTGGGCCTAGAGGAAGGCATTGGGAAGTAATAATTAGGTGATAGGTTGCTAGAGTGACAAAAGCTTAAACCCTAGTTTATGCTTTGCTTCATAAGGGGCTGATTTGGATCCATATGTTTCATGCTATGGTTAGGTTTACCTTAATACTTTTGTTGTAGTTGCGGATGCTTGCAATAGAGGTTAATCATAAGCGGGATGCTTGTCCAAGTAAGGGTAGCACCCAAGCACCGGTCCACCCACATATCAAATTATCAAAGTACCGAATGTGAATCATATGAACGTGATGAAAACTAGCTTGACGATAATTCCCATGTGTCCTCAGGAGCGCTTTTCTCTATATAAGAGTTTGTCCAGGCTTGTCCTTTGCTCCAAAAAGGATTGGCCCACCTTGCTGCACTTTATTTACTTTTGTTACTTGTTGCTCGTTACAAATTATCCTATCACAAAACTATCTATTACCTATCATTTCAGTGCTTGCAGAAAATACCTTGCTGAAAACCGCTTATCATTTCCTTCTGCTCCTCGTTGGGTTCGACAATCTTACTTATCGAAATGACTAAGATATATACCCTATGCTTGTGGGTCATCAAGACTCTTTTGTGGCACCGTTGCTGGGGAGTTAAGCGCCTTTGGTAGGTGGAATTTGCTAAGGAAAAATTTATATAGTGTGCTGAAATTTACTGTCACTTGTTACTATGGAAAGTAATCCTCTGAGGGGCTTGTTCAGGGTATCTTCACCCCGACCAGTAGAGGAAAGAGTTGCTCCTCAACCTACTGAACCTACTGAAGATGAAAATGTTCAAATTGAGATTCCTTCGGGTATGTTAGAAAAACTCCTGGCTAATCCTTTTGCAGGAGATGGAACAAAGCATCCTGATGAGCACCTAATATATGTGGATGAAGTTTGTGGATTATTTAAGCTTGCAGGTGTGCCCGGTTATTTTATTAAGAAGAAGGTTTTCCCTTTATCTTTGAAGGGAGATGCATTGACATGGTATAGGCTATGTGTTGATACGGGATCATGGAACTACAAACGATTGAAATTGGAATTTCATCAACAATTTTATCCAATGCATCTTGTTCATCATGATCGCAATTATATATATATAATTTTTTGCCTCGCGAAGGAGAAAGCATCACTCAAGATTGGGGGAGGCTTAAATCAATGTTATATTCATGCCCCAATCATGAGCTCTCAAGAGAAATAATTATTCAAAAATTTTATGCTCGGCTTTCTGATAACAATCGCACCATGCTCGATACTTCTTGTGCTGGCTCTTTTATAATGAAGACTATTGAATTCAAATGGGATTTATTGGAAAGAATTAAACACAGATCTGAATATTGGGATCTCGACGAAGGTAAGGTGTCAAGTATGACACCTAAGTTTGATTGTGTTAAATCTTTTATGGATACCGATGTTTTCCGTAAGTTTAGCACTAAATATGGACTTGACTCTGAGATAGTAGCTTCATTCTGTGAATCTTTTGCTACTTATGTTGATCTCCCCAAGGAGAAGTGGTTTAAATATCATCCTCCCATAGAAGTAAAAGTAGCTGCCCCTATTAAAGTTGAAGAAAAGACTGTCACTTATAATGATCCTATTGTTCCTACTTCTTATGTTGAGAAACCACCTTTCCCTGTTAGGATAAAGGATCATGCTAAAGCTTCAACTGTGGTTCGTAAAAGCAATATTAGAACATATACACCTCCTGACAAAATTAAAGTTGAACCTGATATTGCTATTGTTAAAGATCTCTTTTCTGATAATATTGATGGGCATGTTATTTATTTCTATGAGGAAACTGCTAGAATTGCTAAACCTTGTGCTAAAGATAAACATAGACTTGTGGTAGGCATGCCCGTTATTTATGTTAAAATAGGAGATCATTGTTATCATGGCTTATGTGATATGGGTGCTAGTGCTAGTGCAATACCTATTGACTTATACAATGAAATTATGCATGAAAGTGCACCTGCTGAGATAGAAGGTATTGATGTTACCATCAAGCTTGCTAATAGAGATACAATATCACCCATTGGAATTGTTAGAGATGTTGAAGTCTTGTGTGGGAAAACTAAATATCCTGCTAATTTTCTTGTTCTTGGTTCCCCACAGGAAAGCTTTTGTCCCATTATATTTGGTAGACCCTTCTTGAACACCGTTAATGCTAGGACAGACTGCAAAAAGGATGTTGTTACTATTGGTCTAGGTGATATGTCTCATGAGTTTAATTTCTCTAAATTTCATAGACAACACCGTGAAGAGGAATTACCTAGTAAGGATGAAATTATTGGTCTTGCTTCTATTGCCGTGCCTCCAAGTGATCCTTTATAACAATATTTGCTAGACCATGAAAATGATATGTTTATGAATGAAAGAAGGGAAATAGATGAAGTATTCTTTAAACAGGAACCCATCCTGAAACACAATTTGCCTGTTGAAATCCTAGGGGATCCTCCTCCACCCAAGGGTGATCCATATTTGAGCTTAAACCGTTACCCGGTACTCTTAAATATGCTTATCTTGATGAGAAAAAGATATATCCTATTATTATTAGTGCTAACCTTTCAGAGCATGAAGACGAGAGATTATTGAAAACTTTGAGGAAGCACCGTGCTGCTATTGGATATACTCTTGATGATCTTAAGGGCATTAGTCCCACTCTATGTCAACATAAAATAAATTTGGAGGAAGATGCCAAACAATTCGTGATCATCAACGATGGATGAATCCTAAGATGAAGGAAGTGGTAAGAAAAGAAATACTAAAGCTCCTTGAGGCAGGTATAGTTTACCCCGTTGCTGATAGTCAGTGGGTATGTCCTGTCTATTGTGTCCCTAAGAAGGGAGGTATTACCGTAGTTCCTAATGATAAACATGAATAGATTCCGCAAAGAATTATTACAGGTTATAGGATGGTAATTGATTTCCGCAAATTAAAGAAGGCTACTAAAAAAGATCATTACCCCTTACCTTTTATCGATCAAATGCAAGAAAGATTATCCAAACATACACATTTTTGCTTTCTAGATGGTTATTCTGGTTTCTCTCAAATACCTGCGTCAGCCAACGATCAATCAAAGACTACTTTTACTTGCCCTTTTGGTACTTTTTCTTATAGACGTATGCCTTTTGTTTTATGTAATTCACTTGCTACCTTTCAAAGATGCATGATGTCGGTGTACAAAAAGGGGGGGTACGCTTTTTGTACCCCTATAACTGTGCACGGGCAGTCTGAGCCACGGGCACCGCCACAACAAGCACGGCAAGGGAGGTAAACCAGGGTAAGGCCGGAGATCAAGAGAAGCAGAACGATGCCAAGACCAAGACCACAAAGAGCAAAGGGGACGAAGCGGACTCCCCAGGCAAGATCCTTGCCGGGAGGCAGTTCTAGCAAACCCAGCAAGACCCTTGCCGTGGCAGCTCACCCCACACCTACGAAGCGAGTCACCCTTGAGTCCACTGCCCCCATGGGGCAAGGATTCGGGAGACATCCCCGTGGTGGCACGCAGATCTTTGTGAAGACGTTCAAGATCAGATACACACTTTAGAAGGTGATGATCCTTGGCGGGATCCCAGCCAAGGAGGACCACAAGGTCCCCGGCAAGAGCCTTGCCGGGGATGACAGCAGGCGCCACGGCAAGACCCTTGCCGGGGCCCCGGCAAGGCCCTTGCCGGGACCCCGGCAAGGCCCTTGCCATGAACACACGTAGGCCACCATCAGGCCCACGCCAATCAAACCTCCACCACCGTTCGCATACAGCTGCCGACGCAACCAGCTGGGCAGGCACCTGCGTGGCGGCAAGCAGATCTTCGTGGAGACCCACCACTGCGCCACCTCAGCTGCCTGCCTGCCCACATGGCACCGCGGGCACCGCTGGCCAGGGCGCGTGTCGACGCAAGAAGGAGCGGCGACGGACGAGACAGGGCTCTCCCCCGTCCCCGATAAAGCAAGGACACCGAAGCAAGACACATTAAATACGCTTTGTCATGTAATGCGAGGGAGAACCTCGCATCACTGTACCCTTTCCACCTCCTGTGTGCCACTGTGGCAACCCCTTTCCCTATAAAAGGAGGCCCAAGGCGACCAGGAAGAGGATTCGGCTTTTTGGAGCTCCTCGCGCCCCATTGCTAGTTCAAGAACACTGATAAACAAACCACCAAAGCAGGAGTAGGGTTTTACGCATCCTCGCGGCCCGAACCTGGGTAAAGGAACCGTGTGCTATCTGCTTGATCCGCTCTTCTCACGACCCCGCGCCCGGCAACCGCAGTAGGGATTCTTGTGATCCCATAGGTGTCGTTCCAAAACACCAACATCTTTGGCATGCCAGGTAGGGGGCGCAGTTGTGAGAATTGGCTTTAGCAGTGAGCCCGGCGCTCCTTCATCTCCGTGACCCTTGAAGAAGAAAGGAGGCCATAAGATCGACACTCGAGCGATCACAAACAGAAGCTAAGTTGCACTGAACCCTTATTTGTGCTACCTTTCTTATTTGAGGTTATCCGCCCCCCCGGAGATGTCACGCCTTTGTATGAGGAACCTCTACGCCAGGGGGCTCTCCCACGATCGGCAACGCGCTTGCCCTGTTTCGAGTCTGCTCAACAGCTCAAGCGGCTGCATCGAGAATGGCAGAGTAACCTTCCGCGATCGACAACACCCTCGATTCTGACTTGAGTCAAGCTCGACAGTTCGAGCGGCCGCGTTCGGAACGGAAAGGTGGCTCGTCCGGCAGCACGCGTACCTGCCAGGCCATGGGGATCCATCCCCAAAACGCCGCTAGGGGCTTTTGTGCCGACGAGCCTACCCAATCGGCGTAGGGCACCCATACAAAAAGGAGTTGAACGGGGAAATAACATGCATAAAAATTAAGAATACTTCAGAGTTATATTACATCACATCATAGCTGCGGTTCTAACTAAAGATAGAATTTGTCTTGGTCGGGAACCCGAGCGGCGAAGAAGAACGAGATGCCTAGTCCCGGCGCTGGCCTTCCACCCTCTTGATTTCGTCCATGCAGTAGGTGATGGGCTTGATGCGCTCCTTGAGCACCGTGAGGTCAACACCATCTGGCAAGCTCGTCATCGCGGCCGCGAAGTCAAGGTCGAGATTCCAGTGCGCCACCTTAGTGAGGACCTTGGTCACGACCCTCCGGCAAAGTCGCCGGGCCTCCTCAGCCAGTGTGGCCGTCCTGTTGGAGTGAAGATAGGCCAAGGCTCCGAGGACGCCCTCGAAGAACTGGGTCAGCTTGGCGTTGATGGTCCCGCTACGCTCAGGGGCATACCTCACGTTTGGCATCCCCATGGTGGCCAATTGCGAGGTGACCCTGCCGGCGACGACCTCCAGATGGCTGATCCACCTGTTCTCGCCCGCCACATATTCCTGGTGGGAGGCGGCCTCATTTGCCCGCAGCTGCTTCTCCTCCTCTAGGCTCCTGGTCAAGGTCTCCTCCCGAGCCCTGCTCTCCGACAACAACTTATCGAGATCCTCCAGCTTCAGCTTGAGGTCTCTGATGGAGTTCTGCGCCTCGGAGAGCTCCCCAGTCCTGCTGATGACCGCTCCTTGCGCCTCTATCAAGGCGCGGTTGAGCATGCCCTTCTCGCTGGACAGCTTGAGGGCCTGCTCCTTCAGCTCGTCCCGCTCTGCTTCCAGCTCCTTCACCTTGCTGGCGTGGGCCAGGGCTTGGGCATCGAGCGCCTCTCTGTGCCTCTGCTCTAGCTCGTGAGTCCGTCGCGCGACAAGGGCCTCGAGCTCCTCCTCCTTGTCGCGGAGTGTTGCGGTAAGCTTCGCCTCACGCGCGGAGAGGTCCTCCTCCTGGGAGTCCAAGGTAGCTTGATGCTGGTTCCGGGTGGCTTCGGCCGTGGCAGCCAAGTTTGCCGCCTTCTCCTGGGCCTTCTCGATGTCGGGCATCTTCATGGTGAGCTCCACATCGCACCGGGCAAATTTCTCCTGAAAGGCCCTCTGCTCCTCGCGAGTCTGGTGGAACCAGGCCTGCATCTCGGCAACGCGCACCTTGAAGTCCACCTCCGTGTTGTCTACCGTTGCCATCCTGGACTTGACCTTGTCCACGCGGGCACGATAGAGCACTTGGACCTTCCGGAAATTGGCCCTCATGGCACGGAAGAGCTTCTCTTCTGGAGAACCATCGCCGCCAACGCCCGGCGCGTCGACAACCTCGAGCCCGGTGGCGGCAAGCACCTCGCCGTCAAAAACTTCCCCTTCGGCGGGCGCTCGAGTTGACGCCCCTGGGAGGTGGACGAAAAGATCATCGCCCACCTTCAGATATCTGCCGGGGCCCGAGGTTGAGGAGGAGGGAGGCTGATCGTCCATCACCTCTTCCTCGGCGGAGGCCTTGCCGGCCTCCCCGGTAGGTCCACCGTTGGCGCCCTCGGCGGAAGCCTCGCCGGTAGCCTTGGCGGCCCCCGCAGTGGCATCCTCGGCAGCACCCTTGGCGGCCTCATGTGGCGGCCTCGTCAGCATCCTTGGCGGCCTCCTCAGCGGCAATTCTGTCGGCCTCAGCCGCGGCCTCTTCGGCAATATCTCCGACAGCAGTGTCCACGTCCTCCATGTTTGTTGAAGGAGGGCCTAGGCAGCAACGGGAGCAATGAAGCCAAGAAAAGAATAAGGGAAAAACAGAGACGAAGGACAGGCGACTCACCAGTGCCAGGCTGTGAAGTAGGAGTCCCCTCTCCACCAGCATTTGGCTCCATGGCAGAGCCACCAGCGCCCAAGTTCCCCTCTTCCTCCATGGGTGTGGGCTCCGTGCCTGATGCCCTTGCCGGGGACGCCCCCCGCGGCGGCGTAGTCGATGGGGGTGGTGTGTTAGGAGTAGCCCTCTGTGGCTCCTCCTACTGCCGCTCCCCTCCTACAAACCTGACATGGTCAGCGTCGTGGCATCGAGCCCCTACCACATGTCGAGTAAGAAGAGGGTGACGAACTTACGCTGGGGGCTGTGCCGGGGGCTGCTGTCCGGGCTGCTCAGCACCACCAGTGGTGTCTTTGAAGCCCCAGCCAGGGACTGGCCGCTCGACTAGGTCCTCGCCCTCTTCGCCCTCTGGGCCAACGTCTTTGCATCCCTACAAAAGCAAAAGCGGATCAAGACAAGCGACCCAATTTGGGGAAATGGGAATGACAGTAAGGAACGGAGTACTTACTCGTCATCTGTCTCCTCCTCTTCCACCAGTTTCCTTTTCCTCTCCGGGCTAAGAGGCCCGAGATCAAAAGGGAGCTCCACATCATCATCCGAGTCAACGCCTGCTGGAGGAGGCGAAGAAGGGGGCGGCGTTTGTGCGCGCCCGGATGAGGAAGGGCCTGTCGCCTTCTTCTTCTCAGCGGCCTTCATTAGCCTATTCGCTGCCGTAGCCCTCGTGTGGCGCTCGGACCCCTCCAGGGTCAATTGAGGCCGCGTAGCCCTGCCGGGACGGACCGGCTCGCCGGAGCCAGACCGCCGCAGGACTCACCCTCTTCCCCTGGCTGGCGTCGAGCCCGCCACCACGCCCTCCTCCTCTAACGACTCGTCAGCCGTGTCCTCGACAAGCGGAGCTCCAGTGTAGGCGCTGCTGGCCTCCTCAATGGCCGCCGCCCACAGGGTGAACTGCTCCTCCTCCGCAGCCGTTGCGGCCTCGTCCTCCAGGCCCCCGGCGCTGCCAGCCTCCATGGCAAGTTGTGCTTCCCTCACCCTGGTGGCGATGTAGTCCAGCTCTGCCTGGGTGGTGTCCATGACAAGCCACCGCTCGGCGTCAGCATTGACGTACACCTCAATCAAGGTGTCGAAGAATTGCTGCACATCTGCTGCCGTCGGCTCCCTCCAGTTCCGGACGGGGCCGTGCGCGTTGCAGTCCTGCATCATGGCGATGATCTCGGACCGGCGCAAATTATTGCACAACGGGAGCACCCCCGCTGGCAACTTGAAGAGCGGCCCCTTGACGGCCTTGCCGGCCTTTACGGCAACCCTTGCGGCCTTGACGGTTAGCTCGACCTCGCCGTCGCGATCCACATCCAGCTGAAAGAGCCGCTGGCAGAAGTGGGCATGCGCCATCACCGTGAAGTTGTGGTTGAGGCCAGGGCGGAGCCGCATAATGTCAGCCGGATTCATAAAAAGCCAGGCTGGCCTCCCCTTATTGTGCAGCGAGGCGATCCGGCGGCGAATGAAGTCCGCCCCGATCATCTCAAGGGTGAGCCCAGCCCGGGTCAGCCGAAGAATCCTGGTGGTGGCGACAGTAAGCCTCCTGTCAGCGGCGTCGACATCACCCCAATCGCTGCCGCGGACCGGTGGCACTCGGCGGACCTTGCAAAATTCCGGCGGGTCTTCGTCCTCAATCCAGCACCACCGGTCACGCCGTTCCTTCCACCTCTCCTTCACTGCATCGTCCGGGTATGCCCCCTTGGATCTTGGGATCTAGGTGATGCAACCAGAGATGGCACCTCCCGTCTGGATTCGAGGATAGAAATAATGGCGGAAGAGCGCCGTGTTGGGCTGCACCCCGGCGAAGCCCTCGCAAAGATGCGCAAAGAAAGACATGCACGCCACCACATTTGGAGTAAAATCCAAGAGGCGAAAACCGAAGGTGTGCATAACGTCACAGAAGAAATCGGAGAAAGGGAGGCATGACCCACAAGAAAAGTAATCAACGAAGAAGGGGTACCGATTTGGGGCAGGATCAGCGCAAGCGGCAGGAAAGACGCGCATCGTTGGGTGTCCCGAATTCTCTCCCCCCGTCTTCACTCCCCACAGGGGCTTGAAGGAGGCCCGGAGCTCATGAACATCAATCGTCGAGGGGAAGAAGAAGGCGGACTTCATCCGGTCCCCCAACAGCGCGCTCTCCGGTGGCTCCACGGTCCCGGAGCCCTTAGCCACCCCCTTGCCCTTGGCGGATTTGGGCGCCATGGCGGCCGAGAAGTCTAGAGGGTTGAGGAAGGGGATGGCAAAGCAGCGACGACGGGCAACGACGAAAGCTTGCAAGGGAAGGAAGAGAGGGAACGGCGGCTCTGAGATGGGAAAAGGCATGAGGGAAGAGGAGAAAGTGAGTAGCGCGCCCGCGGGTATTCCCTCTTATGGGGGAAAACGCGGGCCGCCTCCTTTCACATTAACTGTGATGTGACGCATGCCCGCGGGAAGCAACCCCACGCATGCCGCCCACGTCACACACACCTCCCCACGCCGCGCCGCGCGCGAAGAAACTTACCACGGTAAAAACCACCCCGCCTGCCAGCGCACCGTTTTTGGGCCTAGCCCAACAACGCGTTGCGCTTATGTGTGGCGCAGGCCCGGGAGCTCCTGTCGGTGTACAAAAAGGGGGGTACGCTTTTTGTACCCCTATAACTGTGCATGGGCAGTCTGAGCCACGGGCACCGCCACACCAAGCACGGCAAGGGAGGTAAGCCAAGGTAAGGCCAGAGCTCAAGAGAGGCAGAACGACGCCAAGACTAAGACCACAAAGAGCAAATGGGACGAAGCGGACTCCCCCGGCAATATCCTTGCCGGGAGGCAGTTCTAGCAAACCCGGCAAGACCCTTGCCGTGGTAGCTCACCCCACACCTATGGAGCGAGTAACCCTTGAGTCCACTGCCCCCATGGGGCAAGGATTCGGGAGACATCCCCGTGGTGGCATGCAGATCTTTGTGAAGATATTCAAGATCAGATACACACTTTAGAAGATGATGATCCTTGGCGGGATCCCAGCCAAGGAGGACCACAAGGCCCCCGGCAAGAGCCTTGCCAGGGATGACCGAAGGCGCCACGGCAAGACCCTTGCCGGGGCCACGACAAGACCCTTGCCGGGGCCCCGGCAAGGCCCTTGCCATGAACACCCGTAGGGCCACCATCAGGCCCACGCCAATCAAACCTCCACCACCGTTCGCATGCAGCTGCCGACCCAACCAGCTGGGCAGGCACCTGTGTGGCGGCAAGCATATCTTCATGGAGACCCACCACTGCGCCACCTCAGCTGCCTGCCTGCCTACATGGCACCGCGGGCACCGCTGGCCAGGGCGCATGTCGACGCAAGAAGGAGCGACGACGAACGAGACAGGGTTCTCCCCCGTCCTCGATAAAGCAAGGACACCTAAGCAAGACACATTAAATACGCCTTGTCTTGTAATGCGAGGGAGAACCTCGCATCACTGTACCCTTTCCACCTCCTGTGTGCCACTGTGGAAACCCCTTTCCCTATAAAAGGAGGCCCAAGGCGACCAAGAAGAGGATTCGGCCTTTTGGAGCTCATCGCGCCCCATTGCTAGTTCAAGAACATAGATAAACAAACCACCAAAGCAGGAGTAGGGTTTTACGCATCCTCGCGGCCCGAACCTGGGTAAAGGAACCGTGTGCTATCTGCTTGATCCGCTCTTCTCACGACCCCGCGCTCCGCAACCGCAGTAGGGATTCTTGTGATCCCATAGGTGTCGTTCCAAAACACCGACACATGATGGCTATATTCTCTGACTTTTGTGAAAAGATTTGTGAGGTTTTCATGGACGATTTATCCGTTTATGGATCCTCTTTTGATGATTGCTTAAGCAACCTTGATCGAGTTTTGCATAGATGTGAAGAAACTAATCTTGTCTTGAATTGGGAAAAGTGCCACTTTATGGTTAATGAAGGTATTGTCTTGGGGCATAAAGTTTTTGAAAGAGGTATTGAAGTTGATAAAGCCAAGGTTGATGCTATTGAAAAGATGCCATGTCCCAAGGAGATCAAAGGTACAAGAAGTTTCCTCGGTCATGCCAGGTTTTATAGGAGGTTCATTAAGGAATTCTCAAAAATTTCTTGGCCTCTGACTAATTTATTACAAAAAGATATACCATTTGTCTTTGATGATGATTGTGTAGAAGCATTTGAAATACTTAAGAAAGCATTGATCTTTGCACCTATTGTTCAACCACCTGATTGTAATTTACCTTTTGAAATTATGTATGATGCTAGTAATTATGCCGTAGGTGCTGTTCTAGGGCAAAGAGTTGATAAGAAATTAAATGTCATTCAATATGCTAGTAAAACTCTAGACAATGCTCAGAGAAATGATGCTACTACTAAAAGGGAATTCTTAGTAGTTGTATTTGCTTGTGATAAGTTCAGACCTTATATTGTCGATTCTAAAGTAACTATTCACACGGACCATGCTGCTATTAAATATCTTATGGAAAAGAAAGATGCTAAACCTAGACTTATTAGATGGGTTCTCTTCCTACAAGAATTTGATTTGCATATTGTTGATAGAAAAGGAGCTGAGAACCCCGTTGCAGACAACATGTCTAGGTTAGAAAATGTTCTTGATGACCCACTACCTATTGATGATAGCTTTCCGGATGAGAAATTATATGTCATAAATGTTTCTAGTACTCCTCCATGGCATGCTGATTATGCTAATTATATTGTTGCTAAATTTATACCACCTAGTTTCACATACAAACAAAAGAAAAAGTTTTTCTATGATTTGAGACATTAATTTTGGGATGACCCACATCTTTATAAAGAAGGAGTAGATGGTGTTATTAGACGTTGTCTACCTGAGCATGAACAGGAACAGATCCTACGCAAGTGTCACTCCGAAGCTTATGGAGGACACCATGCTGGAGATAGAATTGCACATAAGGTATTGCAATCCGGTTTTTATTGGCCTACTCTCTTCAAGGATGCCCGTAAGTTTGTCTTATCCTGTGATGAATGTCAAAGAATTGGTAATATTAGTAGACGTCACGAAATGCCTGTGAACTATTCACTTGTTATTGAACCATTTGATGTTTGGGGATTTGATTATATGGGACCTTTTCCTACCTCTAATGGTTACACACATATTTTAATTGTTGTTGATTACGTTACTAAGTGGGTAGAAGCTATTCCAACTAGTAGTGCTGATCATAACACTTCTATTAAAATGCTTAAAGAAGTTATTTTTCCGAGGTTTGGAGTCTCTAGATATTTAATGACTGATGGTGGTTCACATTTTATTCATGGTGCTTTTCGTAAAATGCTTGCTAAATATGCTGTTAATCATAGAATTGCATCTCCTTATCACCCGCAGTCTAGTGGTCAAGTAGAATTGAGTAATAGAGAACTCAAATTAATTTTGCAAAAGATTGTTAATAGATCTAGAAAGAATTGGTCCAAGAAACTTGATGATGCATTATGGGCCTATAGAACTGTATATAAAAATCCTATGGGTATGTCTCCGTATAAAATGGTTTATGGAAAAGCATGTCACTTACATCTCGAACTAGAACATAAGGCATATTGGTCTATTAAAGAGCTCAACTATGATTTCAAACTTGCCGGTGAGAAGAGGTTATTTGACATTAGCTCACTTGATGAATGGAGAACCCAAGCTTATGAAAATGCCAAGTTGTTTAGAGAAAAAGTTAAAAGATGGCATGACAAAAGAATACAAAAGCGTGAGTTTAATGTAGGTGATTATGTATTGCTATACAACTCTTGTTTAAGATTTTTTGCAGGAAACTTCTCTCTAAATGGGAATGCCCTTACGTTATCGAGGAGGTCTATCGTTCCGGTGACATAAAAATCAACAACTTTGAAGGCACAAATACGAAGGTGGTGAACGGTCAAAGAATCAAACATTATATCTCAGGCAATCCTATAAATGTTGAAACCAATGTTATTGAAACCGTAAGCCCGGAGGAATACATAAGGGACACTTTCTGGAATGTTTCAGACTCTGAAAAGGAATAAGTATGTGGTACGGTAAGTAAACCGACTCCAAGACAGTTCTAATGGCAATATTTCTTTGTTTTGGAATATTTAGAAAAATAGAAAAATAAGAAGCAGTCCGGGAAGGACACGAGGCCTCCACAAGGGTGGAGGGCGCGCCCTACCCCCTGGGCGCGCCCCCCTATCTCGTGGGCACCTCGTGTGCTCTCCGGACTCCATTTTCTTGCACGATACGTATTTTGGTCGGTAAAAATTCATTATATAATATCCCGAAGGTTTTGACTCCTGTATCACGCAATTATCCTCTGTTCTTGTTTTGAGCTGTTTTTCTGACAGATCTAGATTATCATGACGTCTCCAAGTGCCCCCAAGGACAAGTTCTTCGAGATGGTCATCAACCCTTACCTCGCGGAGGTGCTGCGACACCCTCAAACCATTGAGATGCGTGATGGGTTGCTGCACATCCGCGATGTTAAGGGACCAAAGGGGACCGGAAGCATGGAGACGAGGCTCGAAGCAATGGAGTAACAAGTTTTCAAGTGCCAGGGGATGGTGGAACGTGGACTCAACTCCAACCACATGATCATCGCGGAGTTCACCAACAACCACAAGTTGGATGCCAACAACATTGGGGAGACCATCTTCAAGCTTCACGAGAAGATCGAGCACCTTCAAGCCCAAATCTATGACCTGCAAAACCAAAACTGTGAGTATGAATAGAGATTCAAAAGGATGAGTTTGGCTGCAGATTTGAGGATCCCGGAGACTCGATCATCCTTCTATGATGGTGAGCCTATGCCTTTGAAGATGGACGACAAGCCCGCATCATCAACAACCCCGCCACCTTCCTCACCAACAAAGGAGACATAATCACATGGGTATGGGCACTCCCCTTGGCAACTGCCAATCTTGGGGGAGGTGCCCCGGTATCGTATCACAACCACATTTCCTCTCTTTATTGTTTTTCTTAGTTTAATCCTATTAGTAGTATCTTGATCTAGTAGAATAAAGTTTTGGCATGATCTAGTTTTGAGTTTTGCTTTATGATCCCTCTATGCAATCGAGTCCGTGAGCTATATATAATAAAGATTAGTGTTGAGTCAAGGGCTTGATTATTTTGCCATGATCTTGAGTGAATAGAAGAAAACATAAAAAGAATAAAAGAAATAAAGAGATCATATTGATCTTATTGAGAGTAATGACTTCACATAGAAAGAGTATGATGATTAAAAATTGTTGAGAGTTGACAAACATAGCTTTGGTCATTGTTGCAATTAATAGGAAGTAATAAGGAAAGAGAGGTTTCACATATAAATATACTATCTTGGACATCTTTTATGATTGGGAGCACTCATTAAAATATGACATGCTAAAGAGTTGATATTGGACAAGGAAGACAATGTAATGGGTTATGTTTTCTTATATCTGAGATGAAGTATATTGTCATGGATCATCCAACATGTTGAGATTGCCTTTCCCCCTCATGCTAACCAAATTCTTTGCACCAAGTAGAGATACTACTTGTGCTTCCAAAAACCCTTAAACCAGTTTTGCCTTAAGAGTCCACCATATCTACCTATGGGTTGAGTAAGATCCTTCAAGTAAGTTGTTATCGGTGCAAGCAATAAAAATTGCTCTCTAAATATGTATTATTGATTGGTGTGGAGGAAATAAGCTTTATACGATCTGGTGATGTGGAAGAAATAAAAGCGACGGACTACATAATAAAGGTTCATATCACAAGTGGCAATATAAAGTGACGTTCTTTCGCATTAAGATTTTGTGCATCCAACCTTGAAAGTGCATGGCAACCTTTGCTTCCCTCTGCGAAGGGCCTATCTTTTATTATTATCTTCTACCTTATGCAAGAGTCTTTATGATCTTCACCTTTCCTTTTTACATTTTATCCTTTGCAAGCACAGGATGTTGGAAAGATCCTGATATATATATCTAATTGGATGTAAGTTAGCATGAATTATTATTGTTGACATTACCCTTGAGGTAAAAGGTTGGGAGGCGAAACTATAAGCCCCTATCTTTCTATGTGTCCGATTAAAACTCCGTAACCACAAGTATTGCGTGAGTGTTAGCAATTATGAAAGACTAAATGATAGTTGAGTATGTGGACTTGCTAGAAAGATCTGACATAGACTATTTCTGATGTTATGATAAATTGCAATTGCTTCAATGACTGAGATTATAGTTTGTTAGTTCTCAATAAAGTTTCTGATTTATACTTTGCATTGTGAATAGATTATTACTTGAGCATAAGAAATCATATGACAATATCCATATATGTTGCTGTTATGAGAATAATCATGATGCCCTCATGTCCGTATTTTATTTTGTCGACACCTCTACCTCTAAACATGTGGACATATTTATTGTTATTGGCTTTCGCTTGAGGACAAGCGAGGTCTAAGCTTGGGGGAGTTGACACGTCCATTTTGCATCATGCTTTTAGATCAATATTTATTGCATTATGGGCTGTTATTACACATTATGTCACAATACTTATGTCTATTCTCTCTTATTTTACAAGGTTTACATAAGGAGGGAGAATGCTGACAACTGGAATTCTGGGCTGGAAAAGGAGCAAATATTAGAGACCTATTCTGCACAACTCCAAAAGTCCTGAAACTCTACGAAAGTTATTTTTGGAAATAATAAAAAATACTGAGCGGAAGAAATACATCAGAGGGGCCACCACCTGTCCACGAGGGTGGGGGCGCGCCCTACCCCCCTGGGCGCACCCCACTGCCTCGTGGGCCCCCTGTTGGTCCTCCGGTAGCCATCTTCTGCTATTGAAGTCTTTCGCCCGAAGAAAAATCATAAGCAAGCTTTCGGGGTGAGACTCCGCCGCCCACGAGGCGGAACCTTGGCGGAACCAATCTAGGGCTCCGGCAGAGCTGTTCTGCCGGGACACTTCCCTCTGGGAGGGGGAAATCATCGCCATCGTCATCACCAACGCTCCTCTCATCGGGAGAGGGCAATCTCCATGAACATCTTCACCAGCACCAGCTCTGCCGGGGACACTTCCCTCCGGGAGGGGGAAATCATCGCCATCGTCATCACCAACGCTCCTCTCATCGGGAGAGGGCAATCTCCATGAACATCTTCACCAGCACCATCTCCTCTCAAACCCTAGTTCATCTCTTTTATCCAATTCTTGTCTCCAAGTCTGGGATTGGTACCTGTGGGTTGCTAGTAGTGTTGATTAGTCCTTGTAGTTGATGCTAGTTGGTTTATTTGGTGGAAGATCATATGTTCAGATCCTATATGCATATTAATACTCCTCTGATTATGAACATGAATATGCTTTGTGAGTAGTTACGTTTGTTCCTGGGGACATGGGAGAAGTCTTGCTATTAGTAGTCATGTGAATTATGTATTCGTTCGATATTTTGATGAGATGTATGTTGTCTATCCTCTAGTGGTTTTATGTGAACGTCAACTACATAACACTTCACCATTATTTGGGCCTAGAGGAAGGCATTGGGAAGTAATAAGTAGATGATGGGTTGATAGAGTGACAGAAGCTTAAACCCTAGTTTATGCGTTGCTTCGTAAGGGGCTAATTTGGATCCATATGTTTCATGCTATGGTTAGGTTTACCTTAATACTTTTGTTGTAGTTGCGGATGCTTGCTATAGAGGTTAATCATAAGTGGGATGCTTGTCCAAGTAAGGGCAGCACCCAAGCACCGGTCCACCCACATATCAAATTATCAAAGTACCGAACGCGAATCATATGAATGTGATGAAAACTAGCTTGACGATAATTCCCACGTGTCCTCGGGAGTGCTTTTCTCTATATAAGAGTTTGTCTAGGCTTGTCCTTTGCTACAAAAAGGATTGGGCCACCTTGCTGCACTTTATTTACTTTTGTTACTTGTTGCTCATTACAAATTATCCTATCACAAAACTATCTGTTACTTATTATTTCAGCGCTTGCAGACAATACCTTGCTGAAAACCGCTTATCATTTCCTTCTGCTCCTCGTTGGGTTCGACACTCTTACTTATCGAAAGGACTATGATAGATCCCCTATACTCGTGGGTCATCAGCGATACTCTTTCGTATCTGCTCAACTTATTTAGCGCAGTAAGAAAATAGATCTCCACTGCTTTACTCTCATTTCTTGTCCATCACTTACTTGCTAGTTGAGAGCAAACATTGGTTGCGAAGTTGCCTTTGTCCGGTTTGCACCTTCAGATCCACCATGGCACGCTCAACACTATACTCCCAATGCTTATGGTTTTCCCCTTTTATATTCCACACTAGTTAAATCACAGTAGACTAAATTTCAAAATTGGGCCAGTCGATTTTTCAGAGCTCGCCGGAGTTCGCCGGTGCGAACGAAGGGGCTCGGGTGGGGACTTTGGTTGTTGGGGGGGTGGTGGGGCCTCGTCGAACGAAGAAAACTCGATGCGGGTGAGGGCGGAGGTGGGAAGTGGGGGTGGGGGTGGCGGAGGAACACAAGCAGTGGTGGCCGATGGTCCGGCCGGCGGCCCGTGCGGTGTTCTGTATGGGAAGAATCAGAGACGAGGAAGAAGAAGGGTTAGGATACGTAGGATCTTCATCCAACCGCCTGAAATGGTTGACTGGCCCAAATGACAAAAGTCACGCGACTTGCATGCAGACATGCCTTTATATTCATTACCATCATCATACCTGCTTAGCACTGCTCCTGAATCCATCAAACTAAACAACGTGCCACTCATAATTCCAAACTTGTTGCTCAAGTACGAATCTGATATGATGCTGATATTACTAAAACAGATAACATTTAATTGGTCAGCTAATGTTCCTACTTTACTTTTGAAAAAGCACGTGCACCACATATGGAGAGACAATAGGGAGTTGCTTTCTTAATGCGCTCTGGTTCATCATGTGTGGGCACTTGGCAACGAACATTTTATTATCCAAAATCTGCTTGCTCTTCTTTAGCATGTTCCTTCTGTTCTTTAATAAGTACTCTCTCCGTTCCTAAATACAAGTCTTTGTATAGATTCCACCATGGACTACATATGGAGCAAAATGAGTGAATCTACACTCTAAAATGTATCTAGATACATCTGTATGTGATCCATAGTGGAAATCTCTACCAAGACTTATATTTTGGAATGGAGGGAGTATGATAGTATAGTACAGTATGTTCCTTGTAGTGAAGATGAGCAGGGACATTTGCAGTGTAGAGGTCTATACGGTCGGTTGGTATGGACACTTTGAACTCTTCGGGCCTCTTTGATTCATCGGATTTTGTAAACATGGGAATAGGATTTGTAGTGGCATGCCCACTTGAATCCTATAAGAATAGCAAGGAAATGCGGGGAGTTGTGTCGCCTTTGAGAGTTACACTGATATTAACAGTACCGCACCTTCAGTTGAAGAGAGCTGGTATCCGAAGCCTTTATAGCCGTACCGGCAATACTAGCACATATATTCCAGCAAGTTCCACTTTGCTGGTTTTCCCGTTATATCTACACTATGATCTGTGTAGCTGCTTTGTATCACACTAGCAGTAGTCCACTCTTGAAGCTAAACACTGCAATGACTTACAAAATTGGCACCAAGGCATTGAGTGCCATTCTGGATGCAATGAAACTCATACGCTCCCCACCTATTGCCTCTTGTTTAGAATATGATCCTAATGACTCTTGTTCAAAATTGCCACATATAGAGAGACAACATGGAATAGCATTTCTTTGGGCGTTGTGATTCATCATGAGTGGGCAACCAACATTGTATGCAATTAAGCTGAACCTCAAGAATATGCTTCCTCTTCTGTTCTTTAACATGTTCCTCTTTTGTTATTCTGTATTTAGTACATACATTATGTTCCTTGTGAGGAAGGGGAGCAGGGACATCTGCAGTCAACAGCTGATATTCTCCAAATTATCTGACCTGTATGAATGATCACATTAGTGTAGAGTATATCCAATGCCAATGAAATTTTTAGCTCTGCACTGTTCTTGTAAGTACATGTTGTCCTTTATCGGTGTACTTATATTGACAGGTAGTTGTTCGTGTACCATCACTCTCCAGCTTATATTCCTTTGCCCTCCATTTTCTACACATAAGATCTATATTTACTCTTACCATAAGGCTGGATATCACCGATGGTACTGAAGACGTTTAGCTCTGCATTGCTCTTGGCTGTACCTTTTTCCTGTATCGATGTACTTACATTTATAGCTACTTGGTTATGTAGCATCACTCTTCATCTTATCTTAAGTATTCTCCATTTTTTCTTATATTGTCACATCTATATTTACTCTTAACAAAACATAGAATAAAGGCAATGCTTATGAAGAATATTATGTGGTAAACTTCTTGAATTGCCCCCCATCAGCATGGACAAGGGCTTTAGAGAGTCTGCCTTCACCAATAATGCAAATTTGTCCTTCTCAAGCCTTCAAACTTTGTTATGTATATTTGGTTAGGCATGACTGCAACATCTGTTTATTTCTGGTGTTTGCATCAAATTGCATGTTTAAAGTTTATTATGTACTCCAGTTCATAAACAAAAAATTGTCCTTCTCAATTTAAGTTTTCAGTTGTACAACCAAGTTCCTTCTTCATACCATGTAAATTAAACTATACAGAGCAAGTGATCTTATTTTTCCAATCTAAAATGGGATAAATTGACAGCACACTAACCATTGATACTAATGAGTTCTTGATCTATAATCGAGTGGTGTTTTGAAGCTATCAACTCCTTCACAATGTCATTCCTGCCATGTCTTGACCTGAACAATACCATATTGTGTTAATGCTATTTTAAACTGTGTCACTGTCGGCGTTCTGGGAACGGGAGTCCCCAGACTTGCCTGCCTGCGGCCTGCAGCGTGGCTCGAATGGAGGCCCAGTACGGCCCACCTTCATCAACACGAGACTCAAGACCCTCGCGAGGGGCCAAGCCTCGCGGGGAGGACGACACAACGCTTCCTCAGGCGCGGCCTCCTCAGGTTGGCTCGTGAGGAGGCGGAGAGATCAAGGGAGGGTACCTCACGAGGTGCCCATGACGCAAGCCATGACGACCAAGGGTGCCAGGCGGGCGCCAGACTGCACAGTGTCCTCGCTTTCCTCTTTGGTGCAAAGGGGGCAAGCGCAGGCGAGGGGATCAAGCAAAGGCATCCATTTCGGTGCAACGAGACCAAGACCAGTCCAACGGTGGGAATGAGCTTCGTGGAGCCCAGAACGGTGTCACCACAGGGCCTTTGGCAGGCGAGGACCAACTTTGGTCAGGATAAGTGTACTGTATGTTCCCCTTCGAATTGGCCGATTGTTGGCGCCCTTCCCGCTCAATATTTCGGAAGAGGCCCAGGGCCTTTGCCTATAAATAGGACTAGCCACCCCCAGGGTAGAGGCATCTGGTATCCAGAATCCGAGCAAGGAGAGAGAGAGAAGGGCGGATGAAGTCCCCTAGCGGTTCATCGTCCCAGCTAGAACACGCCCTCGCGAGGCTGTTCTCCCTTGTATTGTTCATCATCATCAGCCCAAGAGGCAATCCACCTCACCACACTAGAGTAGGGTATTACACCACACCGGTGGCCCGAACCAGTATAAACTCTGTGTCTTTTGTATTGTTCTTTTGGTAGTTTAGATCCTTGCGAGACGGAGAGGTAGAGCGCAGAATCTTCGCGCGCACCCCAGAGTTCGAACCTTAAGGGTCTGCCGGAACCCATGATCCGACATTTGGCGCGCCAGGTAGGGGTGCGCCGGAATCTATCTTCCACCGCTCCGTTCTCCTCCGACCGTCGCATCCATGTCTGACGCTCGTCGGGCCCGCGCCGAGCGCCAGGCCGCCATCGCTTCCCGCGTCGCTCAGACAGCTCCCGTCGGCGGGCGTCCTCGTCGTTCCCAGTCGCCTGCCGTCAACGCCGCCACCGGCCCGACAGGGAACGAGCAACAAGCATCGTCTCAGCACCCGTCCGTGCGGCGAGACGGCCGCACCGCTACTCCGTCGCTCACGCCAGCTGGCTCTTCGTCCCACGCGCTCCGGGCGCCCTTGGAGGCTCGAGCTGCACTCATCGCGGCAAACGAGCTCCTGCGCTACCGCCCCATCGACGACGTCTACGAAGAGTGGCTCGATCGCGTCGCCGAGCTCGTCCGCTCCGCAGGGGGCTCTCCTGCACCGTCCGCTCCGCTGCGCCGCACCCCGCCCCGCGCGGGCAATGAAGCTCCGGGGGCGTACCAGCCACCTCCACTCCAAGAAGACGCCATGGCTCCAAGGCGCATGGCCCCTAGGCGGAACCCGCTCCGTCAGGCGCCAGCCCAGCAAGAACGGAGCTGCCAAGAAGTCCCTCGACCGCAAGAGGCTGCCCGAGCGCTCCCTGCTCTGGCTCACCGCGACCCTGCTCCAGCTCCGGCACGTCAAGACCCCGCGCTACTCCCAGCTGCAGCACAAGGGGGCCCGCAAGGCCAAGCTCTCCCTCAACCGAAACCTCCTGTGGCCACGCAGGCTGCCGCGCCTACACCACCGAGCTGCGTAGCGTCACTTGGCCCGACAAGTTCAAGCCGGACCTGCCTCCTCGCTACGACGGCACGACCGATCCCGCAGAGTTCCTCCAGCTCTACGAGCTGGGCATCGAAGCTGCTAGCGGGAATGAAAAGGTCATGGCGAACTGGTTCCCCATGGCGCTGAGGGAAGGAGCTCACACCTGGCTCCTGAATCTGGCTCCAGGCACGATCTCCTCCTAGGAGCAAATGCGCACCTGCTTCATCGCCAACTTTCAAGGTACTCGCGACCGGCCGCCCGCCGTGAGCGACATGCGCCGCATCAAGCAGCAACCTGGGGAGACCCTGCAAAAGTACATCCAGCGCTTCAATAGTGCACGCCTCAAGATCCCCAAGGTGTCCGAGGAAGCCATCATCTCGGCCTTCTCCAATGGCGTGCGCGACGTCAAGATGAAGGAGGAGCTGGCGATGGATGAAGACCTCTGAAACTCCCTGGAGCTGTTCAACTTGGCGACCAAGTGCGCCAGGGCTGAGGAGGGACGTCTCTCCCTCCTCGAGATGCCCGCCGCAGATCCAGAAGAGAAGAAGCCCAAGGCCAAGGACGTGAACCGCAAGGGGGCTGCCGTACTCGCAGCAGAACCAGACACCAAGCGGGGCAAGGATCTGCCCGAATCCTCCAGAGGCAGCCGGTAGTGTGTGTACCACGACCTCCACACGCACAACACCAACGAATGTCAAGAACTCCGCGCCGTGCGAGAAGGAAGGATCGGTCGTCGCCCTGACCGCGCCGACCGGGGCTGCGGCCGAGGAGGAGGAAGAAACCCAGGACGCTGGGAAGATCGCGGCCCGCGCCAGGGGTGGCGCGACCAACCTCGCGAGGACCGCTGGCGGGACCTGCCTCGCGAGGGGGACTGGAGGGATCACCCTCGTGAGGACCGCCCTCATGGCAACGCAGGCCTCCCTCCACTACCGCCTCAGCCAAGGAGGAACGAAGACCGCCATCAAGACGAGGGGGCTGGGGGCTTCCAAGAGCCGCGCGCAATCGCCTGCATCCTAGGCGGAGCTCAAGCCCCAGCCTCCCAACGCATCTTCAAGCAGTTTGCCCATGAAGTCAATGCAGTCCTCCCTAAGCTCGAAGCAACGCGCCCCCTCAAGTGGTCGGCGTGCGCCATCACGTTCAGCTCAGCAGATCAGCTCAAGTGCGCGGCCAAAGCCGGGGTCCTCCCGATGCTTTGCTCCCCATTCATCAGCAACGTACTGGTCACCGGGACCCTCATCGATGGTGGAGCAGGGCTCAACATCCTGTCCGTGGAAACATTCGACAACCTCCAAGTGCCCTATGACCAGCTTCAGCCAACCAAGCCTTTCTCCCGAGTCACTGACGGTTCCACAATCCCGATCGGGCAGGTCCGCCTCCCTGTCACCTTCGGGGCCCGCAACAACTACCGCACCGAGCTCATCGACTTTGACGTCGGTCACATCCGCCTGCCGTACAACGCCATCCTCGGGTACCCAGCGCTGGCCAAGTTCATGGTCGTAACTCACCACGGCTACAATGTCCTCAAGATGCCAGGGAGTGGCGGCGTCATCACGGTGCCATGTGAAGAGAGGGATGCAATGTGTTCCCTGGAGCGAGCCTTTCAGGCCGCATTGCTAGAAGACCCAGATTGCGGGAGCAGGAGGCTTCCCGAGACCACACCCAAGAAGAAGAAGACGTCGTCAGGCTCTGCCCCTCAGGAGGCAGGCCCCTCAGGGCCCGTGCCTGCCCAGGGAGACCCTCCTTCCATCGCATAGGAAAGCGCACCCAGCGCCCTCCTTGGGCAGGGCTCGGGGGCTCTCACCTTGAGGGCCACCGACCTAGCCAGGGTCACGAGGGAGGCGCTTGGGCACCACATGGAGGCGTTCTTCGAAGCACGATTCCCTCAAGAAGGAGCGAAGCAAGCAGAGTCAGACCAGCAGGAGTTCGTTAAATAGGCCATTCAAGAACTACAGGAGTCGAGAATCATGAGAGGTTGCCGCCGCTTGCTGGTTGTGGCTCCCCATCCAGGCGAGGATGGTGGGCTGCGTGTCTGCATCGACGTACCAGGGCTCAATCAAGTCGCCACGACGGATCGCCTCTGGCCCTCACAAGTGGGGCGTTGCGGAGGTCCACCCCACAGCTATGTTCGCATGCCCTACGGCTTGCCGAGCGTGGCTGCTGCGTACCAGCGCCTCATGAGGGGCATCATGGAGACTCAGGAAGACAGGCGTTCCGCAGTCCTGGCGGAGATGGAGATGATTCGCGAGGAGCCACCAGCGCCTCCGGAGGCTCCCGAGGCCCCAGGGCCTGGGGGCTCGTGAGGATCGGCTTCCGCAGCCAACGAGTCTGCCGCACCAACGCCATTTCGCCGTCGACATCTTCAGGTGACATCTTTCAAGATCCATTCCCAGCTAGGAGCGCCCTCTTAGGGCTGCATTACTCCCAGGCCACGTGGGTCCGTCCCTGCGGCGTGTATCCCTTTTTAGTTTTTGATCGTTAGCTTGCTTTGTTGGGGGCGCCCCTCGGCCTGCATCATCCCCAAGCCGCTTGGGCTAGGCCCAGCGGCGTGTATCTCCCTCGCGTTTATTTCCAACTATGCATTCGCCTATCATGCTTGATCACTTGATGCCTGTCCACTAATACTCTTCTTCTCTATGTCGACCACTTGCACGTTAAAGGGGGGGTGCCTGAGCATCGCGACTCAGGGCTCTTGCCGGCTCTCCAGCCCTCACCCTCTGGCCTTGTCCACGGCATCGCGACCTGGCATACCAGCGACGGCTGAGACAAGCTCGAGGGCCGGGACCCGAGGACGTAGAGTGCCGGCATCTAACCGAATTTTGCAGGAACACATCTCAAGATACGGCCCAGTGCCAGGCGCAACCCGCCTAGAAGTAGGGCCTTGTGAGTCCCGCGCTGGCTCACGGGCGCCCAGATACACCTCACCTACCCTAACCAGCGAGCTTTTAAGTGACTAACGGTCGACTAATGACTGTCATGGCAGCCCCTTCTTCTTTCTATGATGAGTCTGCAGGATCCTTGGAGGGAATTGCGCTAACCGAGGCCCTCACGGAGTCCTCTGCACCCTCGCCCGCGCAAACCGCTTGCGCGTTAAAGGGGGGGTGCCTGAGCATCGTGACTCAGGGCTCTTACCGGCTCTCCAGCCCTCACCCTCTGACCTTGTCCACGGCATCGCGACCTGGCATACCAGCGACGGCTGAGACAAGCTCGAGGGCCGGGACCCGAGGACGTAGAGCAGAAAGGGGAGCAGAGGCGAGGGAGAAGGGGCGCGCGAGGACCACGCCGAGCAACTCCGTTCTAACTACCCCACGGACCCGACGATGCGCTGGGGACGACCCCCGATCCTCCAGATAAGTCACCATCCAAAGCGCTGGCTACCATGGCGCTACCCCTTCACTCAATGCAATTCCGTACCAGCGACGTCGTTTCCCTTTTTCATCAAGTGACGGCTGCTTGGGCGCCAAAGGGGACCTCCTGAGCATCGCAACTCAGGGGCTCTTACCGGACCCCGGGTCGCTCACCTCCTGGCCTTGACCACGGCATCGCGACCTGGCATACCAGCGACGGCTGACACCGCCTTGGGACTGGGACCTGTTGACGCAGAGCGCCAAGCCCTCGCGAGGTTCGAAAGGGAAGACTAAGCTACGACAGAATTAGCGACCCGCACAGTTCCATAGCAAAAGTCACATATTAATAGAAAGGATCACAGACACCTTACAAGCCCCCACGGGGCGCAGTATGATTCCTTGTAGGAAACGGATCCTAAGGGATGCTATCTACACGCGCCCCAGCAGACGAAGCCATCATCAACAGTGAGCCGTCAGGCACCAGCGCCAACCCCATCCAAATCAGAGTCGGCGGCGGCCGAGCGAGCCCGCCCTGCTCCAGGAGCTGCGCTGGCTCGCGGGCTCGTAGCTGTCGTCGCTCGTCTCCGGAGTCGCGAAGACCTCGTTGGGGTCGCTGGATCCTCCGTCGCTCCCGTCGCTTGTGGAGCTGTCCAGGGGGGGCGGTCGGTGGGCCCAGCCGTCGCCATCGCGAGGTCTTGGCCACCTCTCCTGGGGCAGCACTCAAGCCAGCGCCCGCTCGCGTCGAAGACCTTGAAGAACATCACCGAAGCGCCATCGTACTCCAGGTGGATCGTGAGGGCGCCCGTTGCTCTGCAGCCCCGAGCAATCTCGCCCCAGCCACGAGTCATGAAGACCTCGCCCGAGGCGAGCATCGCAGCCTCTGCCTCGGTCGTGGGGGTGCTGCAGTCGGCGTGCTACAGCCACAACTCCAGGGCTCTTCCCTGTGGGAAGACGGAGGCGAAGAAGGGAGGAAAGCGAATCCAAGTTCGCGGAGGCATGGCGGCATGGAGCATGAGCTTGCGGGAGGAGCCCTCGGCATGGGCTCCAGGCGGAACGACCAACACCTTCGTGACCCGGCGGCGACGGCGCCTGCCACAGGGATCGATGTCGCCTCCTCCGAGGCCCTCGGCGTGGGAAAACAAGGGAAGCGGAAACCCCGGCGGAGGCCGCTCGTACCAAGGCCTTGATACCACCTGGTGATCTCCTTCGTCTCGGCTGCGAGGGGCAAGTCGCTTCTTCGGCGGGAGCGGGTCTGGCACTTCTTGGAGAGCTTTTCCCTTCTCCGCCGCAGAGAACCGGCGAATCGGGGCCATCACGTCAAGAGGGAGCAAGAATCAAGGCGAAGGAGAAAACAAGAAGAGATGGACTGGAAGGGCACGCGCGGTGCCGTACTTATAGCCAGCGGAGGCCAACCATCGGCCTCCACGATCACAGGTAAGCATGACACGATTTGCATGCACGGACTTGTCCAATCCGCGCGATCGTCGAGGCGTCGTGGGGAAGCGGAGATGGCCGCGCCCAATCAACCGCCACGCGGCGCCCAAGGCCGCAGGCTATTAGGGCCCGTGGCGCTTCGCCCTTGCCCTTTCGCCTCTCGGCACGGCCAAGTCCGGGCGCGCCTTGGGCCCGGGGGCTACTGTCGGCGTTCTGGGAACGGGGGTCCCCAGACTTGCCTGCCTGCGGCCTGCGGCGTGGCTCGAATGGAGGCCCAGTATGGCCCACCTTCATCAACACGAGACTCAAGACCCTCGCGAGGGGCCAAGCCTCGCGGGGAGGACGACACAACGCTTCCTCAGGCGCGGCCTCCTCAGGCTGGCTCGTGAGGAGGCGGAGAGATCAAGGCAGGGTACCTCACGAGGTGCCCATGACGCAAGCCATGACGACCAAGGGTGCCAGGCGGGCGCCAGACTGCGCAGTGTGCTCCCTTTCCTCTTTGGTGCAAAGGGGGAAAGCGCAGGCGAGGGGATCAAGCAAAGGCATCCAATTTAGTGCAATGAGACCAAGACCAGTCCAACGGTGGGAATGAGCTCATCATGGAGCATAGAACAGCGTCACCACAGGGCCTTTGGCAGGCGAGGACCAACTTTGGTCAGGATAAGTGTATTGTATGTTCCCCTTCGAATTGGCCGATTGTTGGCGCCCTTCCCGCTCAATATTTGGGAAGAGGCCCAGGGCCTTTGCCTATAAATAGGACTAGCCACCCCCAGGGTAGAGGCATCTGGTATCCAGAATCCGAGCAAGGAGAGAGAGAGAGAAGGGCGGCTGAACTCCCCTAGCGGTTCATCGTCCCAGCTAGAACACGCCCTCGCGAGGCTGTTCTCCCTTGTACTGTTCATCATCATCAGCCCAAGAGGCAATCCACCTCACCACACTGGAGTAGGGTATTACACCACACCGGTGGCCCGAACCAGTATAAACTCTGTGTCTTTTGTGTTGTTCTTTTGGTAGTTTAGATCCTTGCGAGACGGAGAGGTAGAGGGTAGAATCTCCGCGCGCACCCCAGAGTTCGAACCTTAAGGGTCTGCCGGAACCCACGATCCGACAATCACTTTATTCGTCGGTAAGAAATGTGATGAATTGTCAGCGCTGATACTTGTATGTGCAAAACCTGTCATCTGTCTGCTTGTTTATCTTTCAGAGTGAGGAGGATATAAGTGTCAAACAAGTGCAGTCTCACCAGCTTGCTCAGCTGCTTGCGCTGCAACTCCCGAGCAGGGCTAACCTTTCTTGAACTCTATTGAAGTGCTGTCGATTTTGTATATTATTTTGTCGGCGCGTTTAGTTGCACTGGTGGCTATCTTTGATGCCCAGTGTATGTAATCTGTTGTCAGCTTGTGCTTTATTACCATAGTGGCGAACTTTGATGCCCAGTGGATGTAATATGCCGTAATTTCTTTATTGTATAGTCTAGGTTTTTTTTCTTATTCATGATGTTGCAGTTATTTTACTGTATATATATCATGTCTTCGCAGTAAACCGGCCAAACTGTAAAATTACGGTACATAATCGGGCCGTCATGCAAATCACCATGTATGATCTGCATCATGGGCTCCGTCATCTTGGTCCATTAACAGGCCTAAATGTAAACTGGCCCACTAGTAGATTCAGGCCTTTAATAGGCCGAGTAAACCGCCAGCCCTATTTTCCCAAGAAAACTCAATGGGCCTTTAGGAGGCTGAAAAGTAGGTTGGGCCTGAAACATGCCGAACAGCTCACGGGCCGGCAGCAGGCCAAAATAGACCCCGACCCATGAATGTGCCCATCAAATCATGGTCTTATAACAGGCCAAAATTGTCTCGGTCCTTGTTTGGCCCAATCAGATTATCGGCTGCGAGCAGGCCGGATGCAAACCGGGCCGTAGTTAGGCCCAACTATATGACAGGCTTTTAACAGGACGAAATAAATATAGGGCTGAAATGTTAAATGGGCCCTTAACAGGCCGAAACTAATATCATGCCGAATAACTAAATGGGCCTTTAGCAAATGGGCCCAAAAGCATAGCCTCTAGTTGATGGGCCGAATCTGATATGGGCCATAATTCAGCCCAAAGCCTCTTAAAGGGTCGGACCTGATCTAGGCCGTAATTTAGCCTAGAACGTGGTAGGATTTTAACGGGCCAGATCTCATATGGGCCATTATTAGGCCCGGAACATTGCAGGCCATTAATGGACTGGATCAAATATGGGCCGGCATTTAGCCCAAAGCATGGCAACAAGTTAATGGGCCGGCCTACTAGGGTCCTCAAAACCTTGTTGGCCTACAGCTGGGCCGGCCCATTAATGTTGGCAAAATCTCGTGGGCCTTTAGCTGGGTCAGCCCATTATGGTCCACAAAAATCTTGTGGGCCTTCACCTGGGCCGGCCCATTATGGCCTGCAAAAATCTTGTGGGCCTTTACCTGGGCCGGCCCATTATGGCCTGCAAAATCTAGTGGGTCTTTAGGTGGGCCGGCCCATTATGGTCCGCAAAATCTTGTGGGCCTTTAATTGGGCCGGCTCATTTAAATTTATGGGCCACTTTTGGGCCGGTCCACGTGTTAACATATCATAGGCGCATCTCTCCCATTGGATGAGTGACACCTATGCCAACACGGAGCTGACACGTGTTTCCTACAGCCAATGATGATTTTACACATGGAAAATCCCCATTGGTCCGAGCTGTTAACGGGCTATCGGATCCAAAACTGGACCTGATAGCTTAACGACGTTCCGTTATGGTGGATGCCACGTGTTGGTCACCCTTGACGAAAGCACTTCTGTGACGCGTGATTTATCGTCATGGAAGTGGACACTTCCGTGATGATAATTTTGGTAATGTCATGGAACACTTCTACGACAACACATGTATGACTATCTTGATTCTGTCATCAATTTGTCATGGATGTACATGCATGACAGAAAACGTGACCTACTATGACAAACACATATCATCATGAAAGTGTATTTTTTGTAGTGCTCATCATCCTTTTTCTTGGATGGTTTCGGAGGAAAAGGCATGGGTTTCTGAACCCATGGCTCTCTTTCTTTACCGTGCTTCCTAGCAACAAAGTCTCTCTTATCATAACATTGATTCTTTGATTGTGGGTTATCAAGATCAACAGCAGGTTCAATTTCTACATCATTAGTATTGCTAGGTTGAGCATCAACATGAACATCTTCATTAACATTATCACTAGATTCATGTTCATCACCAGATTGTGTTTCAGCATCAGAGATAGAAATATCATTGGGATTCTCAGGTGTGTCAACAACAGGTTCACTAGAAGCATGCAAAGTCCTATCATTTTTCTTTTTCTTCCTCTTAGAAGGACTAGGTGTATCAACATTATTTCTTTGAGAATCCTTCTCAACTCTCTTAGGGTGGCCCTCAGGACACAAAGGTTCCTGAATCACTTTACCCCCTCTAGTTGCAACTCTAACAGCAAAGTCATTATTCTTACTATTCAATTCGTTGAGCAAATCATTCTGAGCTTTAAGTACTTGTTCTACTTGAGTGGTAAACATAGAAGCATGTTTACTAATGAGTTAAATTCACCTTTAACTCTAGACATATAATCACTCAAGTGTTCAATCATATAGGCATTGCGTTTTAATTCCTTACCAAAATAAGCATTGAAGTTTTCTTGCTTAACCATAAAATTTCAAACTCATCTAAACATTGGCTAGAAAACTTAGTAGGAGGGATTTCACCTTTATCATGTCTATAGAGAGAATTTACCTTTACTACCTGTGTCGGGTTATCAAGACCATGTGTTTCTTCAGCAGGCAGTAAATTAAGACCATGTATTTCTTCCACAGGAGGTAAATTCTTAACATCTTCAGCTTTTATACCTTTTTCTTTCATAGATTTCTTTGCCTCTTCCATATCTTCAGGACTGAGAAATAGAACACCCCTTTTCTTCGTAGTTGGCTTAGGAGTTGGTTCAGGAAGTGTCCAACTATTTTCATTTGTCAACATATTATTCAATAGAATTTCAGCTTCATCAGCTGTTCTTTCCCTAAGCACAACCAGCACAACTATCCAGGTGGTCTCTGGAAGAATCGGTTAGTCCATTATAAAAGATATCAAGTATTTCATTTTTCTTGAGAGGGTGAACAGGAAAAGCATTAAGTAACTGGAGAAGCCTCTAAGGGAGTCCTGGACTAAGGGGTCCCCGGGCGTCCGGCCTGTTATCCATGGGCCGGACTGATGGGCTGCGAAGACACGAAGGCCGAAGACTGCACCCGTGTTCGAATTGGACTCTCCTTGGCGTGGAAGGCAAGCTTGGCGACCAACTATAAAGATTCCTTCTTATGTAACCGACTCTGTGTAACCCTAGATCTCTCTGGTGTCTATATAAACCGAAGGGCATAGTCCAGATAGGATATATTCATTACATTAGTCATACAGGCTAGACTTCTAGGGTTTAGCCACTACGATCTCGTGGTAGAGCAACTCTTGTAACACTCAAATTCATCAAGATCAATTAAGCAGGAAGTAGGGTATTACCTCCATAGAGAGGGCCTGAACCTGGGTAAACATCGTGTCCCCCATCTCCTGCAACCATCGACCTTAGACGCACAATTCGGGACCCCCTACCTGAGATCCACCGGTTTTGACACCGACATTGGTGCTTTCATTGAGAGTTCCACTGTGCCGTCGACAAAAGGTTCGATGGCCCCTTTAATCGTCGATAGTGACGCCGTCCAAGGAAAAACCTTCCTCCCCAAATAGATCTTCGTGTTGGTGGCTTCGTACTGCGGGCCAACTCACTTGGCCATCTAGAGCAGATCGATAGCTACACCCCTGGCCATCATGTCAGATTCGGAAGCTTGAACTATGTCGCGGACGTCCGCGGAGACCTGATCTTCGACGGATTCGAGACCGCGACGGTCGCTCCCCCTCGCTCCGATGAACATGACTTAAATCTGTCATCGGATCACATCCTGGAGATGGTTCCTCTTGCTGCAACGGCCTTAGAACCGGAGTAGATCGCGCCATCCGGGGCCATAGAGTCCGCGGCGTTGGAGCCGCACACAGACTTGACACCTCGCAATATTTGCGTCAACGGAACTCCGGACTCGTCTCCGGCCATAAGATCCGGACCATGTACGCCTGCGGACACCGAGCTGGATCGGTTATTGATTTTCAAATTCAGTGCTGCAGACATCTTCCAGCACTCACCTTTGGGTGATGTGCTAAACTCTTTAAAGAGTTTGTCCTTGGAGAAGGACTCACAGCCGAACTATGTTCGGTTCGAGCTAGAGGCTGATGATGGGGAATTTTGCTTCCCACCCGCCACCCACTTCATAGCCACTGTCGATGACTTAACCGACATGCTTGATTATGGCTCCGGAGACATCGACGGTATGGCTGACGATGCCGACAAGGAGCAAGGCCAAGACCCGCCATTCACTGGACGTTGGACGGCCACCTCTTCGTACGATGTATACATGGTTGACACACCTAAAAAAGCTAGCGACGATGGCAAAGAAGACCCAGTTGCGAATAAAAGTTCTGAGACACAGTCCAAGCGCCGGTGCCCTAAACGCCGCTCTAAGCCACGTCGCTCAAAAGAGGGCAACACTGGCACCAGAGAAAATAGTACTCCAGGGGACACCGAAAATAATGAAGACCCTGTTGGAGCAGCATCCGAACAGGAGGAACAAGACAACGGGCAATTTAACCCGGATAAACAGGCCATGCCCAATGACCCAGATGACGATAGTTATCGTCCAGTCTTTGAGGATGAGTAGAACCTTGGTAGCGAGGATTTCATCGTGCCTGAGGCACCCGTTGAGCTGGAGCGCTTCAAGCGCCAGCTAATAGCTATTGCAAGAAGCCTGAGGAAAAGGCAGCAACAACTCCAAGTCGATCAAGACCTACTCATTGACAGATGGACCGATGTCCTGGCAGCCGAAGAATACGGCCTCAAGCGCCCAGCCAAGAGTTCCCCGAAGCGCAGACTGCTACCTCAGTTCGATGAGGAGGCACCAGATCCCATACCTCCCTCACGCAATGCGGAACGACCACCACGTGGTCGGGATAGTGCGGTGGACCGACCACCCCGCGGTCGGGATAAAATGGCAACTCAGGGCGAACAACAGCCCGCCCCACCGCCTCGTAAAAACAGAGATAGAACAGCTCGGGACCATACATATGACCTTCGGCTGGACCTGGACAGTGGAGCAGGATACACCAGAACAATCTACGGATCGCGAGGACGCTTCCCGACTCGGGATGACGGCTACCTATTCGGACGGGACAAACCTAGTCACGCCCGGGCTGATAACCGCAGAAGGACTTCATTGGAGGTGCACCGTGACACGTCCCGATATAGAGGCGCGCACACCCCCTCTGCTTCACAGACGAAGTACTGGATCACGAATTCCCCGAGGGGTTCAAGCCCATCAATATCGAATCATACGACGGAACAACCGATCCCGCAGTATGGATCGAGGATTTTATCCTACACATTCATATGGCCCTAGGAGACGACCTCCACGCCATCAAATACATCCCACTAAAACTAAAAGGGCCAGCTAGACACTGGTTAAATAGCTTGCCCGAAAATTCCATCGGCAGTTGGGAGGACTTGGAAGAAGCTTTTCTTGACAACTTCCAAGGTACTTATGTCCGGCCAATAGACGCTGATGACTTAAGTCACATAGTTCAACAACCTAGAGAATCAGCCAGAAAATTATGGACTAGGTTCCTAACCAGAAAGAACCAGATTGTTGACTGTCCGGGTGCCGAAGCCCTATCGGCCTTCAAACACAACATCCGCGATGAATGGCTTGCCCGCCACCTCGGCCAAGAAAAGCTGAAATCCATGGCAGCCCTCACGGCGCTTATGACCCACTTTTCTGCTGGTGAGGATAGCTAGCTGGCTCGTAGCAAAAACACAGCCAATGAGGCATGCCCCTCCGAGGCCTAAAACAGCACCGGGAAGCTCCCGCGCAATATACACAAACGCCGAAGCAATGGTGATAATACCGATGACACTACAATTAACGCCGGATTCAGCGGCTCCAAGTCCGGCCAGCGAAAGAAGCCCTACAAAAGGAACAATGAGGGACCGTCCAGCTTGGACCACATACTCGACCGTCCGTGCCAGATACATGGCACCCTAGACAAACAAGCCAATCATACCAAGAGAGATTGTTGGGTTTTTAAACAGGTTGGCAAGTTAAATGCCGAGAACTAGGAAAAGGGATCACAAAGCAAGGACGAGGACGAAGAGCCCTGGTAGCCAAACACTAGGGGGCAGAACAAATTTCCCCCTCAAGTCAAAACAGTGGACATGATATACACAACACACATCCCCAAAAGGGCGCGCAAGCGAGCACTCAGGGATTTCTATGCGGTAGAGCTAGTCGGCCCAAAATTCAATCCGTGGTCGACATTCCCGATCACCTTCGATCGTCGAGATCATCCAACTAGTATCCGCCATTGCGGTTCGGCCGCACTGGTCCTCAACCCAATCATCGACAGATTTCACCTAACACGAGTCCAAATGGACGGTGGTAGCAGCCTCAACCTGCTCTATCAGGATACAGTGTACAAAATGGGCATCAATCCCTCACGAATCAAGCTCACAAAGACTACCTTCAAAGGTATCATACCAGGCGTAGAAGCCCGTTGTACGGGCTCAATCACGCTGAAGTGGTCTTCGGTTCTTCGGACAACTTCCGAAGCAAAGAGTTAATCTTCGATATCGTCCCCTTCCGCAGCGGCTACCACGCACTGCTCGGTCGAACTGCGTTTGCTACATTCAACGCAGTGCCACACTATGCTTATATCAAGCTCAAGATGCCCGGTCCACGCGGCGTCATAACAGTCAATGGAAATACTGAACGCTCCCTCCGAACAGAGGAGCACACAGCCGCCCTAGTAGCAGAGGTATAGAGCGTCCTTCTCAAGCAGAACCGTAATCCGGCTACCGAGCCCCTGGACATCACTAAGAGATTCTGGACCACACTGCAATAGGACGGTTCGACTCGTCAAGAGCTCGACTAGCAATTCGGCCTCCTACCCGGTCCTGATGAGGTAGCCGCATCCGCACCTCGCGTACATAATTACGCACTCAAAATCCCATGGGCATCGAGGGAGGCACAGCTAGCTTGTAGTTCGGCTACACTGATCCCGGACTCACTGGTATCTTTACTACTTCCTTATTTTCTTTTTTCCCTTTTCAGGTATCTTTTATATAGGGCTCCTTCGATGGCCTCATTACCGGTCCTGTCAAAGGACAAGTACACCAGATTGGCGTAGAGCACAGGCACACAGGGGAAGCCCTAGAGGAGAATCCAATGACTACTCTAGCTGTCTTTTAGTACCCAAATGCAGCTCTCCTCTGGTTCTGGCATGTTAAATAGCCGGTTGCTTATCGCACTATTTGTATAAATGCGCTTTGACGCATTAACCCAACAATAATGGAAACAGTTTACCGCCCAAGTCAAGGGGCCCAGATACTACATCTGCTCTTTTTCTGTTCCCGTTGCTATTAATTACTTATATCCTCGCACCCGTGCACTTTGGTATGTTTCATATTCGCCAGAGGCTCCCTATCGCCCCATAATACGGCAAAAAAGTTCGAACACTTCTTATAGATAAGTTCGGCACCCCGAATTTAGCATTATATGCATTAGCTCCGAATTATGTCTTTGGTCAATAGTTGGGTTGCCCGGCTCCTGTGCTTGCTACCCTACGTTCCGCTACATCAGCTAGGGTAGTAAAGGGAGAACTACTACGATTGTGCCCTGGTCTAAACCGGATGTGCACCTCAGTAGAGAAAGCCGAAAACTGACTATCATGATGCGGCGAGAGTAGGTCAGTTGTTCGGAGGTCACAAATCGTTGGAGACTTTTTTTTGCATTTCACGAAGGATCGGTACTTCCCGATTAGACGATAACAGCACTCTGGTTCGTATACCAGGGGCTACGCCTATGTTTTATTAAAAAACTCCTATGGCCAAGTGAGGGCGTTTAAGCCGCATAGTCTGATTGCCTGGTTCGTTGCGCTAAACAACTTCTTCAAGGACCATATAATTGGATCAAGATTGTTTAGATTCCATCCCGAACACCTCCGTACTACCTACGTGACGGCAGAAGCCGACGACTGGTCAACCCTCAGATTCCATACAACACGGCCGCACAGGAGGAAACAATAAAAACATAACAAACATTATATTACAAACCGGATTTGTTTTCATCATACAAGGCAAAGACAAAAAACGAATATCTTCATTCAAAAATAATGTCCTGCCCGCACTGCGCTGCTGCAAGTTGAGACCCCTCCAAGACATCCGCAAAATATCGCTCGCGTGTGCGGTGCTCCTTGCCCTCCGGCAGCCCCTTGGCCACCTCGACGGCGTTCATCTTCGCCCACCACATCTTGCAATGAGCGAAGGCCATGCGGGTACCTTCGATACAGACTGATCGCTTGATGATTTCTAGCCGCGGACAAGCCTCCGTCACCCGCTTCACGAGGCCAAAATAGCTGCTAGGTATAGCTTCGGCTGGCCACAGCCCGATTATTAAATCCTTCATGGCCAATTCGGCCACCCTGTGCAGCTCGACCAACTGTTTCAGTTGATCGGCAAAGGGCACCGGATGTTCTGGCACACCATACTGCGACCAGAATAGCTTCTCCATGGAACTCCCTTCTCCGGCTCGGAACAACTCCGCAGCATCGGACACGCTGCGTGGCAGATCCGCAAAGACCCCTGGGCAACTCCGAACCTGGGTTAGTAAAAGGTACTTCTGCTCCGCATACTTCATTTGCATGTTAAAAGCCTTACCCGTTGCGATCTTCTTGGCCTCCTGGATCTCCTGGAGAGCACCCCGGGCTTCATTCTGTGCGGACTCCGTGCTCTGGCGAGCTTTTGTAACTTCGGTCTCTCGAGCCGATGACTCGCGCTCCAAGGCCTCACACTTCTTCACCGTGTCCTGGAGCTCCTGCTGGACCTCGCCGACCCGGGCCTTGAGCTTCTTATGGGCGGCTTGCTGCTGGACAACCTTCCCCTCGGCTTCGGTCAGGGCGTTTTTCAGGGCCTCGACCTTGGTCGCCGCCCCTACACAAATTATGACACTCCAGTCAATACTCACCGCTTACTCTTTCCGAATACACAGCAAGTCGTTACTCACCTTGCTTCTTGTGGAGCTGAATCTTCACCTCGCCGAGCTCATTCTCGGTCCGCTCCAACCTCTGCTTCAGTTCAGAGACTTCGGCAGCATGCAAGGTCGCGGCCAACAGCGACGCCTGTTTAATCACATATTTAGTCTCCTACAAAGGGTTGATCCCCTGTCCGGGCTTTCTTTCTGAATGCCTAACAGTGTCTCAAGGGCTACTGTCAGCACAGGGTGTGCTCTTTTTACGTGACTTACCTCGAAACCAGTCTACAAGTTGTGGCAGGCCTCGTTTAGTCCACTCTTGCCGGACTGAACATTCTCAATCACCGTACCCATAAGGATACGGTGCTCGTCCACAATGGAGGCGCCTCATAGTGCCTCCATCAGGTTATCCGGTGCCCCTGGTTGGACAGGGGCCATCGGTGGAATTGGCGCACCCCCTCCTTCAAAGGAAGGCGCGCGCCAGATTCCGAGGCCGTATCGGTCCCCGGGATCGTATTCGGCTAAGGGCCGAATTGAATAAGTCCCTCTTCACCAGTCCCCATGGGGATCTGCTCCCCCATGTGTCCGGCAGCGGAGGTCTCGCGTTGCGGTGCCTCCTGGACAGCGTCCTGGGCCCCTCCCCGGCTCGGAGCAGTCCTCCAAGACAACACTTTGGTGTCGTCCTTGGCCTCAGGGGAGTAAGCGGGCGGCGGCGACATACTGACCATTTCCGCCGGATCCAACGAACCCCCAGACGAGGGTCGTTGGATGCTGCCACGGGCCAGACTGCAATGGCACAATTAACCACGTCAAAACAATAAAAAGGAGAGGCCGGGTACACTTATGCATGGGAGTCATAGTACTTACGATGCGGCCCGAGGCTTAGTGCAGAGGCGTCACTCCGGACTGCTGTCAACGTCCCACGCGGTGTTGACCGCAGGGGCGCCCTTCCCCTTCTTGGGCGTTCCCACCTCCAGATTCGTGGAGGCCCCCCTTTTCGTCTCCTTAGGGGGAGGGTTCTTCTCCTCCTCTAGATTCTCGTCCTCAGGGACAGAGGAATGGGCTTCCTTGTCTTCGCATGTCACGTACGAAGAGCCCTTGCGATGGGGGCCACTTTTGGCCCCCTTGGCCTTCTTCTTGGCTTTCTTCTCTGGCGCCTTATATGGCGCCGGCACCAACATCTTCGCCAGACGCGGGATGACTGGTTCTTCAGGCAGCGGCGCCGGACACTAGATCCGTTTCGCCCTCTCCATCCAATCCTGAAAAAGCAATGATAAAAAATCAGACATCATCCTCGAAACAAACAAGTAGGGGATACGCCAAAAATAACATACCTCGCTGGCAGGGTGTTTAAAATCGTGCCCATGGTTTGAATCTATGGCCGACGGTTTCTCGTTGCCCTCAAAGAGCAACTTTTAGGCGCCTTCATGAGTGGTTTCGAAGAGCCTCTCCAGGGTTTGGTGCTTCTTCGGATTAAACTCCCATAGAGGGCAGCTTCTGCGCTGGCATGGGATGATCCGGCGAACCAACATCACCTGGATTACATCGACAAGCTTGACATTCTTGGCTATCATGCTTTGAACACGCGTCTGCAGCGCTATCAGCTCGTCGGGCGAACACCAATTCGGACTCTTCTCGACCCAGGAGGTGAGTCGCATCGGAGCACAGGAGCGGAATTCGGCAGCTGCGTCACAGGTGATACCGTGGGGTTCGGTAAAGTAGAACCATTGTTTCTGCCACTCCTTTACTGTCTCCACGAAAGTGCCTTTCGGCTAGGAGACGTTGGACAACTTGCTCACCATGGCTCCCCCGCACTCCGCATGCTGGCCATCCACCACCTTCGTCTTTACGTTGAAGACCTTGAGCCATAGCCCAAAGTGGGGTTGGATGCGGAGGAAGGCCTCACACACGACGGTAAATGCCGAGATACTGAGGAAGGAGTTCGGGGACTAATAGTGGAAATCTATCCCGTAATAATACATCAGCCCGCGGATGAAAGGGTGGAGTGGGAACCCTAGTCCGTGGAAGAAATGAGGGATGAATACCTCCCTCTCATTGGGCACCTGATGAGGACATGACTACCTTGGATACGACCAAAAATATTGCATACATGCATACTTGTCAGGTGATTTCTAGTGTCAACTATTCAATAATCTATTTATATTATCCAGAACAAAAATACTTCACACACTTTTGTGTTTTGTCTAATTGCAGGTGTATGGGACATTTGTACAATCCACATATCAAGATAAGGGAAAAAGAGAAGTTTAGGTGCTGTTCAAAAAGTCCCTTCACGTCACTTTTGGGCCAAGACAAGATAGAGTCCAAGTCTCTCATGTTCTGGATTCAGATTCGGACTGCACAGACATACCTGACTCAAAACGGCAAGAACTTTTTCATACGGACTCCGAATTGGGTGATTCTTTTTTTCTTGGAAAGTAGATTTCGTCCTCTTTCCACTCCAATTGGATTCATCTTTAAATTCATCCGGAGCATTGAGATATGGACGAAACAATCTGACGCTGCAGCAGAATCCGAGTCAAACCACAAGTCCAAAGGTGTTGCATCACCTCCACTTGGGCCCATGAGCCTTGTACGACCTAGGGTTGGTTTTAGGCTGCCTTGGGACGTCCTCCCACCTCCTTGGCCGCCACCCCTTGCTCCTATATAAGTAGATCCACCTAGTAGCTTTTTCCTTGGGATTTGTTTAGTTAAAAGTTAGCCATTGCAACTTCGTGTACTTCGTTTGTGTCCAACGACCAGACCAAGACCTCTTACGGATCCCCACCATTATCAATACTTCATATATATTCGCAATATTCAGATTGCTTTATCATATTCTTGCTTGTTCTTCGATTGCTTGCAGGAATAGACCTTCGTGGTCAGGTTGATTGTGCTCCGGCGTGGTCAATAACCTCTCGGAGTTGGTTTAGCGATTGCTAAGGCGCAACGTCGTGCACGTTTGTAGTCGGATTGTCAAAGTCATCTCCACCAAATCGATAGTTATCATCTCATCGAAAGATCGGGACACCTTTACCTGTATCAAGTGGTATCAGTTTTCAGGTTGCTCGGTGAGAATTCCAGTTATCCCTAGATTAGATTTATTTTCTTACCTATTTTCCAAGAAAAAGCCACACAAAAAAGTTAGATCTGTTCATCCTTTGTCCAAGCCGGTCTGAGCCTTTGCATAATCTTTTTAGTGTTTTGCTTTGTTGAATTTGCGGTTACATCGTCGTGTCAAGTTGCTGGTCTTAGTGTCTAGTCCATTAGAGTTTCGAGTTCTGTTCACAGTTTGTCACGCCACAGCCGCACCATCTTCATTGTCGTTGCCATATACCACCACCGCGTCATTATTGCATCCGCTGCCCACCACCGCCATCCATCAATTTCCACCACGTACTCCCCATCATTCATTGTCATAATCATACTTGAGGTCATTCGCGTCATCACTAGATCCAATCCGCATCTTATCTAGCTTGTTTGCGACAAAAAAGAGAAAGAAAAAAAAGAAAAAAAAAGAGAAAAAAAGTGAGCGAAAAAAAGAAAAAAAGAGGGAAAAAAGTGAAAAAAAAATTCTGTGAAAAAAGGAGAAAAAAAGATATTCAGAGTGTGCTCCGCCTTTGTTACGCGTCGCACCGTGATTTTTTTAGTGTTCTAGGCTCGCGTCTCTAGCACGGTCTAGCCTAGGACCAGCACAGTACCGTCGTTGAGCGTTTATTCAACATTGCATCTCTGAATTTATTATTGCTGATCTTTTGCTACCATATATTTGGCCTTCCAAGCTCCACATATTTCTACACCGTGTATACATATGCTCACCTGGGAATCACTTTACTCAATCTTCGGAGTTATTTGACACCGCTGGTTGCCGGTCACCACCTGCTGCATGGTAAGAACTTGTAAGACTTTGATATTTGCTATACTGTGAGCGTTTTACCACCACATCCTAGTAGTTCATAGGAACATTATTCTCGGATTTTGTTTCTTGTTTTTCTACTAAATATGGCAGGTTCCAGAGTCAGTTGGGCTTCATCAATCGTGGGAGACGTGCCAGCAGCTGCGAAAATACAACCACCGTCACAAGAGGTGCAAAGACATAAGAATACGCACAATCAGGTTTTTGTTTCCATGCTACCTTTTAATGGTCGTTTTAAGCCTGATTTATATATTGAATGGGAGTTCGAGATAAATGTTATATTTGCTTCCCATGATTTTTCGGAACGTAAAAAAGTTAAGCTTGCGGTTGGTTCTTTCACTAGTTTTGCTACTGTTTGGTGGAGTGAACATTGTCGGCTATACCCTGATTATGTACCTACTACTTGGGATGATTTAAAACTTGTCATGAGAGATAGATTCGTCGATGTTTATTATACTCGTGGCATGATTGAAAAACTACAACATTTAAAACAAGGTAGTGACACTGTAAGAAAATATTATGATGATTTACAAACTACCTTGTTGCATTCCTTTTTAGAGGAAAGTGAAGAAGATTTTATGGATAGATTTTGGGGAGGATTAAACCGTGATATTGAGGAGATACTAATTCATGAAGAATGTTATCCTACGGACCATTTGTTTCATCTTGCTTGCAAAGTTGAACAGGAAATAAAGAGGCGTGATGCCCACAAGACAAACCAGCATAAGGTGCACATCCAAGGAGTTGAGACGGTCCTTCCTTCTACCACTGCGCCTACTATGAAAACATCATCCATTGTTGTGAGCACTGCATCAGCTCCATATTATGACCCGTCACTGCCGAAAGTTCCAACATCGTCTGAGTTGATAACACGAGGTAATGACAAAGGTACTGATCTTCTAACTTCGCATGCGAATGATGAATGCCTTGTCGATTTAAATACACCATGTGATGCTCTAGCCACTACATTGATCACACCACCTATTTTAGATGATTATGCTGATGATTTGACTTTGCCATGTTATCAAACAACTAAAATATCAAGAATTTTGAGTGCACCCATTGAATTAACCGTTGATGTGAAAGAACCATGTGAATCAGGCACTAAAACAAATTTGGATCAACTACGTTTGAAAATAATTGTGCCAATGTTTAATCATTTTGATATGACCTCTAATCTTGATAATGATTTTGTGTCGAATGACTTGTTGCTTGTTTGCTTATTACAACATGTTGTAGCATGTAATTCTGAAACTATTAAAGTTTATTCACCAATGTTTGGATGGTTTAATGATGAACTTTGTCAATCTTCTGATATAAATAAGAGTTTCACTTATATGTGCAAACTGAGTTGCAATACTTTCATGCCTTCTACTTCTTGTGATAATATTTTGGCTTTATATTTTATTCACTATGAAAGTTACTCATGTATACATGTGTCATATGTGCAAATTCCACGGGAAGTAAAAATTGATGACATATACATATACAACAAGTACACCTTGTCTCTTTTGTTAGCCACATTTCAGATAAAGCAACGCTGAGGACGGCTTTATTTTCAAGAAGGGGAGGATGATGAGTACATGACTACCTTGGATACGACCAAAAATATTGCATACATGCATACTTGTCAGGTGATTTCTAGTGTCAAATATTCAATAATCTATTTATATTATCCAGAACAAAAATACTTCACACACTTTTGTGTTTTGTCTAATTGCAGGTGTATGGGACATTTGTACAATCCACATATCAAGATAAGGGAAAAAGAGAAGTTTAGGTGCTGTTCAAAAAGTCCCTTCACGTCACTTTTGGGCCAAGAGAAGATAGAGTCCAAGTCTCTCACGTTCTGGATTCAGATTCGGACTGCACAGACATACCTGACTCAAAACGGCAAGAACTTTTTCATACGGACTCTGAATTGGGTGATTCTTTTTTGTTGGAAAGTAAATTTAGTCCTCTTTCCACTCCAATTGGATTCATCTTTAAATTCGTCCGGAGCATTGAGATATGGACGAAACAATCTGACGCTGCAGCAGAATCCGAGTCAAACCACAAGTCCAAAGGTGTTGCATCACCTCCACTTGGGCCCATGAGCCTTGTACGACCTAGGGTTGGTTTTAGGCTGCCTTGGGACGTCCTCCCACCTCCTTGGCCGCCACCCCTTGCTCCTATATAAGTAGATCCACCTAGTAGCTTTTTCCTTGGGATTTGTTTAGTTAAAAGTTAGCCATTGCAACTTCGTGTACTTCGTTTGTGTCCAACGACCAGACCAAGACCGCTTACGGATCCCCACCATTATCAATACTTCATATATATTCGCAATATTCAGATTGCTTTATATTATTCTTGCTTGTTCTTCGATTGCTTGCAGGAATAGACCTTCGTGGTTAGGTTGATTGTGCTCCGGCGTGGTCAATAACCTCTCGGAGTTGGTTTAGCAATTGCTAAGGCGCAACATCGTGCACGTTTGTAGTCGGATCGTCAAAGTCGTCTCCACCAAATCGATAGTTATCATCTCATCGAAAGATCGGGACACCTTTACCTCTATCAGCACCGGTGTGGGGACGACTTGTCCCTTGGTCGGCAGGCGGTGGGAGATTTGTTCGCCAAATATCCAGCCGCCCGAAGCTCAGTAATGTCCTCCTCCTTGACAGAGGAGACCATCCAATTGCCCTGACCTCCAGATCCGGATATGGTTGAGTGCTAGCTCGAGTAGAAAGGAGATGAGAACTTGGGCACTTGAGCTCGAGATTCGAAGGGCGGAGATAGAGAGAGGGCGTGGGAGAGGGAATCCTTATCCCCTTATAAAGGCAGTAAATATCGAACGCCTCCCCACTCGCCTTAGAATTCGCTTATTCCCAAGGGCTATATAAACGGCGCGGCTGGATTACCCATGCCCGCATTGATGAGAATCCCACTATAAGGGGGCACGACCTCTGCTTCGATAAGACGTGCCAATGGCAACCGCGTCTCGGGACGTGGAGCGTCGGACACGAAACAGTCCGGAATTATGACCGGTCGGGCGTGATGTCATGCTACTGAAATTTGTCAGCGGATCGGACTCGTGCAAAATTATATTCTCTCCGTGGTTGTGTAGGGTGTGTGTGACAGGTCCAGATACTATCATCGCATCCGAAGACTATCTTGGAATTCGGATAGAAGGGAACCCGCCTTGCAATGCCTAAGACAATTTGGACACCAGACTCCTCGTCATTGAAGCCAGGTTCAGGGGGTACTGAGGGAATCCTGCACTAAGGGGTCTGTCGGTGTCAAAACCGGTGGATCTCGGGTAGGGGGTCCCGAACTGTGCGTCTAGGCGGATGGTAACAGGAGACAAGGGACACAATGTTTTACCCAGGTTCGGGCCCTCTTGATGGAGGTAAAACCCTACGTCCTGCTTGATTAATATTGATGATATGGGTAGTACAAGAGTAGATCTACCACGAGATCAAGGAGGCTAAACCCTAGAAGCTAGCCTATGGTATGATTGTTGTATGTTGGAGTTGTTGTTCTACGGACTAAAACCCTCCGGTTTATATTGACACCGGAGAGGGTTAGGGTTACACAAAGTCGGTTACAATGGTAGGAGATCTAGATATCCGCATCGCCAAGCTTCCCTTCGACGCCAAGGAAAGTCCCATCCGGACACGGGACGAAGTCTTCAATCTTGTATCTTCATAGTCCAGGAGTCTGGCTGAAGGTATAGTCCGGCTATCCGAACACCCCCTAATCCAGGACTCCCTCAGTAGCCCCTGAACCAGGCTTCAATGACGACGAGTCCGACGCGTAGATTGTCTTCAGCATTGCAAGGCGGGTTCCTCCTCCAAGTTCTTCATGAAAGTTGGTAAACACTAGAAGTAGTGTTCGGCTCTGCAAAATAAGTTTCCACACATTGCCATAGAGAGAATAGTATTAACACAAATCTAATCTGCTGACGTATTCCGTAGCGTGACATCACACTACGGCCAAGCCCTTATTCGAATCGTTTTCACTTCTCCACCTCAGCGCATTTTGCGAGGCGGTTTCCTTGGCACGTCTTGTCAAAGCAGAGATCGTGTCCCCTATTTACAGGATTCTCATCAATACGGATGTGGGTAACCCAACCGCGCCATTTATTGCGGCGCTTGGGAGGCAAGCGAGTTTTACTAGGCTGGTGGGGACGCATAGTCGCATCTGCCCTTTTAAGGGGATAAGGATCCACCTTTTCACCTACGCCTTCTTCCTCCTTTGCCTATCCATCTCCTGTGCACCCGAGCTCCAGCGCCCAAGTCCGCACTTCCCACCTCGACCTTCTCCAGCCATGTCCGGAGCGGGAGGCAAGTGGATGGTCTCCTCTGTTACGGAGGGCCATGTCAAAAAACTAAGGAAGGCCGGATACTTGTCTGATAACATTGCGCACCGGCTTCCTGAAGAGGGGCAGCTTCTCCCCACCCCTAGGCCCGATGAGAGGGTTGTATTCCTTCCCCACTTCCTCCGCGGACTGGGTTTTCCACTCCACCCATTTGTCCGGGGACTCATGTTCTACTACGGCCTGGATTTCCACGATCTGGCCCCGAACTTTGTCCTCAACTTTGGCTCAAGACTTTCAACGTCAAGACGAAGGTAGTGCGCGGCAGCCAGGCGGAGTGCGGAGGCGCCATGGCGGGCAAGATAGCCAACGTCCTATGGCTCGAGGGCTCCTTTGTGGAGACCCTGATGGGGTGGCAATCAGCGTGGTTTTACATCACCGAGCCGCACGACCCTGAATGGGTCACAGCCCCTGAGTTCCGATCCGGACCCCCCACGCGGCTCACGTCCTGGAAAGAGACGTGCCTGTCATGGGGCAATGAGGAAGAGGTGAACGGACTGCAAACATGCATCCAATCCCTGGCGAACAAGTGGCTCAAGCTTGTCAATATAGTCCAGGTCATGCTCGTCCGTCGGATCCTCCCGTGTCAACAACGGGCTTTCACACTGTGGGAGTTCGATCCGGCGCAGCACCAAACCTTGAGTAGGCTCTTCGACATGATGTACGAAGATGCCTGGAAGGTGCTGTTCAAGGGCGCCGAAGCTCCCGCGTCCGCGTCCGAGGACCACGGATTCAGCACACAGCGTCCAGCTAGCGCGGTGAGTTATCCTTACCTTTTACAGGAAATTTGTTTCTCATAGATTGACTTTATGCGGGATCTAAACTCCCCTACCTTTGACAGGCGTGGCAGGAGAAGTCCGGACAGGTCAACTGTCCGGCCCCTTTGACCAAAGACCCAGCAGATGCTCGTTTATCGAAGCTGTTGGCTCCGGCGCCTTATGTGGTGCCGGAGAAGAAGGCCAAGAAGAAGAAGGTCACGGGGACTCGAAAGAGTTCCCGTAATATGGTGGTGTCGGACTTGTCGTCTGATGAATCCGAGACGCACACCTCCCGTGAAGACGAGGAGGAGGAAGAAGAAACCTCTCCCCCTCCAGCGGGGGGAGGAAAGAAGAGGAAGGCCGCCCCAACTGGAGAGGCCGAAGGGTCCAAGAAGGGGAAAACCCTTCCGCCGGACTGCTCCCCAGACGCCGACGCGGGCGAAGAGGAGTGGACACAAAGGGCCAGGCGCCCGGCGGGATCGTAAGTATTCGGATACTAGAGTAACTCATAATATCCCTGTTGTTTGCACAGCTCTTCCCTAATGTCGAATGTAATTATGCAGGCCGCCCCGGGCCGGACTCGACGAGTCGTCGAGCGGCTCCCTGGATTCATCGGACATGAACTCAATTTCGCCCGCTGTCTCCCCCCGCACCGCGGACGGCGCCGAAGTGGCGTCCCGACAAGCTCCGGGGCAAGAGGAGGTGGTCCTGGAGGAGCCGCGAGGCAACCTCCCGGACTCCAGGAGTAAAGGGGACAAGACCCCCCAGGGCTCCAAGTCCGGCTTTGAGCCGGACACCGCGCCGGAATCTTCAACAGTTCCGGACTGCGATAGACGAACTCCTTCCAAGAGGAGCAAGCCTTCTGAGCCGGCGGCCTCCATCCAACCGGAGGTGCCGGACAATCTGCTGGAGGCGCTTAACGGCGCCTCCATCGACGAGGAGCACCATACTATTATGAGTACGGTGATCCACAAGGTTCAGTCCGCCAAGAGAGGACTGACTGAAGCTTGTGCCAGCCTTCTAATAGGCTTCGAGGTAAGTAAAATATGTAAAAATATTACCGCATAGACAGTAGCCCCTGATGCTTTGTTTGGCATTCGGAAAGAAAAGCCGAATAGAGGATCTATTAAATTTCGCAGGAGTCTAACAAAAAAAAAGAGTCAATATGCGTATGCAGGCTTTGCTGCTAGCCACCGCCGCACTGACTGCGGAGGTGGGTGCCCTGAAGAAGGGCCTTGAGCGGACCGAGCAAGAGCTCGGCCTTGCCAAGCAGCAGCTCGAGGAGAAAGAAGGTAAGAGATACCTTATAGAAAATATATATAAAAAAGATGCAATTGCAAAAATAATAGGATTATACTGCTTATTGTAGGGGCCACGACTGAGGTGGCGACCCTCAAGCAGGCGCTATCCGAGGCCGAAAACAGAGCGGCCACGGAGCGCACCGACCGAGAGAAATTTGAGGCCCAGGTCGGCGAGATGCGGCAAGAGCTTCAGGCTCTCATGAAAAAACATGAGAGTTTGGAGCAGGACTCGAAGACGCGAGCGTCTGAGCTTGCTACGGCCCTTGAAACTACCAAGTCTGCCAATGCCGAAGCCCAGAAGGCCCTCCAGGAATTGGATGCGGTGAAAAAGATAGCGGCGGGTAAGGCACTCTCTATGCAAAGCAGACATATAAAAGTAAAGTACCTGTTACTTACCCGAATCCGGAGTTCTCCAGGGGCATTCACAGATCTTCCCCGCAGCGTATCCGATGCCGCCGCATTCTACCGAGCCGAGGAAGGCAGCTCGACGGAGAAGGTGTTCTGGTCTCAGTACGCTGAGGCCGGACACCCTGTGCCCTTGAGCGACCAGCTGAAGCAGCTGGTCGAGCTCCACAAGGCGGCCGAACAGGCCCTGAAGGGCTTCATAGTTCGGCTGTGGCCTGGAGAGGCCCTGCCTGGGAGCTACTTTGGGCTGGTGCGGCGGCTGGTGGAGGCCTATCCAAGGCTCGAGGTCATCAAGCACTCCGTCTGCATCGAAGGTGCTCGTAGGGCCCTTGCCCGTGCAAAGGTGCACTGGGGTAAGTTGGACGGTGAGAAGCTTGTGAGGTACGGGCCGCCGCCGGGGAAGGAGCATCGCAAGACCGAGAACTATTACAAGGATGTTCTCGCTGGTGCCCGCCTTGTGGCGGATGAATGTAGAAAGGATGTAATTTTTGAATGAACTCGCTCGTGTTTTCCTGTGCGCCGGAAACTTGTTCATTTGCGCTAAGCAATGCTTGTTGAATTTAAAATATTATTTTCTGTGCGGCTGTTTATCAAAAAATTGAGAGATGGCCAGTCGTCGGCTTCCGCCCCCATGCCACTAGTGCTGGGGTGTTCAGGATAAACCTGAGCGCTCTTTTTCCCATGTTTGGGTCCTTCGAGGGAGGCGCTCAGCACAACGAACAAGGCAATCGGACTATAATGCTTGAACACTCTCACTTAGCCGTAGAACTTTATAATTTTAAATTTCGGCGAAGCCCCTAGTATTCGGAAGACGGAGTTTGGGGCGCTATCCACGCCTTGGCCGGACAAAATCCGGTTCCTTGCTCTAAGCGGCATAGGTCTTTAAGGACCCGAAAAACCTCTCGAACAACGACCGGTCTCTCGCCTTATCATGACAGTCAGTTTTAGCTTTCTCTATTGAGGTGCTCCACCCAGCTCAACTGGGGCACAATCGCAGTAGTTCTCCTAGTGCTACCTTAGCCGATATAGCGGAACGTAAGGCACCAAAACATAGGAGCCGGGCAAACCCAACTATTGACCCAATTCATGATTCGGAGCCGATGCATATAGTGCTATAAGTTCGGGGTGCCGCACTTATGGAGTGTTCGGACTTCTTACACCATATTAAGGGGTACTGAAGCCCCTGGCTTATTTGCCATACCACAGTGTACGGGTGCCACATGTCATTAATGAACATATATAAAAATAGAGTAATGCAAAAAATAGACAAAAAGCTATGCATTATTTATAAGAAGGCTGCTATCTAAGGAGGACGATACAAATAGTGCGATAAGCAAAAGAAATTGGACTATTTAACATGTCCTGGCCAGGGGCAGGCCACAGAATTGTATTCAAAACAGGTATACTACTCGTAATAGAGACCACCTGGGAGTTCCATAATGCGGCATGCCTTGTCCGCTTTCCTGGATCTTGCATCATTTGTGCGGCAGTTGAATTGCCGAACAGGTCGTCCGAAGTGTGGAGTCCTGAAAGTAAGAATAAAATTAAAAAAGAATTCGGCAGCCCCTAGTACGGTTTAGGCCGTGTTTTGGGCGTGTCGTGATGGTGCCCCTCCCCTTGTGCCCATGGTATTTCAAGAGCGTAGTTATGTACGCGAAGCACTGGTTTTGCTATATCGCGAGGGCTAGGGTTGGTGCCGCATTGCTAAGCTAGCTCGTAACGTGCCAGGCGGTCTTGTTGTAGGTTACTCCGGGCGCGCTTGACAATGTTCGGCTTTTTAAGGGCCGGACTGGGGAACTGCCTAGAGAGGCTGCTTTGTACTTCTGCTGCGAGCGCTGCCGTGTGCTCCTCCGTTCGGAGGGAGCGTTCGGTGTTTCCATTGACCGTGATTACTCCTCGAGGGCCTGGCATCTTGAGCTTGAGGTATGCATAGTGCGGCACCACATTGAACTTTGCGAATGCTGTTCGCCTGAGCAGTGCGTGATAGCCACTGCGGAAGGGGACTATGTCAAAGATTAACTCCTCACTTTGGAAATTATCCGGGGATCCGAAGACCACTTCAAGTGTAACTGAGCCTGTACAGTTGGCTTCTACACCTAGTATGACGCCTTTAAATGTCGTTTTGGTGGGCTTGATCCTCGAGGGATCTATGCCCATTTTCCGCACAGTATCCTGGTAAAGCAGGTTCAGGCTGCTGCCGCCGTCCATGAGGACTCTTGTGAGATGAAATCCGTCAATAACTGGGTCAAGAACCAATGCGGCCAACCCGCCATGACGGATGCTAGTGGGATGGTCCCTTCGATCAAAAGTGATCGGGCAGGAGGACCATGGGTTGAACTTTGGAGCGACTGGCTCCAGCGCGTATATGTCCCGTAACACACGCTTCCGCTCCCTTTTGGGGATATCGGTGTCCACTGTTGTTCGGCGGCCTGGGCTCCTCCTCGTCATCGCTATGCAGCCCCTTGTCTCTGTTTTCGGCTCTTAACTTGCCTGCCTGCTTGAACACCCAACAATCCCTGTTGGTGTGATTGGCTGGCTTTTCGGGGGTGCCATGTATCTGGCACAAGTGGTCGAGTATTCGGTCCAAACTAGACGGGCCCTGAGTATTTCTTTTGAATGGCTTTTTCCGCTGACCGGATTTTTAGCCTTGGAATCTGGCATTCACTGTCGTATCCTCGTTGCTGTCGCTGTTAACGCGACGCTTTTGCTTGTTCCGGTGTGACCTGCCGCTTTTGTCCTTGGTATCCGAATTACCAAGGTTCTTGGTTAAGTTGTTGCTGCGAGCTAGCCAGCTGTCTTCTCCCACCCAAAAGCGGGTCATGAGTGTCGTGAGGGCTGCCATAGATTTTGGCTTTTCCTGTCCCAGGTGCCAGGCAAGCCACTCGTCGCGGATATTATGCTTGAAGGCTGCTAGGGCCTCCGCGTCCGGACAGTCGACTATTTGATTTTTCTTTGTTAGGAACCGTGTCCATAATTGCCTGGCCGATTCCTCTGGCTGCTGGATTATGTGGCTTAGGTCATCGACGTCCGGTGGTCGCGCATAAGTGCCCTGGAAGTTGTCAAGGAATGCGGCTTCCAGGTCCTCGCAAGAACCGATTGAGTCTGCTGGCAAGCTGTTAAGCCAATGCCGGGCCGGTCCCTTAAGTTTGAGTGGGAGGTATTTGATGGCGTGTAGATCATCACCGCGGGCCATGTGGATATGAAGGAGATAACCCTCGATCCATACCGCAGGATCTGTTGTGCCATCGTATGATTCGATGTTTACGGGTTTGAAGCCCTCAGGGATTTTATGATCCATTACTTCATCTGTGAAGCATAGTGGGTGTGCGGCGCCTCTGTACTAGGGTATATCACAACGCAGCTCAAAGGAGCTTTGTCTATTGTGTTCGGCCCGGCCGGAATTATTGTATCCGGAGTGATGATCGCCGTCACGTGCCGTGGGGCGCCCACGCGATCCCTAGATCGATCTTGTTTGCCCTGCCTTGTCCTCCAGTATATCTCGCAGGTCTGTCGCGTTTTCCCGTGCCTTAGCATGTTTTGGGCGGCGTCAGGGCATGGCTTGAGTGGAGGGCCTAGAGGCCTCTCTGTCGCGGCCACAAGGTGGCCGGTCTACCATGTCATGCGCTAGTGATGTAGGTGCTTCCTCCTCTAATCGGGGTAGCAGCCTGCGCTTTGGGTAACGCTTGGAGGGGCGTTCGAGTTCATACTCTTCGGCCGCAAGGACTTCAGTCCATCTGTCAGCTAGCAAATCTTGATCAGCTCTAAGCTGTTGCTGCTTTTTCTTGAGGCTGCTTGCCGTGGCTAAAAGCCTGCGTTTGAAACGCTCTTGTTCGGCGGGGTGTGATGGTACGACAAATTTGTCGTCGTCGAGGCTTGCCTCGTCTTCGGAAGGAGGCATATAGTTATCATCCTCAACCTCTCGGTCTGCCGCTCTCTCGTGAGGGCTGGCTTCTCCATCTTCCCGTGCCGAATCTTGCTGGAGGGGGTGTACTTTGGCGCTATCCGGAGTAGTATTATCTCCTATGCCGGAATCACCGTTTTTGCTTTGGGGATTTTGAGCGGCGCCGCTGACGTCAGCGTTTGGGATGTTTCTTAGAAGTGTCATCCCCCGCTGTTCCATCGCCTTCTCCATCTTTTGGAGTGTCCACCATATATATGTCGCATGACGAGGTGGCCTTCCAGCGCCCTACAGGTGCTGGTTCTTGTTCGTCTCCTGCATCGTCGTCCATACCGTCGATGTCTTCGGAGTCGAAGTCGAGCATGTCGGTTAAATCGTCGACAGTGGCTACGAAGTGGGTGGTGGGTGGGTTTTGAATTTCTTCGTCGTCCGTATCCCAACCTTGATGACCGTAGTCCGGCCAGGGCTCTCCTGATAAAGAGAGAGACTTTAGTGAGTTCAGGATGTCACCGAAGGGCGAGTGCTGAAAGATGTCCGCGGCGGTGAACTCCATGATCGGCGCCCAATCGGATTCGATCGGTAGGGGAGCGGGGGGTTCGGAGTCCGGAGAGGAATCCGGATCCTCGGAGTCACGGGTCATGTAGAGTGTGGGGCTGGTGTTCGGCTCGATCGCCTTTGAGATCACAGCCCCTGAGGTGGCGTCCAACCGCTCATCCTCGATCGGCGCAGCAAGCTCCGAATTAAGGGTCGGAACAAACATGCGTGCGGCCTCCAGGACACTGTTCCGCGGCAGAGCTAGATCATGCCCATCGAGACAGTGCGGCGCAATTGGCCGTGGCTCGAATCCGTCGAAGATCAAGTCCTCGCAGATGTCAGTCGTGTAGTTCAAACTTCCAAACCTGACCTGATGGCCAGGGGCGTAGCTTTCGATCTGCTCCAGACGGCCAACCGAATTGGCTCGCAGTGCGAAGCCGCCGAAGATGAAGATCTGTCCGGGGAGAAAAGTCTCACCCTGGACCGCATCATCGTTTTTGATCAAAGGAGCCATCGGGCCTAAAAGTGACGACACAGAGGAACTCTCAATGAAAGCACCAATGTCGGTGTCAAAACCGGCGGATCTCGGGTAGGGGGTCCCGAACTGTGCGTCTAGGCGGATGGTAACAGGAGACAAGGGACACAATGTTTTACCCAGGTTCGAGCCCTCTTGATGGAGGTAAAACCCTACGTCCTGCTTGATTAATATTGATGATATGGGTAGTACAAGAGTAGATCTACCACGAGATCAAGGAGGCTAAACCCTAGAAGCTAGCATATGGTATGATTGTTCTTGTTGGAGTTGTTGTTCTACGGACTAAAACCCTCCGGTTTATATAGACACCGGAGAGGGTAAGGGTTACACAAAGTCGGTTACAATGGTAGGAGATCTAAATATCCGCATCGCCAAGCTTGCCTTCGACGCCAAGGAAAGTCCCATCCGGACACGGGACGAAGTCTTCAATCTTGTATCTTCATAGTCCAGGAGTCCGACTGAAGGTATAGTCCGGCTATCCGAACACCCCCTAATCCAGGACTCCCTCAGGGTCCTCAGGCGTCCGGCGTGTTATCCATTGGTCGGACTGATGGGCTGTGAATACACGAAGGCCGAAGACTGCACCCATGTCCGGATTGGACTCTCCTTGGCGTGGAAGGCAAGCTTGGCGACAAACTATAAAAATTCCTTCTTATGTAACCGACTCTGTGTAACCCTAGATCTCTCCGGTGTCTATATAAACCGGAGGGCGTAGTCCGGATAGGATATACTCATTACCATAGTCATACATGCTAGACTTCTAGGGTTTAGCCATTACGATCTCGTGGTAGATCAACTCTTGTAACGCTCATATTCATCAAGAGCAATCAAGCAGGAAGTAGGGTATTACCTCCATAGAGAGGGCCCGAACCTGGGTAAACATCATGTCCCCCGTCTCCTGCAACCATCGACCTTAGACGCATAGTTTGGGACCCCCTACCCGAGATCCGCCGGTTTTGACACCGACAGCCTCCCCCAAGCTTGTGGGAGACTCTCTTCTTCAATTTGCACAAAATTATATATTTCCCTTAAAGCAACTTGTTTCTTATGAGCAGGGAAATATTTAGCAGAGAAGTAATAAATCATATCCTGGGGACTACGCACACAACCAGGATCAAGAGAATTGAACCAAATCTTAGCATCAACCTTTAATGAGAACGGAAATATTTTAAGGATATAATAGTAGCGAGTTTTCTCATCATTAGTGAATAGGGTGGCTATACCATTTAATTTAGTAAGATGTGCCACAACAGTTTCAGATTCATAGCCATAGAAAGGGTCAGATTCAACGAAAGTAATTATATCAGGGTCGATAGTGAATTCATAATCCTTATCAGTAACAAAGATAGGTGAAGTAGCATAAGCAGGGTCATATTTCAGTCTCGCATTCAGAGATTTTTCTTTCAGCTTAACTAATAATTTCTTAAGATCTCTTCTATCATTGCAAGCAAGAAAATCTCTAGCAGTTTCTTCATCCATAACATAACCCTCAGGCAAAACAGGCAATTCATATCTAGGGGGATAATCTTCATTATCGCTTTCATCAATATTATCAGTTTCAATAATTTCATTCTCTCTAGCGCTAGCAAGTTTCTCATCAAGAAATTCACCTAGTGGCACAGTAGTATCAAGCATAGAAGTAGTTTCATCATAAGTATCATGCATAGCAGAAGTGGCATCATCAATAACATGCATCATATCAAAATTAATAGCAGAAATAGGTTTAGGTGTCGCAAGCTTACTCAAAACAGAAGGTGAATCAAGTGTAGAACTAGATGGCAGTTCCTTACCTACCCTCATAGTTGAGGGATAAATTTTGGTTTTCTCGTCTATCAAGTTCCTCATAGTGACCAGCAGATATAAATCCCAAGTGACTCAAAGAATAGATCTATGCTCGCCGGCAACTGTGCCAGAAAATAGTCTTGATAACCCACAAGTATAGGGGATCGCAACAGTTTTTGAGGGTAGAATATTCAACCCAAATTTATTGATTCGACCCAAGGGTAGCCAAAGAATATTCTCAAGTATTAGAAGTTGAGTTGTCATTTCAACCACACCTGGATAACTTAGTATCTGCAGCAAAGTATTTAGTAGCAAAGTAATATGATAGTAGCCGTAACGGTGATGAAAGTAACATCGATAGTTTTGTAGTGATTGTAACAGTGGCAACGGAAAAGTAAATAAGCGAAGAACAATATGTGAAAAGATCATAGGCATTGGACCAGTGATGGAGAATTATGCCGGATGCGATTATTCATGCAACAGTTATAACATAGGGTGACACGGAACTAGCTCCAATTCATGAATGTAATGTAGGCATGTATTCCGAATATAGTCATACGTGCTTATGGAAAAGAACTTGCATGACATTTTTTGTCCTACCCTCCCGTGGCAGCGGGGTCCTATTGGAAACTAAGGGATATTAAGGCCTCCTTTTAATAGAGTACCAGACCAAAGCATTAACACATAGTGAATACATGAACTCCTCAAACTAAGGTCATCACCGGGAGTGGTCCCGATTATTGTCACTTCGGGGTTGCCGGATCATAACACATAGTAGGTGACTATAGACTTGCAAGATAGGATCAAGAACTCACATATATTCATGAAAACATAATAGGTTCAGATCTGAAATCATGGCACTCGGGCCCTAGTTTCAAGCATTAAGCATAGCAAAGTCATAGCAACATCAATCTCAGAACATAGTGGATACTAGGGATCAAACCCTAACAAAACTAACTCGATTACAAGATAAATCTCATCCAACCCATCACTGTCCAGCAAGCCTACGATGGAATTTGTCAGGACCCCGATTCCAAGTCACATCGATCTAGCCGGTAACACCTCATATCACTTTGCGGTCTCACGCACGGTATTCCCACGGGTGTCGCCTTACCATGGCTCGAGACCGTTTGCGCGTTTTGGCTCATGTATATGATCGTGTCACTAGCATCCATATGACAGAGAACCCGGGCCAACGCTGTCGGGACCCCGATCTTAAGTCACACCGATCTAGCATGTAACACCTCATATTACTTTGCGGCCTCACGCACGGTATTCCCACGGGTGCCACCTTACCTGGCCCGGGACCGTTTGCGCCTTTTGGCTCACGTATATGATAGTGTCGCTAGCATCCATATGACAGAGAACCCGGGCCGACATGGCTAGTCGTGAACCCAAGGCGGCGCCAACCTATGAGGACAGGCATACATGAATCACATCGAGCATGTCGGTCATCAACGTATTTATCCGGGCTGTAGCACTGGGCTAACAGGACTCCGGTAACCCGGGCTGTAGCAGGCTAGGCAGGACTCTGGATAACACCGCGTGACATTTCCCCGAAGGGACAGACACAGGAACGACGTGAAACACATGCCGGCCAGTCAAGTGTTCCGAGCAGTAGTGCTGGGCTAGCAGGACTCCAGTGAACCGGGCTGTAGCGGACTACTATCGCTCGGAAGCACTAGACTTACATTTCCCCATATGAAAGGCTGCCAAGGATAAACAACTAGATAGTCGGATCCCACACATAGCAATACACGTTACACATACGCATAACATGCAAGTATGTGTTGTACAACATGGCATCACAACATAACGCAAACTCATATAGATAAAGGCCCAGAAGAGCCACATAGCATAAAATACAAACAGGGGTCACATGACCCATCATTCAGAACATACAAGCAACAAGCGGAAGCATTACATGTCTGAGTACAGACAACTACAAAATAAAAGGCTGAGAAGCCTGACTATCTACAACCTCCGATCAAGATCGTAGCTGAGGTACAAGCTACCTATCGAAGTCCAAGCGGAACTACTAGTGAGACAGATGTCTCATCTGCAAAACATAAATAAAGCAAACGTGAGTACACAGGTACTCAGCAAGACTTACATCAGATCCTATCATACATGCATTAGTATCAAGGAGGTAATGTGGGGTTTAGTTGCAGCAAGCCAGCTTTGACTCTGTGGCTATCCTGTTCTACGACTGCTGGTAACTCTTTTGAAATGGCGCACACGAGTCCACTAATCACCACATCAATACACTACTATGGATTCATCCCCGTCTCACTACGAGAAGGCCATCCATAGCACTCACACTTATCTTGAGCATTTTAGGGTATCCACTCTAAGTTGTCTATGTACCACGTAAGCATCCAAGAAGTCCATAACCGAGGACAAGGCTATTCGAATAGATCATGATAACCCTGCAGGGGTGTACTTCTTCACACACGCTCTCACCACTTATCACCATGTACACGTCATGTATCTCGGCAACCTTCAAGTGGAAGCCTGGCGAGGATGTCGGCCACGACCTGACTAACCACACAAGACTCTAGTCCAGGTTTATCGCCTATTCGGGTTCCATCCGCAAGGAGATCCGGACGGGGTGTCGCTCACGGCCCCAAACGATGTGTGCAGGGTTCCCAAGCCCACCTCGCCGGGTGGATCTATGCTTGGTACACTGTGCCACTTGTGCCTAGTCTGTCCCAAGCCCACCTGGCCGGGTGCCACTTGGTAGACTACTAACACTACCTACAAACACCAGAAACTATTTGCAACTCCTGGACAGAGATCAAGTTGGTTAATAAGTCGAGAGGGGTCGAGTTACCGGAACCCAATGTGTGGTAGTATCGAGTCATTGGACAACATACATGGAACTCAGTGCTTAGGGACGGTTCCAATGAGACAACCCACCACGTACTCCTACATGGCCTCTCACCGCTACCTTTACCAAATCGTGTTCACACACTTAACTCTCAGCATCAGAACATGTCATATCACTCCAATCCATTCCCAATGAATCAGACCTGACACAACTCTAAGCAATAGCAGGCATGGCATGGTAGAAGCACAACATGGCTCAATCAACTCCTACACATGCTAGTGGGTTTCAACTATTTACTGTGGCAATGACAGGGCATGCAGAGGAATGGGTTCAACTACCGCAGCATAAAGTAGCAGTTGATTCGTTGTTGTCCTAATGCAATAAAAGAGAGCAGGAGCGAGAGAGGGATCATATCGGAATGAACAAGGGGGTTTGCTTGCCTGGTAGATCAACAGGGGGGGCACTGCTCCTGTGACAGGTACTCTGGAACGGTCTCCGGAGCAGAACCTATCGAGAAGGAACGGTGTCGGCAATCAATACACAATCATATGCAACAATATGATGCATGAATATGGCATGAGAATGTGATGCTGTTTGAGCTAATGCAGCTAGAGTTTATTTGGTTGAAGTTCATATGAACCAAGGGTTCATATGCAAACCCCAAGTGAAGTATATAACATGCCATTATTACGTTTTCACTTATACAGCAAGTATAAGTTGGTTTTTCATGCATGAAACTAGCATAAATGGGTTCCTTGCATTTTTCTGATGATTTTTCATATATAACTTGTTTCAATCTGAGCTACGGTTGATTTGATATGAATTTTTGAAGTTTGAATCATTTTCTGGAATTTCCTGTTTAAAATTAAATCCAGAAAAATGAATAACTGCGTCAGCATTGTGTCATGCTTGCGTCAGCAAGTCAACAACGCTGACTGGGGTCAAACCTGACGTGTGGGGGCCACACGTCAGTGACACAGGGGCTAAACCCGGTCAAACCCGCACTGACTGGGGTTTGACCTGGCCCTGGGGCCCACGGTCAGTGGCTTAGGGTGGGTTTAAGTTGCGGGATTAGGCGCTAATGACGTGCCACGTCAGTCGCCGGAGTTTCGCCGGCGACGACCTCGAGCCACGGCGGAAGATCGCCGGAACGGGGCTGGGGCCACGGTTTGGCGCACGGAGGCCACCGGCGGGTAGCCCGTGCACGGGCGGATCCAGCCGTGCTCAGGGGAGGCCGTGGGAACGGCGGAGCTCGCCGGAGCAGAGCTCGCGGCGGCGGCCGGAGTTCGAGCTCGAGCGGCTGTGGTTTACAGAGCACGGGGAGGCAGGAGAGAAAGGGGGAAACGGTGGCGGGGCTCACCGCGGATCCGGTGGAGTCTTCGGAGAGCTCGGGGGAGGCCGAACGCGAGCGGAATGGCGGGGGCGATCTCTGGCGGCCGGAGATGAAGACGGCGGCGATAGCAGCTCTCCAGGGCTTCCCGCGTCGCGTGGCTCGACGGGGAGGTAGCAGACGGCGGCGCGGAACTTGCAGACACAGAGAGAGAGCGAGGGGGAGGCGGTGGCCGCGGTGGTGCTTGTCGGCGGCGACGGCAGCGCTTCGGCGCGGGGAGAGGGAGAGTTCCAGGGAAGGAGGGAGAACGGGAGAGAGTGGGAGCGGTGCGGGGTAACGCGTGGCGTCGCGCGGGACGGCCAGGGCGTCGGGGAAGAGGCCAGGCAGGCAGGTGGCGTGGCGGCACGGCCGTGCGCGCGCGCCGGCCACACGCCTGGCTGACTGGCACCAGGAGGACGACGGCGCGGGTGGGCTGGCCCAGCTGGGCCGCACAGTACTGGGCCAGACGGCGGCAGGTAAGCGCCAGGTAGTTTTTTCCCTATTCATTTCTCTTTTCTATTTTCTGACATTTGTTTTGATTTAGTAATAATACTAAATCATTTTATTTTATTATGCCAATTTTTGTAGGGGCTAATGGCATTAATCCAGAGCTCCTCAACAATTGGCACAATTTTTGGACATATAATATATATATAACATTTATATATCCAATGCAAATAATTATGCATTAATTCCAAATGCCCAAAATAAATACTTATGAGCTCCGAAAAATATTGGTTTGATTTTTATCTCTGTCCAGTATTTTCAGAGGGCAACATGAGCATTTTCTTGGACCTTTTTGGAGCAATTTTTATCTGGGTCATTTCCAGAAATGATCTCTGAGGGTTTCACAAATCCTCATTTCAAATTTAAATGGAATTTAAACATGATGCACACATGACTAGCTAGCCTTGAGCATACCAGAACTAGGGATGTGACAACTCGCCCCCACTCGAAAGAATCTCGTCCCGAGATTCAGGGTTCGACGGGAAGAAGGCGGGGTACTCCAGTCGAAGACGATCTTCTCGCTCCCAGGTAGCTTCTCTCTCGGAATGATGAGACCACTGAACTTTGAGAAACTTGATGTTCTGACGTCGAGTAACACGCTCTGCTTGATCAAGAATGCGGACAGGGTACTCTCGATATGTGAGGTTATCTTGGAGATCAAGCGTTTCGTGGTCCACTCCGCGGATGGGATCCGAGAAGCAACGCCTGAGTTGAGAGACATGGAAGACATCATGTACTCGAGAAAGGTGTGGCAGTAGTTCCAACTGGTAGGCAACCTCTGCTCGTTTAGCGAGAATGCGAAAAGGACCAATGTAACGAGGAGCCAACTTGCCCTTGATACCGAATCGATGGGTACCCTTCAAAGGAGTAACCCGAAGGTAAGCCTTGTCGCCAACTTCATAAGCCACTTCCTTATGACGACGGTCATACTGGCTCTTTTGACGAGATTGGGCTGTTTTCAAATTCTCACGAATGATGCGAACTTGCTCTTCTGCCTCCTGAATCATATCCGGTCCAAAGAATTGTCTTTCACCGGTTTCTGACCAGTTCAAAGGTGTTCAACATCTTCGTCCATATAGAATCTCAAAAGGAGCTTTCTTGAGACTGGATTGGTAGCTATTGTTATAAGCAAACTCGGCGAAAGGAAGGCACTTCTCCCAATCCATACCGAATGAGATAACGCAGGCTCTAAGCATGTCTTCGAAAATTTGGTTGACCCTTTCCACCTGACCACTTGATTGAGGGTGGAAAGCGGTACTGAAGGAAAGATGGGTGCCCATGGCAGTTTGGAAACTCTCCCAGAAATGAGAAGTGAAAAGACTACACGGTCTGAATTGATTTCTAGTGGAACACCATGAAGTGAAACTATTCGAGAAATATATAAGTCAGCCAGCTGACTAGCGGTGATATTCTCTCGAACAGGTAGGAAGTGAGCCACTTTGGAAAGACGATCAATGACTACGAAGATAGCATTATTCCCTTTCTTGGTCCTGGGAAAGCCGGTGATGAAGTCCATACCAACCTTATCCCATTTCCATTCAGGAATAGCTAAAGGCTGAAGGGTGCCAGCAGGCCTTTGATGCTCTGCCTTAATGCGACGACAAACGTCACAGTTAGCAATGAACTCAGCGATTTCTCTCTTCATCCTAGTCCACCAGAACCTCTGGCGTAGGTCCTGATACATCTTAGTACTACCGGGATGAATTGTGAGAGGGGATTCATGCGCCTCCTTAAGGATCAACTGTCGAAGATGTTGCTTCTTGGGAACCACCAAACGGTTCTCGAAGAGGACAACACCTCGATCATCTATAGAGAAACTACCAGCAATGCCCTTGGCAATGTTTCTCTTGATCCGGGTAATCCCCGTATCATGCTTCTGGGCTTCTATGATATGATCCACAAGAGTAGGTTTCGCCACCAAGGTAGAAACGAATCCATGAGGAGCGATGTGAAGGTTAAGCTTACAGAATTCCTCATGAAGAAGGGGTTGGCCCTGCTGCAACATAAGATTGTTGCAATAGGACTTACGACTTAGCGCATCAGCCATGACATTGCCCTTGCCTGGGGTGTAGGTAATCCCTAAGTCGTAATCTGAGATCAACTCCAACCAACGTCTTTGCCTAAGGTTCAAGTCTGGTTGGGTGAAGATATACTTGAGACTCTGGTGATCGGTGTATATCTCACAACGTTTACCGAGAAGGTAATGTCTCCATGTCTTAAGTGCATAGACTACGGCTGCAAGCTCTAGGTCATGTGTAGGATAATTCTCCTCATGTGGATGCAACTGCCGAGATGCATAGGCAATCACATGACGATCCTGCATAAGAATGCAACCTAGTCCCTGTCGTGAGGCATCACAGTAGATAACAAAGTCCTTAGTGAAATCCGGTGGCACAAGTATGGGAGCAGAAGTCAGGCGTCTTTTTAGTTCCTGAAAACTGTACTCACACTGTGGGGACCACTCAAACTTTTTATCTTTCTTGAGAAGTTCCGTGAGGGGTTTGGCTACTTTGGAGAAGTTTTCAACAAAGCGGCGACAATAGCTGGCTAGACCAAGGAAACTCCTAACTTGTTTAACTGTTTCAGGTGGAGTCCAATCAAGAACGGCCTGAACTCTTTCGGGATTGACAGCAATGCCCTTACCAGAGATCACGTGGCCTAGGTAGGTCACTTCTGGCAACCAAAATTCGCACTTGGAGAACTTGGCATAAAGGCGGTGCTCTCTGAGTTTTTCTAGCACAAGTCTAAGATGTTCGGCATGCTCTTCCTCGTTCTTCGAGTAAATAAGAATATCATCGAGGTAAACCACGACGAACTTATCTAAGTACTCCATGAAGATCGAGTTCATCAAGCGGCAAAAGGTAGCTGGAGCATTGTTTAGACCAAAGGACATGACGGTGTACTCGTACTGGCCATAACGAGTGACAAAAGCTGTCTTAGGAATGTCCCCGTTTCTGATCTTGATTTGGTGGTAGCCTAACCTTAAATCCATCTTGGAAAAGACTAAGGATCCAGCGAGCTGATCATACAGGTCGTTGATCCTGGGAAGCGGATACTTGTTCTTTATCGTGACCAAATTAACGGGGCGATAATCTACAACCATCCGGTCCGTACCATCCTTCTTCTTGACGAAGAGGACGGGGCAAGCCCAGGGAGAAGAACTAGGACGGATGAAACCCTTTTGCAAGGACTCATCGAGTTGTTTCTTAAGCTCGGCTAGTTCTAAGGGTGCCATCTTGTAAGGTCTCCTATAAATTGGGGCGGTTCCTGGGATAAGATCTATGACAAATTCTACATCTCTGTCAGGTGGAACACCTGGCAGTTCTTCTGGAAAGACATCCGGAAAGTCACGGACTACCGGGATATCTTCAAGGTCTGGGAGAGGGCTGGCATTAAGAGAATAGAGTTGACGCTTTGCAACTCTAGTGGAGACAGTGACTATCTTGCCAGATGGATGTGTAAGTTGAACAGACCTGGTGTAACAGTCAATCTTGGCATAATGAGCTTTCATCCAGTCCATACCCAAGATGATGTTAATATCTGAAGACTTGAGGGCTACAAGTGATGCAAGGAATACAAGTCTGTCAACAAGGATTTCATTGCCATAACTTATCCTAGAAGTTTGCCATTTGGATCCAGGAGTTTGAATGAGTAGTGGGGAGGGCATATCACAAAATGACATGTCGTGCAAGCGGGCATAACTTTCGGAAATGAAGGAATGAGATGCTCCAGTATCAAATAGAACCGAAGCTGGATGACAGTTTACAAGGAGTGTACCAAGAACGACATCTGGATCATCATGAGCGTCTTTAGCTGAGACGTGATGCACACGTCCATGTTCAGTGGGAGCTGTCTGGGCACTGATCATCTTGCGTGATGGCTTACTTCCACGGCCAACAAACTTCTCGGGCTGAGATGGAGCAACACTGGTCTGAGTGCAAATACGGGCAATGTGGCCTGGCTCTCCGCACTTGTAACAAATCTTGAAAGTAGGACGTGGACCCGCATTGACAAGCGGTCTGCCAATAGGCTTGGGTGGTGCAAATGGCTGAACTGGGTGAGGCGCCACACAAGATGGCCTCGGTGAATAACCGGGTGGAAGAGCGGAGTTCGGAATCCAAATCCGGCGCTTCTGAGAACTAGAACCGGAGGAAGGAACCAAATCACGGGTGTGCTTGCGAGACTCCTCGTAGGTGAGCTGAGCTGTCTCTGCGTTAATGGCCTTGTTCACAAGAGCCTAGAATGTATTGCAATGGTGCAAATGGAGATCACGACGCAACTTGGGGTTGAGACCCTTCCGGAACCTAGCCTGCTTCTTGGCGTCTGTGGACACTTCTTCTGTAGCATAGCGGGCGAGATTCTCAAACTCTCTACTGTAAGCATCAACAGCCATTTTACCCTGGGTGAAACTACAGAACTCTTCTCTCTTGCGATCGATGAGGGCTTCAGGAATGTGATGCTCGCGAAAAGCCTCAGTGAAATCTCTCCAGGTAGGAATCTGACCAACTGGAAACATAGCCTCATAGTTCTGCCACCAAAGACTAGCAGGACCCTCCAGATGGTATGCAGCATAGATGACCTTGTCACCTTCAGCTACGTTCGCAGAACGCAGCTTGTGTGTGATACTACGAAGCCAGTCATCTGCATCGAGTGGCTCAATAGAATGATGAAAAGTGGGTGGGTGCAAGCGAATGAAGTCATGAATGGTTGCAGACCCTTTGAACTGAGGTGTGGTGTTCTCCTCGATACGTGCCAACAAGCGGTTGGTCTCACGCTTGTTCATCTCAACCTCTAACATGAACTTTGCCAACGAAGACTGATCGGGAGGATCCTCATCCCTACCATCTCCGTGCTTCTGGCTACGAGCAACAGAACTTCGTTTATCCGGCAACATCCTGAAGAGCGTAACCAAGGAAAACAAGGATGGATTCAGCATCAACTATAGGATGCAGAAGGTAGCACAAGAATTTAGTATCTCTCAAACTCCTAGGATAATTCCGGCAGCATAACGGCAGTAAAATGCTCAATATGAGACATTCTGCAAAAGACGGGGTAGCACCATAATCAACATCATCACACAAGGTTCTGAAATATTACTAAACAGACTACACCGAAGGTACTTGAACTGGGATATGACTCTCATCAACCAATCCTAAGAGACTACGGAGTAGTAACACGTGATCCTGATAGATAGAAGAGGAAGCCTAGTTCCTTAACCCCGTTGGAAAGATAGGATGACTCAGATCAGAAGGGCATGAGATATAAGGAGTAAAAAGAGCCTTACGTTCCCTTCCACAATCAATTCCCTTACATAACTAAAGCATTTCTAGACACAACTTCGACCAGGATGGCTTGGTAATCCTACAGGCAGTCAGGCTCTGATACCAACGCTGTCAGGACCCCGATCCTAAGTCACACCGATCCAGCATGTAACACATCATATCACTTTGCGGCCTCACGCACGATATTCCCACGGGTGCCACCTTACCTGGCCCGGGACCGTTTGCGCCTTTTGGCTCACGTATATGATAGTGTCGCTAGCATCCATATGACAGAGAACCCGGGCCGACATGGCTAGTCGTGAACCCAAGGCGGTACTAACCTATGAGGACAGGCATACGTGAATCACATCGAGCATGTCGGTCAACAACGTATAAATCCGGGCTGTAGCACTGGGCTAACAGGACTCAGGTAACCCGGGCTGTAGCGGACTACTATCGCTCAGAAGCACTAGACTTACATTTCCTCATATGAAAGGCTGCCAAGGATAAACAACTAGATAGTCGGATCCCACACATACCAAGCATTCCAATCATACACACAATATGCTCGATATGTGTAAATACAACATGGCATCACAACAAGACTCTACGACTCAAAGTATTTATTCATTAGGCTCGGAAGAGCCAGATATTACAAACATGGGTTTCATGACCCAACATTCAGAGCATACAAACCACAAGCACATGCGGAAGCTTATCATGTCTGAGTACAGACATCTACAAATGAAAAGGGCTTGAGAAGCCTGACTATCTACCAGATCCTGCCGAGGGCACAAGATCGTAGCTGAGGTAACAAGCTAAACGTCGAAGTCCACACGGAACTACTAGCGAGACTGACGTCTCTCTGCAAAACATAAAATAGGCAAACGTGAGTACAAATGTACTCAGCAAGACTTACATCAAAACTATCTACATATGCATCGGTATCAACAAAGGGGGTAGTGGAGTTTAACTGCAGCAAGCCAGCTTTGACTCGGTGGCTAACCTGAACTACGACTGCAAGCGACTCTTTTGAGGTGGCGCACACGAGTCCACATATTCACCAAATCAATACACCACTATGGATCCGCTCCCGTCTCCCTACGAGAACGCCATCCATAGCACTCACGCTTATCTTGCGCATTTTAGAGTATCCACTTTCACTTGTCTATGAACTGTTATAAGCAACCCAGAAGTCCATTACCGCGGACACGGCTATTCGAATAGATGATGTTAACCCTGCAGGGGTGTACTTCTTCACACACGCTCTCACCACTTACCGCCGTTTACACGACATGTACTCGGCAACCTTCAAGCGGAAGCCCAGCGAGGGTGTCGGCCACAGCCTACCTAAACACTTAAGTCCCTAGTCCAGGTTTATCGCCTATTCGGGTTCCATCCATGAGGAGATCCGGCCGGAGTTCCGCTCACAGCCCCAAACGATGTGTACAGGGTCCGAGACACCAAACGGGCACCCGGCTGCCCGGCCACGTGCCTACCGCAACACAGCCCACCCCTACGGTCAGCGCTGCGTGCGGCCCCCAGCATACTACAAACACCAGAAACTACTTTGCAACTCCTGGACAGAGGACAAGGGTGATCAAGAAGCCGAGAGGGTCCATTGGTTTCGGGCCCAATGCGTGGTAGTAACTGTTTCATGGATCACAAACACAGAACTCAGTTCCTGAGGACGGCTTCAATGAGACAACCCACCATGTACTCCCACATGGCCTCTCGCCAATACCTTTACCAAATCGTGTTCACACACTTAGCTCACAAACAGTAGAACATGTTCATCACCATTCCAATTCATTCCCGATGAATCAGACCCGACTCAACTCTAAGCAGTAGCAGGCATGACAAACAAGCATGAATGAGTAGGCATAACATGGGCTCAAACAACTCCTACTCATGCTAGTGGGTTTCATCTATTTACTGTGGAATGACAGGTCATGCAAAGGATAAAGGGGTTCAGCTACCGCAGCAAGTAACCCATAAATCGTTGTTGTCCTAATGCAATAAAAGAGAGCAGGGGCGAGAGAGTGGGATTGTATCGGAATGAACAAGGGGGTTTTGCTTGCCTGGCACTTCTGAAGATAACATTGAGTCTTCATCAGTGTCAACGATCACATCGTCGGAACCACGTCTATCGAGAGGGGACAAACACCGACAACTGAGAAAGAACACAATCAATGCAATGCCACAATATGATGTATGATCATGACATGGCAATATGCTGTGATTTGAGCTAATGCATCTAGCTATGATTTAAATGAAGTTGGTTTGAATACATGATTCAAAATCCAACTCCATATATGATTATTTAAATGTCCTTTATTTGTTTTGTCCAAAACAGAGGACAAACATTGTTCAAACATGCATGAAAATGGTACAGATGGATTCCTTGAATTTTTCTGATAATTTTTCATATATAATTTATTTCATTCTGAGCTATAGATTAATTTCTATGATTTTTAGAAGTTTTTGGGCATTTTCTGGATTTTCTGAATTATTTTAAATATGGAAATTATTTACTGCGTCAGCATGACGTCATAGTGACGTCAACAAGTCAACTGCGCGGTCCAGGTCAAACCTGGACGGTGGGGCCCATGTGTCAGTGACTAGGCTAATTAACAGAGACTGTTAGTGCTAATTTAATCCTAACTAAAGGTGTCAGTGGGGCATGGGCCCACATGTCAGTGAGTCAGGAAGTTAGTTAGTGGGTGATTAGCGCTAACTAGGTGGCCACATCGGCACTCGCCGGAATCTCGCCGGCGGCGACCATTCGGTGCGGCGGAGGCACGCCGGAACGCGCTACAGGCGTCGGCTGCACATGCCGAGGGCACCAGGGAGTAGCCCTTGCTCGCCCGCATCCAGGGGAGCAGGTGGGAGGTCATGGGGTGACCGGAGCTCACCGGAAACAACCTCGCGGCGGCGGTCGGAGTTCGGTTGCGTGCGGGATCGCGTTGTGGTGCACGGGAAGGACGGCGACGGGGTGATATGTGCTACGGGGAGCGTGCTGAGCACGATGGAGTGCTCGGATATGAGCTCCAGTGACTAGCTCGACGGCGGCAACACAGCCGGCGGCGGAAAGCTTCGGCCAAGGCGGCATGCTAACTAGGGGACGAGCGAGACTACGGGACTAGGGGAGAACCGAAGGAAAGCTCACAGAGGGGTCGACCAGCAGATCAGTGGGCTCGGGGATGAATCGGAGACGGCGAATCGACGATGGCGATCCGGCGGTCGACGATGAAGACGAGGGCGTAGGCGGCTCCACAGGGCGTCTGGTCTCGATTCCTTCAGCTGGGAGAGGCGGCGCTCGACGGCGGTGCTGGTGGACACGACAGAGGGCGGAGGGGATGGCCGTGGCCGCGGCGAACGGCATCGGTGGCGACGAGCGCGCTCGGGCGCGAGAGGGAGAGAGAGCAGAGAGGGGAGAGGCACGGGAGTGAGTGAGAGGGGGGTCGAGAGTGATGCGTGGCGTCACCAGGGACGGCCAGGGCGTCGAGGGGGGGGCAAGCAGGAGGTGGCCGGGGCGCGTGGGCGCGCGCGTCGGCCACACGCACATCCACCTGGCAGAGGAGGAAGAAGACAGGGAAGGAGGCGGTGGTGGCTGGGCTGGGCTGGCTTTGCCCAGCTGGGCTGCTACAGTAACAGGCCAGGTGGGCTTGCCAGGTAAGTTCCTTTCCTATTTATTATTTCCTGTTTTCTATTATTCTGCAACTTTGTGGCTTTAATTAAAATATTAAAACAATCCCAAAAATCATGAAACTAATCATGGCTACTGTTTATAATATATCCAACAGTAAACATTTTAGTTTATGATTATTTGAGCATTTAAAATATTTTATAGCATTTAAATGCCCAAATGCAATTATAATATGATTTAATTTAGTGACCAAATATGTCATGGAAAAATGTGCATCACCTCTGGTTACTGTTTCCAGTATTTTCCAAAGATGATGAACATTTCTGAAAGCCACTTTGGGTTCACTAAAAATATTTTGGTTGAACCTATTGATTTCCTTTTATGCTAGGGTTTGAAACAATCCCCATTTCAAGTTTCTGAGAAATTTAAACATGATGCAAGAAGATGATGCAATGACAAGCAAGGCCAAGGCTAGGGCTGTGACAACTCACCCCCACTAAAACAAGAATCTCGCCCCGAGAATCAGGACGTGAGGGAAGAAGTCAGAGAGGTCACGAGCTAATACGATCTTCATGATCCAGTTGCCCTCATCGAGGATGTTGATTCGTTCCATCATGCCGATCTTGATGTCTTTGCTTTCGAGATCTTCATCCATATGAGGACGACGAAAGAAACTCTACTAGGATTGATCTTCTTGAAGATCGAGCTATTCAAGATCAACTCGCGGAATGAGATGTTGGAACATCTCAAGTTGAGACACAAAACACATCGAGAGGGATGGAAGAACAACGACGGGGTTTGATTTGATGGGCAACAATTCCACGCTTAGAAGGATGGTGGATGGTGTCACGGTGGCGAGGGAATAATTGCCATGATCCATAATGGGGCACCTCAGGGAAGGTGACTCGAAGAACTATCCCCTTAAGTGGCAAAAAGAATTACTTTTGATCCATAGATCATTAAAACTCTCTATACCAGCCTAAGGCAATCACAAACGATCGTTTGAACGAATTCGAAAGAATGGCATACTCACACCAGGGTAAATGATGTGGACTACCTTGTTGAAGACAATGCAATGGATGATTCTGCGTGTGCGTGCTCTCAAGAACTTGAGCATTTCCATATTCATCAAGGTTCTACCAACATCCGTGTCAAGGATCCTGGCAACACAACATACTACCATGATGAATAGTGATGGGCGGTGCAGATGCAAAGGAAGATAACACATTCTCAGATTTTTCCTTAGCAATGCCAAAGAAGAAAATCTGGATGATCGACCGAGAGACATTTAGCACTCCGCTTCTAATGTTCTCCTTGATGTACTAGGTACCACGGTGAGTGCTTAAAAGCATCAACATGGCTATCAAGTAAAGGTCGGACTTCGGAAGCACAAACATCCATAAGGAACAACTATTGGAATAAATTCTATGAGATCCTTATGGGGGAGGTGGCCCACTTTCTCAATCAAGATACTACAACAATAAGTCTTCCGGTTGGGTGTGTTGGCCACAACATCCACTTTACCGGGTTACAAAGAGACCAATATTATAGTTCTTGAGAAATGTTCCAACCATCATATCTGCCTGAGAATCAGATCTGGTTGGTGTCAGGATATTCCAGACTCGTCAAGTCTAGAGAGAAAATGAAATTTTGCAACACAAATCGACGAGATGGCGTTGCGAGATTCTCAGGAAATGAACTACGATAGCAAGCTCCAAAACATGAATGGGTTTTGCTACAAACCTGTGAACATGTTGTCCAAGACAAACATGGCCATGTAGTAGTCTTACAATAAAACACTATCGAGTTCCGGTGGGGAACCATGATCAAGGATATCGAAGTCCTTACAAAAGGCATGCTTCTTAAGAAGGAAGTTCTTCTCCTCGAACAAGTCATTCAGTGGCTTGGTGTGCTAGGGATACATATAGAATGAAGGTTGCAAATCTCCAGACCATAGAATACTTCGCACGTGCATGACTAACTTGGGATGATTCCAGAGGAGGCAAAAACAAACCTTTCTCAAATTCATGGCGGCAACTTACACCAAATGCACATGAATTCGAGGAGGTCACTTCTTCCATCCAAGCATATGCTTCATGAACGGAACACGAAGGCATTGCTTACAAAGTTTCCAATACTAGTGTAGCGTTCAACATGAATCATGGGGGAGACAAAATGCTGCTAATGGGCTCAACAACAACTCATCGGTATTTCCATATCACTGGACTTCCACCATCATGTGAACGATGTGATAGTATTGGTCAGACCAAAAGATATAATGGTGTATGCCCGAGGGATCAACCACGAGTAAGACAACATTACAAACATCGTTGGTTCTGATTTGATTTGACGGTAGCCCATACTCAAATCAAAGTTTTGACAAGGCAATAGATCCAATCAACTGATCACGAGGACCAATCGATGGAGATATCATCTTTCTTCAACACACACAAAAGATATCCCTTAGAGATGAACTAAGTTAAGAAAAGCTTTTACCTTCCAACTCTCCAAGTTGTTGTCTAGCTTAACCAACTAGCTCAGGGATATCCAGCACAGATTCTTGGAGAAGGGGTGGTTTGGAGGTAAACCAACATGATCACGAACTCAACATAGCGGTCAGGTGACAACCTGGTGATACTTCTGAGAAGATATTCAGAATATCACAAACCATCGGTATGTTACTAAGCTCGAGAACAATCTTGCTTTTCAGGGCAAGATGATATGATCAAAAGAGTAAGGGATTGAATAATCCTAACTCATTGATCGAAGAGTGCACCAGGAATAAGGACTAGGTAGCACGGTTAGTCTTAGAATGATGATTGAATAACCAACACGCTAAGATGAAATTATTGTCCATTAACTACCAAGCAACTGGGTTGCTAGGAGTATTGATTTCACACATCATGATTCACTTGTCGGCATTCCGGTTACAATAACACGGGAAACCGAGGAATTAACAATGATGGCAATAAGTATTACTACGTCAAGAATTCATAAGAGGTGGTGCAATTCTCATGACACTCTTGACATAAAGATGGTAACACTCCAAGGTAGAGCAGAGCAGAAGCTGGGTTGGCATTTGATCTGCGGAGTACAATTGCTTTGACCCACTCCTAGATATGGATGGGGTACTGGAGTTTGTTTCTCCTAGTCATTCCGGAATAGAATGGCTTGACGGACCACAAGAATAATAGGTATCGATGAACGTATGCACACATACTCTTGACTATCAATTAATAGACGAGGGTCAGAAGACAACTAAGAAGGGACAACTCAAAGGAACATATGTTTTTCTGAGTTGTGGATGCATGGATTAGTATGCCGAACCGAGTTCAACATATTTCTTCCAGATAATCCATGCAGAAAGGTAGAACTGGCAGAATCACAATTATGAATGGAGAACTCCTCAAGAGTACTCTGATTGTGAGCTTTTGGTTCAAAAGAACTCCTGCCAAGGATGGTTCATGGTATTTGGAAGAAGGAATTACCACGGACCTCGATGACTATCGCAAAGGTTACTAATGTCCTAAAGGAACTAGCAAGCACTATCAACATGAAGTAAGTAGGGTGAATCTCGGGCTCAAGAACCCAGGAGTAGAATACCTACTATCTAAGTGGCATCATGGGATGCTTTCGAGAATGGTGGCCAGATTCAACACACTGGGAACACAAAACATGGACAGATTACTAGATGGTTTCATAAGACACCTAGGGTCATAGTAGTAGCTCCAACATATATGTCGAGGCAACGGAGTACCTCACAGACCGATTAGTGTGCTTATTCTGACCAAAGGACAACGGAAATGGAAGGAAAGGATTTGCAAATGCGTCAGACTAGTTATAAACCTGGGATGACTCGGACATCATAACGGCTGTAAATGCTCAGGAAAAGATTTGAGACATTCACAACAGTTTGCGTAGACACTCAACAACATCATATCAAAGTTCTGAGGCCAGTTATGAACATATGGAAGTAGTAGAAACTGAACTGAGGTTTGAACTCAACAATCCTAGGCAACTATGGTTTAGTAACACGTCATCCTGAGAGATAGAAGAGAAGCCTAGTTCTTAACCCCCGTAGAAAGGAAGAGGTTGACTCAGATCAGAAGGCCATGAGGTATAAGGAGTAAAAAGAGCCTTACGTTCCCTTCCACAATCAATTCCCTTACATAACTAAAGCATTTCTAGACACAACTTCGACCAGTTTGGCTTGGTAATCCTACAGGCAGTCAGGCTCTGATACCAACGCTGTCAGGACCCCGATCCTAAGTCACACCGATCCAGCATGTAACACATCATATCACTTTGCGGCCTCACGCACGATATTCCCACGGGTGCCACCTTACCTGGCCCGGGACCGTTTGCGCCTTTTGGCTCACGTATATGATAGTGTCGCTAGCATCCATATGACAAAGAACCCGGGCCGACATGGCTAGTCGTGAACCCAAGGCGGTACTAACCTATGAGGACAGGCATACGTGAATCACATCGAGCATGTCGGTCAACAACGTATAAATCCGGGCTGTAGCACTGGGCTAACAGGACTCAGGTAACCCGGGCTGTAGCGGACTACTATCGCTCAGAAGCACTAGACTTACATTTCCTCATATGAAAGGCTGCCAAGGATAAACAACTAGATAGTCGGATCCCACACATACCAAGCATTCCAATCATACACACAATATGCTCGATATGTGTAAATACAACATGGCATCACAACAAGACTCTACGACTCAAAGTATTTATTCATTAGGCTCGGAAGAGCCAGATATTACAAACATGGGTTTCATGACCCAACATTCAGAGCATACAAACCACAAGCACATGCGGAAGCTTATCATGTCTGAGTACAGACATCTACAAATGAAAAGGGCTTGAGAAGCCTGACTATCTACCAGATCCTGCCGAGGGCACAAGATCGTAGCTGAGGTAACAAGCTAAACGTCGAAGTCCACACGGAACTACTAGCGAGACTGACGTCTCTCTGCAAAACATAAAATAGGCAAACGTGAGTACAAATGTACTCAGCAAGACTTACATCAAAACTATCTACATATGCATCGGTATCAACAAAGGGGGTAGTGGAGTTTAACTGCAGCAAGCCAGCTTTGACTCGGTGGCTAACCTGAACTACGACTGCAAGCGACTCTTTTGAGGTGGCGCACACGAGTCCACATATTCACCAAATCAATACACCACTATGGATCCGCTCCCGTCTCCCTACGAGAACGCCATCCATAGCACTCACGCTTATCTTGCGCATTTTAGAGTATCCACTTTCACTTGTCTATGAACTGTTATAAGCAACCCAGAAGTCCATTACCGCGGACACGGCTATTCGAATAGATGATGTTAACCCTGCAGGGGTGTACTTCTTCACACACGCTCTCACCACTTACCGCCGTTTACACAACATGTACTCGGCAACCTTCAAGCGGAAGCCCAGCGAGGGTGTCGGCCACAGCCTACCTAAACACTCAAGTCCCTAGTCCAGGTTTATCGCCTATTCGGGTTCCATCCATGAGGAGATCCGGCCGGAGTTTCGCTCACAGCCCCAAACGATGTGTACAGGGTCCGAGACACCAAACGGGCGCCCGGCTGCCCGGCCACGTGCCTACCGCAACACAGCCCACCCCTACGGTCAGCGCTGCGTGTGGCCCCCAGCATACTACAAACACCAGAAACTACTTTGCAACTCCTGGACAGAGGACAAGGGTGATCAAGAAGCCGAGAGGGTCCATTGGTTTCGGGCCCAATGCGTGGTAGTAACTGTTTCATGGATCACAAACACAGAACTCAGTTCCTGAGGACGGCTTCAATGAGACAACCCACCATGTACTCCTACATGGCCTCTCACCAATACCTTTACCAAATCGTGTTCACACACTTAGCTCACAAACAGTAGAACATGTTCATCACCATTCCAATTCATTCCCGATGAATCAGACCCGACTCAACTCTAAGCAGTAGCAGGCATGACAAACAAGCATGAATGAGTAGGCACAACATGGGCTCAAACAACTCCTACTCATGCTAGTGGGTTTCATCTATTTACTGTGGAATGACAGGTCATGCAAAGGATAAAGGGGTTCAGCTACCGCAACAAGTAACCCATAAATCGTTGCTGTCCTAATGCAATAAAAGAGAGCAGGGGCGAGAGAGTGGGATTGTATCGGAATGAACAAGGGGGTTTTGCTTGCCTGGCACTTCTGAAGATAACATTGAGTCTTCATCAGTGTCAACGATCACATCGTCGGAACCACGTCTATCGAGAGGGGACAAACACCGGCAACTGAGAAAGAACACAATCAATGCAATGCCACAATATGATGTATGATCATGACATGGCAATATGCTGTGATTTGAGCTAATGCATCTAGCTATGATTTAAATGAAGTTGGTTTGAATACATGATTCAAAATCCAACTCCATATATGATTATTTAAATGTCCTTTATTTGTTTTGTCCAAAACAGAGGACAAACATTGTTCAAACATGCATGAAAATGGTACAGATGGATTCCTTGAATTTTTCTGATAATTTTTCATATATAATTTATTTCATTCTGAGCTATAGATTAATTTCTATGATTTTTAGAAGTTTTTGGGCATTTTCTGGATTTTCTGAATTATTTTAAATATGGAAATTATTTACTGTGTCAGCATGACGTCATAGTGACGTCAACAAGTCAACTGCGCGGTCCAGGTCAAACCTGGACGGTGGGGCCCATGTGTCAGTGACTAGGCTAATTAACAGAGACTGTTAGTGCTAATTTAATCCTAACTAAAGGTGTCAGTGGGGCATGGGCCCACATGTCAGTGAGTCAGGAAGTTAGTTAGTGGGTGATTAGCGCTAACTAGGTGGCCACATCGGCACTCGCCGGAATCTCGCCGGCGGCGACCATCCGGTGCGGCGGAGGCACGCCGGAACGGGCTACAGGCGTCGGCTGCACATGCCGAGGGCACCAGGGAGTAGCCCTTGCTCGCCCGCATCCAGGGGAGCAGGTGGGAGGTCATGGGGTGACCGGAGCTCACCGGAAACAACCTCGCGGCGGCGGCCGAAGTTCGGTTGCGTGCGGGATCGCGTTGTGGTGCACGGGAAGGACGGCGACGGGGTGATATGTGCTACGGGGAGCGTGCTGAGCACGATGGAGTGCTCGGATATGAGCTCCAGTGACTAGCTCGACGGCGGCAACACAGCCGGCGGCGGAAAGCTTCGGCCAAGGCGGCATGCTAACTAGGGGACGAGCGAGACTACGGGACTAGGGGAGAACCGAAGGAAAGCTCATAGAGGGGTCGACCAGCAGATCAGTGGGCTCGGGGATGAATCGGAGACGGCGAATCGACGATGGCGATCCGGCGGCCGACGATGAAGACGAGGGCGTAGGCGGCTCCACAGGGCGTCTGGTCTCGATTCCCTCAGCTGGGAGAGGCGGCGCTCGACGGCGGTGCTGGTGGACACGACAGAGGGCGGAGGGGATGGCCGTGGCCGCGGCGAACGGCATCGGTGGCGACGAGCGCGCTCGGGCGCGAGAGGGAGAGAGAGCAGAGAGGGGAGAGGCACGGGAGTGAGTGAGAGGGGGGTCGAGAGTGATGCGTGGCGTCACCAGGGACGGCCAGGGCGTCGAGGGGGGGGGCAAGCAGGAGGTGGCCGGGGCGCGTGGGCGCGCGCGTCGGCCACACGCACATCCACCTGGCAGAGGAGGAAGAAGACAGGGAAGGAGGCGGTGGTGGCTGGGCTGGGCTGGCTTTGCCCAGCTGGGCTGCTACAGTAACAGGCCAGGTGGGCTTGCCAGGTAAGTTCCTTTCCTATTTATTATTTCCTGTTTTCTATTATTCTGCAACTTTGTGGCTTTAATTAAAATATTAAAACAATCCCAAAAATCATGAAACTAATCATGGCTACTGTTTATAATATATCCAACAGTAAACATTTTAGTTTATGATTATTTGAGCATTTAAAATATTTTATAGCATTTAAATGCCCAAATGCAATTATAATATGATTTAATTTAGTGACCAAATATGTCATGGAAAAATGTGCATCACCTCTGGTTACTGTTTCCAGTATTTTCCAAAGATGATGAACATTTCTGAAAGCCACTTTGGGTTCACTAAAAATATTTTGGTTGAACCTATTGATTTCCTTTTATGCTAGGGTTTGAAACAATCCCCATTTCAAGTTTCTGAGAAATTTAAACATGATGCAAGAAGATGATGCAATGACAAGCAAGGCCAAGGCTAGGGCTGTGACAACTCACCCCCACTAAAACAAGAATCTCGCCCCGAGATTCAGGACGTGAGGTAAGAAGTCAGAGAGGTCACGAGCTAATACGATCTTCATGATCCAGTTGCCCTCATCGAGGATGTTGATTCGTTCCATCATGCCGATCTTGATGTCTTTGCTTTCGAGATCTTCATCCATATGAGGACGACGAAAGAAACTCTACTAGGATTGATCTTCTTGAAGATCGAGCTATTCAAGATCAACTCGCGGAATGAGATATTGGAACATCTCAAGTTGAGACACAAAACACATCGAGAGGGATGGAAGAACAACGACGGGGTTTGATTTGATGGGCAACAATTCCACGCTTATAAGGATGGTGGATGGTGTCACGGTGGCGAGGGAATAATTGCCATGATCCATAATGGGGCACCTCAGGGAAGGTGACTCGAAGAACTATCCCCTTAAGTGGCAAAAAGAATTACTTTTGATCCATAGATCATTAAAACTCTCTATACCAGCCTAAGGCAATCACAAACGATCGTTTGAACGAATTCGAAAGAATGGCATACTCACACCAGGGTAAATGATGTGGACTACCTTGTTGAAGACAATGCAATGGATGATTCTGCGTGTGCGTGCTCTCAAGAACTTGAGCATTTCCATATTCATCAAGGTTCTACCAACATCCGTGTCAAGGATCCTGGCAACACAACATACTACCATGATGAATAGTGATGGGCGGTGCAGATGCAAAGGAAGATAACACATTCTCAGATTTTTCCTTAGCAATGCCAAAGAAGAAAATCTGGATGATCGACCGAGAGACATTTAGCACTCCGCTTCTAATGTTCTCCTTGATGTACTAGGTACCACGGTGAGTGCTTAAAAGCATCAACATGGCCATCAAGTAAAGGTCGGACTTCGGAAGCACAAAAATCCATAAGGAACAACTATTGGAATAAATTCTACGAGATCCTTATGGGGGAGGTGGCCCACTTTCTCAATCAAGATACTACAACAATAAGTCTTCCGGTTGGGTGTGTTGGCCACAACATCCACTTTACCGGGTTACAAAGAGACCAATATTATAGTTCTTGAGAAATGTTCCAACCATCATATCTGCCTGAGAATCAGATCTGGTTGGTGTCAGGATATTCCAGACTCGTCAAGTCTAGAGAGAAAATGAAATTTTGCAACACAAATCGACGAGATGGCGTTGCGAGATTCTCAGGAAATGAACTACGATAGCAAGCTCCAAAACATGAATGGGTTTTGCTACAAACCTGTGAACATGTTGTCCAAGACAAACATGGCCATGTAGTAGTCTTACAATAAAACACTATCGAGTTCCGGTGGGGAACCATGATCAAGGATATCGAAGTCCTTACATAAGGCATGCTTCTTAAGAAGGAAGTTCTTCTCCTCGAACAAGTCATTCAGTGGCTTGGTGTGCTAGGGATACATATAGAATGAAGGTTGCAAATCTCCAGACCATAGAATACTTCTCACGTGCATGACTAACTTGGGATGATTCCAGAGGAGGCAAAAACAAACCTTTCTCAAATTCATGGCGGCAACTTACACCAAATGCACATGAATTCGAGGAGGTCACTTCTTCCATCCAAGCATATGCTTCATGAACGGAACACGAAGGCATTGCTTACAAAGTTTCCAATACTAGTGTAGCGTTCAACATGAATCATGGGGGAGACAAAATGCTGCTAATGGGCTCAACAACAACTCATCGGTATTTCCATATCACTGGACTTCCACCATCATGTGAACGATGTGATAGTATTGGTCAGACCAAAAGATATAATGGTGTATGCCCGAGGGATCAACCACGAGTAAGACAACATTACAAACATCGTTGGTTCTGATTTGATTTGACGGTAGCCCATACTCAAATCAATGTTTTGACAAGGCAATAGATCCAATCAACTGATCACGAGGACCAATCGATGGAGATATCATCTTTCTTCAACACACACAAAAGATATCCCTTAGAGATGAACTAAGTTAAGCAAAGCTTTTACCTTCCAACTCTCCAAGTTGTTGTCTAGCTTAACCAACTAGCTGAGGGATATCCAGCACAGATTCTTGGAGAAGGGGTGGTTTGGAGGTAAACCAACATGATCACGAACTCAACATAGCGGTCAGGTGACAACCTGGTGATACTTCTGAGAAGATATTCAGAATATCACAAACCATCGGTATGTTACTAAGCTCGAGAACAATCTTGCTTTTCAGGGCAAGATGATATGATCAAAAGAGTAAGGGATTGAATAATCCTAACTCATTGATCGAAGAGTGCACCAGGAATAAGGACTAGGTAGCACGGTTAGTCTTAGAATGATGATTGAATAACCAACACGCTAAGATGAAATTATTGTCCATTAACTACCAAGCAACTGGGTTGCTAGGAGTATTGATTTCACACATCATGATTCACTTGTCGGCATTCCGGTTACAATAACACGGGAAACCGAGGAATTAACAATGATGGCAATAAGTATTACTACGTCAAGAATTCATAAGAGGTGGTGCAATTCTCATGACACTCTTGACATAAAGATGGTAACACTCCAAGGTAGAGCAGAGCAGAAGCTAGGTTGGCATTTGATCTGCGGAGTACAATTGCTTTGACCCACTCCTAGATATGGATGGGGTACTGGAGTTTGTTTCTCCTAGTCATTCCGGAATAGAATGGCTTGACGGACCACAAGAATAATAGGTATCGATGAACGAATGCACACATACTCTTGACTATCAATTAATAGACGAGGGTCAGAAGACAACTAAGAAGGGACAACTCAAAGGAACATATGTTTTTCTGAGTTGTGGATGCATGGATTAGTATGCCGAACCGAGTTCAACATATTTCTTCCAGATAATCCATGCAGAAAGGTAGAACTGGCAGAATCACAATTATGAATGGAGAACTCCTCAAGAGTACTCTGATTGTGAGCTTTTGGTTCAAAAGAACTCCTGCCAAGGATGGTTCATGGTATTTGGAAGAAGGAATTACCACGGACCTCGATGACTATCGCAAAGGTTACTAATGTCCTAAAGGAACTAGCAAGCACTATCAACATGAAGTAAGTAGGGTGAATCTCGGGCTCAAGAACCCAGGAGTAGAATACCTACTATCTAAGTGGCATCATGGGATGCTTTCGAGAATGGTGGCCAGATTCAACACACTGGGAACACAAAACATGGACAGATTACTAGATGGTTTCATAAGACACCTAGGGTCATAGTAGTAGCTCCAACATATATGTCGAGGCAACGGAGTACCTCACAGACCGATTAGTGTGCTTATTCTGACCAAAGGACAACGGAAATGGAAGGAAAGGATTTGCAAATGCGTCAGACTAGTTATAAACCTGGGATGACTCGGACATCATAACGGCTGTAAATGCTCAGGAAAAGATTTGAGACATTCACAACAGTTTGCGTAGACACTCAACAACATCATATCAAAGTTCTGAGGCCAGTTATGAACATATGGAAGTAGTAGAAACTGAACTGAGGTTTGAACTCAACAATCCTAGGCAACTATGGTTTAGTAACACGTCATCCTGAGAGATAGAAGAGAAGCCTAGTTCTTAACCCCCGTAGAAAGGAAGAGGTTGACTCAGATCAGAAGGCCATGAGGTATAAGGAGTAAAAAGAGCCTTACGTTCCCTTCCACAATCAATTCCCTTACATAACTAAAGCATTTCTAGACACAACTTCGACCAGTTTGGCTTGGTAATCCTACAGGCAGTCAGGCTCTGATACCAACGCTGTCAGGACCCCGATCCTAAGTCACACCGATCCAGCATGTAACACATCATATCACTTTGCGGCCTCACGCACGATATTCCCACGGGTGCCACCTTACCTGGCCCGGGACCGTTTGCGCCTTTTGGCTCACGTATATGATAGTGTCGCTAGCATCCATATGACAAAGAACCCGGGCCGACATGGCTAGTCGTGAACCCAAGGCGGTACTAACCTATGAGGACAGGCATACGTGAATCACATCGAGCATGTCGGTCAACAACGTATAAATCCGGGCTGTAGCACTGGGCTAACAGGACTCAGGTAACCCGGGCTGTAGCGGACTACTATCGCTCAGAAGCACTAGACTTACATTTCCTCATATGAAAGGCTGCCAAGGATAAACAACTAGATAGTCGGATCCCACACATACCAAGCATTCCAATCATACACACAATATGCTCGATATGTGTAAATACAACATGGCATCACAACAAGACTCTACGACTCAAAGTATTTATTCATTAGGCTCGGAAGAGCCAGATATTACAAACATGGGTTTCATGACCCAACATTCAGAGCATACAAACCACAAGCACATGCGGAAGCTTATCATGTCTGAGTACAGACATCTACAAATGAAAAGGGCTTGAGAAGCCTGACTATCTACCAGATCCTGCCGAGGGCACAAGATCGTAGCTGAGGTAACAAGCTAAACGTCGAAGTCCACACGGAACTACTAGCGAGACTGACGTCTCTCTGCAAAACATAAAATAGGCAAACGTGAGTACAAATGTACTCAGCAAGACTTACATCAAAACTATCTACATATGCATCGGTATCAACAAAGGGGGTAGTGGAGTTTAACTGCAGCAAGCCAGCTTTGACTCGGTGGCTAACCTGAACTACGACTGCAAGCGACTCTTTTGAGGTGGCGCACACGAGTCCACATATTCACCAAATCAATACACCACTATGGATCCGCTCCCGTCTCCCTACGAGAACGCCATCCATAGCACTCACGCTTATCTTGCGCATTTTAGAGTATCCACTTTCACTTGTCTATGAACTGTTATAAGCAACCCAGAAGTCCATTACCGCGGACACGGCTATTCGAATAGATGATGTTAACCCTGCAGGGGTGTACTTCTTCACACACGCTCTCACCACTTACCGCCGTTTACACAACATGTACTCGGCAACCTTCAAGCGGAAGCCCAGCGAGGGTGTCGGCCACAGCCTACCTAAACACTCAAGTCCCTAGTCCAGGTTTATCGCCTATTCGGGTTCCATCCATGAGGAGATCCGGCCGGAGTTTCGCTCACAGCTCCAAACGATGTGTACAGGGTCCGAGACACCAAACGGGCGCCCGGCTGCCCGGCCACGTGCCTACTGCAACACAGCCCACCCCTACGGTCAGCGCTGCGTTCGGCCCCCAGCATACTACAAACATCAGAAACTACTTTGCAACTCCTGGACAGAGGACAAGGGTGATCAAGAAGCCGAGAGGGTCCATTGGTTTCGGGCCCAATGCGTGGTAGTAACTGTTTCATGGATCACAAACACAGAACTCAGTTCCTGAGGACGGCTTCAATGAGACAACACACCATGTACTCCTACATGGCCTCTCACCAATACCTTTACCAAATCGTGTTCACACACTTAGCTCACAAACAGTAGAACATGTTCATCACCATTCCAATTCATTCCCGATGAATCAGACCCGACTCAACTCTAAGCAGTAGCAGGCATGACAAACAAGCATGAATGAGTAGGCACAACATGGGCTCAAACAACTCCTACTCATGCTAGTGGGTTTCATCTATTTACTGTGGAATGACAGGTCATGCAAAGGATAAAGGGGTTCAGCTACCGCAGCAAGTAACCCATAAATCGTTGTTGTCCTAATGCAATAAAAGAGAGCAGGGGCGAGAGAGTGGGATTGTATCGGAATGAACAAGTGGGTTTTGCTTGCCTGGCACTTCTGAAGATAACATTGAGTCTTCATCAGTGTCAACGATCACATCGTCGGAACCACGTCTATCAAGAGGGGAAAAACACCGGCAACTGAGAAAGAACACAATCAATGCAATGCCACAATATGATGTATGATCATGACATGGCAATATGCTGTGATTTGAGCTAATGCATCTAGCTATGATTTAAATGAAGTTGGTTTGAATACATGATTCAAAATCCAACTCCATATATGATTATTTAAATGTCCTTTATTTGTTTTGTCCAAAACAGAGGACAAACATTGTTCAAACATGCATTAAAATGGTACAGATGGATTCCTTGAATTTTTTTGATAATTTTTCATATATAATTTATTTCATTCTGAGCTATAGATTAATTTCTATGATTTTTAGAAGTTTTTGGGCATTTTCTGGATTTTCTGAATTATTTTAAATATGGAAATTATTTACTGCGTCAGCATGACGTCATAGTGACGTCAACAAGTCAACTGTGCGGTCCAGGTCAAACCTGGACGGTGGGGCCCATGTGTCAGTGACTAGGCTAATTAACAGAGACTGTTAGTGCTAATTTAATCCTAACTAAAGGTGTCAGTGGGGCATGGGCCCACATGTCAGTGAGTCAGGAAGTTAGTTAATGGGTGATTAGCGCTAACTAGGTGGCCACATCGGCACTCGCCGGAATCTCGCCGGCGGCGACCATCCGGTGCGGCGGAGGCACGCCGGAACGCGCTACAGGCGTCGGCTGCACATGCCGAGGGCACCAGGGAGTAGCCCTTGCTCGCCCGCATCCAGGGGAGCAGGTGGGAGGTCATGGGGTGACCGGAGCTCACCGGAAACAACCTCGCGGCGGCGGCCGGAGTTCGGTTGCGTGCGGGATCGCGTTGTGGTGCACGGGAAGGACGGCGGCGGGGTGATATGTGCTACGGGGAGCGTGCTGAGCACGATGGAGTGCTCGGATATGAGCTCCAGTGACTAGCTCGACGGCGGCGACACGGCCGGCGGCGGAAAGCTTCGGCCAAGGCGGCATGCTAACTAGGGGACGAGCGAGACTACGGGACTAGGGGAGAACCGAAGGAAAGCTCACAGAGGGGTCGACTAGCAGATCAGTGGGCTCGGGGATGAATCGGAGACGGCGAATCGACGATGGCGATCCGGCGGCCGACGATGAAGACGAGGGCGTAGGCGGCTCCACAGGGCGTCTGGTCTCGATTCCCTTAGCTGGGAGAGGCGGCGCTCGACGGCGGTGCTGGTGGACACGACAGAGGGCGGAGGGGATGGCCGTGGCCGCGGCGAACGGCATCGGTGGCGACGAGCGCGCTCGGGCGCGAGAGGGAGAGAGAGCAGAGAGGGGAGAGGCACGGGAGTGAGTGAGAGGGGGGTCGAGAGTGATGCGTGGCGTCACCAGGGACGGCCAGGGCGTCGAGGGGGGGGGCAAGCAGGAGGTGGCCGGGGCGCGTGGGCGCGCGCGTCGGCCACACGCACGTCCACCTGGCAGAGGAGGAAGAAGACAGGGAAGGAGGCGGTGGTGGCTGGGCTGGGCTGGCTTTGCCCAGCTAGGCTGCTACAGTAACATGCCAGGTGGGCTTGCCAGGTAAGTTCCTTTCCTATTTATTATTTCCTGTTTTCTATTATTCTGCAACTTTGTGGCTTTAATTAAAATATTAAAACAATCCCAAAAATCATGAAACTAATCATGGCTACTGTTTATAATATATCCAACAGTAAACATTTTAGTTTATGATTATTTGAGCATTTAAAATATTTTATAGCATTTAAATGCCCAAATGCAATTATAATATGATTTAATTTAGTGACCAAATATGTCATGGAAAAATGTGCATCACCTCTGGTTACTGTTTCCAGTATTTTCCAAAGATGATGAACATTTCTGAAAGCCACTTTGGGTTCACTAAAAATATTTTGGTTGGCGCTAGCCTATGAGGACATACATACATGAATCACATCGAGCATGTCGGTCATCAACGTAATTATTCGGGCTGTAGCACTGGGCTAACAGGACTCCGGTAACCCGGGCTGTAGCAGGCTAGGCAGGACTCCGAATAACAGCGCGTGACATTTCCCCGAAGGGACAGACATAGGAACGACGTGAAACACATGCCGGCCAGTCAAGTGTCCAAGCAGTAGTGCTGGGCTAGCAGGACTCCGGTGAACCGGGCTGTAGCGGACTACTATCGCTCAGAAGCACAAGACTTACATTTCCCCATATGAAAGGCTGCCAAGGATAAACAACTAGATAGTCGGATCCCACTCATACCAAGCATTTCAATCATACACACAATATGCCCGATACGAGTAAATACAACATGGCATCACAACAGTACTCTACGACTCAAGTACTTTATTTAGAAGGCTCCGAGGAGCCATACATATCATCCATACAGATAGGGGTCACATGACCCAACACTCAAGTCATACAAACATACAAGCACATGCGGAAGCGAAGTAGTCTGAGTACAGACACTAGAAAGAAAGAAGGCTTGACGAAGCCTGTCTATCTACAACGACCCTTCACAAGTCTTGGATCACCACCTGGGTGATAAGTCACTCCTCAACGTCGAGGTCTACGTAGAACCCATCAGAGGGGTTGGTGCAGTCGTCTGAAAAACATGATTAAAGCAACATGAGTACGAAGGTACTCAGCAAGTCTTACAACAGGAACCTACTATACATGCACATTTTCAAGAAGGTAGTGGGGTTATTGCAGCAAGCCAGCTTTGACTCTTGGCTAAGCTATCCTACCATAGACACCACTCGTAAATCATTTGTCGCACACGAGTCCACTATCACCAACACAATACTCCACCGTGGATCCTCTCTCGCCATCCTACGAGAGGGCCATCCGCGGTACTCACACTTATCTTGAGATTTTTAGTAGTATCTATTTAACTTATCTATGAACTGTATAGGTGACCAAGTAGTCCTTTACCGCGGACGCGGCTATTCGAATAGATTTATACCCTGCAGGGGTGTACTTCTTCACACACGCTCTCACCACTTATCGCTGTTTACACGACATGTACTCGGCAACCTTCAAGCGGAAGCCCAGCGAGGGTGTCGGCCACGGCCTACCTAAACACTCAAGTCTCTAGTCCAGGTTTATCGCCTATTCGGGTTCCATCCGCAGGGAGTCCGGCCGAGGTTTCCACTAACGGACCCGAACGATGTGAACAGGGTTCCGAGGCACCAAACGGGCACCCGGTTGACCCGGCCACGTGCCTACCGCAACACAGCCCACCCCGATGGTCAGCGCCGCGTGCGGCCCCCAGCATGCTACAAACACCAGAAACTACTTTGCAACTCCTGGACAGGGGACAAGCGTGATCAAGAAGCCGAGAGGGTCCATTGGTTTCGGGCCCGATGCGTGGTAGTAGCTGAGTCTTAAATCACACACACAGATCTCAGTTCTTAAGGACGGCCTCAATGAAACAACCCACCATGTACTCCTACATGGCCTTCCATCGATTCCTTTACCAAATCGTGTTCAACACTTCCACACCATTGACAACGATACAACCTTTCACTCCGGATCATCATCCCGATGAGCCAGACCTGACACAACTCTAAGCATAGCAAGCATAGCATGGTAGGAACACACACACACACATGTATTGGCTCAATCAACTCCTACACATGCTAGTGGGTTTCATCTAGTTACTGTGGCAATGACAGGTCATGCAAAGGAAGTGGGTTCAACTACCGCAACACACAGCAGTTTGAAACGCGTTGTCTTAATGCAGTAAACGAGGGCAGAAGCGAGAACATGGGTTTGTATCGGAATGATCAACGAGTTGCTTGCCTGATGGAGTGGTCGTGGGATACTGCCCTTCAGATGGATACTCGGAGATATCCTCGGAGGCAGAACCTACCACGATGAACACATCGGAACACAATCAATACATGGTGATATGCAACAATATGATGCATGCTATGACATGGCAATATGAATGTGTCCTGTCCTAGTGCAAGTTAAAACAGAAGGGAATGAACCCATTTGAACCAAAGATTCAAATGGAAACTCATTTATTAAGATCATATTAGTGTATCATCTTGTAATGCCTAAACAGTGGGTTTAACTTGTTCTGACATGCATTAAACAAGCACCAATGGATAGCTTGGATTTTTCTGATCATTTTTCATATATAGAACTTTGCATTTGGAGTTACAGATAATTTTCTATGAATTTTTGAAGTTTGAACTATTTTCTGGATTTTCCTGTATAAGAATAAATCCAGTAATTAATTAATTGCGTCAGCATGAGGTCAGCGTGACGTCAGGGGTCAACGGGGTCGTCCAGGTCAAACTGACCAGTGGGACCCGCATGTCAGTAGTTAATTTAACTAATTAATTTAGATTAGAACTAAACCAAAAAGTTAACAGGGGGGCCCCACCTGTCATTGACTCAGGGGAGTCAACGAGGGCCCACCCGTCAACGGTCAAGGGTCAACTCGCCGGCGTCTAGCCGCCGGCGAGGCCAGACGCGGCGGAGCAAGTGGATTTGGCCGTTCCGGCCACCAAATGGGGCGCGGAGGGCATCTACGTGAAGCTGGAGCTGACCCGCAACTCTTGGTGGAGTTGGTTGGGGTCGGGGTGGCCGGAGTTGGCGCCGGCGACGAGTTTGGCGGCGCCGGGGCTCGGGCGAAGGTGAAACCGGGGCTGCGGGGCACGACAAGGCGCGTGGAGTGATGCGTCGGGCCCCTGGGTGTGCGGTGAGGCTATTGGACAAGGTGGTGCGGCCGTTGGGTGGCCGGAGCCTCGTCGGCGACGAGCTCCGCGGCGGCGCGTGCGGGCGAGCTTCGTGCGCTCGTTGTAGGGCACGGGAAGAGGAACGGGGAGGATGGAGAGGTGGCCAGACTCACGGTGAATGCAGTGAGCGTCGAGGCGGGCTCGGGGAAGGTCGGAGCTGAGCGGGGCGATGATGGCGATCTCGGCGGCCGGAGTTGGGGAAGACGGGGTCGGGGGCGATTCCAGAGCGGGAGAGCGCTCGGGGCTCGTCCTGCTCGAAGAAGAGGAGGGTGGAGGAGCTCGTGGACACGGTCGGGTGACGCGGGGACGAGGGAGAGCGCGCCTACGGCGTAGGTGCGGCGGCGGTGGCGTCGGCCATGGCGAAGGGAGGCGAGGGAGGCGAGGCAGAGGCGAATGGCGTGTCCAGGGGCTCGGGGCGACGACGTGGAGCGCGTCCAGGGTAGCAGGGCGGCGAGGAGGTGAAGCAGGGCGGCGGGGAGCTGCGTGGCGCTCGCTGGTGCCGGCGTCGAGCACCTGCGTGCCTGCCTGGCCGAGCCAAGCAGCTCGCTGGCGCGGCAGCTGGGCTGGGCCGGCAGGTGGGCCGGTTGGCAGGCGCCGGGTAAGTTTTTCCTTTTTATTTTCCTTTTCTATTTTTCTGTAACTTTGTGGACTTATTAAAAATACTTACACACTTCCAAAATTCACCAAACTGCATCTGGTCCTTAGTTAGAATATTTCCAGCCAGGAACATTTTAGTTTGGAGATATTTGAGCATTTGAAATATTTTATAAATTTTAAATGCCCAAATTCAAATACTAATGCATTAATTCAATGACCTTCTATTGACCTAGAAAAATATGCACCATTTTTGCCAGAGGTTTCAACCCAAGACAAAGAGGGTGAACATTTTAGAAGGGCATTTCAGGTTCATTGAAAATATTTTTAGTAAACCCTAGTTGATTTCAGGAGGGGTGCTGGGGGGTTCTGCCTTCCCCATTTCAAAATTTCTGTCAAAAGTAAACATGATGCACACTCTAATGCATGAGCTAGGTGGGATGTGACAACATGACTAGTCGTGAACCAAAAGTGGCACTAACTTACGGGGACAGGCATAGATGAATCAACATTGAGCATGTTGGTCAGCAGCGTGCGAATCCGGGCTGTAGCACTGGGCTAACAGGACTCTGGTGAACTGTAGCAGGCTAGGCAGGACTCTGGATGTCACCGCGGGACATTTCCCCGAAGGGACAGACACAGGAACGAAGTGAATCACATGCCGGCCAGTCAAGTGTTCCGGAGCAGTAGTGTTGGGCTAGCAGGACTCCGGTGAACCGAGCTGTAGCGGACTACTATGGCTCATGGAAGCACAAGACTACATTTCCCCGTAAGAGAGGCTACCAAGGTTAAACAACTAGGTTGTCGGATCCCCCACATACCAAGCATTTCAATCATACACACAATATGCTCGATATGTGTAAATAGAACATGGCATCACAACAAAACTCTACGACTCAAAGTATTTATTCATAAGGCTCTGAGGATGTCGGCGTTCTGGGAACGGGGGTCCCCAGACTTGCCTGCCTGCGGCCCGCGGCGTCGCTCAAAAGAGGGCCCAGCACGGCCCAGCTTCATCAACACAGACCCAAGACCCTCGCGAGGGGCCGAGCCTCACGGGGCAGACGACACGGAGCTTCCTCAGGCACGGCCTCATCAGGCTAGCTCGTGAGGAGGCAGAGAGATCAAGGCGGGGTACCTCACGAGGTGCCCGTGACGCAAGCCATGACGACCAAGGGCCCCAGGCGGGCGCCAGCCCGCGCAGTGTCCTCCTTTCCTCTTTGGTGCAAAGGGAGCAAGCGCAGGCAAGAGCATCAAGCAAAGGAACCCATTTCGGTGCAACGAGACCAAGACCAGCCCAACGGCAAGGAGGAAGTCATTGTGGAGCCCAAGCCAGCGTCACCACCAGAGCCTTTGGCAGGCGAAGACCAACTTTAGTCAGGATAAGTGTACTAGATGTTCCCCTTCAAAATGGCCAATTGTTGGTGCCCTTCCCGCTCAATATTTGGGAAGAGGCCCAGGGCCTTTGCCTATAAATAGGATTAGCCACCCCCAGGGTAGGGGGAATGGATCGGCAATCAGAAGATAGGGAATAGATCGGAGAATCAGAGAGAGAGAGAGAGAGAGAGAGAGAGAGAGAGAAAGAAGGGTGACTAAACTCCTCCTAGCAGTTCATCGCCCCGACCAAGAACAAACCCTCGCGAGGCTGTCTTACTTGTATTGTTCATCATCATCAGCCCAAGAGGCAATCCACCACGCCACAAACTGGAGTAGGGTATTACACCACAATGGTGGCCCGAACCAGTATAAACCCTGTGTCTCTTGTGCTGTTCTTTCCATAGCTTAGATCTTAGCGAGGCGGTGGAGTACAGGTAGGTAGGAGGCGTAATCTCCGCGCGCACCCCAGTGTTCGAACCTCAAGGATCTGCCGGAACTCGAAATCCAACATTTGGCGCGCCAGGTAGGGGTGCGCCGGAATTCGTCTTCCACTGCCCCGTTCTCCTCCGACCATCGCGTCCATGTCTGACGCTCGTCGGGCCCGTGCCGAGCACCGAGCCGCTCTCGCTTCCCGCGTCGCCCAGACGGCCCCTGTCGGCGGGCGTCCTCGCCGTTCCCCGTCGCCTGCCGTCAACGCCGCCACCGGCCTGACGGGGAACGAGCAGCAAGCGTCGTCTCAGCATCCGTCCATGCGGCAAAATGGCTGCACCGCTACTCCCTCGCTCACCCCAGCTGGTTCTTCGTCCCGTGCGCTCCGCGCACCCATGGAGGCTCGAGCTGCGCTCATCGCGGCAAACGAGCTCCTGCGCTACCGTCTTGTAACGCCCTCAATGCGGCTATATCTCCCACGTGTCGAAGCACGACTTAGAGGCATAACCGCATTGAAAGCAATGTCGCAAGTGAGGTAATGTTCACACAACCCATGTAATACATAAGAGAAAGAGATACATAGTTGGCTTACAATCGCCACTTCACACAATACATGAGTAAACATTACATCATACAGTTACAATCAGGGCCCGACTACGGAGCCAAAATAAAAGAAGAAAACCCCAAAAGCGACAAAGGTCCACGATCGACCCCAACTGGGCCCACTACTGATCGACTAGAACGAAACAACATAAAAAACAAGATCTTTATCGAACTCCTCCTTGAGCTCGGGTGCGTCACCTGCACGGTCTCAGCAGCACCTGCAAACTGGTTTGGAAGTATCTGGTGAGTCACGAGGACTCAGCAATCTCACACCCGCGAGATCAAGACTATTTAAGCTTATAAGTAGGGTAAAAGGTATGTGGTGGAGCTGCAGCAAGCGACTAGCATATATGGTGGCTAACATACGCAAATGAGAGCGAGAAGAGAAGGCAAAGCACGGTCGGACAACTATGATCAATAAGTGATCCTGAACTACTTACGTCAAACATAACTCCAACAACCGTGTTCACCTCCCGGACCCTGCCGAGAAGAGACCATCACGGTTACACACGCGGTTGGTGTATTTTAGTTGAGATCAACTTCGGTTTTTCTACAACCGGACATTAACAAATTCCCATCTGCCACATAACCGCGGGCACGGCTTTCGAAAGTTCAAAACCCTGCAGGGGTGTCCCAACTTAGCCCATGATAAGCTCTCGCGATCAATGAAGGATATTCCTTCTCCCCGGAAAGACCCGATCAGTCTCGGAATCCCGGCTACAAGACATTTCGACAGCAATAAAACAAGTCCAGCAAAGCCGCCCGATGCGCCGACATCCTGATAGGAGCTGCACATATCTCGTTCTCAGGGCAACACCGGATGAGGAGTCCGTACAACTAAAACCAGCCCTCAAGTTTCCTTAAGGTGGCGCTGCAAAGGGCTCTAGTTCGGACCAACACTTAGACAAGCATTGGCCCCGGGGGGGGGGGGCTGAATAAAGATGACCCTCGGGTTGATCAGACCCAAGGGAAAGGGATAGGTGGTAGGCAAATGGTAAAACCAATGTTGGGCCTGCTGGAAAAGTCTTATTCAAAGCAAACTGTCAAGGGGGTCCCATAAATCACCCGACCGCGTTAGGGATGCAAAATCCGGGAACATAACACCGATATGACGGAAACTAGGGCGGCAAGAGTGGAACAAAACACCAGGCATAAGGCCGAGCCTTCCACCCTTTACCAAGTATATAGATGCATTAATTAAAATAAGATATATGGTGATATCCCAACAAGTAAACATGTTCCAAACAAGGAACAACATCTCCATGTTCCAACAAGGAACAAACTTCATCTTCACCTGCAACTAACAACGCTATAAGAGGGGCTGAGCAAAGCGGTAACATAGCCAAACAACGGTTTGCTAGGACAAGGTGGGTTAGAGGCTTGGTTTAACAATATGGGAGGCATGATAAGCAAGTGGTAGGTATCGCAGCATAGGCATAGCAAAAGAGCGAGCAAACTAGCAAGCAAAGATAGAAGTGATTTCGAGGGTATGTTCATCTTGCCTGAGATCCCGCAAGGAAGAAGAACGAGTCCATGAAGAAGACAAACGGACGAAGACGAACGGATCCTCACAAACGCGATGATAACGGAATCAACCCAAAGAAGCAACACCGGAAAGAAGCACACAACATAGTAAACAAACAACACATGAACATGGCATGATGCACAATCAAGTATGATGCATGTCCGGTTTAAATATGCATGGCATGGCAAGGTGCAACAGACAATTCCACAAATTAAGTGGAGTTCAATATGCAACGAGTTGCATATTGACGAAACACCACAACAAATATTTAGTTCTCTCTTGTTTATGTACCCAACAATTTTAAATGTTTTAACATGGCAAGGGGTGAAGCACAACAAAACTATCTATCTAGACAAGTTTAAATGAGGCCGGAACAGCAAACATCAATTCCGGAAACTCCTCATAAGCAAAAAATAGATTTGGTACTGTTCTGACCTAAACACAATTTTAATGTTGTTAAACAGGAAAATAAAGTGCAACATGTTAAACTAGGCATTTTTCTACCCCATTTACATATATAATTTATTAAAATCCGAGTTACGGTTAAATAGTTATGAATTAAATCATTTTACCATGGCATAGGAGCAAATTTAAACAAACATCATTTTAACCATTTCAAACATGGATGAAAATGACACATTATTAAACTAGACAAAATTCTGAGCAAGTTTCATATATAATTTATTTTAATCCGATGCACGGTTTGTGAGATATTAAATGCATGATATTTGAGGGGTTTTCTGCAAAACTGTAAATCACTGGATAATTGGACAAATTCGCAGCAAGGGAAAAAAATACACGGGCCGAAACTGTACTTGGGCCAACAGTGGAAGGGGGGTTTGGGTGGCTGCTCACATTGGGCCTAAAGGCCGAGGCAGAGGAGGAGGCCGGATCTGGCGCTGGCTGCGGGCCACGGAGGCGGATCGGGCGAGGCAGGGCGTAGTCAACGCAGGGCGGCTGGATCGAGCAGGCGCTCGTTGCAGCGCGATGCAGCGGCAGGAAACAGGGCAACGACGGCGGCTTGGCGCTGGGCTCGGCGCGACCGGCTCCTTGATGACTGCTGGTGCTCCGGCGGCCCCAGAGGCATCCGGCAAGCTCGAGGACGGGAGGAAGGAGACCTCCAGGGGCGGGTGCTGGTGCGCGAGCAGAGGCACGCAGGCGAGCTCCTGCGGGACTCCGGGACGGCGCGGCGGCAGAGGAACTTGAGGCGCAGGGGACGAGGCGAACTCGAGCCGATCCAGCGGGTGGCACTGCTCGGAGGTCACCGGACGAAGCAGAACGACGGCGGCGGCGCCATGGAGCTTGGGCGAGCTCCTTCTCGTTCCTGGGAAGGAGAGAGAGAGAGAGGACCACCGTGAGAGAGAGAAAGGGAAAACAGGAGGAGAGAGGGCGCGACGGGGCCGGTCCTGGGGTCGAGGTCGCCGGCTGGCACGCTCGCCGGGGCGGCGCAAAGACAAGGGTCTCGGGATCGAGGCTGCTACGATGGATTGGGCGCTGGTGGATCCCGAGGGGGACGAGACAGTGGGCTGGCGGCGGGGAGGAGGATCCCTAGAAATTAGGTGGTGTGTCTAGATAGGGGTTGGTCTATATATAGGAACAATAAATTAGGTTTGGACCCTCCGATCAAAATCGAACGGTCTCGGATAAATAGGCTAGGGAGTCCAAATAAGAAAACGGTGATGTTTTGTAGATGATAGGGGATGATCCGGACCCATCGGTCATGACTGCCCGGGTCGGGTCCGGGACAACTTCCGGACGCGCGTGAGGGGTCGGTTGGAGCTTGTGGGCTGTGCAGAAGGGCTCGAGCTGAGAGAAGAGAAGAGAGAGACCCGGCGACAGTTTCCGGAGACCGAAAACGTCCGACGATTTGACCGACTATATTGTCGCTATAGTTAACGGTTGGGGCGTCAAACGGACTCCGAACGCGATGAAACTTGGCAGGCGGTCTACTGACAACAAAACAACACCGCACGCCAAACTTCAACCCATTCCGAGAACATTTTCCGGCCACTTATAAAATAATATTCGGACATGCCGCGGGCGCGTGCTAGTGTGTGGTTGGCTCAGAACGGACAACGGAGAGAACAAAGAGACCGGGACGGATGCAAGTTTTTGAAAACATGATGATGCAATGCGGATGATGACATGGCAAGATGCGACACGCAAGCAAAAGACAAGGCAACGACGACGAATAACTGGCGGACACCTGGCGCATCAGATCCGGGGCGTTACAACACTCCACCACTACGAGAGGATCTCGACCCGAGATCTAGAATGGCACTGGAGGGGAAAAACGGAAGAGAAAGAGAAGAGGTAAAACTAAGTTGCTTCTTAGACAAAAGAGTGAAACCAAAGAACCTTGAGAGGTTTAACAAATTGAAAGAAAGAATACCATGGAGATGAACAAGTCGAAAACACTCCGTTAGAAAAGAGGAACAAGGGATACGACGAGAATCAAGGGGTTAAGTGGCAAGATAGATATTGACACCACTTCGGTTAAAAACAAGATAGAGAAGGAATAAGAATGATATAATTTAGCAGCACTCCGACTGAAAGAAGAAGGAAAACTTGATAAGATGATACAATATTGAAGAGATGATACAACACTCCGGTTGGAAATGGAGGAATAGAATTTGAACTTGGCAAAATGAAAGCACTTGGATGAAACTCCGGTTAAAAGAGGAATGATAGACACAACACTCCGGTTAAATGGATAACCAAGGAAAAGGAACATGATCTTGGCAAAACAAAATGATGGGTCGATGAGAGCAACATCACAATGCCTCCGGAACAAAAGAATGGAAAACTAGATGGTTGGAAAGAAAAGAACGGAGAAGATGAATGACAACTCTCGCAAATAAAATTGAAAGAGAAAGCTTACGACGAAAAAGTTGAACGGAGTTGTTGGATTATCAACAACGAAAGCTTAAACTTGATGTGGACTTATGGAAGACATCCCAAAATTATGAGGTGACAAGCTGCCACTAACGAAAAACCAAAGATTGGATTGATATCACCAAGGAGACGAGAGACTTATTTCGCCGGGAGGACAAACGAAGAATTTGGGTCATTGATGAGCACCACAAATAGCAACAATCCTTAGGGAAGGCTTTAGGTGAAATATAACCCAAGATAACTCCAATGAAGAGATTGATGGATTTAAAATACCTCATTATTGACAACATGTGAGTCATGAGACATGAACTCCAATTATGAAGAATGACATAATACCACCTCGAATGATACGGTTGACAGTATTGCACTTTAAAATGCAAGATAAAGAATACTCGAGCTCCTCTGAAAAGAATCTCGATGAACACTTCGAGAAGGAATTAAGTCCTTTGTGAATCATCATGTAGGCTCCATAAAGAACTCCGGTAATAAAAGGATGATCAAAAGAAATGAAGGATGAAAAGAATAAGGTTGAAGCCTAGCAATGATTAGATGGATATCCGTGGTGATATAATTGCGAGAGCTTGGAACTCCGATGAAGATAAGGTGAAACAATTGAAATCAAGAATTTATTCATCATGAATAAACTCCGAAAGAAGGAATTAATCACTTGGATGAAACAAGAATAAGAATTACATTATGCTCATCCTTCACCAATTAAATTGATGACAAGCAATGGATTTGGCATACTACTTATACTCGTTGAAAAAAGGATTGAAAAGAGATATAACGCAAACTTGAGAAAAATTCTTCAACGATCCGCCGGTAGGATTTGGAAAGAATGAATGAATTGATATGATAACCAAGGAAGAGAACTCTTGAACGAACCACCGTAAGAATTGAAAATGAACGAAGAAAAGATAAAGAAACACCCGGAAGAATTAGCAAATGAACGAAGATGCTTGCTAGGATTTAGATACATGAGAACGAAGAGATCATGAACTGATTAGAGAATATTGAATGATGTACCGGTATGATTTGGAGAACGAGAGCTGCAATCTTGAATGAATAATTCTTCTGAAATGATGGCCTTCGGAGAATCAAACTGAAAAGACTCCTGAAATGCTCCGGATGGGTGAAAAGAATTTTCACAATCAAGAATAGTTATGAGAGGATGGCATCAAGCTAGAACCATGAATCTTGAAGAGAATGGAGCAAGATTTAAGAGAAACTCTTCTTCGGTCTTCAAATGCTGAGAAAGATGATGAGAAACACCAAGAATTGTTGAGGCACTCCGGAATGAGAATTGGAAAAAGGTTGAACCAACGATGAAAAGAATATGAAAGCGAACTTGGAAGGATACATTTGACTTATGAGAAAGCATTCTTATGTCAAACTTTGAAAGAATTTGGGAATAGCCCCGGACAAATTAGAAGAGCCAGGTAAGATCCTGGGAAAAGACCTGTGGGTTAGGGCCCACTCAAAAGAAACACCGTTGAACTATTTAAAAGATAGATTGCGCCGGTTGGATTAAATGGCTTGAATGAGATAGCATCCTCAAAAGAAATTGAGTGAATTGAGAATGGAAACTTGAATCTTCTGAGATATCTTCATCACTCCGGAACAAACGAATAACGAGAAGTGAAATATTATGAGGTGCACCGGTATGAGAAGGTATTGAAACGAGGAAAAGATGTGATCACCATCGAGAGATAGCATTGAACACACCGGGGAAGATAAAAGAACCAATAATTATAACCTTGAGGCTCCGTTAGCATCTTCATGGAAATCATCGGATAAGAACATTGAAGGAAAGAATGAAGAAGCTTCCATCAATAAGAAGGATACTTGATTGAGAAATCTGAGTACTTGAAGAAAAAGGGTGGGAGGGCGGGAAAACAAAGGCCACTTGGGTCGGATGAAATGAATACCGTTGAGAAAAAGCTTAGAATTGATCTTGCGAATGTTGGAATGATCGAATCCACTTGAAGAGAAGCACACCGGTTGGAAAGGATTGAGAAGACAACCTTGATGAACAAGAAGGACTAGAATCCACATAGAAATATGAGAACACCGCTTAGAATAAGGTATGGATTCAACACTTGACATGAAGCAACTCGAATACCACAAAACAAAAACAAAAACAAAGGATTTGGCTTGCAGAATAAGCCGGAACAAAGGGTTTCATCTTCATTGTTTTCGTTCTTTCATTTTGTTCAACCTTTCAAGGTTCATTGGTTTCACTCTTTTGTCAAAGAAGCAACATTGTTTTACCTCTTGTTCTTCCGTTTTCCCTCCGGTGCCATTCTAGATCTCGGGACGGGATCCTCTCGTAGTGGTGGAGTGTTGTAACGCCCCGGATCTGATGCGCCAGGTGTCCGCCAGTTATTCGTCGTCGTTGCCTTGTCTTTTGCTTGCATGTCGCATCTTGACATGTCATCATCCGCATTGCATCATCATGTTTTCAAAAACATGCATCCATCCCGGTCTCTTTGTTCTCTCCGTTGTCCGTTCTGAGCCAACCACACACTAGCACGCGCCCGCAGCATGTCCGAATATTATTTTATAAGTGGCCGGAAAATGTTCTCGGAATGGGTTGAAGTTTGGCGTGCGGTGTTGTTTTGTTGTCAGTAGACCGCCTGCCAAGTTTCATCGCGTTCGGAGTCCGTTTGACGCCCCAACCGTTAACTATAGCGACAATATAGTCGGTCAAATCGTCGGACGTTTTCGGTCTTCGGAAACTGTCGCCGGGTCTCTCTCTTCTCTTCTCTCAGCTCGAGCCCTTATGCACAGCCCACAAGCTCCAACCGACCCCTCGCGCGCGTCCGGAAGTTGTCCCGGACCCGACCCGGGCAGTCATGACCGATGGGTCCGGATCATCCCCTATCATCTACAAAACATCACCGTTTTCTTATTTGGACTCCCTAGCCTATTTATCTTCGGAAATCGTCTACCTCAACCTTCGAAAAGCATCCGTTATACGAGTCATGGCAATACTCCCGCACTCGCCTCAGTACTGGGCTATCAGGGTTATCTCACCAACAACTGTACAAAAGAGATTTTCGATGTCGGCGTACTAAACTCAGGTATTACAGAACTGTAACGATAAAATTATGACGACAACACCTCGGAGCTCAACTCCCCGGGACACTGCCACAACACCTAAATGTCAGGAGGCAACCAAGACAATGTTGTCATCATAAAACCATCGGAACGATTGTAATATACCCGCGTGATCCTAAATTTTTTTTTAGTGAAATTTGAGAAGAGAAGAGTCAAAACTCTACGTCAGGATGCCTTACCAGAAGGTCGAAGGGACTGGGGAGTAAAAAGAATTCCTAAACTCTCCGATATATAATTCCTAAATGACTCAAAACATTTTTTCTAGACACAACTCGGCCACTAAAGACGATCAAATAGTGGGGGCTCCTAAGGTCGGGGAAAGGCTCTGATACCAACTTGTAACGCCCTCAATGCGGCTATATCTCCCACATGTCGAAGCACGACTTAGAGGCATAACCGCATTGAAAGCAATGTCGCAAGTGAGGTAATCTTCACACAACCCATGTAATACATAAGGGAAAGAGATACATAGTTGGCTTACAATCGCCACTTCACACAATACATGAGTAAACATGACATCATACAGTTACAATCAGGGCCCGACTACGGAGCCAAAATAAAAGAAGAAAACCCCAAAAGCGACAAAGGTCCACGATCGACCCCAACTGGGCCCACTACTGATCGACTAGAACGAAACAACATAAAGAACAAGATCTTCATCGAACTCCTCCTTGAGCTCGGGTGCGTCACCTGCACGGTCTCAGCAGCACCTGCAAACTGGTTTGGAAGTATCTGGTGAGTCACGAGGACTCAGCAATCTCACACCCGCGAGATCAAGACTATTTAAGCTTATAGGTAGGGTAAAAGGTATGTGGTGGAGCTGCAGCAAGCGACTAGCATATATGGTGGCTAACATACGCAAATGAGAGCGAGAAGAGAAGGCAAAGCACGGTCGGACAACTATGATCAATAAGTGATCCTGAACTACTTACGTCAAACATAACTCCAACAACCGTGTTCACCTCCCGGACCCTGCCGAGAAGAGACCATCACGGTTACACACGCGGTTGGTGTATTTTAGTTGAGATCAACTTCGGTTTTTCTACAACCGGACATTAACAAATTCCCATCTGCCACATAACCGCGGGCACGGCTTTCGAAAGTTCAAAACCCTGCAGGGGTGTCCCAACTTAGCCCATGATAAGCTCTCGCGATCAATGAAGGATATTCCTTCTCCCCGGAAAGACCCGATCAGTCTCGGAATCCCGGCTACAAGACATTTCGACAGCAATAAAACAAGTCCAGCAAAGCCGCCCGATGCGCCGACATCCTGATAGGAGCTGCACATATCTCGTTCTCAGGGCAACACCGGATGAGGAGTCCGTACAACTAAAACCAGCCCTCAAGTTTCCTTAAGGTGGCGCTGCAAAGGGCTCTAGTTCGGACCAACACTTAGACAAGCATTGGCCCCGGGGGGGGGGGGCTGAATAAAGATGACCCTCGGGTTGATCAGACCCAAGGGAAAGGGATAGGTGGTAGGCAAATGGTAAAACCAATGTTGGGCCTGCTGGAAAAGTCTTATTCAAAGCAAACTGTCAAGGGGGTCCCATAAATCACCCGACCGCGTTAGGGATGCAAAATCCGGGAACATAACACCGATATGACGGAAACTAGGGCGGCAAGAGTGGAACAAAACACCAGGCATAAGGCCGAGCCTTCCACCCTTTACCAAGTATATAGATGCATTAATTAAAATAAGATATATGGTGATATCCCAACAAGTAAACATGTTCCAAACAAGGAACAACATCTCCATGTTCCAACAAGGAACAAACTTCATCTTCACCTGCAACTAACAACGCTATAAGAGGGGCTGAGCAAAGCGGTAACATAGCCAAACAACGGTTTGCTAGGACAAGGTGGGTTAGAGGCTTGGTTTAACAATATGGGAGGCATGATAAGCAAGTGGTAGGTATCGCAGCATAGGCATAGCAAAAGAGCGAGCAAACTAGCAAGCAAAGATAGAAGTGATTTCGAGGGTATGTTCATCTTGCCTGAGATCCCGCAAGGAAGAAGAACGAGTCCATGAAGAAGACAAACGGACGAAGACGAACGGATCCTCACAAACGCGATGATAACGGAATCAACCCAAAGAAGCAACACCGGAAAGAAGCACACAACATAGTAAACAAACAACACATGAACATGGCATGATGCACAATCAAGTATGATGCATGTCCGGTTTAAATATGCATGGCATGGCAAGGTGCAACAGACAATTCTACAAATTAAGTGGAGTTCAATATGCAACGAGTTGCATATTGACGAAACACCACAACAAATATTTAGTTCTCTCTTGTTTATGTACCCAACAATTTTAAATGTTTTAACATGGCAAGGGGTGAAGCACAACAAAACTATCTATCTAGACAAGTTTAAATGAGGCCGGAACAGCAAACATCAATTCCGGAAACTCCTCATAAGCAAAAAATAGATTTGGTACTGTTCTGACCTAAACACAATTTTAATGTTGTTAAACAGGAAAATAAAGTGCAACATGTTAAACTAGGCATTTTTCTACCCCATTTACATATATAATTTATTAAAATCCGAGTTACGGTTAAATAGTTATGAATTAAATCATTTTACCATGGCATAGGAGCAAATTTAAACAAACATCATTTTAAGCATTTCAAACATGGATGAAAATGACACATTATTAAACTAGACAAAATTCTGAGCAAGTTTCATATATAATTTATTTTAATCCGATGCACGGTTTGTGAGATATTAAATGCATGATATTTGAGGGGTTTTCTGCAAATCTGTAAATCACTGGATAATTGGACAAATTCGCAGCAAGGGAAAAAAATACACGGGCCGAAACTGTACTTGGGACAACAGTGGAAGGGGGGTTTGGGTGGCTGCTCACATTGGGCCTAAAGGCCGAGGCAGAGGAGGAGGCCGGATCTGGCGCTGGCTGCAGGCCACGGAGGCGGATCGGGCGAGGCAGGGCGTAGTCAACGCAGGGCGGCTGGATCGAGCAGGCGCTCGTTGCAGCGCGATGCAGCGGCAGGAAACAGGGCAACGGTGACGGCTTGGCGCTGGGCACGGCGCGAGCGGCTCCTTGATGACTGCTGGTGCTCCGGCGGCCCCAGAGGCATCCGGCAAGCTCGAGGACGGGAGGAAGGAGACCTCCAGGGGCGGGTGCTGGTGCGCGAGCAGAGGCACGCAGGCGAGCTCCTGCGGGACTCCGGGACGGCGCGGCGGCATAGGAACTTGAGGCGCAGGGGACGAGGCGAACTCGAGCCGATCCGGCGGGTGGCACTGCTCGGAGGTCACCGGACGAAGCAGAACGACGGCGGCGGCGCCATGGAGCTTGGGCGAGCTCCTTCTCGTTCCTGGGAAGGAGAGAGAGAGAGAGAGGACCACCGTGAGAGAGAGAGAGGGAAAACAGGAGGAGAGAGGGCGCGACGGGGCCGGTCCTGGGGTCGAGGTCGCCGGCTGGCACGCTCGCCGGTGCGGCGCAAAGACAAGGGTCTCGGGATCGAGGCTGCTGCGATGGATTGGGCGCTGGTGGATCCCGAGGGGGACGAGACAGTGGGCTGGCGGCGGGGAGGAGGATCCCTAGAAATTAGGTGGTGTGTCTAGATAGGGGTTGGTCTATATATAGGAACAATAAATTAGGTTTGGACCCTCCGATCAAAATCGAACGGTCTCGGATAAATAGGCTAGGGAGTCCAAATAAGAAAACGGTGATGTTTTGTAGATGATAGGGGATGATCCGGACCCATCGGTCATGACTGCTCGGGTCGGGTCCGGGACAACTTCCGGACGCGCGCGAGGGGTCGGTTGGAGCTTGTGGGCTGTGCGATTTGACCGACTATATTGTCGCTATAGTTAACGGTTGGGGCGTCAAACGGACTCCGAACGCGATGAAACTTGGCAGGCGGTCTACTGACAACAAAACAACACCGCACGCCAAACTTCAACCCATTCCGAGAACATTTTCCGGCCACTTATAAAATAATATTCGGACATGCCGCGGGCGCGTGCTAGTGTGTGGTTGGCTCAGGACGGACAACGGAGAGAACAAAGAGACCGGGACGGATGCAAGTTTTTGAAAACATGATGATGCAATGCGGATGATGACATGGCAAGATGCGGCACGCAAGCAAAAGACTAGGCAACGACGACGAATAACTGGCGGACACCTGGCGCATCAGATCGGGGGCGTTACAACACTCCACCACTACGAGAGGATCCCGTCCCGAGATCTAGAATGGCACCGGAGGGAAAACGGAAGAACAAGAGGTAAAACAATGTTGCTTCTTTGACAACCTAGGGCGCCGCATGGTGGTTGATTGGACGCGGGTGCTTTAGCAACCGCGCGGGTTACTAAAGGTGCAGCGCCCGCCCAGGCTTTGCTCTTCTCTTTCTCCGGTTGCTGCTCAGATCCCATTTCTTGCGCCTCTCCTTCCTTCCTCCTAACTCCCAGATCTGCTCTTCCCGTGTGACCTAGGAAGTCATGGCACCTCATCAGCCCCCGGCCGAAGCTTGGTTTTCGCCCGCCCTGGACTCGCCGAATGTGTCGGAGGCGAGCCTTGCCCAACTGCGCCGGATGGCGGCTGCGCGAGGCATCGACGGGGCGCGGGTGTTCAAGGTCGGCTCCGCCACCCCCGAGGGCCGAGGAAGCACCTTCTACCCTCTCTTCGTAAGCTCCATCACTGCTGGCCTGGTTCCTCCTTTTTCCGAGTTCTTCCTCTCCGTCCTCCGCCATTACGACTTACAAGCTCTGCATCTCCACCCCAACTCCATCCTTCTCCTGGCGATCTTCGCCTACTACTGCGAGGCTCATGTGGGGGTGGAACCCTCAGTGGCCTTGCTGCGCCACTACTTCTACCTCCGGGTCACCCGCGGTTCCCCTTCCGCATGCGCGAGTTTCGTTACGTGTGGTGGCGCCATTGCCATCTCGAATCCCGGGAAGAGGATTGAGGGCTTCAGGAGTAAGTGGGTCTTGGTGGACGCCGGGCGCATCCACCCCCGGCTGATCCTACCCACGGAGCAGCCCATGAGTTCCGTCAACTGGTCCCGGGCGGAGCTTACGGACCCCCGCGCGAAGCCGGTACTGGAGAAGATGGACGCGGACCTGAAACCTACCAGCACGGCGGCGACGAAGCTGACCGGCGCGTCACTGCTGTGGGAGTTCCTGGAGCACCAACTGGCTCCGCTTCGGCAGTACCCATCTCCGATGTGGAGGCCTCATCCGAGCCCCGTGGCTGTGGGTGACGAGGATTTGACCGCGGTTCTCCAATCTCTGGTTGGGGGCGAGGTGGCAAGGTTGGAGGGCGCACCGACGCCCTTGTTCCTTCGCGACGACTGGAAGCAGGTGGTGGATTCCATGCCCGTGTTCAACGGGGATGGGCCCGTGCTTGTGGTGGCTCCCGAGGGACTGGTGGACGTGTCCTCCGGCGACTCCAGCGGAGAGGGGGGCGAGGAGGAGCGGGGAGAGGAACCTGACTCTGAGGCAACTGATGGAGAGTCTCGGTCTCCCCTTCCCCGGCGCAAGTCCCGCACTTTCCGCCTCTCGTTGAGCGATGATGATGAGGGTGACGACGTGCTGGGTAGTGGGAGCTTGCCTCCGATCCCGAAGAAGGACAGGACCGGGCTAATCCCCCGTGGGTCCGCCCCGGATCCGGGGCGATCTGCGGACGCTCCTTCTGCTCCTGAGGTTGACCCCTCCAGCCGGCTCTCAGGCTTCAAGTATGGCCGGAGGCTGCTCGAGCCCTCCAACGGCAACCTGTAAGTGCTTGATCCCTCATCTTTTTGTTCCTTGTTCCACCGCTGAGGCTTGATGTTCGCTCCTCTGGGACAGGTTGGCGCCTGTGGCGAAGAAACCGAAGGGGGCTCCCGAGACCCCATCCGCGGCAACGCCTCCGCCTGCAGGTGAGGGCGATCGTGAGGCATGGGCTTCTCCTGCCCGCTCATCCTTGCGAGGCCTGGCTGAGCTAGCTGGGGAGAGCCCAGCCCCCATGGCCCAAGTGACTCCCGAGGTGCTCCTGCCTGCTGCCGCCACCACGGCCGTCGGGGCGCAGCAGACTCCGCCTCAGGATGCTGTGGTCTCGCCGCCGCTACCTTCTCCTCCCGTTCCGCCGACCGCTGCTCCCCCAACTCCTCTTGCTGCCTTGGAGCGCGCCGATGCTTCTCCGTCCTCTTCTGTCATCCTGGAGCGTGCCGTTGCTGAACTGGACCGGCTGCGGCAGGATCTTCTTGGCGCCGACCCTCGCCTGGTGGCCGAGCGCCTGGAGCTGGCTTCGGGGTGGATTCGCTCCGACACCTCGATTCGGGCGGCGCTGGTTCAGGCCTCGACGGCCTGTGACGAGGAGAGGGAGGCCACCCTCGAGGCGAAGATTGCCCGGGATGCGGCCCTGGGAGAGGTGGTTGAAGTTCGTGGTCGCTGCATGGAGCTGGAGGACGAACTGCAAGGCCTGCGAGACCAGCTCGCGAAGGAGGTCCTCTTGCGCCGAGAGCAGGAAGAAGGCATGAAGGCTCGCGAGGCAGCCCTCGAGGACCGGGAGGCCAAGCTCAAGAAACGTCGCGACCGCCTAAACGCGTTGAAGAAGGAGCTGGAGGCGACGAAGGCCGAGCTGGACGTCAAGGCCCGGGTCCTTGCCGAGGATCGCGTGGCCTTCACGGGCATGGAGAAGGATGCTCGCGCTTCGCTGAAGACACTTTATGAGAGCGGCCTGGAGAGCCCGCTGGCCGGTGACGAGGACGGCCCCGCCAAGCTGCTTCCTTTCCTTGTTCAGGCCCTTGGGGATGTCGCCCTTGGCCTTGGCCCCACGGCTGAGGCCGAGGCGCGTGTCTTGTCTTCTGCTGCACTGACGCGGGTCTTCGCCCACATCTACCTCCGCGATCCCAGCGCCGACCTTGACAGCCTGCTGGAGCCGGTGAGCGGCGAGGGTGCTGCCGCCGCTGTCGAAGCCGTGAAGGGGCGCGCGGAGGCGCTGCTGGGGAAGTTCCGGGCCTTCAGCACCAAGCCGAAGCAAGGCGCTGCTGGTCCTGCTGCTCCGCGAGGCGAAGCCACTCCGCGCTGCTCCACCGCCAACAAGTGACTCCGCTACTGCTCCTGTTCTTCTTTTAGTTCCTGCACATGCACCACGCCTCGGAGAGGCATTTAAACTTGCGTTTGGTACTGAGGTGACAGTATGGACTGTAATATTTTGCTTTTAATTTCCTTGAATTTTATGCTTTTCTTCCCTACTTGCTTGCGTTCTACGCCTGCAGAGCTCGGCCCCGCGCGTACCTCACCCAGCATTAGCCCCGACCGGAAACCAGGACGAGACCAAAGGGGTGAGGGGCTACGGGACAAGTTAGGCTCCTGAGTCGCGATGCTCAGGAGTCCCCATTGGCGCATGAACAACAAGTAGGGAAGCGTGATGTAGGTATATCTTACGTTCTACGTCTGCAGAGCCCGACTCCGCGCGTACCTCACCCAGCATAGCCTTTCGGAACTAAGGAGTGAGGGGCTACGGAGCCAGTTAGGCTCCTGAGTCGCGATGCTCAGGAGTCCCCCTTGACGCGCAAACAGCGGGTGATGAGGTGAGATGCAAGCGAGACTACCGTTCTACGTCTGCAGAGCCCGGCCCCGCGCGTACCTCACCCAGCATAGCCTTTCGGAACTAAGGAGTGACGGGCTACGGGACCAGTTAGGCCCCAGAGTCGCGATGCTCAGGGGTCCCCCTTGATGCTCAAACGGCCTTCATACCTTGGCTCTGCTCGGGGAGAGACGCGCGACGAGCCAGGCCCGAGGGGCCTGGCTGGGCGGCGTACGTCTGGGCGTGACCCAGGCGTAGCCCCCATGCCTAGCCCCCTCGCGCGGCGCTCCCGAGGGGAGGCGTTGCGATGAGGCTAGCCACTGAGCTCTGGGCTCCCTGAGGTTAGCGCGGCCCGGAGGCCACCCTTAGTTGTTTATCACCAGCGCGGAGCATAGCGCTTCTGTATGTGTACGGGCATAGCCGCTCCTCGGCAGTGTCGTCAGCCAGCGCGGAGCATGGTGCTTCCACTAGTACGTGGGAGGGGGCTCTCCTCCGGGAGGAGCCCCCGGGGCGTGTACAGCCCCGCCCTGACACGTGGCCAGCATGGTAGGGCTAGGTGAGGTGTATCTGGGCACCCGTGAGCCAGCGCGGGACTCACGGGGCCCTACCTCTAGGCGGGTTGCGCCTGGCACTGGGCCGTATCTTGAGACTTGTTCCTGCAAATTGGGTTAGATGTCGGCACTCTACGTCCTTGGGTCCCGGCCCTCGAGCTTGTCTCAGCCGTCGCTGGTATGCCAGGTCGCGATGCCATGGACAAGGCCAGAGGGTGAGGGCTGGAGAGCCAGTAAGAGCCCTGAGTCGCGATGCTCATGTACCCCCCCTTTAACGTGCAAGTGGTCGACATGGAGAAGGAGAGGTGCCGTGGACAGGCATCAAGTAATCAAGCATGATAGACGAAAGCATAGCTGGAAATAAATGCAAGGGAGATACACGTCACTGGGCCTGGCCCGAGCGGCTTGGGGATGATGCAGCCCGAGGGGCGCCCCCAAAAAAGCAAGCTAATGACCGAAAAGTAAAAAAGGGATACACGCCGCAGGGACGGACCCGCGCGGCCTGGGAATGAAGCAGCCCTGGGGGGGCGTTCCCAGCTGGAAATGAAGCTTGAAGGACGTCACCTGAAGATGCCGAGAATGAAGTGGTGTTGGTGCAGCAGACTCGGCAGGCTGCGGAAGCTGATCCTCACGAGCCCCCAGGCCCAGGGGCCTAAGGAGGCTCCGGAGGTGCTGGTGGCTCCTCGCAAATCGTCTCCATCTCCGCCAGGACCGCGGAACGCCTGTCTTCCGGAGTCTCCATGATGCCCCTCATGAGGCGCTGGTATGCAGCAGCCACGCTCGGCAAGTCGTAAGTCATGCGAACATAGCTGTGGGGTGGACCTCCGCAACGCCCCAATTGCGAGGGCCAAAGGCGCTCCATCATGGCAACCCGATTAAGCCCTGGTACGTCGATGGAGGCGCAGCCCACCATCCTCGCCTGGATGGGGAGCCATAGCTGGCAGACGGCGGCAACCTCTCATGACTCTTGACTCCTCCAGTTCTTGAACGGCCTTGTTAACGAACTCCTGCTGGTCTGACCTTCCTTGCCCTGCTCCTTCTTGAGAGAAACGTGCTTCGAGGCACGCCTCCACGTGGTGCCCAAGCGCCTCCCTCGTGACCCCGGCCAGGTCGGGGGCCCTCCAGGTGAGAGCCCCCGAGCCCTGCCTGAGGAGGGCGCCGGGCGCGCTTTCCTATGCGATGGAAGGAGGGTCCCATTGGGCAGACGCGGGCCCTGAGGGGCCTGCCTCCTGAGGGGCTAAGACTGACGATGTCTGCTTCTTCTTGGGGGTGATCTCGGGAAGCCTCCTGCTTCCACGATCTGGGTCTTCTAGTGACGCGGCCTGAAAGGCTTGCTCTAGGGAACACACCGCATGCTTTTCTTCACACGGCACCGTGATGACTCCGCCACTTCCTGGCATCTTGAGGACGTTGTAACCATGATGAGTCACGACCATGAACTTGGCCAGCGCTGGGTACCCGAGGATGGCGTTGTACGGTAGGCGGATGTGAGCGAAGTCGAAGTCGATGAGCTCGGTGCGGTAGTTGCTGCGGGCTCCGAAGGTGACAGGGAGGCGGACCTGCCTGATCGGGATCGTGGAACCGTCGGTGACTCCTGAGAAGGGCTTGGTTGGCTGAAGCTGGTCGTAGGGCACTTGAAGATTGTTGAATGTCTCTACGGACAGGACGTTGAGCCCTGCTCCACCATCGATGAGGGTCCTGGTGACCAGTACGTTGCTGATGACTGGGGAGCAAAGCATCGGGAGGACCCCGGCCGTGGCTGAGCACTTGAGCTGATCCGCTGAGCTGAATGTGATGGCGCACGCCGACCACTTGAGAGGGCGCGTAGCTTCGAGCCTGGGGAGGACCGCATTCACTTCGCGGGCAAACTGCTTGAAGATGCGTTGGGAGCCTGGGGCTTGCGCTCCGCCCAGGATGCAGGCGATTGCGCATGGCTCCTGGAAGCCCCCAGCCCCCTCGTCATGGTGACGGTCCTCGTTCCTTCTTGGTTGAGGCGGCAGCGGAGGGAGGCCTGCGTTGCCCTGCAGGCGATCCTCACGAGGCTGATCCCACCAGTCCCCCTCGCGAGGCAAGTCTTGCCAGCGGTCCTCGCAAGGTTGATCACGCCACCCTTGGCGCGGGCCGCGGTCTTCCCAGCGTCCTGGGTTCCTTCCTCCTCCTCGGCGGTAGCCCCGGTCGGCACGGTCAGGACGACAGCCGATCCTTCCTTCTCGCACTGCACGGAGTTGTTGGCATTCGTTGGTGTTGTGGGTGTGGAGGTCGTGGTACACACAGTACCGACTGCTCCTGGAAGATTCAGGCAGATCCTTGCCCCGCTTGGTGTCTGGTTCTGCCGCGAGCACAGCGACCCCCTTGCGCTTCACGTCCTTGGCCTTGGGTTTCTTCTCTTCTGGGTCTACGGCAGGCAGCTCGAGGAGGGAGAGACGCCCCTCCTCAGCCCTGGCGCACTTGGTCGCCAAGTTGAACAGCTCCAGGGAGGTGCAGAGGTCTTCATGCATCGCCAGCTCCTCCTTCATCTTGACGTCACGCACGCCATCGGAGAAGGCCGAGATGATGGCTTCCTCGGACACCCTAGGGATCTTGAGGCGCGCACTGTTGAAGCGCTGGATGTACTTTTGCAGGGTCTCTCCGGGTTGTTGCTTGATGCGGCGCATGTCGCTCACGGCAGGCGGCCGGTCGCGGGTACCTTGGAAGTTGGCGATGAAGCGGGTGCGCATCTGGTCCCAGGAAGAGATCGTGCCTGGGGCCAGGTTCAGGAGCCAGGTGCGAGCACCTTCCTTGAGTGCCATGGGGAACCAGTTCGCCATGACTTTTTCGTCTCCACTGGCAGTTTCGATGCCCAGCTCATAGAGCTGGAGGAACTCCGCAGGGTCGGTCGTGCCGTCGTAGCGAGGAGGCAGGTCTGGCTTGAACTTGCCGGGCCACGCAACGCTGCGCAGCTCCGTGGTGTAGGCGCGGCAGCCTGCGGTGGCCACGGGAGGCTTCGGTTGAGGGAGAGCTTGGTCTTGCGGGTCCCCATGTGCTGCAGCTGGGAGCAGTGCGGGGTCTTGACGTGCTGGAGCCGGAGCAGGGTCACGGCGAGCCGGGGCAGGAAGCGCCCGGGCACCCTCTTGCGGTCGAGGAACTTCTTGGCAGCTCTGTTCATGCTGGGCTGGCGCCTGGCGGAGCGGGTTCCGCCCAGGGGCCACGCGCCTTGGAGCCACGGCGTCCTCTTGGAGGGGAGGCGGCTGGTACGCCCCCGGAACTTCATTGCTCGCGCGTGGCGGAGTGCGGCGCAGTGGGGCGGACGGCGCAGGAGAGCCCCCTGCGGCGCGGACGAGCTCGGCGACGTGGTCGAGCCACTCTTCGTAGACGTCGTCGACGGGACGGTAGCGCAGGAGCTCGTTTGCTGCGATGAGCGCAGCTCAAGCCTCCAAGCGCGCGCGGAGCGCGCGGGACGAAGAGCCAGCTGGTGCGAGTGATGGAGTAGCGGTGCGGCCGTCTTGCCGCACGGACGGGTGCTGAGACGACGCTTGCAGCTCGTTCCCCGCTGGGCCGATGGCGGCGTTGACGGCGGGCGACGGGGAACGACAAGGACGCCCACCGACGGGGCCGTCTGGGCGACGCGGGAAGCGATGGCGGCCCGGCGCTCGGCGCGGGCCCGACGAGCGTCAGACATGGACGCGATGGTCGGCGGAGAGCGGAGCGGTGGAAGACAAATTCCGGCACACCCCTACCTGGCGCGCCAAATGTCGGATTTTGGATTCCGGCAGACCCTTAAGGTTCGAACTCTGGGGTGTGCGCGGAGAGTATGCCCTCTACCTCTTTGTCTCGCAAGGATCTAAACTACCAAAGGAACAACATAAAAGACACGGAGTTTATACTGGTTCGGGCCACCGTCGTGGTGTAATACCCTACTCCAGTGTGGTGTGGTGGATTGCCTCTTGGGCTGGTGATGAAGAACAGTACATGGGAGAACAGCCTCGCAAGGGTCTGTTCTTGGTCAGGGGGACGAACTACTAGGAGGAGTCTGGTCGCCTTTCTCACACTTTCTCTCTGCTGGCCCGATTGCTCGATCCTAACTTGCTAGATTCCTCCTCCCCGCCCTGGGGGTGGCTAGTCCTATTTATAGGCAAAGGCCCTGGGCCTCTTCCCAAATATTGAGCGGGAAGGGCGCCAACAATTGGCCAATTCGAAGGGGAACATCTGGTACACTTATCCTGACTAAAGTTGGTCCTCGCCTGCCAAAGGCCCTGTGGTGATGCCATTGTGGGCTCCACGATGACCTCCTTCCCACCGTTGGACTGGTCTTGGTCTCGTTGCACCGAAATGGATGCCTTTGCTTGATCGTCTCACCTGCGCTTGCCCCCTTTGCACCAAAGAGGAAAGGGAGGACACTGCGCGGGCTGGCGCCCGCCTGGCGCCCTTGGTCGTCATGGCTTGCGTCATGGGCACGTCGCGAGGTACCCCGCCTTGATCTCTCCGCCTCCTCGTGAGCCAGCCTGACGAGGCCGTGCCTGAGGAAGTGCCGTGTCGTCCGCCCCGCGAGGCTTGGCCCCTCGCGAGGGTATTGGATCCTGTGTTGATGAAGTTGGGCCGTGTTGGGCCCCCTTGAGCCACGCCGCGGGCCGCAGGCAGGAAAGTCTTGGGACCCCCGTTCCCAGAACGCCGACAGCCGTGCTTGTGGCAGAACTAGACACCATGCGGGGCAGAGATCAGCCCGGATCTTCCAAGGGCAGTCGATACTGTGTGTACCACAATCTCCACACCCACAACACCAACGAATGTCAAGAGCTCCGAGCCGTGCGAGAAGGAAGGATCGACCGTCGCCCCGACCGCGGTGACCGGGGCTACGGTCGAGGAGGAGGAAGGAACGCATGACGCTGGGAAGACCGCGGCCCACGCCAAGGGTGGCGCGATCGACCTCGCGAGGACCGCTGGCAAGACCCGACTCGCGAGGGAGATTGGAGGGACCAGCCTCGCGAGGATCGCCCGCAAGGCAACGCAGGCCTCCCTCCGCTGCCGCCGCGGCCAAGAAGAAACGAGGACCGCCATTAGGACGAGGGGGAAGGGGGCTTCTAGGAGCCGCGCGCGATCGCCTGCATCCTGGGCGGAGCTCAAGCCCCAGCCTCTCAGCGCGTCTTCAAGAAGTTCGCCCGCGAAGTAAATGCAGTCCTCCCCAAGCTCGAAGCCACGCGCCGTCTCAGGTGGTCGGCATGCGCCATCACGTTCAGCTCAGCGGATCAGCTCAAGTGCGCGGCCACAGCCGGAGTCCTCCCGATGCTTTGTTCCCCAATCACAAGCAACGTGGTGGTCACCAGGACCCTCATCGATGGCGGGGCGGGGCTCAACGTCCTGTCCATGGAAACATTCAACAATCTCCAAGTGCCCTACAACCAGCTTCAGCCAACCAAGACTCTCTCTGGAGTCACCGACGGCTCCACGGTCCCGATTGGGCAGGTCCGCCTCCCTGTCACCTTCGGGGCACGCGACAACTACCGCACTGAGCTCATCGACTTCGACGTCACTCACATTCGCCTGCCGTACAACGCCATCCTCGGGTACCCAGCGCGGGCCAAGTTCATGGCCGTAACTCACCACAGCTACAACGTCCTCAAGATGCCAGGAAGTGGCGGAGTCATCACGGTGCCCTATGAAGAGAAGGACGCGGTGTGTTCCCTGGAACGAGCCTTTCAGGCCGCATCACTGGAAGACCCGGATCGCGGAAGCAGGAGGTTCCCGAGATCACCCCCAAGAAGAAGAAGGCATCGTCTGGCCCAGTCCCTCAGGAGGCAGGCCCCTCAGGGCCCGCGCCTGCCCAGGGGGAACCTCCTTCCATCGCATAGGAAGGCGCGCCCGGTGCCCTCCTCAGGCAAGGCTCGGGGGCTCTCCCCTGGAGGGCCACCGACCTGGCTAAGGTCACGAGGGAGGCGCTTGGGCACCACATGGAGGCGTGTTTCGAAGCACGTCTCTCTCAAGAAGGAGTAAGGCAAGGAGGGCCAGACCCTCAGGAGTTCGTCAGCAAGGCCATTCAGTAGCTACAAGAGTCAAGAGTCATGAGAGGCGGCCGCCGCCTACCAGCTGTGGCTCCCCATCCAGGCGAGGATGGTGGGCTATGCGTCTGCATCGACATACCAGGGCTCAATCAAGTCGCCACTCTGGAGCGCCTCTGGCCCTCGCGAGTGGGGCGCTGCGAAGGTACGCCCCACAGGTACGTTCGCATGCCTTACGGCATGCCGAACGCGGCTGCCGCGTACCAGCGCCTCATGAGGGGCATCATGGAGGCTCAAGAGGCCAGGCGTTCCGCAGCCCTGGCGGAGATGGAGATGGTCCATGAGGAGCCACTAGCACCTCTGGAGCCTCCCAAGGCCCCTGGGCCTGGGGGGCTCATGAGGATCGGCTTTCGCAGCCCACCGAGTCTCCTACACCAACACTGCTTCGTCCTCAACATCATCAGGTGACATCTTTCAAGTTTCATTTCCAACTGGGAGCGCCCCTGAGGGATGCATTATTCCCAGGCCACGTGGGTCCGTCCCTGTGGCATGTACCCCTTTTATTTCATGTTGTTAGCTTACCTTGTTGGGGGCGCCCCTCGTGCTGCATCATCCCCAAGTCGCTCGGGCCAGACCCAGCGGCATGTATCCCTTTTGCATTTATTTCCGGCTATGTGTTCAACCGACCATGCTTGATTATTTGATGCCGGTCCACGGCACCTCTCCTTCTCCATGCCGACCACTTGCACATTAAAGGGGGGGGGTACCTGAGCATCACGACTCAGGGCTCTTACCGGCTCTCCAGCCCTCACACTCTGGCCTTGTCCACGGCATCGTGACCTGGCATACCAGCGACGGCTGAGACCAGCTCGAGGGCCGGGACCCGAGGACGTAGAGTGCAGGCATCTAACCAAATTTGCAGGAACACATCACAAGATAAGGCCCAGTGCCAGGCGCAACCCGCCTAGAGGTAGGGCCCCGTGAGTCCCGCGCTGGCTCACGGGTGCCCAGATACACCTCGCCAGGCCCTACCGTGCCAGCCACGTGTCAGGGCGGGGCTGTACACGCCCCGGGGGCTCCTCCCGGAGGGGAGCCCCCTCCCACGTACCAGTGGAAGCACCATGCTCCGCGCTGGCTGACAACACTGCCAATGAGCGGCTATGCCCGTACACATACGGAAACGCTATGCTCCGCGCTGGTGATAAACAACTGAGGGTGTCCCCCGGGCGGCCTCAACCTCAGGGAGCCCAGAGCTCAGTGTCTAGCCTCATCGTAACGCCTCCCCTCGGGAGTGCCGCGCGAGGGGGCTGGGCATGGGGGCTGCTCCTGGGTCACGCCCAGACGCACGTCACCCCGCCAGCCCCCCCCCCCGGGCCTGGTTCGTCGCGCGTCTCTCCCCGAGCAGTGCCAAGGTACGAAGGCCATTTGAGCGTCAAGGGGGACTCATGAGCATCGCGACTCAGGAGCCTAACTGGTCACGTAGCCCCTCACTCCTTAGATCCGAAAGGCTAACGGTGGTTGAGGTATGCGCGGGGCCGGGCTCTGCAGACGTAGAACGGTAGATCCACCCACATCTCACCTCCCTACTTGTTGTACGTGCACCAAGGGGGACTCCTGAGCATCGCGACTCAGGAGCCTAACTTGTCACGTAGCCCCTCACTCCTTGGTCCCGTCCTGGTTTCCGGTCGGGGCTAACGGCGGCTGAGGTATGCGCGGGGCCGGGCTCTGCCGGCGTAGAACACAAGCAAGTAGGAAGGAAAAGTGTAAATTCAAAAGACAGCCTCCTTCACTCTCACCCGCACGAACCGCTTGCACGTTAAAGTGGGGGTGCCTGAGCATCGCGACTCTGGGCTCCTACTGGCTCTCCATCCCTCACCCTCTCGCCTTGTCCACGGCATCGCGACCTGGCATACCAGCGACGACTGAGACTCGCTCGAGGGTCGGGACCCGAGGACGTAGAGCAGAAAGGGGAGCAAAGGCGAGAGGGGAGCGCCATCTTAAATTTCAAGGAGTTCAAAAGAAAATATTACAGTCCACACTGTTATCTCAACGCCAAACACAAGTTTAAATGCCTCTCCGAGGCATGATACATGTGCAGTAATTGAAAGCAGGACAGGAGCCACAACGGAGTCACTTGTCGGCGGTGGAGCAGCGCGGAGTCGGTTCGCCTCATGGAGCAGCAGGGTCGGCAGAGCCTCGCTTCGGCTTGGAGCTGAAGGCCCGGAACTTCCCCGGCAGAGCCTCCGCGCGACCCTTCACGGCCTCGGCAGCGACAGCAGCACAGTCGCCGCTTGCTGGCTCTAGCAGGCTGTCGAGGTCGACGCTGGGATCACGAAGGTAGATGTGGGTGAAGACCCGCGTCAGCGCTGCAGAAGACAGGACACGCGCCTCGGCCTCGACCATGGGGCCAAGGCACGGGGTGACATCCTCGAGAGTGCGAACCAGGAAGGGAAGCAGCTTGGCGGGGCCGTCCTGGGCGCCAGCCAGCGGGCTCTGCAGGCCTCTGTCATAAAGCGTCTTCAGTGAGGAGCGAGCCTTCTTCTCCATCTCCGCGAAGGCCATGCGGTCCTCGGCAAGAACCCGTGCCTTGCCGTCCATCTCGACCTTCCTCGCCCCAACTCCTGCTCCAGCGCGCCTAGGCAGTCACGGCGCTTCCTGAGCTTGGCCTCCAGGACCTTGACGACTGCCTCGCGAGCCTTCACGCCTTCTTCCTGCTCTTGGCGAAGGCGGGCCTCTTTCGCGAGCTGGTCCCGCAGGCCTTGCAGCTCGTCCTCCAGCACCATGCAGCGACCACGGACGTCGGCCGCCTCCCCCAAGGCTGCGTCACGAGCAGCCTTCGCCTCAAGGATGGCCTGCTTCTCCTCATCGCAAGCCGTCGAGGCCTGGAACAGCGCCGCCCGAATCAAAGCGTCGGAGCGAATCCATCCGGAAGCCAGCTCCAGGCACCCGGCCGCCAAGCGAGGGTCAGCGCCAAGAAGATCCTGCCGGAGCCGGTCTAGCTCAGCAGCAACACGATCCAGAACGACAGGAGGAGTCGGAGAGACAGCAGTCGGCGGAGTAGGAGGAGAAGGCGGCAGCACGACCACAACATCCTGAGGCTGAACCTATTGCGCCCCGACGGCTGTGGTGGCGGCGGCAGCCAGAGGCACCTCGGGAGTCGCTTGGGCCATGGGGACTGAGCTCGCCCCAGCCGGCTCAGCCAGCCCTCATGAAGACGACCGGACAGGAGAGGCCCGTACGTCGTGGTCACCTTCCTTCGCGGGCAGAGGCGCTGCCCCGGATGGAACCTCAGGAGCTCCCTTCGGCTTCTTTGCTGCGGGTGCCAGCCTATCCAAGAGATGCGGACGTCAGGCCTCAATAGCAGAACAAGAAATAAAGACAGGAATCAAGCGCTTACGGGTCGTCGCCGCTGAGCTCAAGCTGCCTCTGGCCAAATTTGAAGCCCGAAGGCCGGCTGGAAGGGTCAACCTTGGGAAGCTCGGGAGCGGAAGGCGCGTCTGCGGTCCGCTTCGGGGCCGGGGCAGACCCGCGGGAGATCACCCCGGTCCTGTCCTTCTTAGGGATCGGGGGCGAGCTCCCGCCGCCCTTCTCGTCATCATCACTCGGAGAGAGGCGGAGAACGCGGGACCTGCGCTGGGAGAGGGGAGCCCTTGACTCTCCGTCAGTCGCCTTGGAGTCAGGCCCTTTCTCCCGCTCCCTTCCTTCCTCCTCTTCGCTGGAGCTGTCGGAGGACACGTCCACCGGTTCCTCAGGAGCTCCCGTGGGCACGGGCCCGTCCCCGTTGAAGAAGGGCATGGACCCCACTGCCTGCTCCCAGTCGTCACGGAGGAACAAGGGCATAGGAGCGCCCTCAAACCTCGCCACATCGCCCCCGACCAGAGATTGGAGGACCGCAGGCAGATCTTCGTCGGCCAAGGCCGCGGGGCTCGGATGGGGCCTCCACATCGGAAATGAGTACCGCCGAAGCGGAGCCAGCTGGTGCTCCAGGAATTCCCTCAGCAGCGACGCGCCGGTCAGCTTTGCTGCCGCCATGTTGGCCGGCCTCAGATCCGCGTCCATCTTCTCCAACATCGGCTCCGCGCGGGGGTCTGCGAGCTCCGCTCGACCCCAATCGCTGGAGCTCGTGGGTTGCTCCGTGGGAAAGATCAACCGAGGGTGGATGCGCCCAGCATCTGCCAAGACCCACTTGCTCCTGAAGCCCTCAATCCTTTTCCCGAGGCTCGAAATGGCAATGGCGCCACCGTACGCGACGAAGCTCGTGCACGCGGAAGCAGGACTGCGAGTAGTCCGGAGATAGAAGTAGTGGCGCAGCAAGGCCACTGAGGGCTGCACCCCTACATGAGCCTCGCAGTAATAGGCGAAGATTGCCAGGAGAAGGACGGAGTTGGGGTGGAGATGCAGAGCCTGTAGCTTATAATGGCGGAGGACAGAGAAGAAGAACTCAGAGAAGGGAGGCACCAGGACAGCAGCAATGGCGCTTACAAAGAGTGGATAGAAGGTGCTCCCTTGGCCCTCAGGGGTGGCAGAGCCGGCCTTGAACACCTTCGCCCCGTCGATGCCCTGCGCCGCCGCCATCCGGCGCAACCGGGCGAGGCTCGCCTCCGACACGTTCGGCGACTCCAGGCAGACGAGTACCAAGCTCCGGTCGGGGACTGACGAGGTGCCATGGCTTCCTAGGACACGCGGTCGGAGTAGATCTGGAAATTTTGGAGGAAGGAAGGAAAGGCACAAGAAAGGGATCTGAGCAGCAATCGGAGAAAGCGAAAAAAGCAAAGCCTGGGCAGAAGCCGCTCCTTTATCAACTCGCGCGGTTGCAGAGATGCCCACGTCCAATCAACCGCCACACGGCGCCCAAGGCCGCAGGCTGTTAGGGCCCGCGACGCTTCGCCCTTGCCCTTTCGCCTCCCTGCATGGCCAAGTCCGGGCGATCCTTGGGCCCGGGGGCTACTGTCGGCGTTCTGGGAACAGGGGTCCCCAGACTTGCCTGCCTGCGGCCCGCGGCGTGGCTCAAAAGAGGGCCCAGCATGGCCCAGCTTCATCAACACAGACCCAAGACCCTCGCGAGGGGCCGAGCCTCGCGGGGCGGACGACACGAAGCTTCCTCAGGCACGGCCTCATCAGGCTGGCTCGCGAGGAGGCGGAGAGATCAAGGCGGGGTACCTCACGAGGTGCCCGTGACGCAAGCCATGATGACCAAGGGCGCCAGGCGGGCGCCAGCCTGCGTAGTGTCCTCCTTTCCTCTTTGTGCAAAGGGAGCAAGCGTAGGCGAGAGCATCAAGCAAAGGCACCCATTTCGGTGCAACGAGACCAAGACCAGCCCAACGACAGGGAGGAAGTCATTCGGGTTCCATCCGCAAGGAGATCCAGCCGGGGTTTCATTCACAGCCCCAAACGATGTGTGCAGGGTTCCAGAGCCCTCCATCCGGGTGCCACTCGGTACACCAGGCCACGGTGCCTAGTTTGTCCCAAGTCCACCCTGCCGGGTGCCACTCGGTAGAAAAATAGACTACCTACAAACACCAGAAACTAGTTGCAACTCCTGAACAGAGATCAAGTTGGTTAATAAATCGAGAGAGCTTGGAGCGCCTGGAGCCCAATGTGTGGTAGTAGCTAGTCATTGGACAACTTACACAAAACTCGGTTCTTAAGGACGGTCCCAATGAGACAACCCACCATGTACTTGTCGGCGTTCTGGGAACGGGGGTCCCCAGACTTGCCTGCCTGCGGCCTGCGGCGTGGCTCAAAGGGGGCCCAGCACGGCCCATCTTCATCAACACAGACCCAAGACCCTTGCGAGGGGCTAAGCCTCGTGGGGCGGACGACACGGAGCTTCCTCAGGCACGGCCTCATCAGGCTGGCTCGCGAGGAGGCGGAGAGATCAAGGCGGGGTACCTCACGAGGTGCCTGTGATGCAAGCCATGATGACCAAGGGCACCAGGCGGGCGCCAGCCTGCGCAGTGTCCTCCTTGCCTCTTTGGTGCAAAGGGAGCAAGCGCAGGCGAGAGCATCAAGCAAAGGCACCCATTTCGGTGCAACGAGACCAAGACCAGTCCAACGGAAGGAAGGAAGTCATTGTGGAGCCCAAGCCAGCGTCACCACCAGAGCCTTTGGCAGGCGAGGACAAACTTTAGTCAGGATAAGTGTACCAGATGTTCCCCTTCAAAATGGCCAATTGTTGGCGCCCTTCCCGCTCAATATTTGGGAAGAGGCCCAGGGCCTTTGCCTATAAATAGGACTAGCCACCCCCAGGGTAGAAGGGGAAGGAGAAGGGGAATCATCTAGGATCCAGACATCGATCGGCAATCAGACCAGAGAGAGGGAGAGAGAGAAGGGCGACTGAACTCCTCCTAGTAGTTCACCGCCCCGCCCAAGAACAGACCCTCGCGAGGCTGTTCTTCCTTGTATTGTTCATCATCATCAGCCCACGAGGCAATCCACCACACCAGCATAGTTGAGTAGTGTATTACACCACATCGGTGGCCCGAACCAGTATAAACCCTATGTCTCTTGTGTTGTTCTTCTCGTAGCTTAGATCCTTGCGAGGCGGAGGGGTACAGGTAGGCAGGAGGAGTAATCTCCGCGCGCACCCCAGAGTTCGAACCTCAAGGGTCTGCTGGAACCCGAAATCCGACATTTGGCGCGCCAGGTAGGGGGGGCACCGTAATTCGTCTCCCACCGCCCGTTTCTCCTCCGACCATCGCGTCCATGTATGACGCTCGTCGGGCCCGCGCCAAGCACCGAGCCGCTATCGCTTCCCGCGTCGCCCAGACGGCCCCTGTCGACGGGCGTCCTCGCTGTTCCCCGTTGCCTGCCATCAACGCCGCCACTGGCCCGGCGGGGAACGAGCAGCAAGCATCGTCTCAGCATCCGTCCGTGCGGCAAGACGGCCGCACCGCTACTCCCTCGCTCACCCCAGCTGGTTCTTCGTCCCGCGTGCTCTGCACACCCATGGAGGCTCGAGCTCCGCTCATCGCGGCAAACGAGCTCCTACGCTACCGTCCCATCGACGACGTCTACGAAGAGTGGCTCGACCGCGTCGCCGAGCTCGTCCGCGCCGCGGGGGGCTCTCCTGCACCGTCCATTCTGCTGCACCGGACACCGCCCCACGCGGGCGACGAAGCTCCGGGGGCGCCCCAGCCGCCTCTTCATCAAGAAGATGCCCTGACTGCAAGGCGCGCGGCCCCTAGGCGGAACCCGCTCCGCCAGGTGCCAGCGCGGCAAGAGCAGAGCTGCCAAGAAGTCCCTCGCCCGCAAGAAGCCGCCTGGGCGCTCCCTGCTCCAGCATGTCGCAGCCATGCTCCTGCTCCCGCACATCAAGACCCCGTGCTGCTCCCGCTGTGGTGCGTGGGGACCTGCGAGACCAAGCTCTCCGTCACCCAAGGCCTCCCATGGCCACGGCGGGCCATCGTGCCTTCACCACCGAGCTGCGCAACGTCACGTGGCCCGACAAGTTCAAGCCAGACATGCCTCCTCGTTACGACGGCACAGTCGACCCTACGGAGTTCCTCCAGCTCTATGAGCTGGGCATCGTAGCTGCCAACGGAGATGAGAAGGTCATGGCGAACATGTTTCCCATGGCGCTCAAGGACGGGGCCCGCACCTGGCTCCTGAACCTGGCCCCAGGCTCGATCTCCTCCTGGGACGAGATGCGCACCCGCTTCATCGCCAACTTCCAAGGTACTCGCGACCGGCCACCCGCCGTGAGCGACATGCGCCACATCAAGCAACAGCCCGGAGAGACCCTGCGAAAGTACATCCAGCGCTTCAACAACGCACGCCTCAAGATTCCCAAGGTGTCCGAGGAGGCCATCATCTCAGCCTTCTCCGACGGTGTGCGCGACGTCAAGATAAAGGAGGAGCTGGCGATGCATGTAGACCTGTGCACTTCCTTGGAGCTGTTCAACTTGGCGACCAAGTGTGCCAGGGAAGAGGAAGGGCGTCTCTCCCTCCTCGAGCTGCCTGTCGTGGACCCAGAAGAGAAGAAGTCCAAGGCCAAGGATGCGAAGCGCAAGGGGGCTGCCGTGCTCGCGGCAGAACTGGACACCAAGCGGGGCAGAGATCAGCCCGAATCTTCCAAGGGCAGTCGGTACTGTGTGTACCACGACCTCCACACCCACAACACCAACGAGTGTCAAGAGCTCCGAGCCGTGCGGGAAGGAAGGATCGGCCGTCGCCCCGATCGTGCCGACCGGGGCTACGGTCGAGGAGGAGGAAGGAACGCAGGACGCTGGGAAGACCGCGGCGCACGCCAAGGGTGGAACGATCGACCTCGCAAGGACCACTGAGAAGATCCGCCTCCCGAGGGAGACTGGAGGGATCCGCCTCGCGAGGATCGCCCGCAAGGCAATGCAGGCCTCCCTCCACTGCCGCCGCAGCTAACGAGAAACGAGGACCGCCACCAGGACGAGGGGGACAGGGGCTTCTAGGAGCCACGCGCAATCGCCTGCATCCTGGGCGGAGATCAAGCCCCAGCCTCTCAGCGCATCTTCAAGCAGTTCGCTCGCGAAGTGAACGCAGTCCTCCCCAAGCTCGAAGCCACACACCCTCTCAGGTGGTCATTGTGCGCCATCACGTTCAGCTTAGCGGATCAGCTCAAGTGTGCGGCCACAGCCGGAGTCCTCCCGATGCTTTGTTCCCCAATCATCATCAACATGGTGGTCACCAGGACCCTCATCGATGGCGGGGCAGGGCTCAACGTCCTGTCCGTGGAAACATTCAACAATCTCCAAGTGCCCTACAACCAGCTTCAGCCAACCAAGCCTTTCTCCGGAGTCACTGACGGCTCCACGGTCCCGATCGGGCAGGTCCGCCTCCCTGTCACCTTCGGAGCACGCGACAACTACCGCACCGAGCTCATCGACTTCGACGTCGCTCACATTTGCCTGCCGTACAACGCCATCCTTGGGTACCCGGCGCTGGCCAAGTTCATGGTCGTGACTCACCACGGCTACAACGTCCTCAAGATGCGAGGGAGTGGCGGAGTCATCACGGTGCCCTATGAAGAGAAGGACGCGATGTGTTCCCTGGAACGAGCTTTTCAGGCCGCATCACTGGAAGACCCAGATCACGGAAGCAGGAGGCTCCCCGAGACCATCCCCAAGAAGAAGAAGACATCGCCTGGCCCGGTCCCTCAGGAGGCAGGCCCCTCAAGCCCGCGCCTGCCCAGGGGAACCTCCTTCCATCGCATAGGAAAGCGCGCCTGGCGCCCTCTTCAGGCAGGGCTCGGGGGCTCTCCCCTGGAGGGCCACCGACCTGGCTAAGGTCACGAGGGAGGCGCTTGGGCACCACGTGGAGGCGTGTTTCTAAGCACGTTTCCCTCAAGAAGGAGTAAGGCAAGGGGGGCCAGACCCTCAGGAGTTCGTCAGCAAGGCCATTCAAGAGCTACAGGGGTCAAGAGTCATGAGAGGCGGCCGCCGCTTACTAGCTGTGGCTCCCCATCCAGGCGAGGATGGTGGGTTGCGCGTCTGCATCGACATACCAGGGCTCAATCGAGTCGCCTCGTGGAGCGCCTCTGGCCCTCGCTAGTTGGGCACTGCGAAGGTCCACCCCACAGCCACGTTCGCATGCCTTACGGCATGCCGAACGCGGCTGCCACGTACTAGCGCGTCATGAGGGGCATCATGGAAGCTCAAGAGGCCATGCGTTCCGCTGCCCTGGCGGAGATGGAGATGGACCGCGAGGAGCCACCAGCGCCTCCGGAGCATCCCGAGGCCCCAGGGCCTGGGGGCTCGTGAGGGACGGCTTCCGCAGCCCACCAAGTCTGGTACACCAACACAACTTCGTCCTCAACATCATCAGGTGACATCTTTCAAGTTTCATTTCCAGCTGGGAGCGCCCCCATGGCTGCATTATTCCCAGGTCGCATGGGTCCGTCCCTGTGGCGTGTATCCCTTTTATTTCATGTTGTTAGCTTACTTTGTTGGGGGCGCCCCTCGGGCTGCATCATCCCCAAGTCGCTCGGGCCAAGCCCAGTGACGTTCTGCCTTCCCAGCATCCATTTGAATGAATCCACTCCTTCGCGGCTAATGTGTTTGACCTAGTTGCCCACTCAACTGACGCCAACTGACGGAGCTGCTCCCAAAACGGCACGACGCTTGCGCATGGGTCCGTCCCTGCAACGCCGACAAACTGAGTGGCTGAGCTCTAGCCGCGGCAGCCCCGCACTACGCAACCTCGTCAAGCCTTCAGTGCCTCACCACCCCTCGGAAGCAACCAACGGCTGACTGTCAATTGCCATGGCAACCCCTCGTTCTTTCTATGATGGTCTACAGGATCCCCTAAAGGAGCTGCGTCAGGCGAGGCCCTTGTGGAGTCTCCTTCACTCTCACCCGCGCGAACCGCTTGCACGTTAAAGGGGGGGGGCGCCTGAGCATCGCGACTCAGGGCTCCTACTGGCTCTCCAGCCCTCACCCTTTGGCCTTGACCACGGCATCGCGACCTGGCATACCAGCGACAGCTGAGACTCGCTCGAGGGCCGGGACCCGAGGACGTAGAGCAGAAAGGGGAGCAAAGGCGAGATGTGAGGGACACGCGAAGACCTCGCCGAGCAACCTCACGCCTGCCGATGCACGGACCCGGCGACACACCAGGGAGCGGTCCCTGATTCTCGAGATATGTCACTACCCGGAAGTACCAGCTACCGTGGCACTGTCCCCGCACATAATGCAATCCCGTGTTAGCAACGCCGCTCTCCTTTCTCACCGAACGACGACTGCTTGAGCGCCAAACGGGACCTCCTGAGCATCGCGACTTAGGGGCTCTTACCGGACCCCGGGTCGCTCACCTCCGGGCCTTGACCACGGCATCGCGACCTGGCATACCAGCGACGACTGAAGCCACCTTGGGACTGTGACCTGTCGGCGCAGAGCACCAAGCCCTCGTGAGGTTCGAAAGGGAGAACTGAGCTAAGACGGAATGAGCAACTCGCACAATTCTACGACAAGGGTTGTATTAACAAACAGGATCACAGGCACCTTACAGGCCCCCGCGGGGCGCGACTTTGATTCCTCGCAGGGAACAGATCCTAGAGGCACGCTAACTACACGCGCCCCTGCAAAAGACGCCATCATCAACAGTGGGCTGTCAAGCACCGGCGCCAACCCCATCCAGATCAAAGTCGGCGACGGCTAGACGAGCCCGCCCTGCTCCAGGAGTGGCGCCGGCTCGGGGGCTCGTAGCTATCGTCGCTCGTCTCTGGAGTCGCGAAGAGCTCGCCACAGTCGCTGGACCCCCCGACGCCTCTGCCGCCCGAGGAGCCGCCAAGGGAACGGTCGGCGGGCCCGGTCCTAGCCGTAGCAGGGTCCCGACCACCTCTCCTGGGGCAGCATTCCATCCGGCGCCCGTTCGCGTCAAAGACCCTGAAGAACATCGCCGAGGCACCGTCCTACTCCAAGTGGATCACGAGGGCGCCTCTCGTCCTGCAAACCCGGGCGATTTCGCCCCAGCCATGAGTCATGAAGACCTTGCCCGGGGCAATGACTATGACCTCCGCCTCGGTTCCAGGAGTTCTCCCTGCGGGATAATGGAGGCGAAGAAGGGAGCAAGGCGAATCCAAGACTGAGGAGGCATGGTGGCGTGGAGCACGAACTCTCGGGAGGAGCCCTCGGTGTGGACCCCAGGGGGGGACGACCCACACCTTCGTAACCCGTCGGCGCCGACGACGGCGCCGCCAGTGGCGATCGGCATCAACCCCGTTAGAGCCCTCGATGTGGGCATACAAGGGGAGCTGGAACCCCAGTGGTGCCCGCTCGCCCCAGGGCCTCGACACCACCTGAAGGGTCCCCTCGTCCCGACGGCCGAGGGCGAGCTGTTTCTTCGGCGGGAGCGGATCTAGTTCCTCTCGGGGGGCCTTTCCCTTCTCTGCCGCCGAGAACCGGCGGATCGGAGCCATCGCAGCAAGACGGAGCAAGGACCGGGAAGAAGGAGAAGCAAGGAGGGATGGACTGGAAGGGCGTGTGTCGTTCCGTACTTATGGCCGGTGAAGGCCAACCGCCGACCTCCACGATCGTAGGTAATCATGACCCGTTTTGCATGCAGGGACTTGTGCAATCCGTGCAGATGCCAAGGCGTCGTGGGGAAGTGGAGACGCCCATGTCCAATCAACCGCCACGCGGCGCCCAAGGCCGCAGGCTGTTAGGGCCCACGGTGCTTCGCCCTTGCCCTTTCGCCTTTCTGCACGGCCAAGTCCGGGCGCGCCTTGGGCTCGGGGGCTACTGTCAGCGTTCTAGGAATGGGGGTCCCTAGACTTGCCTGCCTGTGGCCTGCAGCGTGGCTCAAACGGGGCCCAGCATGGCCCATCTTCATCAACACAGACCCAAGACCCTCGCGAGGGGCCAAGCCTCGCGGGGCGGACGACACGGAGCTTCCTCAGGCACGACCTCATCAGGCTGGCTCGCGAGGAGGCGGAGAGATCAAGGCGGGATACCTCACGAGGTGCCCGTGACGCAAGCCATGATGACCAAGGGCGCCAGGCGGGCGCCAGCCCGCGTAGTGTCCTCCTTTCCTCTTTGGTGCAAAGGGAGCGAGCGCAGGCGAGAGCATCAAGCAAAGGCACCCGTTTCGGTGCAAGGAGACCAAGACCAGTCCAACAGAAGGAAGGAAGTCATTGTGGAGCCCAAGCCAGCGTCACCACCAGAGCCTTTGGCAGGCAAGGACCAACTTTAGTCAGGATAAGTGTACCAGATGTTCCCCTTCAAAATGGCCAATTGGTTGCGCCTTTCCCTCTCAATATTTGTGAAGAGGCCCAGGGACTTTGCCTATAAATAGGACTAGCCACCCCCAGGGTAGAAGGGGAAGGAGAAGGGGAATCAGCTAGGATCCAGAGATCGATCGGCAATCAGACCAGAGAGAGGGAGAGAGAAAAGGGCGACTGAACTCCTCCTAGTAGTTCATCGCCCCGGCCAAGAACAAACCCTCGCGAGGCTGTTCTTCCTTGTATTGTTCATCATCATCAGCCCAAGAGGCAATCCACCACACTGGAGTAGGGTATTACACCACATCGGTGGCCCGAACCAGTATAAACCCAGTGTCTCTTGTGTTGTTCTTGTCGCAGCTTAGATCCTTGCGAGGCGAAGGGGTACAGGTAGGCAGGAGGGTTAATCTCCGCGCACACCCCAGAGTTCGAACCTCAATGGCCTGCCGGAACCCGGGATACGACAGTACTCCTACATGGCCTCTCACCGCTACCTTTACCAAATCGCGTTCACACGCTTATCTCTCAGCATCAGAACATAGCATAACACTCCAATCCATTCCCAATGAATCAGACCTGACACAACTCTAAGCAATAACAGGCATGGCATGGTAGGAACACAACATGGCTCAATCAACTCCTACACATGCTAGTGGGTTTCAACTATTTACTGTGGCAATGACAGGTCATGCAGAGGAATGGGTTCAACTACCGCAGCATAAAGTAGCAGTTGAATCGTTGTTGTCCTAATGCAATAACAGAGAGCAGGAGTGAGAGAGTGGGATTGTATCAGAATGAACAAGGGGGGTTTGCTTGCCTGGTAGATCAACAGGGGGGCACTGCTCCTCTGACAGGTACTCTGGATCGGTCTCTGGAGCAGGACCTATCGAGAAGGAACGGTGTCGGCAATCAATACACAAGCATATGCAACAATATGACGCATGAATATGGCATGAATATGTGATGTGTTTTTATCTAATTCAACTAGCATTCATCTTGGAAGAGGTCCATTTGAACCAAAGATTCAAATGCAACTCCAAGATAAGCTCTTATAAATGCCATTCATGTGTTTTCACCTATACAGCAGGTATAACTTAGTTTTTCATGCATGAAACTGGTACAGATGGATAGATTTCATTTTTCTGATGATTTTTCATATATAAATTATTTCAATTTGAGCTACGGTTGAATTTATGTGATTTTTTGAAGTTTTGAACATTTTCTGGAATTTTTGAATTATTTTAATTCCAAAAAATGAATAACTGCATCAGCATTACAGAGGCATGACGTCAGCGAGTCAACCGTGGCTGACCCGGTCAAACCTGACGTGTGGGGTCCACACGTCAGTGTCACAGTTAATTAACAAAGATTAGTTAGCACTAACACTAGCTTAACTACAAATTTTAGTCCGAGACGGGCCCCACCTATCATTGACCCACGCGGGTCAAATCTGGTCAACTGGGGGGTTAATTAGCGAGGGTTGACCCGGTTTGACCGACAATTGGTCGCCGGCGAGGGCGAACGCGATGGAGGGGCTCGGGTCCGTCGCTCCGGCGACCATTTGGGCGACGGAGGCCACGGGCGAGGAGCCAGGGCCCGTCCGCGTCGTCTAGAGCAAACGGGAGAGGCGGGGGTTGCCTGAGCTCGCCAGAGCGGAGCTCGCGGCGGCGGCCAGAGCTCGGCACGAGAGGCAGAGGGGCTAGAGGGCGCAGAAGGGTAGGGGAGTAGGGGGAACGATGGAGGGGCTCACAGCGGACCGACGGGCGTCGTCGGAGAGCTCGGGGAAGGCTGGAGTCGGCGGGGAGGCGAAGACGATCTCCGGCGGCTGAAGATGAAGACGACGGCGCCGAGGACGAAGCGGAGCTCTCCCGGGTTGCTTGGCTCGGTGAGGAGGGAGATGGGGTCGCGGCGGAGCGGGGGAGCGTGTCGGGGAGGTGCGGCAGTGGCCGAGGCCACGGTGGCTGTGGACGACAACGACGGCGATTTCGGCCGCGAGAGAGGGAGTGAGGGGGAAGAGGGAATGGCACGGGAGAGAGCGAGAGAGGCTTGGGGGGTGCGTGGGGACGTCTGGCGTGAGGAGAAGGCCTGGAAAGTCAGGCAGGCAGCTGCGTGCTGGCGCGCACGGCGTCGGGCACCGCTTCCCTTGTGCCTACTGGCAAGAGGAGGAAGACGGCTATGCCCCTGGTGGGCTGGGCCAGAACAGAAACGGGCCGGCTAGAGGCACCAGGTAAGTTTCTCCCTTTTTTCTATTTTCTTTTTGTTTCTATGTTTCTGACATTTGTTTGGTTTAATAAAAATACTAAACCATCTTATTTTCTTATGCCAATTTTTGTAGGGGCTAGTGGTATTATTCCAGAGCTCCTCAACTACTAGCATTATTTTTGGACAATATTATATATATATAACAATATATATCCAAAGCAAATAATTATTGCATTAATTCCAATGCCCAAAATAAATACTTATGAGCTCCTGAAATTATTGGTTTGATTTTTTTTATCTCTCTCCAATATTTTCAGAGAGCAACATGAACATTTTATTAGACCTTTTTGGAGAAATTTTTATCTGGGTCATTTCCAGAAATGGTTCTGAGGGTTTCACAAATCCCCAATTCAAATTTAAATGAAATTTAAACATGATGCACACATGACCAGCTAGTCCAGGTCATACCAGAACTAGGGATGTGACAAAAGTATCTGTCCTTGGCGGGGGACTCACAACCGAATTATGTCCGGTTTGAATTGGAGGCTGATGTTGGGGGAGAATTTCGCTTCCCACCCGCCACCCACTTCATAGCCACTATCGAGGACTTAACCGACATGCTTGATTACTGCTCCGAAGCCATCGATGGTATGGACAACGATGCCGATGAGGAGCAAAGCCAAAATCCGCCATTTACTGGATGCTGGATGACCACTTCTTCATACGACGTGTACATGGTGGATACACCCAAATCAACCAACGACGATGACAAAGAAAATCCAGTTGAGAATAAACCTCCTAAGACATAGCACAAACGCTGGCATCCTCGGCGCCGCTCTAAGTCACGTCATTCAAAAGACAGCAATACTGGCACCGGAGAAAATAATACACCGGACGATGCCGAAAACAATGAAGACCCTGCTGAGGTAGCATCTGAACAGGAGGAACCAGAAAAACGGGCAAGTTAGCCCCGACGAACAGGCCATGCCCAATGACTCGGAGGACGGTAGTTATCGTCCTCTCTCCGAGGATGAGGAAAGCCTCGACAACGAGGATTTCATCATGCCTGAGGAACCTCTCGAGCAGGAGCGCTTCAAGCGCTAGCTAATAGCCATCGCAATGAGCCTGAAAAAGAAGCAGCAGCAGCTTCAAGCTGATCAAGATCTGCTCGTCAACAGGTGGACTGATGTCCTGGCAGCTGAGGAATACGGCCTCACACGCCCAGCCAAGAGTTACCCGAAGCGCAGATTGCTACCTCAGTTCGATGAAGAGGCACCAGAGCCCATACCTCCCTCGCGTAATGCGGCCGATTGACTACTACACGGTCGGGACAGTGCGGCAGACCGACCACCACGCGGTCGGGATAGAGCGGCAACTCAGGCCGAACAGCAGCCCACCCCACCGCCACGTAAAAATAGAGACAAAACAGTTCGGGGTCATACATACGACCTTCAGCAGGACCTGGACAATAGAGCAGGATATACCAGATCAATTTACGGATCGTGAGGACGTTCCTCCACACGCGATGATGGCTACCTATTCGGACGTGAAAAACCTAATGATGCCCAGGCCAACAACTGTAGACGGACTCCATCGGAGCTACATTGTGATGCGGCCAGATATAGAGGCGCCGCAAACCCTCTTTGCTTCACTGGTGAAGTAATGGATCACGAATTCCCCAAAGGGTTCAAACCCATGAATATTGAATCATACGACGGTACAACTGACACTGCAGTATGGATCGAGGACTTTATCCTCCACATCCAAATGGCCCGCGGAGATGACCTCCACGCTATCAAATACCTCGCACTAAAATTCAAAGGGCCAGCTCAACACTAGCTAAAATAGTCTGCCTGAAAATTCTATTGGCAGCTGGGAGGACTTGGAATAAGCTTTCCTCGACAACTTCAAAGGTACATATGTCCGGCCACCTGACGCCGATGACCTAAGTCACATAGTCCAACAGCCTGGAGAGTCAGCCAGGAAATTCTGGATTAGGTTCCTAACTAAAAAGAACCAAATCGTCGACTGCCCGGATGTCGAAGCCTTAGCGGCCTTTAAACATAGCATCCATGGCGAATGGCTCGCCCACCACCTCGGCCAGGAAAAGCCGAAGTCCATGGCAGCCCTCACGGCACTCATGACCCGCTTCTGTGCGGGTGAGGATAGTTGGCTGGCCCGCAGCAAAAACACAGCAAGTGAAATAGGCAACTTCGAGGGCAAAAATAGCAATGGCCAGCTTCGACGCAACAAACACGAACGCCAAAGCAATGGCGACAACACCGATGACACGACAGTCAATGCCGGATTCAGTGGCTCCAAGCCCGGTCAGCGGAAGAAGCCATATAAAAGAAATAGTCGGGGACCATCCAGCCTGGACCGCATACTCGACCGCCCGTGCCAGATTCATGGCACCCCAGACAAACCAACCAATCATACCAACAGATATTGTTTGGTTTTTAAACAGGCCGGCAATTTAAATGCCGAAAACAAAGAAAATGGATCGCAAAGAGAGGACGATGACGAGGAGCCCCGGCAACCGAATACAGGGGGACAAAAGAAGTTTCCTCCTCAGGTCAAAAAGGTGAACATGATATATGCTACACACATCCCCAAAAGGGAGCGCAAGCGCGCGCTCAGGGACGACTATGCGATAGAGCCAGTCGCCCCAAAATTTAATCCATGGTTGTCATGCCCGATCACTTTTGATCGACGGGATCATCTGACCAATATCCGTCATGGCGGTTCAGCTGCATTGGTCCTTTACCCAATAGTTGATGGATTCCACCTGATGCGAGTTCTTATGGACGGCAGCAGCTGCCTGAACCTGCTCTATCAGGATACAGTGTGCAAAATGGGCATTAATCCATCATAGATCAAGCCCACAAAGACTACCTTCAAAGGAGTCATACCAGGTGCAGAGGCCCGCTGTACGGGCTCAATCACACTGGAAGTTATCTTCGGATCTCCGGACACTTTCCGAAGCGAGGAGTTAATCTTTGACATCGTCCCCTTTCGCAGCGGCTATCACGCACTGCTCGGACGAACCGTGTTCGCTCGATTCAATGCAGTGCCACACTATGCTTATCTCAAGCACAAGATGCCCGGTCCACGTGCTGTCATAACGGTCAATGGAAATACGGAACGCTCCCTCCGTACAGAAGAGCACACAGCTCCCTTAGTAGCAGAAGTACAGAGCGGCCTTCTCAAGCAGAACCTCAATTCGGCTTCCGAGCCCACGGACACCATTAAGAGGGTCCGAACTACCCTGCAGCAGGACAACTCGGCTCGTCAGGAGCTCGACTAGCAATTCGGCCTCCATCTCAGTCCCGATCAAGTGGTGGCATTCGTACCGCGCGTACATAACTACGCACTCAAAATTCCATGGGCATCGACGGAGGCATAGCTAGCTTGTGATCCACAGTACGGCTCAACCAGCATCGGATACACACATACTTTCACCTTTATTCGTTTCCTTTTCAGGTTTCAAACCCGCGGGCCCCATCTGATGGCCTGATCACCGGTCCTCTTGAAGGATAAACACACCAAGAGGGCAAGACACAGACGTATGGGGGACTTTCAAGGTGGTTTCGTTAACGATCACTCTACCTGTTTTTCAGGACCCACATTTAGCTCTCCATTGGTTTTTGGGCATGTTAAATAGCCTATTGCTTATCACACTACTTGTATCAATGCGCCTTGACGTATTAATCAAATTACAATGGAAACAGTTCGCGGTTCGAGCTTTAGGGCCCCAGCTTATCACCTTTGCCCCCTTTTCTGTTTTCTTTTCTTTTTTTCTCCCATGTGGGTAACCTTATCAGGTAGCACCCGTACACTTTGGTACGTTTGATATTTTCCAGGGGCTTCATAGCACCCCGAACTACGACAACAAAAGTCCGAACACTTTTTATAGTATAGTTCGGCACCCCGAATTTTGGACTATATGCATTGGCTCCGAATCCTATCTTTGGTCAATAGTTGGGTTGCTCGGCTCCTGTGCTTGCTATCTTACGTTCCGCTATATTTGCTAAGGTAGTAAAGGGAGTACTACTGCGATTGTGCCTTGGTTTATCAAAAGGAGCACCTCAGTAGAGAAAGCCTAAAACTGACTGTCATGATGCGGCGAGAGCCGGTCAGCTCTTCAGAGGTTGAAATCACTGGGTATTTCTTCCGCATTACGCGAGGGATCAGTACTTCCCGACCAGGTGCTTATAGCACTCTAGTTTGGATACTAGGGGCTGCGCCAATATTTTTATTGTCAAACTCCTATGGCTAAGTGAGGGCGTTAAAGCCGCATAGTCAGATTGCCTGGTTCGTTGCGCTAAACAATTCCTTCAAGGACCATACAATTTGATCAAGAGTGTTTAGATTCCATCCTGAACACCTCTGTACTACCAACGTGGGGGCAGAAGCCGACGACTGGCCAACCCTCAGATTTCATACAACACGGCCGCACAGGAGGTAAATTTTTTAACATAACAAACATTATATTACAAATCCACTTTGTTTTATCATACAAGGTAGAGGCAACTCGAATAAATTCATTCAAAGATAATGTCCTGCGAACACTGCATCCGGTGTGCGGTGCTCCTTGATCTCGGGCGGCCCCTTGGTCACAATCTTGATGGCGTCCATCTTCGCCCACCAGACCTTGACGCGGGCGAAGGCCATACACGCGCCCTCGATGCAGACGGACCGCTTGACGGCATCCAGCCGAGGACATGCATCCACCAGCCGCTTCACGAGGCCGAAGTAACTGCTGGGTATAGCTTCATCTGGCCACAACCGGATTATTAAATCCTTCATGGGCAGTTGGGCCACCCTATGCTGCTCGACCAGCTGTTTTAGCTGATTGCTGAAGGGCACCGGATGTTCTGGCGCAAGATATTGCAACCAGAACAGCTTCTCCGTGGAGCTCCCTTGTTCAGCTCAGATGAACTCCGCGGCGTCGGACACACTACGTGGCAGATCAGCAAAATCCCCTGGAGAACTCCGAATCCGGGTTAGTAAAAGATACTTCCTCTTCACATACTTGCTTTGCATACTAAATGCCTTACCCGCCGCGATCTTCCTGGAGGGCGCCCTGGGCCTCATTCCGGGCCGTCTTCGTGCTCTGACGAGCCTTGGCGAGTTCGGTCTCTCGAGCCGATGCGTCGCGCTCCAAGGTCTCGCACTTCCTCACCGCGTCCTGGAGCTCTTGCGTACCTTGTTGACTCGGGCCTTGAGCTTCTTATGGGTGGCCTGCTCCTTAACAGCCTTCCCCTCGGCTTCGGCCAGGGCCTTTTTCAGGGCCATGAACTCGGTCCTCGCTCCTATACAAATCATGACACTTCAGTCAATATATATCATTTTACTCTTTTCGAATATATAACGGGTTATTACATACCTTGCTTCTCCTAGAGTTGCCTCCTCACCTAGCCAAGCTCCTCCTGGGCCTGCTCCAGTCCCTGCTTCCGTCCGGAGACTTCGGCAATATGCAAGGCCGCGGCCAGCAGCGACGCCTACGTGTTCATTTCAGACATATTTAGTTAGGTTCCTGCAATAAGGGATTGATCCTCTATCCGGCTTTTCTTTCCGAACACCGGACAGTGTCTCAGGGGCTACTGTTTGTATTGGGATCTTCTGTTTTTATGTCTCTTACCTCAACACCTGTGAGCAGGCTGCTGCAGGCTTCGGTTAGTCTGCTCTTGGTGGACTGGACCCTTTCAATTAACATTCCCGTAAGAACGCGGTGCTCATCCACAATGGAAAGGCCTCGCAGCGCTTCCTGTAGATTATCCGGTGCCCCAGGTTGGATAGGGGTCACCGGCGGAATAGGCATACCCCCTTCTTTCGAAGGAGGTTGCGTGCCGGATACCGGAGCCGTATCGGTCTCCGGAATCGAGTCCGGCTGAGGGCCGAACTTAATACGACCCCAATCACCAGTCTCCATGGGGATTGGCTCCCCCTGGTGTCTGGCGACGGAGGTTTCGCCTTCTGGCACCTCCTGAGCCTCTCCCCAGCCTGGGAAAGTCCTTTGGGACAGCACCTCGATGTCGCTCTTGGCCTTGGGGGAGTGAGCGATCGACGGTGACTTGCTGGCCATCGCCTTTGAATCAAATAAACCTCCTGACGAGGATAGCTGGGAGCTGTCATGGGCCGAACTGCAATAGGATAATTGACCATGTCAATACAATGAAGAGGAGAGGCTGGATTTATGGATATGTATGAGTCTTAGCACTTATGATGCAACCTGAGGCTTAGTGCGGGGGCGTCGCTCCGGACTGCTGTCGACATCCCACGTGGAGTTATCCGCAAGGGAGCCCTTCCCCTTCTTGGCCGTCTCTGCCTTCAGATTCGTGGAGGCCGCCCTCTTCTTCTTTCCCTCATTAGGGGGAGGGTTGCTCTCCTCCTCCTCCTCCTCGTCGTCGTCCTCAGCGGCAGAGGATAGGGTATCTTCGTCTTCGGACGTCACGTCCGAAGTACCCTTGCGACGGGGGCCACCTTTGGCCCCCTTGGCCTTCTTCTTGGCCTTCTTTCCCAGTGGCCGATAGGGCGCCAGAACTAGCATCTTCGCCAGGAGCGGGGTGACTGTCTCTTCAGGAAGTGGGGCCGAACTCCGGATCTGCTCCGCTCTCTCCATCCACACATGAAAAAATACAGCAAAGATTAGGCATCCTCCTTGAATGGACAAGTAGAAGGTACGCCTTGAGAAAGGGAGAACTTACCGCATTGGCGGGATGGGTGTGATCGTGCCCACGGTACGAATCTATGACCGGCGGCTTCTCATTGCCCTTGAAGAGCAACTTCCAGGCATCTTCATGAGTAGGTCCGAAGAGCCCTCCCAGGGTCTGGTGCTTCTCCGGATCGAATTCCCATAAAGGGAAGCTTCGGCTTTGAAACGGGAGAATCCGGCGAACCAGCATCACCTGGATCACGTAGACGAGCTAGATGTTTTTATACACCATACTCTGAATGCGCGTCTGCAGTGCTATCAGCTCATCTGACGCAGACCAGTTCGGGCCCTTCTTCGTCCAGTAGGTGAGCCGCATTGGTGCTCTGGCCTTGAATTCGGGAGCCGCAGCCCAAGTGGCGCCGCGTGGCTCTGTGATGCAGAACCACTGCTTCTGCCATTCCTTCACAGTCTCCACAAAAGTGCCTGTGGGCCAAGTGACATTGGGCATCTTGCTCACCATGGCGCCTTGATACGTCTCCAACGTATCTATAATTCTCGATTGCTCCATGCCATATTATATTCTGTTTTGGACATTATTGGGCTTTATTATACACTTTTATATTATTTTCGGGACTAACCTATTAACCGGAGGCCCAACCCAGAATTGCTGTTTTTTTGCCTATTTTAGAGTTTCGCAAAAAAAGAATATCAAATGGAGTCCAAACAGAATGAAACCTTCGGGAACATGATTTTTGGAACGAACGTGATCCAGAGGACTTGGACCCTACGTCAAGACATCAACCAAGAAGACACGAGGTAGGGGGCGCGCCTACCCCCCTGGGCGTGCCCTCCACCCTCGTGGGCCCCATGTTGCTCCACCGACGTACTTCATCCTCCTATATATACCTATGTACCCCCAAACTACCAGATACGGAGCCAAAAACCTAATTCCACCGCCGCAACCTTCTGTACCCATGAGATCCCATCTTGGGGCCTTTTCCGGAGCTCCGCCGGAGGGGGCATCGATCATGGAGGGCTTCTACGTCAACACCATAGCCTCTCCGATGATGCGTGAGTAGTTTACCTCAGACCTTCGGGTCCATAGTTATTAGCTAGATGGCTTCTTGTCTCTTTTTGGATCTCAATACAATGTTCTCCCCCTCTCTTGTGGAGATCTATTTTATGTAATCTTCTTTTGTGGTGTGTTTGTTGAGACCGATGAATTGTGGGTTTATGATCAAGTTTATCTATGAAAAATATTTGAATCTTCTCTGAATTCTTTTATGCATGATTGGTTATCTTTGCAAGTCTCTTCGAATTATTAGTTTGGTTTGGCCTACTAGATTGATCTTTCTTGCAATGGGAGAAGTGCTTAGCTTTGGGTTCAATCTTGCGGTGTCCTTTCCCAGTGACAGTAGGGGCAGCAAGGCACGTGTTGTATTGTTGCCATCGAGGATAACAAGATGGGGTTTATATCATATTGCATGTGTTTATCCCTCTACATCATGTCATCTTACTTAAAGCGTTACTCTGTTCTTTTGAACTTAATACTCTAGATGCATGTTGGATAGCGGTCAATGTGTGGAGTAATAGTAGTAGATGCAGGCAGGAGTCAGTGTACTTGTCTCGGACGTGATGCCTATATACATGATCATACCTAGATATTCTCATAACTATGATCAATTCTATCAATTGCTCAACAGCAATTTGTTAACCCACCGTAATACTTATGCTCATGAGTAAAGCCACTAGTGAAACCTATGGCCCCCTGGTCTATTTTCCATCATATTAATCTTCCAACAGTTAGCTATTTTTATTGCCTTTTATTTTACTTTGCATCTTTACCGTAAAAATACCAAAAATATTATCTTATCATATCTATCAGATCTCACTCTCGTAAGTGACCGTGAAGGGGTTGACAACCCCTTTATTGCGTTGGTTGAGAGGATTTATTTGTTTGTGTAGGTGCGAGGGACTTGTGCGTGGCCTCCTACTGGATTGATACCTTGGTTCTCAAAAACTGAGGGAAATACTTACGCTACTTTGCTGCATCACCCTTTCCTCCTGAAGGGAAAACCAACGCAGTGCTCAAGAGGTAGCTAGAAGGATTTCTGGTGCCGTTGCCAGGGAGTCTACGCAAAAGTCAACATATCAAGTACCCATCACAAACCCTTATCTCCTACGTTACATTATTTGCCATTTGCCTCTCGTTTTCCTCTCCCCCACTTCACCCTTGCCGTTTTATCCGCCTTCTCTCTTCCGTTTGCCCCCTCTTTCCTTTTTGCTCCTCGCATTTTCTGCCGTTATGTGTGAAATTGGGGAAACTATTGTCGATATGGAGAATAGTAATAATATGGAAAATTTTGATGCTCCTGCTGAAGAACCCCCTATCTTGCATACAAAAAAAATTCCGAATTGTTAGTGGTAAAATTATTCGAAAAGGGGTTATTCAAGATTTCTTTACTGGTGCCAGTTCTTTGCCTTCTATGGGTAGTTCTATTCTTCATAGAACTAGTAGTCTTGCGGATGCTATTGCCATGCTTTTAGTTGAACTTGAAAGTCAATTCCTGCACATGCACCCTTGCATACAAAGAATTTTCCAAGAATTTTCTAATATTGATCATTCCTCTATTAAGCCTGCCGCTACTATCTTTTTGGCTCATGAGTTCAGATTTATAATAAAGGAGGCCAAAGAAATCTTTGTGCATTATAGGGTGGACGCAGGTCGTCCCCCATAGAAACTATCCTATTTGATCAAGAGGAAATAATGTGTTTTCAATCTCTAGACTATGTTGCTTTTAATGAGAACCTTAGAAAAAAGGTTCCTACCAATGTTCTAGTTGATAGAATTTCTGAACTTAATAATGATTTTGCTATTCGAAATAATGAGCTAGGATATTCTCTCAAGTATAGGCTCACAAATTTCTATCAAAAGAATGCTTATAATGATGAATTGGTTGTGCAATAGGAAGGGCCGAAGGAGGAACCTATGCCCCCCTAAAGTTGATCTTGGGGAATTTTGTCCCATTAAATTTAGCCCTTTTGATTACTTTTTCTTGCCTCAAACAAACTCGCTGCTGAACATAGAGAATATGAAATGAGTTTTACTTATCTATTCTATTATTATGGCAATACCTAGATCTATCCTTGCTATACATTATGCCTAGCTAGGGGCGTTAAACGATAGCCCTTGTTGGGAGGCAACCCAATTTTATTTTTAGTTTTTTGCTTTTTGCTTCTGTTTAGGAATAAATATTTGATCTAGCCTCTGTTTAGATTTGTTTTTATGTTTTAATTAGTGTTTGTGCCAAGTTTAACCTATAGGATCTTCTTGGATGATAGTTATTTGATCTTGCTGAAAATTCCAGAAACTTTCTGTTCATAAAAATAATTGTTAGAAATCACCAGAACGTGATAAAATATTGATTCCAATTTCTGCTGATCAATAAATAAATTATCTAGGTCTTCCTATTTTGGCTGAATTTTGGGAGTTCCAGAAGTTTGCGTTAGTTACAGATTACTACAGACTGTTCTGTTTTTGACAGATTCTGTTCTTCGTGTGTTGTTTGCTTATTTTGATGAACCTATGGCTAATGAAATATTTTATAAACCATAGTGAGGTTGGAATACAGTAGGTTTAACACCAATATAAATAAATAATAAGTTAATTACAGTACCTAAAAGTGGTGTTCTATTTTCTTTCGCTAACGGAGCTCACGAGATTTTCTGTTAAGTTTTGTGTTGTGAAGTTTTCAAGTTTTGGGTAAAAGATTTGATGGATTATGGAACAAGGAGTGTCAAGAGCCTAAGATTGGGATGCCCATGGCACCCCAAAACAATCTAAGGACACCTAAAAGACAAAGCTTGGGGATGCCCCGGAAGGCATCCCCTTTTTCGTCTACTTCCATTGGTAACTTTACTTGGGGCTATATTTTTATTCACTACATGATATGTGTTTTGCTTGGAGCGTCTTGTATTATTTGAGTCTTTATTGGTTAGTTTACCACAATCATCTTTGCGGTACACACCTTTTGATGAGAGACACACATGATTCGGAATTTATTAGAATACTCTATGCGCTTCACTTATATCTTTTGAGCTATATAGTTTTTGCTCTAGTACTTCACTTATATCTTTTAGAGCACGGCAGTGGTTTTATTTTATAGAAACTATTATTCTCTCATGCTTCACTTATATTATTTTGAGAGTCTTAAACAACATGGTAATTTGCTTAAATTGGGAAATTAATCCTAATACGCTAAGTATTCTAGACTAAAAAAACTTTCTTATGAGTGTGCTGAATGCTAAGAGAAGTTTGATGCTTTATGATTGTTTTGAGATAGGGAGGTAGTGATATTAAAGTTGTGCTAGTTGAGTAGTTGTGAATTTGAGAAATACTTGTGTTGAAGTTTGGAAGTCCCGTAGCATGCACGTATGGTAAACGTTATGTAACAAATTTGAAGCATGAGGTGTTCTTTGATTGTCCTCCTTATGAGTGGCGGTCGGGGACGAGCGATGGTGTTTTCCAACCAATCTATCCCCCTAGGAGCATGCTCGTAGTGCTTGATTTTTGATGACTTGTAGATTTTTGCAATAAGTATGTGAGTTCTTTATGACTAATGTTGAGTCCATGGATTATACGCACTGTTATCCTTCCATCATTGCTAGCCTCTTCGGTACCGTGCATTGCCCTTTCTCACATTGAGAGTTGGTGCAAACTTCGCCGGTGCATCCAAACCCCGTGATATGATACACTCTTTCACACATAAACCTCCTTATATCCTCCTCAAAACAGCCACCATACCTACGTATTATGGCATTTCCATAGACATTCCGAGATATATTGCCATGCAACTTTCCACCGTTTCATTTATCATGACACGTTCATCATTGTCATATTGCTTTGCATGATCATGTAGTTGGCATTGTATTTGTGGCAAAGCCACTGTTCAAAATTCTTCATACATGTCACTCTTGATTCATTGCTATCCCGGTATACCGCCGGAGGCATTCATACAGAGTCATACTTTGTTCTAATATCGAGTTGTAATCATTGAGTTGTAAATAAATAGAAGTGTTATGATCATCATTCATAGAGCATTGCCCCAATAAAAAAAGAAAAAGATAAAGGACAAATAAAAAAAGAGAAGGCCCCCCAAAAAGGGGCAATGCTACTATCCTTTTTCCACACTTGTGCTTCAAAGTAGCACCATGATCTTCATGATAGAGAGTCTCTTGTTTTGTCACTGTCATATACTAGTGGGAATTTTTCATTATAGAACTTGGCTTGTATATTCCAACAATGGGCTTCCTCGAATGCCCTAGGTCTTCGTGAGCAAGCAAGTTGGATGCACACTCACTTTGTTTCTTTTTTTTTGAGCTTTCATGCATTTATAGCTCCGTTGCATGGCAATCCCTACTCCTTGCATTAACATCAATTGATGGGCATCTCCATAGCTCATTGATTAGCCGCGTTGATGTGAGACTTTCTCCTTTTTGTCTTCTCCACATAACGCCCATCATTATATTCTATTCCACCCATAGTGCTATATCCATGGCTCACGCTCATGTATTCCGTGAAGGTTGAAAATGTTTGAGATTACTAAAGTATGAAACCATTTCTTGGCTTGTCATCGGGGTTGTGCATGATGATAGCATTCTTGTGTGACGAAAATGGAGCAAGACTAAACTATATGATTTTGTAGGGATGAACTTTCTTTGGCCATGTTATTTTGAGAGGACATAATTTCTTAGTTAGCATCCCTGAAGTATTATTACTTTTATGTCAATATTAAACCTTTATCTTGAATCTTTAGGATCTGAATATTCATACCACAATTAAGAGAATTACATTGAAATTATGCCAAGTAGCATTCCACATCAAAAATTATGTTTTCATCATTTACCTACTCGAGGACGAGCATGAATTAAGCTTGTGGATGCTTGATACATCTCCAACGTATCTATAATTTTTGATTGCTCCATGCTATGTTATATTCTGTTTTGGACATTATTGGGCTTTATTATACACTTTTATATTATTTTTGGGACTAACCTATTAACCGGAGGCCCAGCCCAGAATTGTTGTTTTTGCCTATTTCAGAGTTTCGCAGAAAAAGAATATCAAACATTGTCTAAACGGAATGAAACCTTCGGGAACGTGATTTTCGGAACGAACGTGATCCAGAGGACTTGGACCCTACATCAAGACATCAACCAGGAAGGCATGAGGTAGGGGGCGCGCCTACCCCCCTGGGCGTGCCCTCCACCCTCGTGGGCCCCATGTTGCTCCACCGACGTACTTCGTCCTCCTATATATACCTACGTACCCCCAAACTACCAGATACGGAGCCAAAAACCTAAATCCACCATAGCAACCTTCTGTACCCGTGATATCCCATCTTGGGGCCTTTTCCGGAGCTCCGTCGGAGGGGGCATCGATCACGGAGGGCTTCTACATAAACACCATAGCCTCTTCGATAAAGTGTGAGTAGTTTACCTCAGACCTTCGGGTCCATAGTTATTAGCTAGATGGCTTGTTCTCTCTTTTTGGATCTCAATACAATGTTCTCCCCCTCTCTTGTGGAGATCTATTCGATATAATCTTCTTTTGCGGTGTGTTTGTTGAGACGGATGAATTGTGGGTTTATGATCAAGTTTATCTATGAACAATATTTGAATCTTCTCTGAATTCTTTTATGTATGATTGCTTATCTTTGCAAGTCTCTTCGAATTATCAGTTTAGTTTGGCCTACTAGATTGATCTTTCTTGCAATGGGAGAAGTGCTTAGCTTTGGGTTCAATCTTGCGGTGTCCTTTCCAAGTGACAGTAGGGGCAGCAAGGCACGTATTGTATTTTTGCCATTGAGGATAACAAGATGGGGTTTATATCATATTGCATGAGTTTATCCCTCTACATCATGTCATCTTACTTAAAGCGTTACTCTGTTCTTTTGAACTTAATACTCTAGATGCATGCTGGATAGCGGTCGATGTGTGGAGTAATAGTTGTAGATGCAGGCAGGAGTCGGTCTACTTGTCTCGGACGTGATGCCTATATACATGATCATACCTAGATATTCTCATAACTATGCTCAATTCTATCAATTGCTCAACAGTTATTTGTTCACCCACCGTAATACTTATGCTCATGGGAGAAGCCACTAGTGAAACCTATGGCCCTCGGGTCTATTTTCCATCATATTAATCTTCGAACACTTAGCTATTTTTATTGACTTTTATTTTACTTTGCATCTTTATCATAAAAATACCAAAAATATTATCTTATCATATCTATCAGATCTCACTCTCGTAAGTGACTATGAAGGGATTGACAACCCCTTTATTGTGTTGGTTCCGAGGATTTATTTGTTTGTGTAGGTGCGAGGGACTTGTGTGTCGCCTCCTACTGGATTGATACTTTGGTTCTCGGAAACTGAGGGAAAACCAAAGCAGTGCTGAAGAGGTAGCATGCCTCCGCACTCCGCGTGCTGTCCATCCACCACCTTCGGCTTCACGTTGAAGATCTTGAGCCATAGGCCAAAGTGGGGCTGGATGAAGAGGAAGGCCTCACACACGACAATTAATGCCGAGATGTTGAGGAAGGAGTTCGGGGCTAGATCATGGAAATCTAGACCGTAATAGTACATCAGACCGCGGACGAAACGGTGAAGTGGAAACCCTAGTCCGCGGACGAAGTGAGGGAGGAAAACTACCCTCTCAGTAGGATTCGGGGTGGGGACGACTTGCCCCTTTTTGGGCAGACGATGGGCGATTCCTTTCGCTAGATACCCGGCCGCCCGAGGCTGGGTGGTGTCCTTCTCCTTGACGGAGGAGACCATCCACTTGACTTGGCCTCCCGATCCGGACATGATTGAGTGCTTACTTGAGGAGGAGGAGATGGTAACTCGGGCGCTGGAGCTCAAGGATGGAAGGACAGAGAGGAAGAGAAGGCGTGGGGTGAAGAAAGGGAATCCTTATCTCCTTATAAAGGCAGTGAATATTGAACGCCTCCCCACTCGCCTTAAAACTCGCCTATTTCCAAGGGTTGTGTAAACAGCACGGTTGGGTTACCCACGGCCGTATTGATGAGAATCCCACAATAAGGGGACACGATCTATGCCTCGAGAAGACGTGCCAATGGCAACCGCGTCTCGAAACATGGAGCGGCAGACGAAAAACGGTTCGAAATTATGACCGGGCGGACATGATGTCATCTTGCAAAAAGTTGTCAGCGGATTGGACTCATGGAATATTATATTCTCTGTGGTTGTGTGTGGTGCATGTGTTACATGTCCGGACACGACCAGTACGTCCGAAGACTATCTTGGAGTTCGGAAGGAGGAACCCACCTTGCAATGCCGAAGACAAATCTTCGTGCCGGATACCTCGTCATTGAAGCCAGGTTCAGGGGCTACTGAGGGAGTCCTGGACCAAGGGGTCCTCGGGCGTCCAGCCTGTTAGCCATGGGCCGGACTGATGGGCTGTGAAGATACAAAGACCGAAGACTTTACCCGTGTCCAGATGGGACTCTCCTTGGCGTGGAAGGTAAGCTTGGCGATCAAATGTGTAGATTCCTTTCTTTGTAACCGACCTTGTGTAACCCTAGATCCTCCTGATGTCTATATAAACTAGAGGACTTAGTCCGGAGGGGAGATATTTATTACCATAGTCATATAGGTTAGACTTCTAGGGTTTAGCCATTACGATCTCATGGTAGATCAACTCTTGTAATACTCATATTCATCAAGATCAATCAAGAAGGAAGTAGGGTATTACCTCCATAGAGAGGGCCCGAACCTGGGTAAACATTGTGTCCCCTGTCTCCTGTTACCATCGACCTTAGACGCATAGTTCGGGACCCCCTACCCGAGATCCGCCAGTTTTGACACCAAAAGGCGGGCCGGCCCCGTTCACGTCACCTCCTGGGGTCGTTGGTGCTTGGGCTTCTCCCACGATAACCTCAGAAGATTCGTTCGATACAGGTTGTCTGACCACCTCGCAGGACCACCACAGCGAACAAGAATCAAGACCAGGCGCAACCCACCTTGAGGTAGGGCCTCGTGAGTCCCGCGCTGGCTCACGAGTGCCCAGACACACCTTGTCTAGCCCTACCGTGCAAGCCACGTGTCAGGGAGGGGCTGTACACGCCCCGGGGGCTCTCTGCAGTAGGGAGTCCCCTCCCACGTACCAGTGGAAACACCATGCTCCGCGCTGGCCGTCGACACTGCCATGGAGTGGCTATGCCCGTGCAAGTGCGGAAGCGCTATGCTCTGCGCTAGTGATAAACAGCTGAGGGCGGCCCCATGGTCGTATCAACCTCAGGGAGCCCTTGAGCTCAGTGTCCGGTCTCACTACAACACCTCCCCTCGGGAGAGTCGCGCGAGGGCGCTAGACACGGGGGCTGCGCTCGGGCCACGCCCAAGCGTACGCCACCCAGCTAGGTCTCTCGGACCTGGTCGTCGCACGCCCCTCCTGAGCCGAGCCTCGGCGAGGACCAAGGTATGAAGGTTGTTTGCACATCAAGGGGGACTCCTGAGCATCGCGACTCAGGAGCCTAACTAGTTACGTAGCCCCTCACTCCTTGGTCTCATCCTGGTCTCCGGATGACCCAACGGTGGCTGAGGTATGCGTGCGGCCGGGCCCTGCCAACGTAGAACACTATTCCTATCCCTGTGTCTCCTTCTTATAAGTTGTTTGCTCGTCAAGGGGGACTCCTGAGCATCGCGACTCAGGAGCCTAACTGGTCACATAGCCCCTCACTACTTGGTCTCGTCCTGGTCTCCAGAAGACCCAACGGCGGCTGAGGTATGTGCAGAGCCAGGCCGTACCGATGTAGAACAAAAAGCAAATATGAAGAAAATCGCAAGATTTCAAGCAAATATTACAAGACATATTGTTCATACAATATCAAAGGCAAGTTTAAACGCCTCCACGAGGCATGATGCATGTTGCAGGAGTAAAACAGGAAAGCAGCTACGAGCAAGTCATCCCTAGACGTCGCCGTCACCCGCAAGGGATGCTCCCTCCTTGGTGGCGTCGCCCTCACCTACACCACCGGCCGGAGCTACAGGATCTGTAGCGCCGCCAGTGGAAGGCACGGAAGCGAAGGCGCGGAACTTCTTCAGCAGGGCCTCCACCTGATCCTTCACGGCTGCGGCAGCGACTGCGCAGTGCTCATTGTCCACAGGCTCCAGCAGCTCGTCAAGGCGGGCGGTAGGATCACGAAGATGGAGGTGGCTGAAGAAAGGATGCAAGCCTCTTCCTCCGCCATGGGGCCGAGGCCGCTCATGACTTCCTCAAGCGCCTCTACCAAGTAGGTAAGCAGTTGGGCGGGGCCATCCTCATCGGTGGTTAGTGGCTTCTCCAAGCCCTTCTCGTAGAGTGTCTTCAGTGCCACGCGAGACCTCTCCTCGAGGAGCGTGAAGGTCGCGTGGTCCTCAGCCAGAACCTTCGCCTTGGCGTCAAGTTCGGCTTCCTCCACCTTATCTTTCTGCTCCAGCTCCTCCATCCGGCAAGGCTCAGTGGCCTGCGCCTTCGCCGACTGCTCCAGCTCGGCGTCGCGACCCTTGACGGCATCTTCCTGAGACTTCATCTTCTCCTCCTCCACCTTGCGGCTACAGGCTTCTTCTGCGCGCTCATTGCGCAGGGTCTTCAGCTCGGCCTCTAGTGCCGCAGCGATCCTGGGCGGCCTCAATGTCCTTCTGCGCCGCCTCGCGAGTAGCCGCAGCTTGGGAAGCGGCCGGCTTCTCCATCTCGGAGGTTGCTGTGGCCTGGCTCAGCGCCGCCCGAATAGACACGTCGGAATGGAGCCAGCCAGAGACCAGCTCCAGGTGCCCAACCACCAGGAGGGGGTTGGCGCCCTGAAGATCTTCTCGCAGCCGGGTCATCTCAAGAAGAGCACGCTCCAAGACGTCAGGAGAGGCAGAAGGGCCTGGAATCAGCGGTGTAGTGGGAGGAGGAGGAGAGGGTATCGTCACCATAGCCTGGGGGACTTGAGGCTCCTGAGCCTTGGAAACCTCACCAGCCGGGCCGGACACCGGTGCCTCCGGGGCCACGGGGGCTGACTCCTCCCGAGGATTCTCCCCCAGGCCTCGCAAAGACGACCGGGTCGGAGAAACATGAGCACCAACGCCGCCCTTCTCCATGGAGGGAGACGCAGCCAGAGCAGGCAGGCTGGTCCCGAGCGGCACCACCGCCTCCTCCTTCCTCTTCTTGGCCGCAAGCGTCGGCCTAATCGCACAACGGACAAGCGTCAGGGTCAAGCAGCAGAAGCAAGAATGAAGCTAGGCAAGAGTACTTACTGGTCCACCGCAGTGTAGTCCACCATCCTCTTGCTAAGCTTGAAGCCCAAGAGCCTCCTAGCCCGGGGCGCAGGCGCACGGGCCCCAGGAGCAGAAGAAGGAGCAGCAGGTGGGCCGGTAGCAGCTGCAGGCGGTGTTGGAACAGAAGCAACATCTCGGGAGATCAGCGCTGACCGGCCCCTCGTCGGGATCACGGGTGGCTCTCCCTTATCTTGGCAGGCGTCGGCATCATTGTCGCCAGGAAGGGTGCGGAGGATGTCGGCCTTGCTCAAGGGGGAGTTCTCCCCCATCCCCTTGAGGGTCCCCTCCGAGTCGCGCTCCTCGTCTTCCTCCTCCTGGCGAGAATCGTCGGAGGGCACATCCACTGGCGCCGTCGCAGCTGGGACAACAGGAGGCGCTGGCGGCACCAGCCCGCGCCCATCGAAGGTTGGCTTGGCAGCCACGACCTGCGCCCCGTCCTTGCGGCGGAACAAGGGGACAAAGGTGCTCAGTGGGTATTCCTAGTCGTCCCCAACCAGGAGGCGGAGAGCCGCAACAAGCTCTTCGTCGGGAAAGGCTTCCGGGCTTAATTGAAGCTTGTCCTCTTCGCCTCCAAGACTCCAAAAGGGGCGAGTGCGCGCCTGAAGCGGGGCCACGCGCAGCATTAGGAATTCCCTCGGGAGCATGGCCCCTATCACCTTCGCCGGCCTCGCGTTACCCGGCTTCAGGTCGGCGTTCATCTGCTCCAACACCGATGTCGCCCGGTCATCAGTGAGCTTCACACGAGACCACCCTGCGTCGGACTGAGGCATCTCCGTTGGCAGCACCAAGCGTGGGTGGACGCAGTTGGCGCCCATCATGACCCACTCGCTCCTGTAGCTGCCGGCCTTCTTCCCAACCTTCAAGATCGAGTTGGCCTTGTCGGCCGTGATGAAGTTGGCGCACCCGGAGATGCGGCCCTCGTTGATGCGGAGGAAGAAGAGGTGGCGCAGTAGAGCCATGTACGGCATCACGCCGAGAGATGCCTCACAGTAGAAGGCGAAGATCGACAAGAGAAAGACATAGTTGGGATGAAGGTGCAGCGCCTGCAGCCCGTAATGGCCAAGGACCTCATAGAGGAAATCGGAGAAGGGGGGAACCAGCCCTGCGACAACGCTGCTCATGAAGAAGGGGAAGAAGGTGCTTCCCTCGGGCTCCGGCATGCGGAGCCAGCCCGGAGCTCGGTCTCCCCCCTCTCATTGCTCTCTCCCGCCATCAGCAGGTGCGTGGCGGCGAGACTCTTCTCCGAGACATTGGGCGCATCCAGAGCCGGCTCGTACCAGGCGGGCGACAAAGAAACCTTGACCTTCCGGGGCGCCATTGGTCGCTGATGCGAGAGGGGATGGGAGCATATCTGGAGATTTCGGAAGCGAGGGGCGAGAAAGGGGATCTGGAACAAGGCGGAAGAAAGCAATGAAGGCAATCGTAGCCTGCGCCAGCCTTTTGTCAGTCGGGAAGTTGTCGAGGCAGCGTGGGGAAGCGGAGACGCCCACGTCCAATCAATCGCCACGCATCGACCAAGGCCGCAGGCTGTTGGGGCCCATGGTGCTCCGCACTTGCCCTTTGGCTTTGCCTCGAAGCCAAGTCCTAGCGCGCCTTGGGCCCGGGGGCTACTGTCGGCGTTCTGGGAACGGGGGTCCCCAAACTTGCCTGCGGCCCACAACATGGCTCCACTCACGGCCCAGTACGGCCCGTCTTCTCCAACAAGAACTCAAGACCCTCGCGAGGGGCCAAGCCTCGCGAGGCGGACGACACGAGACCTCCTCGGGAGTGGCCTCACCAGGCTGGCTTGCGAGAGGCGGAGAGATCAAGGCAAGGCGAACCTCACGAGTTTCCTACAACGTCAGCCATGACGACCAAGACCAGGCGGGTGCCAGCACGCACAGTGTTCTCGTTTCCTCTTTGGTGCTAAAGAGGCAAGAGCAGGCGATGAGTACCCAGGCGTCAGGCAAAGGTTCCATATAGGTGCAATGAGACCAAGACCAGCAGGACGGCAGGACGGAGGTCACCTGGAGCCCAAGACGGCGTCACCACCAGAGCCTTTGGTAGGCGAAGTCGACCTTTAGTCAGGATTGCTTGTACTAGCTATCCCCTTTCAAATTGGCCGTTGTTGGGTCCCTTCCCTCTCAATATTTGGGGAGAGGACCAGGGCTTCTATAAATAGGGCTAGCAACCATAGTAGGAGTAGGATAATCTCATCTTGGACTAGATCCATCCCATCCTTACACCCACCACGCATAAGAACACCTCTCCTCAGGAGGCTGTTCTTCCCCTTGTACTGTTCATCCTTAGCCCAAGAGGCAATCCACCACATCACACTGGAGTAGCGTATTACACCACAATGGTGGCCCGAACCAATATAAATCCTGTGTTGCGAGTTCGTCGAGCTAGCATTTGAGATCGTGGCGAGGTTGAGGGCGTGATTAGGTAGGGGGAGATCTTTGCATGCACCCCAATGTTCGAACCTTGAGGGTTTTGCTGGAACCCGAAATCCGACAGTCTCCTACTCTCTTGTCCACATACACACAATCTTTACCACCCTATCTGCTCCATCTTCGCAAGCTCTCTCTACATGTTTCATTCACACATTGGGATGTGTTCAAAATGTTGCTTTTATAATGGATGATGTAGAGTTATGGTTGGTTTTGTTGCACCCTACGAAGTAATAACTATGAAATGCATTTAGATTCTCATTTGATTGGTATTATATGAGTTTGGGCATATTGTGAAGTACTATTGACCTCGTATACATCTTGGAATTCAACAATGATTGTAACTATTGAATTGTATAGACCATTACATTCGAAGTTAGTAGCCTAATATATTTATTTCACAATTACAACAAATGATTAACTCACCACAAAGTAAGGAAACAAAGGTGTAGTCCCTCCGTTTTTATTTAAGTCCGCGTATTAGCATTGGTCAAATCAAGTTTTGTAAACTCTCAGAAAGTTTATAACAAAAAATATTAACATATACAATAACAAATAAATACCATTAGATTCATTATTGAATGTACTTTCACATCATACATATTTGTTATTGTAAATGTTTATATTTTTCTATAAACTTGGTAAAACTTTTGGAAGTTTGGCTTCGGTCAAACCTAATATGCAGAGTTAATAAAATCGGAGGGAGTACTAGTAGTTACTAGTAATACTCGCTAGTTGCGTAGCCCAATCACCCAACGCGCCACACGGGGAGTTCAGTGGCACAAAATTTTGAGGTCGGCGGGAAAATCTCCCGTGACCCTGATTCGAGCAGTGCGAAGTTACCATCACAGCGTTCGGAACAGGCCTACGGATGACGCTTGGTATGGGGATGTTTTCGTAACTTCAGGTTCACCCTACCCAACCCCGGCACCCAGAGTAGTACATCTGAATACTCCCCATTTTCTATCCCCACAGCAAAATAGACTTCTCCACGGTACTGCAGCCTTCGTGCTCCTCCCCTTCGCCATCGGCGCGCTCGTCCACCGCAGCGCATCTGCCTCATCGACGACCTCGTACGCCGCACTAGAGCTGGTCCACCGTCATCGTCGTACACGGAGCCTCTTCCCCGGCACCGTCTTCCACGGTCTCGGATCTGCTTCCCGGAAGCCGACGCCAAGCGCAGAAGCACCACCGTCGTGGACAATGAACTGACTCCCGGTGCTGACCATGATGTACAGAGGCCGCCGGGACCATCGTTCTCCTCCTCGATTGGTAATGTGTGTATTGAATCGCTTAGCAGTACATGTGCAGTTCCAATTTTGTTCATACCTACCCTTCAAATTTCCTGGTTGCTATTGTTCCCGTAAAAGTAATTGGTTATAGCCTCCATTGTCCAACAGAATATCAGCTTGTAATTGTCCGTCGCTCCTGTATCGCGTTGTGCTTGGGTAGGTTCTTCATCTGCAACCAGTAGTGTGGCAAATGATGCAAAGATTTTTAGAACTAGCAAGATGCCCATGTGTCGCATGGAACATCAATATACATTTGTATGAGTAGTTTATCTTGTAGGAGAAAAGGATGAATGAGGGAAGGCCTTATTTGCAAATATGGAGAGGGTGGGTATCTTTCTACAAAATTTACGCAGTTTCCTTCCTATCCGTTGGATATAAATCGGAGGACCTATATTGTAGGATGGCAGGCACACTATCATCACCAACTCTGTTTCTTAAAAGAAAAAAAAGAGTAGAGAGTAGAGAAGTAGAGATAAATATTAAATATGAAATAAATATAACAGTAGAGAAGAGAGTAGAGATAAATATAAAATATAAAATAAATATAACAGTAGAGAAGAGAGTAGAGATAGTAGGGACTTTGGGAAATGATCGCGCGTGCGGGAAAAAGTGGTCGGGCGCGCGACGTCAAACACGCTTTATTAAATACAACGCCCTCCCACCACTCTGTGCCTCGCCACCGCTCTCTGCCCGCTCTGTGCCTCGTCACCGCCCTCTCCCCGCTCTGTGCCTCGCCACCACTCTCTCCTCGCTCTTTCTCGCCTTGCCGCCGCCGCGCCACGATGTCGCCGCGTCACCGGGAAACTTGGGGATACCGCGGCGTCCGCGCGCGCCCCTCCTGCGGCTTCTCCGCCTGAGATCCGGTTTCACGGGATGCGCCTCGGGCTCGGCAATTTTTACACCACCAACAAGGTCGCCCGCGCTTATGACGCGGCGGCATGGCGCCTCCGGTGGCCTCATAGAACATTGAACTTCCCCAACGTGCCGACGCGGGAGCGGGCGCAGGAGCTCGCGCCTCTGCTACGGCTTATCACCGACGAGGATCGTCGTGACAACCGGAGGTGGGAGCATCGTCTCGGCATCACTGAGATGGGCGAGGAAGCCATGGTGTTGTGGCGCCAACGCTTCCCACAGGACATCATCAACGAGCGCGAGTTCTACGCGCAGAGGAGGGCGGAGAGGGAGAGGAGGAGGGCGGAGCGAGTCGCCTATCGCGAGGAGAAGCGTACGCGAAAAGCAGACGCTCAATTCAACATGAGGCTAGGAGCAGCATCGCCCTGGGAATCCGACGATGATCGGTATCTTCACGCCTACATTGACATGTCGCAGGAGGGCATCACCACGGAGGAGTCGGGCGACGAGGAGTAGTTGAGCTATCTATTTTTATCTATCTATGCTATATCTATGCTGAGAACTATCTATGTCTCTACTCTCTAGTATCTACTCTCTAGTCTCTACTCTCTATCTCTACTTCGCGATCTCAGCACTGTAAACGCTTTTTTAAAGTGCCGCACATTGCGATTCTATTGGAGATTCTCTAACATGGTAGACGAGTGCTTTAATGTTGCCCACAAGATGCGTGCGTATTACTAGTATATTTTTCTTGCCATGTTGAGATTTTAAAACCATGAGTGTGAACATGTAGAGGAGCAATGAAGACCAAACACGGGATATTGAGGACATCTCCAAGGAGCGTGGCAAGTTAAGGAGGAGCTGCATCGAACCTGTAAAACGAGCGTTGGTAAGTAACACCCTTTCAATTACGTTCGTTTAGCCTCGTGTTCTTTGATATGTATACGTTGTAGCTTCTATTTCTCTTAGCCTTGTGTTCTTCGATGTGTAATAAGAAGAGTCTTAATCGTCCTAGTGCTTTCATTTTTATCTTGATGTAGGAAGTGGGTGTTCTCACCTTGTAGTCTGTTTTTATATTTTTCCTTTTGAATTCACTTCTCCAAGTCCTGTTTATTTGTCTTCTACTAAATGGATTTGGGTTGCTCTGAGTATTGATCTAAAAAAGAAGTAACTTCATGTTAGGATGCAGTTCCTACAAGGAGGGAAGTATGGTCAACCTCGAGATCATGTTTCCAAAATGAGGCCGGATTACACACAAGGTGCCAGTTCCCTAATGATGCTAGATTAGACACAAGGTGCAAATTCCCAGATGATGCTGGATTACACACAAGTCAGGTGGAGTCGTCAACTATCCGTTTCCTCGTGGCTCTAGTAAAGGCTGAAAAAAAGCGTGCAGCAACCCTTGAGAATGTAGCTGTGTTCCTGAAGAAGCGAAAAGAGCAATCAGATGCTCTCTTAACCCAAGCCAAAGAAGAGATGAAAGAAGCTAGCAGAGGCAGAGCAGGCTAGGCGTCTCCTACTATCTAAAACTGTTGTCAATACAAATTTTCCTTCATAATAGCTAGGTTCAAATGTTTATCCAGTCAGCATGCCTGTTGTGATGTTCGTGCATCTACTGATGTGGCACAAAATAATTTTTTTGGGGTCATGTAATAACGGCAATTACTTTCCAAACAATAAGAGACGAAGCATTGGACATGGTATAGTTCACACGCAAGCCCAACATTCCAAGTTCAACTTCCACATCAAACTCATGTTCAAAGATATCTGCACATTCGTAGATAATGTCCACAACCATGATTCACTATAAAGACAAAAAAATGTGAGGAGAGTTATAAATAAAGAAAAACCTCTAGTTCCTGCTACTAGTGCGAGCACAACAAGTCAAGACCATGCGTGATTAATTATATTTTGATCATTTTATGTGTTCTAAAATGCCGGCAGGCTCGTGGAAGCACGTGTTGCCGGCACACGCGCGTATTCAATGGAGGCAGGTGGGGCAGTCTGAAGCCGGTTTCATGCGGCGAGGAGGCGTGTTCAGCCGGGCCTGCAGCGAGTGGGCCCCTCTTGGCCGGCGCGCCGGTTCAATGCCTGCGCTATGAGAGGTCGTGTCCGTGTCAGAGCAATCACTCCCTCCAGTCCTTTTCTGTTTGGGTATAACAATATCTTATTTTCCATTCACATTTCTCTACTCATATAAAAACAGAGTTGGTGTTGATGGTGTGCCTACCATCCTGCAATATAGGCCGTCCGATTTATATCTGATGGATAGGAAGGAAACTATGCCAATTTTGCAAAAAGATAGCCACACCCCTCTCAACATTTGCAAATAAGGCCTTCCCTCATTCATCCTTTTCTCTCACAAGATAAACTACTCATATAAATGCATCTCAATGTTCCGTGCAACGCATGGGCATCTTGCTAGTTACAAGTAAAATCCGTGGACAAACTTTGACCCAAAATACGATGGGGACTAGTAAACCAGGACGGAGGTAGTAGTTTTTTTTTATGAAAGAAGGGTTTCCCCCTTCCGATTTTCATTATCGAAAACCAACATCTAAACCATAGTATTTTCCCTAGAACTACCAGGTTCAACATCTCACAACATAAGCCCATACAACCATACGCCAAGGAGGTAGTAGTTATGAATTCCATTTTCGCTCCATACCAATCATTCTAAAAATTACTTAAGTACTTATAACGTGCCATTGAAAATCGGAACTCTTAACCCACTAAAAAAATGATATTCAAACGTGGCTACTCGATCTGCGGCAAATGGCGAGCCACCACCTCCAGGTCGTTCACCTGTTGTCCTGACCATCAACTCCTACGGATCAAATTATCACGCAAGCTGACTATTCCTAGAAAGGTGTGCTCCACCACGTACCTGGTACCTGCGCATGCAGCAATCGTGCACCTAGGGTTTTAGGGTTTATTTGTTAACGGTGCCTTTATGTAACTCTCATGTGTGCGAGAAAGCGAGAGACCGACTGCGTGTGTGCGCCTCTTCTCTTCGTATATGTACTCCACCGTTCGTGTGGTGTCCAAAATATTATACAATAGTAATAACTACTAGCAATGTGCCAATGTGTTGCCACACGATCAAAGTAGATTAATACATATTCACCGATTTGATAGAAAAAAGAGTCTAGTTTTGAAATACGTGTATCACTAAAAATATGTTATGTTTCACTCAAAATATATTCCTTTGGCGGTTTTGATGAGATAAGGGAGGAATGATGTTGGTTTCAAGATTCGAGAAGTGGTATATCTCTAATTTCTGTTCTTACTAGCAAGATGCCTATGCGTTGCACGGAACATCAAGATCTTTTGGGAGAAAAGGATGAACGAGGGAAGGCCTTATCTGCAAATGTGGAGAGGAGTGCGGGTAAATTGCCATAGTTTCCTTTCTATCTGTTAGATATAGATCGGACGACCTATATTGTAGGATGGCAGGCACCCCATCATCACCGGCTATGCTTTTTATAAGAGTAGAGATAAAAAAACGGAGTTGGTGATGATGGTGTGCCTACCATCCTGCAATATAGGCCGTCCGATTTATATCTGATGGATAGGAAGGAAACTATGACAATTTTGCAAAAAGATACCCACACCCCTCTCAACATTTGCAAATAAGGCCTTCCCTCATTCATCCTTTTCTCTCACAAGATAAACTACTCATATAAATGCATCTCAATGTTCCGTGCAACGCATGGGCATCTTGCTAGTTACAAGTAAAATCCGTGGACAAACTTTGACCCAAAATACGATGGGGACTAGTAAACCAGGACGGAGGTAGTAGTTTTTTTTATGAAAGAAGGGTTTCCCCCTTCCGATTTTCATTATCGAAAACCAACATCTAAACCATAGTATTTTCCCTAGAACTACCAGGTTCAACATCTCACAACATAAGCCCATACAACCATACGCCAAGGAGGTAGTAGTTATGAATTCCATTTTCGCTCCATACCAATCATTCTAAAAATTACTTAAGTACTTATAACGTGCCATTGAAAATCGGAACTCTTAACCCACTAAAAAAATGATATTCAAACGTGGCTACTCGATCTGCGGCAAATGGTGAGCCACCACCTCCAGGTCGTTCACCTGTTGTCCTGACCATCAACTCCTACGGATCAAATTATCACGCAAGCTGACTATTCCTAGAAAGGTGTGCTCCACCACGTACCTGGTACCTGCGCATGCAGCAATCGTGCACCTAGGGTTTTAGGGTTTATTTGTTAACGGTGCCTTTATGTAACTCTCTTGTGTGCGAGAAAGCGAGAGACCGACTGCATGTGTGCGCCTCTTCTCTTCGTATATGTACTCCACCGTTCGTGTGGTGTCCAAAATATTATACAATAGTAATAACTACTAGCAATGTGCCAATGTGTTTCCACACGATCAAAGTAGATTAATACATATTCACCGATTTGATAGAAAAAAGAGTCTAGTTTTGAAATACGTGTATCACTAAAAATATGTTATGTTTCACTCAAAATATATTCCTTTGGCGGTTTTGATGAGATAAGGGAGGAATGATGTTGGTTTCAAGATTCGAGAAGTGGTATATCTCTAATTTCTGTTCTTACTAGCAAGATGCCTATGCGTTGCACGGAACATCAAGATCTTTTGGGAGAAAAGGATGAACGAGGGAAGGCCTTATCTGCAAATGTGGAGAGGAGTGCGGGTAAATTGCCATAGTTTCCTTTCTATCTGTTAGATATAGATCGGACGACCTATATTGTAGGATGGCAGGCACCCCATCATCACCGGCTATGCTTTTTATAAGAGTAGAGATAAAAAAACGGAGTTGGTGATGATGGTGTGCCTACCATCCTGCAATATAGGCCGTCCGATTTATATCTGATGGATAGGAAGGAAACTATGACAATTTTGCAAAAAGATACCCACACCCCTCTCCACATTTGCAAATAAGGCCTTCCCTCGTTCATCCTTTTCTCCCACAAGACAAACTACTCATACAAATGCATCTTGATGTTTCATGCAACGCAAGGGCATCTTGCTAGTTGGTGCAAAAAGCCCATGTGTGTGTGTGTGTTGTGTGTGTGAGAGAGAGAGGGAGAGAGGAGGAGGACGGAGTGCATGTATGACAGAGACACAAAGAGTGTGTGTGTGAGAGGTATTAGCTTAAAATGAGGCGATAGTGTGTGTGTGCATGATCAAGAGGGCGTGTCTTAAGAAGGGACGGAAAAATCTACAAAGATACAAGGAGCGCGAGAGAGACAAGTACGCGATAGTGGAAGCATGAGTGTGTGGGTGTATAAATTTATCTGGAGGCTAGTCATTCATTGATTGTGAGAGAAATACGAGTGGGGGTGCGAAAGCGATAGTTTTGTGTGAGAGAGAGACATGGTAGTCGGGAAGGGGAGTGGAAGCAGGAGTTGTGTTGTGTGTGTGTGAGAGAGAGAGAGAGTGTGTAACACCCCGGATGTAACTTGCCATATTTGTAACTCCAACTCTTGCCATTTTCGGCAATGTGATATGATATTCCCTCCGTGGTTGGGTTTCCCTTCATTTTGCATTTTGTCCTTGTCATGCGTTTCATATCATGTCATCATGTGCATCACATTCGCATACGTGTTCGTTTCATGAATCTGAGCTTTTTCCCCGTTGTCCGTTTTGCAATCCGGCACTCCTACGTCCTCTGGCGCCCCCTTTTACCTATTTTCATGTCCGGGTGTTAAGCGGTCTCGAAATGGACCAAGGTTCGTCAAGCGGCCTTGGTATAGCACCGATAGACCGCCTGTCAAGTTTTGGGTCATTCGGAGGTCGTTTGATACTCCAACGGTTAACCGGGTAACCGTGAAAGCCTCTTTTGGGTTGCAGCCCAAAACCCCTCCAATTCAGCACAATAACCCATCTAAGTCACTCCCATGTCCATCGCCGTTCGATCACGATCGTGTGGCCGCAAACCGTGCTCAATTTGGAGCCTCCTAGCTCCTCCTACCTATAAATATACCCTCCCCGTCCAAATCCAGGATCAAACCCTAGCTCCAATCGCCCCGCAGCCACCGGACACGTCCGTCCGACCCGGACGAAATCTGCCGCCGCCCGCAGCCAGTGGCATCGCGCCACGTGTCGAGCGCCGCCGCCAACCGCCGCCAGCTCGCGAGCCCACGGCGGGCCCGCTGAGCTCGGCTCCGCCCCCGCGCTCCACGCGCCTCGCCCGCGCGGTGCCCCGCCGCCCCGCCGCCTGCGCGCGCCGCCACCCCGCTTCGCCGCCCCGGATCCGCGCCACCGCCGCCCTCAATCGTCGGCGCCACCCACCGCGGCCGCCGCCCCCGCCGCCAAGTCGCCGCCGCGCCCCGCCTCCGGCCGGATCTAGCCAGGTCCGGTCGGGAATCGTCTTCCCCGGCCTCCTTCCTCCTCTCCGGCGTCTCTCTGGCGAGACTCCGGCCGCCTCGGTTCGCGTGCCGCGGAGGAACCCTAGATCTGAGCATTTCGGAGGTGGAATTTTCCCTAAGTCCCGAAATATTGTTGCATAACCGTTGCATGTTCATCGCACCATAACTTTCTGCATAGTGCTCCGTTTCGTGTGTGTAATACGTCAAATTGTTCGTCTCGACGAGTACATCAATTCATCTCATTGCATCATTTTAATTTGAGCTCATCTGGGTGCCCGAAATGCTGTTGGAAGAGGCCTATGTGATGTTAGTTTCAGATCTGTTTCAGTAGATGCACTTTTGTCATTTTTGCCATGATTGATGTGTGCATCCTATGAACTGGAGTCCTACATGTGTTTTGTAATATGCCATGCCATCTTCACAATGGTGTATGCCATGTATTTTTTTGATCTTTGTGGTGACTAGCACAAGCATGAAAACTAGGGATCATAATGTTGCTGATTTCAGAGAATAATTTCACAGTTATTCCCTTCTGTTATTTTTATGCCGTGTGTTCATGTTGTTTCAGAGAGATCTATGCCTCTTTTGAGCATGATCTGTAAGGATGTTTTGAACATATGAATTTTCTGTATCCATTTATGCCTTTGTTTGTAATTATGGAGGGTCATAGCTTGAGTCAATCGAGCTCTACTTTTGCTATCAAATGTTTCCTGGCAGATTGTTTACATGTTATTCGATTTTGCCAAGCTTGTTGTAGTTGATCCTTGACTGCTATGATGTTTTTCTTGCCATGATTAGCTGCTATGCCATGTCTTCTTGGTGGGTGTATGCTTAGTTTAACATGAGATGCTCTGTAGTGAGTGCATCGAGCTCGTAAACATGCCTACTTGTTATCTGTTTTTGACATGTCCAGTTTTTCTGCAAAGTCTGAAAACTGTAATGAAACTTGCTTAATTGACATGGGTGCTATTATATTTTCTTGTCCTTTTTGGCTCATGGTCAGTAAGGGACTTTTGTTCTATGTTTTGAGTAGATTCATGTCATTCCTTGTTTTGCTATATTGTGTTCCTATAGAATGTTGTTTCCTTGCTCTAAACATGTCATCCTGATGTTAATTTCTGGCATGATAGTATTTTCAGTCTGTGAAGCTGATATATTTTGCACTTTTGCCATGCTTGTTTGAACCTGTTATGGTGTGATTTAGCCGCAGCTCAATGTTCATCTTTTGTCAAGCATCTCGAGTAGATCACTGACATATGCTTTGCTAATATGTTTGGGTGCAGTAGCTTAATTTCTTGTTGCATGCTAAGTGGCATCATGTTGTTAAACGCAGAAATATGTCATTCTTGTTTTGCTTGTCATTTGCAAACCGTGCATCCGATGCCGGTGATCTTTATATCGATTTCAACCGAAATCACCTCACCTTTCCAGTGGCATACTTGGTTTGCCAAGATTATGCCCTGTTCATCTTTTTCCTTCTGGAGCACGCATATGCATTGCATACTACATCTCGCATATCATGCCATGTTTTGCATCATGTTGCTTGCGCATTGCATCGTGATTGATATTTGTCCCCTTTGCTTGTGTTCTTACCTTGGGTAGAGCCGGGAGACGAGTACGTGAACGAGGAACCTGTAGAGAACACTTACGAGGATCAAGCTTTCGACAACCCTGAGAACTTTGCAGGCAAAATGATCATACCCTCGAAATCACTTCTATCTTTGCTTGCTAGATGCTCGCTCTTTTGCTATGCCTATGCTGCGATACCTACCACTTGCTATATCATGCCACCCATATTCCCGTGATAAACCTCTAACCATCCTTTCCTAGCAAACCATTGATTGGCTATGTTACCGCTTTGCTCAGCCCCTCTTATAGCGTTGCTACTTGCAGGTGAAGATGAAGTTTGTTCCATGTTGGAACATGATTATTTTGGGATATCACAATATCTCTTATTTAATTAATGCATCTATACTTGGTAAAGGGTGGAAGGCTCGGCCTTATGCCTGGTGTTCTGTTCCACTCTTGCCACCCTAGTTTCCGTCATACCGGTGTTATGTTCCTTGATTTTGCGTTCCTTACACGGTTGGGTGATTTATGGGACCCCCTTGACAGTTCGCCTTGAATAAGACTCCTCCAGCAAGGCCCAACTTTGGTTTTACCATTTGCCACCTAAGCCTTTTTCCCCCGGGTTTTCACGAGCCCGAGGGTCATCTTTATTTTAACCCCCGGGCCAGTGCTCCTCTGAGTGCTGGTCCAAACTAGAGCACCGTGCGGGACCGTCCCTTGGCAACTTGGGTTATGTTGGTACCTGTACGCTTAGCTTATCCGGTGTGCCCTGAGAACGAGATATGTGCAGCTCCTATCGGGATTTGTCGGCACAGTCGGGTGGTCTTGCTGGTCTTGTTTTACCATTGTCGAAATGTCTTGTAGTCCGGGATTCCGAGACTGATCGGGTCTTCCCGGTAGAAGGAATATCCTTCGTTGACCGTGAGAGCTTATAATGGGCTAAGTTGGGACACCCCTGCAGGGTATTATCTTTCGAAATCCATGCCCGCGGTTATGAGGCAGATGGGAATTTGTTGATGTCCGGTTGTAGAAAACCCGAAGTTGACCTTAATTAAAACACATCAACCGCGTGTGTAACCGTGATGGTCTCTTCTCGGCGGAGTCCGGGAAGTGAACATGGTGTTCGAGTTATGCCTGACGTAGGTTGTTCTAGGATCACTTCTTGATCACTTCTAGCTTCACGAACGTGCTTTGCTTCTCTTCTCGCTCTCTTTTGCGAATGTAGCCACCTTATAAGCTAGTCGCTTGCCACAGCTCCACCTCACAACCCTATCCTACCTTTAAGCTTAAATAGTCTTGATCTCGCGGGTGTGAGATTGCTGAGTCCCCGTGACTCACAGATTCTACCAAAACAGTTGGAGGTGCCAACGATGCCAGTGCAGATGACGCAACCGAGCTCACGTGGGAGTTCGACGAGGAACGTGGTCGTTACTATGTGTCTTTTCCTGATGATCAGTAGTGGAGCCTAGATGGGACGATCGGGGATCTGTGTAGCATTTGGGGTAGTCTTCTTTCATTTTGGTTCCGTAGTCGGACCTTGAGTGTAATCTGGATGATGGATGTTTATTTATGTATTGTGTGAAGTGGCGACTGTAAGCCAACTATGTATCTCTTTCCCTTATGTATTACATGGGTTGTGTGAAGATTACCTCACTTGCGACATTGCTTTCAATGCGGTTATGCCTCAAAGTCGTGCTTCGACACGTGGGAGATATAGCCACATCCAGGGCGTTACAAGTTGGTAATCAGAGCCTTCCCCGACCTTAGGAGCCCCCACTGATTGATCTTTTTAGCGGCCGAGTTGTGTCTAGAAAAATGTTTTGAGTCATTTAGGAATTATCTATCGGAGAGTTTAGGAATTCTTTTTACTTCCCAGTCTCCTCATCGCTCTGGTAAGGCATCCTGATGTAGAGTTTTGACTCTTCTCTTCTCAAATTTCACTAAAAAAAAATTTAGGATCACGCGGGTATCTTAGAATCATTCCGATGGTTTTGTGATGACAACATTGTCTTGGTGCCTCCTGTCAGCAGGGGTTTAGTGGAAGTGTCCCCGGGAGTTGAGCTCTGAGGTGTTTTCGTCATAATTTTATCGTTGCAGTTCTGGAATACCTGAGTTTAGTACGCCGACATCAAAAATCTCTTTTGTACAGTTGTTGGTCAGATAACCCTGATAGCCCAGTACTGAGGCGAGTGCGGGAGTATTGCCATAACTCGTATAACGGATGCTTTTCGAAGGTTGAGGTAAACGATTTCCGAGGGTTTCTTGGTTATGTGTTGAAGGATGGATACAGCTGGATCTAGGTATTGTAGTTTGGGTGATATATTTTGTGTCCCCTGTATCCCCAACACCTAATTGCATAACCAGAAAGTTTCGGGAGTTTATAAGTGGGAATTCAAGTAGCTCCTAGAATATCTTTCCAACAGACACATGATACGATATGGGATCTATCATATGTTTGTTCCGGCTTATTCTACAAGCCAATCCTTTGTTTTGTTTTCAGTTGTGATATTCGAGTTGTTTCGAAGGCAGATGGTGATTTCCATACCTTTATCTTAATGGCTTCTCAGCTTTTGGAAGTGTGATGCTTTACTTTGGAATTCATTCGTTCATTCTTGTTCGAATGTTTATTGTGAAGACTATATGTTGCAATTTCGATCCTTTGATTCAGCTTGAATATATGTCTTTCAAGATGCTAATGGATGTCACCCTCTTCAGGATGGCTCCGCCAACGCGTCAGAATCCGGAACGCAATGAAGGAAGTCAGGCTAACCATCCGCCACCACCTCCGCCTCCGGAGGCATGGCAAGCCTTGATGACAGCCACCAATGCCAACGCTCAGATTCTGATTCAGCTCTTGCAAGATCGCAACCAAGGGCAAGGTAATCAGGGAAATCAAGGCCAAGGCAACAATCAGCCGCATTTTGCTACCCTCAATCAGTTCCTTGCAAATCAGCCAAAGACTTTCAGCTACTGTGTCGAGGCCACAGACGCCGATGATTGGCTCATGGATATCAGCAAGCATTTCGAGTGTAGCAATGTCAGACCTGAGGACTTTGTCAAGTTTGCCTCTTTTCAACTCAAGGATCAAGCTGCTGAGTGGTTCCAACAATACAAAGATTCCAGAGGTGGTCGTGTGATTACCCAGGATGATTTCCGCCGTGACTTCAAAGCTCATCACATTCCAGAAAGTGTTGTTGAGACTAAGCGTGAGGAGTTCCGCAATCTCAAGCAAGGCAACATGTCTGTGTATCAATACAACACTCAGTTCCAGAAGCTCTCTCGTTTTGCTAAGCAAGACATCCCTGATGAGAAGAGCATGATTTACCAATTCAGGCGTGGCCTCAGAGAAGATCTGCAACTAGCTCTCGTGCTTTTTGAGCTATTAAAGTATGATGAATTCTACAACATGGCACTAAAACAGGAAGCTGCTCAGCTCAAGTGTGAGGCATCTAAGAAGAGAGTCAGGGACGCAGTTCAGTCCTCTTCTTCCTCACTAGTGGCGGCCAAGCAACAGAAGTTCTGGTTGCCTCCTCCTCCTCCTTTCCGTCAGCCTTATCAGCAGAAGAACTCAGGTGGTCGTGGATCTTCCCACCCATCCAACCCTGGCTATCAGAACAAGTCTCAGAACCAAGCTCCAAGGCCAAATGCTCCTTATCACCGTCCGCTCTCAGAGGTGACTTGTAACAAATGTCAGCAAAAGGGTCACTATGCGAACAAGTGCTTCAACCAAAAGCTCCTTCCGCCTCCTCCTCCTATGAGATCTTCCAGCAATGCAGTGGTCAAGCATAATCCTAAGCATGCTAAAGCGAACATGATGAATGCGGCTCAGGCAGAGGATTCTTCAGAAGTGATCATGGGTAATCTCTTAATTAATGATATTCCTGCAAAAGTCTTATTTGATACTGGTGCATCGCTTTCTTTCATTTCGAGACCTTTTGTTGCCAAGCATGAGTTTGTGACGGAAAAGATTCCTATTCCGTTGAAGATTGTGTCCCCGGGTAAGCAGATGACTTCTCGAGTTTTGGTTCCGAATGTCAGTATCAAGATGGGCGACTATAGATTTCTGGCTAAACCAATTGTTCTTGGTGACTCTGATATTGATCTTATTCTCGGGATGGACTGGCTTTCTAAGCACAAGGCTCAGCTTGATTGTGCTGCCAGGGAAATTCAATTGACTCACTCTTCTGACGATGTGATCATCTATGCCGCTCGTGATGAAACCATTCGGTTGTTTTCTCTCAATGAGAAGGGCGAATTGGATGCTATCTCTCAGATTCCAGTCGTTTGTGAGTACCAAGATGTCTTTCCAGAAGAGCTTCTGGGTATGCCTCCTCACCGGCCAGTGGAATTCATTATTGATCTTGAGCCTGGCACGGAACCCGTTTGCAAGCGTCCTTACAAGCTTGGACCAAAAGAGTTGAAGGAATTGAAGAAACAACTCAATGAACAAGAGCGTCTGGGTCTGATTAGACCGAGTTCACCTCCTTGGGGTTGTGGTGTTCTTTTTGTCCAGAAGAAGGATGGCACGGACCGACTTTGCGTCGATTACCGTCCATTGAACAAGAAGACAATCAAGAACAAGTACCCACTTCCCAACATCAATGAGCTATTCGAGCAACTTAAAGGTGCTAAAGTGTTCTCCAAGCTTGACCTTCGTATGGGTTATCATCAAATTCGCATTCGTGAAGAAGATATTCCCAAGACAGCATTCAGAACAAGCTTTGGTTCTTATGAATATACTGTCATGTCTTTCGGCCTTGTCAATGCTCCTCCAACTTTCTCTCGAATGATGAACTTCATCTTCAACCCCTACACCAACGAATTCGTCTTGGTCTATCTCAATGATATATTGGTCTTCTCCAAGAATAAGAAGGATCATGCCAAGCATTTGCGATTGGTGCTCGACAAGCTCAGAGAGTATCAATTCTATGCGAAGTTCTCCAAATGTGAATTTTGGCTTGATGAAGTTCTTTACCTTGGGCATATCATCTCTGCCAAGGGCATTGCTATAAATCCCGAGAGGGTGTCTACAGTTTTGAATTGGGAACCTCCTCAGAATGTCAAGCAGCTTCACAGTTTTCTTGGACTTGCAAGCTATTGCCGAAGATTCGTTGAGTATTTCTCAAAGATTGCAAAGCCTCTTTCCAACCTCCTCCAGAAGCATGTGAAGTATGTCTGGTCTCCTGAGTGTGACGTTGCTTTCAACACTATCAAAGAGAAACTCGTCACTGCTCGAGTTTTGACTCCTCCTAACGAATCCAAGCCTTATGAAGTTTTCTGTGATGCTTCTCTTCAAGGTCTCGGTGTTCTGTTAATGCAAGAGAAGAAGGTTGTGGCCTATACCTCTTGTAAGTTGAAGCCCAACGAAAAGAACTACCCCACTCACGATCCTGAGTTGGCGGTCCATGCATTAATAACATGGAGACATCTCTTGTTGGGGAGGAAAGTGGACATATTCACCGATCACAAGAGTCTCAAGTACATCTTCACTCAGCCCAACCTCAACCTCAGGCAAACTCGATGGGTCGAAATGATTCAAGAGTATAATCCGAGTATTGAATATACTCCAGGCAAGGCTAATGTGACTGCAGATGCATTGAGCAGGAAGGCTGAGCAGGAAGGCTTATTGCAACAGCTTAATCCTCAAGCCCTTTCAACCGGACCTTTGTGAAGCTTTCCGCAAGTTGAATCTCCAAGTTGTTCCTCAAGGTTTTCTTGCCAACCTTATAGTCTCTCCTACTTTGGAAGATCCAATTCGTGAGGCACAACTGCTGGATACCATGGTGAAGAAGGTGAAACGTGGTATTGACAAGGGCATTTCCAAATACAAGTGCTATCGCGTTGATGACAGAGATACTCTTTTCCTCGAGGACTGGATTGTGGTTCCAAAGGGTGATCTACGGAAAGTCATTATGAACGAGGCGCACAATTCACTCCTATCCATTCATCCTGGGAGTACGAAGATGTACCATGACCTCAAGCAGTCGTATTGGTGGACTCGAATGAAGCGAGAAATTGCTCAATTCGTGAATGAATGTGATGTCTGTCGAAGGGTGAAAGCAGAACACCAACGACCAGCTGGTCTACTCCAACCTCTTGCTATTCGAGAATGGAAGTGTGATCATATCGAAATGGACTTCGTGACTGGTTTTCCTAAGTCCAAGCGTGGAAATTATGCTATCTTCGTTGTCATTGACAAGATCACTAAAGTGGCTCATTTTCTTCCTATCAAAGAGTCTATCACAGCAGCGCAGCTGGCAGAGCTTTACACCTCCAGAATTGTCTCCTTGCACGGCATTTCACAATTGATTTCTTCAGACCGTGGCAGCATCTTTACATCCAAGTTTTGGGATTCTTTTCAGAAGGCCATGGGCACAAACATTCGCTTCAGCACAGCTTTCCATCCTCAAACTAGTGGACAAGTCGAGCGTGTCAACCAAATTCTTGAAGATATGCTCAGGGCTTGTGTCATCTCTTTCGGCATGAAGTGGGAGGATTGTCTTCCATATGCTGAGTTCTCTTACAACAACAGCTTTCAAGAGAGCTCGGGCAAAGCCCCATTTGAGATTCTCTATGGCAGAAAGTGTTGTACTCCTCTCAATTGGTCTGAGACGGGTGAACGCCAACTTCTTGGCAATGACTTGATCACAGAGGCTGAAGATATGTGTAAAGTCATTCGTGAGAATCTCAAAGCCGCTCAATCGCGCCAGAAGAGCTATTATGATAGGAAACACCATGATTTGGCTTTCGAGATCGGAGACCATGTCTACCTCCGCGTCTCTCCAATGAAAGGCACTCGTCGCTTCGGTATCAAAGGGAAACTTTCCCCTAGATACGTCAGTCCTTTCAAGATTGTCGGCAAAAGAGGCGATCTCGCCTATCAACTTGAGCTTCCCCCCAACTTTGCAAATGTGCAAAATGTGTTCCATGTGTCACAACTTCGCAAGTGCTTCAAGACGCCTGAGCGCACCATCAACTTCGAAGAGATTGATCTTCAAGAAGATTTGTCCTATCATGAGCATCCCGTTGCTATTCTTGAAGAAACTGAGCGCAAGACTCGCAAGAAGTCCATCAAATTCCTGAAAGTGAAGTGGTCTCACCATTCAGACCGAGAAGCCACCTAGGAGCACGAGGACCACCTCCGTTCTGAATATCCGGAGTTCTTTCAGTCCTAGATCTCGGGACGAGATCCTCTCGTAGTGGTGGAGTGTTGTAACACCCCGGATGTAACTTGCCATATTTGTAACTCCAACTCTTGGAATTTTCGGCAATGTGATATGACATTCCCTCCATGGTTGGGTTTCCCTTCATTTTGCATTTTGTCCTTGTCATGCATTTCATATCATGTCATCATGTGCATCGCATTCGCATACGTGTTCGTTTCATGAATCCGAGCATTTTCCCCGTTGTCCGTTTTGCAATCCGGCACTCCTACGTCCTCCGACGCCCCCTTTTACCGAGGTGTTAAGAGGTCTCGGAATGGACCTAGGTTTGTCAAGCGGCCTTGGTATAGCACCGGTAGACCGCCTGTCAAGTTTCGGGTCATTCGGAGGTCGTTTGATACTCCAACGGTTAACCGGGTAACTGTGAAAGCCTCTTTTGGGTTGCAGCCCAAAACCCCTCCAATTAAGCCCAATAACCCATCTAAGTCCCATGTCCATCGCCGTTCGATCACGATCGTGTGGCCGTAAACCGTGCTCAATTTGGAGCCTCCTACCTCCTCCTACCTATAAATATACCCTCCCCGTCCTAATCCCGGATCAAACCCTAGCTCCAATCGCCCCGCAGCCACCGGACACGTCCGTCCAACCCGGACAAAATCCGCCGCCGCCCGCAGCCAGTGGCATCGTGCCACGTGTCGAGCGCCGCCGCCAACCGCCGCCGGCCCACGAGCCCACGGCGGGCCCGCTGAGCCCGGCTCCGCCCCCGCGCTCCGCGCGCCTCGCCCGCGCCGCGCCCCGCCGCCCCGCCGCCTGCGCGTGCCGCCACCCTGCGTCGCCGCCCCGGATCCGCGCCACCGCCACCCACCGCGGCCGCCGCCCCCGCCGCCAAGTCGTCGCCGCGCCCCGCCTACGGCCGGATCCGGCCAGATCCGGTCAGGAATCGTCTTCCCCGGCCTCCTTCCTCCTCTCTGGCGTCTCTCCGGCGAGATTCCGGCCGCCTCGGTTCGCGTGCCGCGGAGGAACCCTAGATCTGAGCATTTCGGAGGTGGAATTTTCCCCAACTCCCGAAATATTGTTGCATAATCGTTGCATGTTCATCGCATCATAACTTGCTGCATACTGCTCGGTTTCATGCGTGTAATATATCGCATTGTTCGCCTCGATTAGTACATCATTTCATATCATTGCATCATTTTAATTTGAGCTCATCTTGATGCCCGAAATGCTGTTGGAAGAGGGCTATGTGATGTTAGTTTCAGATCTGTTTCAGTAGATGCACTTTTGTCAATTTTGCCATGATTGATGTGTGCATCCTATGAACTGGAGTCCTACATGTGTTTTGTAATATGCCATGCCATCTTTAGAGGGGTATATGCCATGTATTTTTGTAATCTTTGTGGTGACTAGCACAAGCATGCAAACTAGGGATCATAATGTTGCTGATTTGAGAGACTTAGTAATTTCACCAAGTTATTCCCTTCTGTTATTTTTATGCCATGTGTTCATGTTGTTTCAGAGAGATCTATGCCTCTTTTGAGCATGATCAGTAAGGATGTTTTGAACATATGGATTTGCTATATCCATTTATGCCTTTGTTTGTAATTATGGAGGGTCATAGCTTGAGTCAATCGAGCTCTACTTTTGCTATAAAATGTTTCCTGACAGATTGTTTACATGTTATTCGATTTTGCCAAGCTTGTTGTAGTTGATCCTTGATTGCTATGATGTTTTTCTTGCCATGATTAGCTGCTATGCCATGTCTTCTTGGTGGGTGTATGCTTAGTTTATCATGAAATGCTCTGTACTGAGTGCATCGAGCTCGTAAAAATGCCTACTTGTTATCTGTTTTTGACATGTCCAGTTTTTCTGCTAAGTCTGAAAACTGTAACGAAACTTGCTTAATTGACATGGGTGCTATTATATTTTCTGGTCCTTTTTGGCTCATGCTCAGTAAGGGACTTTTGTTCTATGTTTTGAGTAGATTTGTTTCATCCCTTGTTTTGCTATATTGTGTTAATGTAGAAGGTTGTTTCCTTGCTCTAAACATGTCATCCTGATGTTAATTTCTAGCATGATAGTATTTTCACAAAGTCTGTGAAGCTGATATATTTTGCACTTTTGCCATGCTTGTTTGAACCTGTTACGGTGTGATTTAGCCGTAGCTCAGTGTTCATCTTTTGTCAAGCATCTCGAGTTGATCACTGCCATATGCTTTGCTGATATGTTTGGGTGAAGTAGCTTAATTTCTTGTTGCATGCTAAGTGGCATCATGTTGTTAAACGCAGAAATATGTCATTCTTGTTTTGCTTGTCATTTGCAAACCGTGCATCCGATTCCGGTGATCTTTATATCGATTTCAACCGAAATCACCTCACCACTTGCTATATCATGCCACACATATTGCCATGACAAACCTCTAACCATCCTTTCCTAGCAAACCGTTGATTGGCTATGTTACCGCTTTGCTCAGCCCCTCTTATAGCGTTGCTAGTTGCACGTGAAGATGAAGTTTGTTCCATGTTGGAACATGATTATTTTGGGATATCACAATATCTCTTATTTAATTAATGCATCTATATACTTGGTAAAGGGTGTAAGGCTCGGCCTTATGCCTGGTGTTTTCTTCCACTCTTGCCACCCTAGTTTCCGTCATACCAGTGTTATGTTCCTTGATTTTGCGTTCCTTACACGGTTGGGTGATTTATGGGACCCCCTTGATAGTTCGCCTTGAATAAGACTCCTCCAGCAAGGCCCAACTTTTGTTTTACCATTTACCACCTAAGCCTTTTTTCCCCGGGTTTTCGCGAGCCCGAGGGTCATCTTTATTTTAACCCCCGGGCCAGTGCTCCTCTGAGTGCTGGTCCAAACTAGAGCACCGTGCGGGACCGTCCCTTGGCAACTTGGGTTATGTTGGTACCTGTACGCTTAGCTTATCCGGTGTGCCCTGAGAACAAGATATGTGCAGCTCCTATCGGGATTTGTCGGCACAGTCGAGTGGTCTTGCTGGTCTTGTTTTACCATTGTCGAAATGTCTTGTAGTCCGGGATTCCGAGACTGATCGGGTCTTCCCGGTAGAAGGAATATCCTTCATTGACCGTGAGAGCTTATAATGGGCTAAGTTGGGACACCCCTGCAGGGTATTGTCTTTCGAAAGTCGTGCCCGCGGTTATGAGGCAGATGGGAATTTGTTGATGTCCGGTTGTAGAAAACCCGAAGTTGACCTTAATTAAAACACATCATCCGCGTGTGTAACCGTGATGGTCTCTTCTCGGCGGAGTCCGGGAAGTGAACACGGTGTTGGAGTTATGCCTGACGTAGGTTGTTCTAGGATCACTTCTTGATCACTTCTAGCTTCACGAACGTGCTTTGCTTCTCTTCTCGCTCTCTTTTGCGAATGTAGCCACCTTATAAGCTAGTCGCTTGCCACAGCTCCACCTCACAACCCTATCCTACCTTTAAGCTTAAATAGTCTTGATCTCGCGGGTGTGAGATTGCCGAGTCCCCGTGACTCACAGATTGTACCAAAACAGTTGGAGGTGCCAACGATGCCAGTGCAGATGACGCAACCGAGCTCACGTGGGAGTTCGACGAGGAACGTGGTCGTTACTATGTGTCTTTTCCTGATGATCAGTAGTGGAGCCCAGTTGGGACGATCGGGGATCTGTGTAGCATTTGGGGTAGTCTTCTTTCATTTTGGTTCCGTAGTCGGACCTTGAGTGTAATCTGGATGATGGATGTTTATTTATGTATTGTGTGAAGTGGCGACTGTAAGCCAACTATGTATCTCTTTCCCTTATGTATTACATGGGTTGTGTGAAGATTACCTCACTTGCGACATTGCTTTCAATGCGGTTATGCCTCTAAGTCGTGCTTCGACACGTGGGAGATATGGCCGCATCGAGGGCGTTACAGAGAGCGTGGGGGAGTTTGTTTGATCGGTAAACAAATGAATAATGTCAGTTTTATAACTGGGATGGAGACGGAAAGGAGACTGCAACAAATGTTGTGTCTCCAGGATAGAATAATTTTAGTGGTATGAGTCATATCTAGAGACATATAGGGTGTGTGAGAGAGCCCCATAGAGAGAAAGACAAAGTGAAAGAAGAGTGAGACTGTGTGTGGCAGTGAATAAGACAGCTTAGGTACCTAGTGATACCAAAGAACGGTAGATATGTGAGAGATAATCAAAACTGTGTAATGTATAATGATAGGGAGAGTGTGACACTTCTCAAGGGATACGTCGAGAGACTATGTTTGTGAAGATAGGAGAAACATGAAGTGAGCGTGCGGGTGAGCCGGAGAAAAGAGAATGATAGCTACATGAAGGAGCATGCGAGAGAGATGGGAGTGAAAGGAGTCAACATAAAAGGGATTCAAATATTTGAATTTGAGATGATGCTACATGTAATTCATACGCAAACCAAAATTGATCTATCAAACATGCATACTCATATGAATTCACGTGCATCTATGTTATTTAATATGTAGATATTGCTGATCCATACATTTTAGTAGAACATAATTTGGTTTAATTTTTTTTGAATTCAACCTTATGATTTTGAGATCATTGTATTTGTAAATCATATTATACATATAAAGGAGCAGAATTCTTTGTTGTGCTTTTGAAAGTATATATATAAAAAAATGATGTATATAGAATTTTGTTCCAGTAAAAAATGGATCCTGCCCGAACAAAAATAGAAGGAAAACTGGATTTGAATTGAGCTAGCATGGTAAATATGCACTCTTGCTCTGCAAAAATTTGAACGAAGCAGGGAAAGTCGCAGTAACCGCTCGAAACCAAAATCTGCGAGATGGAAATTACTGCCTATCCTGGACACGCAAAGCCTATCGGCTCAATTGCTATAGGTTTTGATAGGGGTAGGTTTGTAATTTCACTCAAACGTGACATAACCACCTCTCACCTGGATTCATACACGGTGGGCACCAAAACACAGTGTCTCCTCGGCCGAAATCGACTCCCTCCCTGATTCATACACGGTGGGCGCCAAAAACAACCTCTCGTCGGCAAATATTCGGTGTATGCGAGATTACCATCCTATCCCCAACCGACTAATATTGTTGTGATGTAGGAAATTTTAAACGGGGGCTAAGTTTGTAAATTTCCTTGCATTTGAGACAAGCGCGCAATAAAGACATGGTTTCCCCTTCCTCTCTCCCTCCATTTCCCTATTCGTACTTTGTGGGCGCCAAAACACCCTCTCCACCCCAGCCTCCTCCGTCCGCCACCCCATCCACCGCCGTCCTCCTCCACCATGCGGGAGCTGATACCCCGACGCCGTCGTCCATTACAAGAGATCGACCTCTCTCATCCACGGCTTCAGACCGGGATCCTTGCATCATGTCCTCTCGCTTCATCCCCACCATCGTCCACCTTGTCAGTGCCGCTCCTACGACCGTCTCATCCACCGCACCCTGCCGCCACCATCTACCCTCCTAGATCTGCTTCCACGCTGCCGACAGCCATCGCTACCGCAGCACCATCAAATTCTCAGCAGATGCATACACGGTGCCGCACCAGAGGCGGTACTCTTTTGTATCTCCTCAAATTATTTATCGCAACAAGAAAATAGATCGCCGCTGCTTTACTCTGATTTCTTATGCATCACTTACTTGTTAGTTGAAAGGAAACATTGGTTCCAAAGTTGCCTTTGTCCGATTTGCACCTTCAGATCCGCTATGGCACGCTCAACACTATACTCCCAATGCTTATGGTTTTCCCATTTTATATTCCACACTAGTTAAATGACAGTAGACTAAATTTCAAAATTGGGTCAGTCGATTTTTGAGAGCTCGCCGGAGTTCGCCGGTGAAAAGGAAGGGGCTCGGGTGGGGGCGGTGGTTGTGGGGGGCGGTGTTGGGGCCTCGCCAAACAAAGAAAATTCGACGCGGGTGGGGGCAGGGGTGGGGGCGGGGTGGCGGAGGAACACAGGCGGTGGGGGCAGTTCAGGGGATGGCGGGGGGAGGGGTCAGGGACGGTGGTTTGGCTGGCGCCCCGTGCGGTGTTCTGTATGCGAAGAATCAGAGACGGGGAAGAAGAAGGGTTAGGAGACGTAGGATCTTCATCCAACCGCCTGAAATGGTCGACTGACCCAAATGACAAAAGTCACACGACTTGCATGCAGACATGCCTTTATATTCAGTACCATCATCGTATCTGCTTAGCACTACTCCTGAATCCATCAAGCTAAACAACGTGCCACTCATAATTCCAAACTAGTTGCTCATATACGAATCTGATATGATGCTGATATTACTAAAATAGATAACGTTTAATTGGTCAGCTAATGTTCCTACTTTACTTTCGAAAATCACGTGCACCACATATAGAGAGACAGCAGGGAGTTGCATTCTTAATGCACTTTGGTTCATCATGTGCGGGCACTGCGCAACGGACATTTTATTATCCAAAATCTACTTGCTCTTCTTTAGCATGTTCCTCTTTCATTTTTCTTTAATAAGTACTCTCTCCGTTCCTAAATACAAGTATTTATATAGATTCCACCATGGACTACATATGTTGGGGATATTGTTATCTGGGGTAAACCGGCCTGCAGGGCCCGGGTTACCTCCGTCAATAGACCCGAGATGTTAAAGCCCAAGGAGAAATAGAAGGGCCCAAGGCCTATAATCGGTTTAAAGGCTTATGGTGTAAACCGTCCTGGGGCAAACTTGTATTGTAAGTTAGGAATAGAGAGACCGACCCGGGCACGTTTATAAGCCGGAGGTCAGGACTTCGCAGACCGACGGGTGTCACCCGTGTATATAAGGGGACGACCCGACGGCGGTTTGGAGAGAAAAAAAGAAGAACTCGAGGTTTAGGCGAAGCTTATCGCTCCCTAAGCCCTCGAAACCCATCAATCCCATCACAACTAGACGTAGGCTTTTACCTTCATCGAAGGGGCCGAACTAGTATAAAAACCGTGCCCTTGTGTCCACTTTTAACCCCTTCAAGCTAACCCGTTGCGATGGCTCCACGACAAAGTCCTTTCACTAGGACATCTGCCGTGACAAATCCACGACAGTTGGCGCCCACCGTGGGGCTATCGCGAGATGGTTTCAAGTTTTTGGAGGGCCGCTTTGAAGGACTCGAGGGTTACGCTGTGGGACGCATGACCAAGAGCCGCCGTGGAAAACTCTACATCGACAGCACTGACTGGGGCCCCGACGCCGGCTCGATCGAGTACGGGTACCGGGTCCCCTTTGGCGGCATCCATGTTTTCATTGGCAAGATCGGAGAACCGGGCCCCGAGTTAGGCGTCTGCGCCGACCTCGTCGAGACAGCTCAGTGCACGAGATCGACCCTGGCTAAACCGACCAGGAAGCACGCCTTCGTGGGAGTCATCCACGGGGGAAGCTACGAGGAAGGATCCGAATCTGGTGACGAAACCGCCATCTACTCCGGCGATGAAACGTCGACCGGGGAGACCGAATCTCTTTACCAGCTACAAGATGATCGGATTGGGGGCGGCTCCGATGGCAACAGTATTCCGGACCCCTCTGATCTGCCCTATCGGGTTGGGATCTTCATGGCTGGAACACAGGCGGCGCCACGATCATCAACTGCAGCAGCAGCGATCTCCAGATCGGCAGCAGCAACGGCTGCGCGAGCGGGAGGCCCTACGGGTTCACCAGCCCAGGTTTTGTCAGACCTGTTTGACGCACTGGCAGCGCTCATGGCGGAAGCCAACCCGGTGGATCAGGAGGTTCATAATGCTGAGATCGCCAAGGTGAGAGAGCAGATCACTCAAGCTAAAGCGGAGCTGGCAGCAGAAGAGATCAGGATGACGGCGGAGCGCGCCGCTTTGGATGCACAGGCTTACAGGCTCATGATGGACCGGAATGCGTCTCAGGAAGTCTTGAAGAGGAAATCCCGATCTCGATTGCCTGCAGCCCTCGACGCCCGAAATCTCTTCAACACCCCGGGGGTGAACCGTGCGGAGGCGACAGTTGGCGCCCCGGTTCAGCACCGGATTATAAGCCTGCCTAGTCACAACACTGGTACACCACCGGCCGCGCCAACACCGTCAGGTCATTATTCCAACCCGATGGATAACCTCGTCGCGGCGGCAGCTCGGCTGGAAGCCATTCCGATCGAAGGCGATTCACCGCAGGACGTAGAGACACGCCGGGTCAAGGAGCTCCTTAGGACCGCGTTGGCCCAACAAGAAGCATATTCACAAAGCCGTGATCGGATTCACTCCACCCCTCGCCCCAGCAGGAGCCATGGTAGGCGTATGGAGGAGCCGGCTGTTTCAAGCAATGCCAGGCGTGAAGCGCTCCATGGCAACAACCCGGCAGGTGTCGACAATGCTCAGGAGAGTGTGGATCGCACCCGTGCGCGGGAGGCCGGAATAGCAGCGCAGCATCAGGCTCGTCAGCTTACACCTATCTTCCCAGCGGCTACAGTTGAACCGGGAGTGGTCTCCAGTTCTTTGGGAGTGCCGTGCCTTGTTCCCGCTTTACGCAACGTACGCCTGCCCAGAGACTTCAAAGGCCCCCGCAAGGTACCAAACTACACGGCAGATCAGCCTCCGGAGACATGGGTGGAGAGCTATGAAATGGCTATGGAGATGCTGGATGTGGATGACACGGCGTGTGCCAAGTATTTTACTATGATGTTAGAAGGAACGGCCCGGACTTGGCTAAAAAGCTTACCGCCTAATTCAATTAGTTCATGGGCCCAATTGCGCGCCCGGTTTATCAAGAATTTCAAGGACACGTGCAAACAGCCAATGTCGATAGTTGACCTAGCAGCCTGCGTTCAGCAAGAAGGGGAATCAACTACCCATTGGGTACGGCGGGTATCCGAAGTTTTGCACTCGTCAGATCGCATCAACGCAGACACCGCCGTGGTGCTGTTAGAAAGCAACTGTCGGTTTGGCCCTTTGAAGCTAAAGCTGGGCCGGATGAAGCGTGATTGCACAGATATAGGAACGCTCATGACCGCTTTAGTGAAGTATGCGGATTCTGACAGTACCAAGGATCCTGACTCTGGTGATGACAAAGTAGGGAAGGGAAAGAAGAATAGCAACACCAAAGGCCAGCAACATCGGCCGGCAGGTAATGGAGGCGGAGGAAAGCGTAAACCGGACGGGAGCATGGACTTGGTGGCCAGCACAAGTGCACAGGATAAAGGTCAGCGGCGTAAGGGGAAACAGCCAAGTTTCCGCGCACATCCCGGTCCTAATCCGGAGCGTTTGAACTTTTTCTTAAACCAGCCCTGTCCGAAGCACGGAACAAAGGAGGAACCAGCATCCCATCTTTGGAAGGATTGTTATATCATGAAGGAATTCAAAAGCTCAAACACTTTCCAATATGATCACAGCTCCGGCGGTGGCTCAGGTTCCGCATCAGGATACGGTGGCGGAAATTCCGGTCCAGGGTTCCAGGATAATCCGGGCGGACAGGACAGCCGAAATAATCAAAGTAATCAAAGTGGTTACGAACAGCAGCAATCAGGTTATCAGAACAACCCGAAACAGTTGAGTGGTGGACAGTATCATGTCTTTACTACAAGCTTGGATAAACGAGATAGAAAGCTTCAGAGGCGGGCAGTCAGTGCTGTCGAACCGGCCACGCCTCACTATTTGCGTTGGTCGGAACAGCCTATCATATGGAGCCGAGAAGATCATCCTCCCAGGGTTTATAATCCGGGTCAGTTAGCACTGGTGGTAGCGCCTCAGGTGGGAGGTTATAAGCTCACCAAGGTGCTCATGGACGGAGGGAGCAGCATTAACATCTTGTATTATGAGACCTTCCGTCGCATGGGACTGGTGGATAAGGACCTCAAACCGACCCATACCGTGTTCCACGGGGTGGTGCCTGGCAAATCGGCGTATCCGGTCGGTAAGATAGCCCTTGAAGTGGTCTTTGGTGATAGTCACGATTCCAGATCAGAGACGCTGACGTTCGAAGTGGTTAAAATCCAAAGTCCGTACCACGCTTTGTTCGGACGGCCAGCCTATGCGAAATTTATGGCACGGCCCTGCTACGTGTATCTGCAACTTAAGATGCCGGGTTACAAGGGCACTATAACGGTTCATGGCAGCCGTCGAATCGCTTTGGAATGCGAGGAAGGAGATGCGACTTATGCAGAATCGGTTTGTGCTACGGAGGAGCTAAAGCAGTACAAGGACAATGTTGATCCGGAGGATATGACTTCATTACAAAAGCCAACTACGGACCATGATCCGGCCTTGAAGTTCAAATCAGCGGCCGAAACTAAGCTTGTTGACTTCGTGCCTGGCGATTCATCCAAGCAGTTCAGCATCAGTGCAAACTTGGATCCAAAATAGGAAAGCGCGCTCATCGAGTTCATCCGTGAGAATCGGGACATCTTTGCATGGAAGCCGTCTGACATGCCTGGTGTACCGAGGCAACTCGCTGAGCACACCCTTAATGTGGATCTTAAGTATAAGCCGGTAAAGCAGTTCTTACGGCGGTTTAACGAAGAAAGACGTAAAGCGATTGGTGAGGAAGTGGCCAGGCTCCTGGCAGCTGGTTTTATTATTGAGGTTTTTCATCCCGAATGGCTTGCTAATCCGGTGCTGGTTCTTAAGAAAAACGACACCTGGCGCATGTGTGTGGATTACACAGACTTGAATAAAGCTTGTCCAGCGGATCCTTTTGCTCTCCCCCGGATTGATCAAATCATCGATGCAACAGCAGGTTGCGAGCGTTTGAGTTTTTTGGATGCCTATTCGGGTTATCACCAGATCAAGATGGCAGTTAAGGACCAGGAGAAGACGGCATTCATTACTCCCTTTGGAGCCTTCTGCTATGTGTCTATGCCCTTCGGGCTTAAGAGTGCGCAGGCTACCTATCAGCGGTGTGTGCAAAATTGCCTCCACAAGCAGATTGGTCGTAATGTACATGCTTATGTGGATGATATTGTGGTCAAGTCACGAAAGAAGGAGACCCTGGTTGACGATTTGAAGGAGACTTTCGATAACTTGAGAGTGTCCAAATGATGCTCAACCCGGCGAAATGTGTTTTTGGTGTGCCTGCAGGCAAGTTGTTGGGGTTTTTAGTATCCCATAGAGGAATTGAGGCTAATCCGGAAAAGATCACAGCCATCACCTCCCTGGCCAAACCGAAATGCGTCAATGATGTTCAGCGCATGGCCGGACGGATTGCAGCGTTAAGCCGGTTCATCAGTCGCCTCGGTGAAAAGGCGATCCCCTTGTATCAAATGCTCAAGAAGACGGATCAATTTGTCTGGAGTGCGGAGGCGGATAAAGCGTTTGAGGACTTGAAGCGGCAGCTAGTCAATCCACCAGTTTTGGCAGCCCCTGTAGAGAAAGAGCCACTCCTGTTATATGTTGCTGCGAATGCCAGAGCGGTTAGTGTGGCGATGGTGGTAGAACGAAAGGAGGCTGGAAAGGAACATCCGGTTCAGCGACCGGTTTACTATATCAGTGAAGTACTTATCGAGTCCAAACAAAGGTATCCGCATTGGCAGAAGCTGGTATATGGTGTTTTTATGGCAAGCCGGAAGTTGAGGCAATATTTTCAAGGACACCCCATCACGGTGGTCAGTTCTGCTCCTTTGGGTGACATCATACAGAACCGGGAGGCGACCGGTCGGATTGCTAAGTGGGCTATCGAGCTTGGGCCGCACGGTTTAAGATACATGCCCCGGACGGCTATAAAGTCACAAGCACTTGTCGACTTCATAAACGATTGGACAGAGTTACAAGCGCCTGAGGAGAAGCCGGATAACACCTATTGGACTATTCATTTTGACGGGTCCAGGCAATTGGAAGGCTCGGGGGCTGGAGTCGTTTTAACTTCCCCACGAGGAGATAAGTTTTGTTATGTCCTCCGTTTGATGTTCCCCTGTACAAATAATGCGGCTGAGTATGAGGCTTTGCTTCATGGTCTTCGGGTGGCTAAAGAAATGAATCTGAGCAGAGTCAGGTGCTTTGGTGATTCGGATCTGGTGGCTCAGCAGGTATCTGGCACCTGGGATTCTAAGGATCCGCTTATGGCTGCATACCGACGTGAAGTAGATATGGTGGCTGGGCATTTTAAAGGCTATCAAGTGGATCATGTGGACCGCAGAAAGATGAGGCAGCGGACGCTTTAAGCCGTTTGGGCTCTCAGCGTAAACCGGTCCCACCCAATGTTTTCTTGGATGTATTGCATCACCCATCGGTACAGCTGCCCGGTGAGCTGGAGTTGGCTGTTCCTGATCCGGAGGCTCAATTAGTGGCGGCTCTTCACACCACCCCGGATTGGACGCTCCCTTATCTGGCATATATGAACCAGGGTGAGTTGCTAGAAGATGAAAGCTTGGCTCGACAGATAGGACGACGGTCCAAGTCTATGACCATTTTCAAAGGAGAGTTACATCATCGCAGCGTTTCAGGAGCGCTGCAACGGTGCGTATCCCCTGAGGAGGGGTGCGAGATATTACGAGAAATACATGAAGGGGATTGCGGCCATCACGCCGGTTCAAAATCATTGGTGGCTAAAGCGTTCCACCACGGCTTCTACTGGTTAACTGCTCATGCTGATGCAGAAGACCTGGTCAGGTTATGTGATGGTTGCCAGAAATTTTCCAGACGAGCACACATACCGGCTCAAGAATTGAGGATGATTCCAATCACCTGGCCGTTTGCGACTTGGGGGCTTGATATGGTTGGGCCTTTTAAGCGTTCCAAGGATAAGAAGACCCACCTACTGGTGGCGGTTGACAAATTTACAAAGTGGGTGGAGGCAGAACCTGTCAGTAAGTGTGATGCTGCCACGGCGGTTCGGTTTATAAAGAAGGTGATCTTCCGGTTTGGCTTTCCACATAGCATCATCACAGATAATGGTACCAATCTATCCAAGGGGGCCATGAAAGAGTTCTGTGCACGGGAGCATATACGGCTTGATGTTTCTTCGGTAGCGCACCCACAGTCTAATGGTCAGGCAGAACGAGCGAACCAAGAGATCTTGAGAGGTATCAAACCCCGGCTTCTGGTCCCTTTGCAAAGGACGCCAGGTTGTTGGGTGGAGGAGCTACCGTCTGTATTATGGAGCATCAACACCATGCCTAACAGGTCCACGGGGTTTACGCCATTCTTTATGGTTTATGGAGCAGAGGCGGTTCTCCCAAGTGATATACGCCATGACTCACCTCGTGTGGCAGCATATGTTGAAGCGGACAACGAGCAGGCACGGCAGAACGCTCTTGACTTGTTGGATGAGGAACGTGATTTAGCAGCTGCCCGCTCAGCGATTTACCAGCAAGATCTTCGCCGTTACCACAGCCGTCGGGTTAGGACCAGAACCTTTCAGGAGGGGGATTTGGTGCTTCGGCTCATCCAGGATCAGTCTGATCAGCATAAATTATCCCCGCCTTGGGAGGGACCTTTTGTGGTCAGCAAGAATCTGAATAATGGGTCATATTACCTGATTGATATTCGAGAGCGCAAGGATTCACGCACATCAGAGGAGGAGACCAGCAGGCCGTGGAACATAGCCCATCTTCGACCTTATTATACATGAGCCTTGGGCTCTATTTATGTACATATCATGACCATGTATATATTATGATTAATACAATAAACCGGAGCCTCGAGTGAAGCGGGGTCTCTGCTATTCTTCACATCATGTGTGTTTACCCCTGGAGGTCGCTTCACAGAAGTTCAGATTATAGATTCCGGTTTAAAAGTCCGGTTCAAGGGAAGATGTCTCCTACAAGGCTGTGAAGCTCTTAATATCCGGTTCAATATCCCGGTTCAATCATGAGGCTTCCTGTTCAAACATAGGTCGTATTCGAACCAAAGAGAACATAGCTATTCAAACATGGGGCTTCTTGTTCAAACATAGGTCGTATTCGAACCAAAGAGAACATAGCTAAACCCTACAAAGTCAGTTGGGGACCTAGTCGGCTTGAACCGTAGCTACACCTCCGGGGGGCTTGGTCATGTCTTGACGACGGTAATGCTTTCTGGCTGGCACATTTGCCACTGAATCAGTTGGGGACCTAATCGACTTGAACCGTAGATTACGCCTTATGGGAACTCGGCCATGTCTTGATGATGGTAATGCCTTCTGGTCGGCTTTTTAGCCAATGAATCATTTGGGGGCTTGGTCGTGTCCGAACCAACGCAATGCCACTTGATCGGCCCTTGGCCATTGAGTCACTTGGGGGCTTGGTTGACGAACCAATGCAATGCCATTTGACCGGCATATTTGCCACGATTCAGTTAGGAACCTGGTCGATCTAAACCGTAGCTACACCTCTTGGGGGCTCGGTTTTGTCTTGACGATGGTCACGCCTTCTGAACGGTTCATAGTAACCACTATTTGCATGCGTTTTACTATCGCGTTGCCTTTTCATTTTTGGTTTTTGTTTTCTGCCTTTATTGTGGTATCTTTTGTTCTTCGGAACGTCAAGTATTTTTAAACCGATTCAGCTGACATAGCCTGGTCCATTTTTTAACCCAGAGGCAAGTTGCCCGGTTTGGCAAAGGCGCAGCACGGTTCATAGGGTCGGAAGATCTTGTGTACTCAGTAAAGACAGGAAACAAAGTTGGAAAACGTCATTGGAAAGAGCATCAGTACCCGTGCGCGAAGGCACATTCAAATGCAGAGGTATTAAACTATCTTATTACAAGGCAACGTAGTGCCTGAATATATTGTTCGTTGACGGATTAAAACGTCACCAAGTAAGGTGAACCGGAGCGTTGATTACACCTGTTCGCCGCCTCGGTTCGAAGGCTGGGGATCGTCTTGCGCCGATTCAGCTCTATCTTGGTTACCCATTGGCTGGAAATCAGCAGTGGTCCAGTCGATTCCCATTAGCGCTTGAAAGACGGCTTCTTCGTGAATCAGCAAGGACGGTTCAATGTCAGGGGCGTAAGTATGCTTACGGATTGGAGGAATAAGGTTTCCCGCTTCAGGGACCGGGGCAGCTACTCGTTTGTTCTGGTTGTCGTATTGGGCTTGGTAACGTGACAGATCTGCTTCCTCAGCCAATTGACAAGCTAGGGGGCGCACCGCCCGGTTTATCGCCCTCAAATCGTCTTCACCAAAGTCTGAACCGTCTTCCTTCAAGCTGGGGTACCCTTGGGCCGCTTCGATAGGATCGAAATCTGGTACCCACGCTTTGGCCCGGATCAAGGCAGTAATGGCTCCAGTTCGAGCGGCTGATCTTTTCAACTCTTCAATCCGGGCTGGAAGCATGGACAGCCTCTTTAACGTGTCTTGAATCAGAGACGGCGCAGGGTTGTTATGCGATGCAGTGGTGATAGCTCTTTGTGCTCCGGCGTACAACTGTTCAATCAGAGTATAAGCAGCTTTGAGTTTCATCCGCACGTCAGAACCCAAGTGTCCAATACGTGAGCCTGCAGTGTTTCAAGATGGATTACAAACCGAACATAGGATACAAGGTACAAATTGGAAGAAGGGCGTCGAAAAGCTTACCAAGACAGCAGAGGTCATGGAGTGTATCTGTCGCTTCACGGTGGATAATTCATCGACCACCGGTTTAAGAGCAGCTTCGGCATTTTCAGCCCTCTTCGTCAAAAGAGCTCTCTCAGCAGCCCAATCAGCTTGTTCTTTTTTGCGGCTTTCTTTCAGCTGTTCCATAACGGTTAACGCATGGGCCAATTCGTCCTTCGTTTTTTCAGTCTCAGCCTGTTGGGTTTTTAAGATTTCCTAAAGGTCCGAGACTTGTTTCGCTTTGGTCTTCAGATCCCCCTGCAGCAGGTCGTCAACAGTGTTCAGAGAATATTGCACGGTTTGGAAGTATCAACCACACAAGCAAGTTATGTGCTCGATACTTGGGGGCTAATGCATATTTGATTTTAACGCAAGTTTTCCATTGCAAAAAGTCCCAAGATTAATACAAGTATTTAAACTTGGTACTTGGGGGCTAATGGTTATCTGATGATGTTTTCTGGTTATGACCTATGTTGAAGCCTTGGGTTTTCTAAACCGGACCTTAATTGTTAAAGCAGCCTGATCCGGGTTACCCTCTCGGTTTGGAAATATTGATAAGCTAAGTTGCAATGGAATGTAGCACAAGGGAGTTACCTCAAGTTTCTCCTTCATCATCTTGATCATGCCAGCTTCATAATCCCGACTGGTGTACAGTCGGTTCAGGTACCCGGAATAAAGATCCGGGGCGCTTAAAGCGGCGTATGTAGAGGAGTCAAGGTCCCATTTGCCCTTTATGGCCGAGATTTCGTCCTTGGCAGTGTGCTTGGCCAAAGTAGCAGTGTTCCCCGGTTCAGAGCGGCCAATGCCGGTAATCACAACATCATCATCCTTGGAATCGCTGCTCTGCAGTGGCCCTGTCGGTTTATCAACAGTTCCAGAAGGGGGGATGGATGCTTCAACCCGAACAGGACTGGCAGGCGGATCAGTACGGCTGGTAGGTTCGATAGTCCTTTCTTCAGCGCAGGTGTCATCTTGCGGAGATGGATAATTCTGAGTATCTTCACGACCCAGAGTGTCAGCACCAGGAGTTTTCTCCGGTTCAGGAGCGGCAGTCCCTTCAGCCGGGTTATCCAGACGAGCCTTCTTGCTCGGTCTAGGTTTAGCCCTGAAAAAAGAACAAAGATTGTAAAAACGGTATAAGATGGATTAAGAGACCCATACGGAGATATGTTGTGATCGGTCCAACGTACCCAATAACTGTCTTCAACGGTGGCAGTTGAGTGGCTGAAGATTCACCGGAAGAGGAATGGGAAGTGACCTGATAATCGGAGTCAGATGGATTTAGAGGTTGACGAGTTAAACCTGCTTTAGGAGGAAAGCTAGCGCATAAATCGGAGACCTCTGAGCGGCGCTTCCGAACCGGGCTGTTCGGTAAACCGGCGGAGGTAACTACCTGGCCGCTATGCCGGGTGGTGCGTCGGGCTTCATGTTGCTGGGTCTTCACAAGAAATTTGGGATCCAAGTAAGCAAGAGGGTGAGAAAATTTAATTTTCCGGTTTGCTTGGCGAGGTTTTTTCAAAGGCAAAGGAACGGCGTCAGAAGAAAGAATAGTTACCTCTAGGCCTTCAGCATTGCTCGCTTCAGCGTCGTCCTGACAAATATCATCATCAATAAGACGTACAAAAAGTAAGCCAACTGAATCAAGGTCTACCCCAAGGTCCGGATTACCCACATCATCTTCCTCTAAATCGGGGGTAGAGGAAGCAGTGTTCCTTTTCTTTGTAGCGGGCTTCTTCACCCTTGTCTTGGGTCTGATTATCTTTTCGGTTGGCTCCTGGAACTTCTTGCTCCAAAACGGATCATCTCCCTGTTTCGGAAAGGACTGGAAGTTAACAATATATATATGGAGATCAAAGATTCTATAAACAGAGAGGAGTTACTTACAGCAGGTGGTTTGTTTGTGGCGCAAAATGGAAGCAGGCCGGTTCGAGCGCAAACATGTTCCGGTTCGTTCAGCATCTTTTTCACAGCTTCAGCGACTTCGTCCTCTGTCAGCTGAATGTTGCAGTGCCTCAAAGGATCATCAACCCGACCCGTGTATTGGCACATTAAACCGGAGCGGATGCTAAGGGGCAGGATGCTCCATGAAATCCAGCAACGGGCAAGATCTACCCCCGTTAAACCGTTAGCCATAAAGGCTCTGAGCTTGGACAGCTGAGGGGCATACTTACTCCTCTCTTTGGCGGTTAGCCGTGGGGGGAAGGGGTGTGTATTGCTAAGTCTCTCTGGACGGAAGCCGGGCAGTGGATTTTCTTCAGCAGGGGAAGTATCCTTGCAATAGAACCAAGTGCAATTCCGTTCTTGCGGATGACTGTGCAACTTGGCGTGAGGATAAGTCACCTCTTTCCTCTTTTGGATCGCCATACCACCCAGTTCCATATTAGGGCCATCGGTAAATTCAGTACGTCGGTTCAAATGGAAAAAGTCCCGGAACAGCTCTACAGTAGGTTCCTCTTGAAAGTACGCCTCGCAAAGCACTTGAAAATGGCAGATATTCGTGACTGAGTTTGGACCAACATCTTGTGGGCGCAACCTAAAATTAGCCAGGACGTCCCGATAAAATTTTGAACCGGGAGGATTAAAACCCCGGGCCAGGTGATCCGCAAACACCACCACTTCTCCCTCTTGTGGGGTAGGAGGACATTCGTCTCTTGGAACCCTCCAATGGATGGTACTTTTGCTACTCAAGGCACCAGTCAGAACTAAGTTGTTTAGTTGGGTCTCAGTGATGCAAGAGGGAACCCAGTTGCATTCGTACACCTGTTTTGCCATGAGGAAATCTACAAGATAAAGGTATTCCGGTTTGAGAACAAGTATAATTGTAAACCGAAGATGCTCTTATATAGAGTCAGGTTATCAACAATGATATCAACCAGCGGTTCATCAAGGGGACTAATGGATGTGTAGATCGGTTTGTTCGTTTTGCTAAAGAGTTAAACCGACCAGATCTAACAGTTGTGAGTATGAAAGCAGAAACAGATCCTGTACGGATTCCTTCAAAGCAATGGATCTATAGCTAGGGCGAAAAAGAAATAAAAATATGAAGTTTGGCTCACAGCAGAACAACATAAGTTCGACAAGCAGGAAAAAGAGTGAGATCTAAGGAGATGAGTACAGATTTATGGCGACTGCTAAGAGGGACTACAAATCACGGTACAGGTATCATCATCTATTCGCAAAGCTGCTACGGGGATGAACAAGAAACAGTAACAGGATGACGAACCCTAGACAGATCTAAAGGCGGAAGAACAGAGGCTTTACCGGGATCCAAACAGATGAGGAAAGTCGCCGCGGTGCTCTGGACCGATCAGGTTGACGCAGCGGCCGGAGTTGAGGCAGCAGCTGATGGCGGCGGCGAAGCTCTGAGGTCTGGATCGCGAGGAAGACGAAGAAGGGGACGAAAGGAAGATGGCCTTCAAGTCCTATTTATAAGGCGCGGCGCGCGTGTCAGGCGCGCGAATCCAGGGGCCGGAGATTTCGGGAGCCCAGCCGTCGCCCTAATTCTTTCGGGTTAGCAAAAGGAGACGATAACTTCGCATTAACGTCATATCGGTTCACCGCAGTAAAAGGAGACGAAGAAAATGGCGGTTCAACAGTTACTGGAAGACATTTGGAAGACAGAATTTTTTTATTAAGGATTGACATGAACCTGTTCAAATCAATCTGGGGCCTAATGTTGGGGATATTGTTATCTGGGGTAAACCGGGCTGCAGGGCCCGGGTTACCTCCGTCAATAGACCCGAGATGTTAAAGCCCAAGGAGAAATAGAAGGGCCCAAGGCCTATAATCGGTTTAAAGGCTTATGGTGTAAACCGTCCTGGGGCAAACTTGTATTGTAAGTTAGGAATAGAGAGACCGACCCGGGCACGTTTATAAGCCGGAGGTCGGGACTTCGCAGACCGACGGGCGTCACCCGTGTATATAAGGGGACGACCCGACGGCGGTTTGGAGAGAAAAAAAGAAGAACTCGAGGTTTAGGCGAAGCTTATCGCTCCCTAAGCCCTCGAAACCCATCAATCCCATCACAACTAGACGTAGGCTTTTACCTTCATCGAAGGGGCCGAACTAGTATAAAAACCGTGCCCTTGTGTCCACTTTTAACCCCTTCAAGCTAACCCGTTGCGATGGCTCCACGACAAAGTCCTTTCACTAGGACATCTGCCGTGACAAATCCACGACAACATATGGAGCAAAATGAGTGAATCTACTTTGTAAGATGTATCTGTATACATCTGTATGTGATCCATAGTGGAAATTTCTACAAAGACTTATATTTTGGAACAGATGGAGTATGATAGTAGTACAGTATGTTCCTTGTAGTGAAGATCAGTAGGGACATTGGCATTGTAGAGGTCTATACGGTCGGTTGTGATGGACACTTTGAACTCTTCGGGCCTCTTTGATTCGTAGGACTTTGTAAACATAGGAATGGGATTTGTGGTGGCCTGCCCACTTGAGAGTTACACTGATATTAACAGTACCGCACCTTCAGTTGATGAGAGCTGGTATCCGAAGCCTTTCTAGCCGTACCGGCAATACTAGCACATATATTCCAGCAAGTTCCACTTTGCTAATTTTACTCCTGATGCTTACGGTTTTCCCGTTATATCTACACTATGATATGTGTAGCTCATTTGTGTCGCACTAGCAGCAGTCCACTCAAGCTAAACAAAACACCAATCATAAGTCCAAAGCTTACTTCTTCAAATACGAATTGTGATATGATACTGATATTAGTTAACAGACACACATTTAATTGGTCAGGTAATGCTCCCACTTGATTTTCAAAATGCATGTGGCCACATATAGAGAGACATCATGGAATTGCATTTCTTTAGGCGTTGTGATTCATCATGAGTGGGCAACATTGTATGAAATGAAGCGGAACCTCAAGAATATGCTTCCTCTTCTGTTCTTTGACATGTTCCTCCTTTGTTATTCTGTATTTAGTACGTACAATATGTTCCTTCTTAGGAAGGGGAGCAGGGACATCTGCAGTCAATAGCTGATAGAGCTGGCATGTCTGTGATATAACACCGTATTTTCCAGCCAGTTCCACTTTCCCGATTTATATATCGTGGTTATGATGTACCCCTTTTATGTACACTACGATCTGCCTAGTTGTTGTGTGCTCTTGTTATCATGGTTTGGCAATAAACTATCTATATAGTATATTATGAACCTATCATCTGCCAACTATCCTTACTTCTGGAGCCTTTTTGTGTACTTGTGGCAGATTATATTAATGCACACACCATATTACAGCACACATGAGCTCTCTCATCGGAATCCAGTGATAGCACACAAGGTTTTACAGGGGCGCCCCTATATTAGAATATCCTTTGCATTACAAAGATAATCTCACCACTATTTATGTTTTCATGGTTCTTAGATATTATACGTAATTACAGTGAATATCAAAATCCGCGCATCAGAAGAATATCATGGAACACTGCAACGACTTACAAAATTGGCACCAAGGCATTGAGTGCTATTCTGGATGCAATGAGACTCATACGCTCCCCACCGATAGATTCTTGTTCAGAATATGATCCTATGACTATTCTAACCTCGAGGAGTCAAAGGTAGATGGCCTGTCCTGTTCACCCATCAAGGTGCATGTTCTAATTTGGCAAGGTTTTATTGATTGTGCATATCTTGCATATGTTGTCTTGCATTTCTTCTACTTTGTTGCACCACCATCTGCTTAGTTTACTCATCATATATGTCAAGATGACATGCCCATCCATTATCAATACATATTCCATCTGTCATCATACCATATTTTTTCACTCAAATGTTATTCTTGTGCATCAGACATCAAAAAGGAAGAGGGTGATTGCCGAACCTGAAGGAGCACCTGCAAAGTCCTTGAAAAATGCGGTGGTGCCGAAGAAATCAGACAACACACCACTTATATTGGTTGTACAACCAATGGCACAAAACGTAGGACAGACTCCAGCAGATTGTACCCATGCTCCACTGGACACACCACTAGGCCCACCACACATGACCTGCACTCTAGCAAAAGGTATGCCGATTTCAGTTGCCATAGCACCAGCCGTACCAAAGAAAAATCCCACTCCAGCAAAAATTACAGGAAGTCCACCGGCCGAAGACCTATCCCAACTGCAGAGACGGCCAATTCCTGCAGATTGGAACCCCATTCCAGTTATTCCCAGTTTAAAAGACAATGCTTTCAATGTTGTTAGGGACTACATACATATGTTCCCATCATGGGACGATTATAGTGAAGACAAACACCATTTTCACATCTTCCTATCCCACTTACGTGTAAGTGCTATTATTCATGGTGATTATTTTCCTGTTTTCTGCTGATTGAACACATCAATTATTTACATTACATTGTTGTAAGTAGGCGAGGATCAATCTGGATAGTCGTGACGAGCAAATCTTGCTTGCGCTTTTCAAGGAAGCATTGCAGCAGTATCGGTGTGACCTGAGGAAATCACACTTTCATGGCAAGTCTATAAACGAATTTCCGGTGAAGTCTCCTGTGCTAAATTTAGAAGACATTGAATGGAAAAACCTTGTTATGGACTTGTCTCGTTCCTAGAATGAGGTACCTTCTATGATATCACATGAAAATTTGAACTTCTACTTCTCTCCATCTGCCTTCCGGATCTTTTTTGAGGAAATTAGCTCGCAGAAGAATCCTGGTTTGAAAAGAACGACATGATATCGCAAATATGTTGCCCGCTGCTTTGCTCTTGTTAGTTCCTGTTGTCCTGTATCACTGTACTTGCATTCATACCTGGTTCATTATGTGACAGAAATATGCATGATAGCTAGCTTATCAATTGTTCGCTCCAAATTATCTGATCTGTATGAATGGTTACATTGGTGTAGAATATATCCAATGCCAATGAAATTTTTTAGCTCTGCATTGTTCTTGTAAGTACCTGATGTCCTTTATTAGTGTACTTATATTGACAGGTAGTTGTTCATGTACCATCACTCTGCAGATTATTTTCCTTTGCCCTCCATTTTCTACAAATCAGATCTATATTTACTCTTACCATGAGGTTGGATAACACGAATGGTCCTGAAGAAGTTTAGCTCTGCATTGCTCTTGGTTGTACCATTTGCCTGTATCGCTGTACTTACATTTGTAGCTACTTGGTTATGTAGCATCACTCTTCATCTTATCTTAAATATTCTCCATTTTTCTTATATTATCACATTTATATTTACTCTTAACAAAATATAGAATAAAGGCAATGCTTATGAAGAAGATTATGTGGTAAACTTCTTGAATTGCCCCCCCCCCATCAGCATGGACAAGGGCTTTATAGAGCCTGTCTTCACCAATAATGTAAGTTTGTCCTTCTCAAGCCTTCAAACTTTGTTGTGTATATTTGGTTAGGCATGATTGCAACAACTGTTTATTTTTGGTGTTTGCATCAAATTGCATGTTTAAAGTTTATTATGTAGCTCATAAACAAAAGTATGTCCTTCTCAATTTAAGTTTTCATTTGTACAACCAAGTCCTTCTTCATACCATGTAAATTAAACTATACAGACCAAGTGATCTTCTTTTGCACTTCATGTATGCTTCTATTGTTAATCTGTAATCCAGTGGTGTGGTGAACCTACCCACTACAGCACAATTTCATATTCTGCAATGTCTTAACTATGAACAATGTCATATCATTCTACTATTATTTAAACCATCTCTTTATTTGCCAATCTGAAATGGGATAAATTGATAGCACACTAACCATTGATACTTATGAGTTCTTGATCTGTAATCCAGTGGTGTCGTGAAGCTGCCAACTCCTTCACAATGTCATTTCCTGCCATGTCTTAACCTGAACAATACCATATTGTGTTAATGCTATTTTAAACTATGTCACTTTATTCGTCAGTAAGAAATGTCATGAATTGTCAGCACTGATACTTATATGTGCAAAACATGTCATCTGTCTGCTTGTTTATCTTTCAGAGTGAGGAGAATATAAGTGTCAAACAAGCACAGTCTCATCAGCTTGCTTAGCTGCTTGCGCTGTAGCTCCCGAGCAGGGCTAACCTTCTTGAACTCTATTGAAGTATTGTCGGTTTTGTATATTATTTTTTCGGCGTGTTTATTTGCACTGGTGGCGCTCTTTGATGCACATTGTATGTAATCTGTTGTCTTCTTGTGCTTTATTATCATAGTGGCGAACTTTGATGCCCAGTGGATGTAATATGTCGTAATTACTTTATTGTATAGTCTAGGTTTTTTCTTATTCACGATGTTGCAGTTATTTTACACTATATATCCTGTCTTCACAGTAAACCGGCTAAACCATAAAATTCCGGTACATAATCGGTCCGTTAACAGGCCTAAATGTAAACTGGCCCACTAGTAGATTCGGGCCTCTAATAGGCCGAGTAAACCACTGGCCCTATTTTCACAAGAAAACTCAATGGGCTATTAGGAGGCTGAAAAGTAGGTTGAGTCTGAAACGTGCAGAACAGCTCACGGGCCGGTAGCAGGACGAAATAGACCCCGACCCATGATTGTGCCAATCACATCACGGGCCCTTAATAGGCCAAAATTGTCTCAGTCCTTGTTTGGCCCAATCAGATTATCGGCTGTGAGCAGGCCGGATGCAAACTGGGACGTAGTTAGGCCCAACTATATGACGGGCTTTTAACAGGACGAAATAAATATAGGGCCGAAATTTTAAACAGGCATTTAATAGGCTGAAACGTTAAACAGGCCTTTAACAGGCCGAAACTAAATGGGCCTTTAGCAAGTGGGCCCAAAAGCATAGAGTCCAGTTGACGGGCCGAATCTGATATGGGCCATAATTTATCCCAACACTTCTTAAAGGGCCGGATCTGATCTGGGCCGTAATTTGACCCAGAACATGGTAGTCTTTTAACGGGTCGAATCTCATATGGGCCTTTATTGGGCCCGGAACGTGGCAGGCTGTTAATGGACTGGATCAAATTTGGGCCGGCCTTTGGCCCAAAACATGGCAGCCTTTTAACGGGTCGGCCCACTAATGTCCTCAAAATCTTGTGGGCCTTTAGCTGGGCCGGCCCATTATGTTCGGCGATATCTCATGGGCCTTTAGCTGGGCCGGCCCATTATGGTCCGCAAAATCTTATGGGCTTTTAGTTGGGCCGACCCATTTAATCTTTATGGGCCACTTTTGGGCCGGTCCACGTGTCAATATATCATAGGCGCATCTCGCCCATTCGATGAGTGACATCATGTGCCAACGCGGAGCTGACACGTGGTTCCGTCGACCAATGAGGATTTAACACGTGGAAAATCATCATTGGTCGTGGCTGTTATCGGGTTATCAGATCCAAAACTGGACCTGATAGCTTAACGGCGACTTGTTACGGTGGATGCCACGTGTCGTTCACCCTTTACGAAAGCACTTCCATGACGCGCGGCATTTATCGTCATGGAAGTGAACACTTCTCTTATGATAATTTTGGTAATGTCATGGAACACTTCTACGACAGCACAGGTATAACTATCTTGATTCTGTCATAAAATCGTCATGGATGTACATGCATGACAGAAAACGTGACCTTCTGTGACAAACACGTATCATCACGGAAGTGTATTTTTTTGTAGTGATGGCACCCTTCCCCGTGTCCTCCGCATCCACCACCTACCACGCCCGATGCATGCGGAACACGTGGCAGGTGCATGCGGGATGGGAGGCGAGTGAGATGGCAGTTTCTGCCCCATGACCATGGGGCGAGGGGAATCTACGGGCCACGATCTGAGTTCTTCCATAATGTCGCGCATGACGCGCGGCGAAACCGGAAATTGGCCCAAGATCAAAGCTAGTGAAGCAGCAACGGAAACCTCAAGGGGCCAACCCGTTCAAAACCCTGCCTATGCACTTATTAGGCCCTACAAGCCCAGGGGCTTCTGTAGGTGCAACAGACCCTGGGTCCATTGCCAGACTTTGCACAGGCACAAGAACAAGATTGAAGCACCAGCTTGAGTCAGAGGTTGAAGGACGAAGAGATTTGAAGAACCAACATGCAGCTCAGAGGGACCAAGATCAAGCCAAAGGAGCAGTATATTGGCAAGAGAAGGGCCTCCCTTGCCGGGAAGACGAGCCCGACAAGAGCTGAGGCCACCACGAGAAGCAGGCAACAAAGACGCCCCGGCAGGGCCTGCCAGGGCCTCGCAGGGGCAGAACCACCCCACCCCACCAGCCACCTCACCATCCACTCCAGCACGACCCACGTCGTCGATCAGTGCGATGTCGAGCCGCAAGGTGATTAAGTGGCAGCCATTTGCCACATGGCAGCCATTTCCTACGGAAGAAACCCACAGATGACACCCATCCTGCGACGTGTCGAGAGAATGGGCGCGGAGCTGGCAAGATAGCCCGGCAAGCCTTGTCGGGCAACCAGTGATGTGACACTAAGCGGTGCATTTAATGCACTCTATCAGCCCGCACAGTTAGGTATGATACCACTGTTTGCTATCATATCAGTGGATAATGACTACTTTGCTACTGTGGTGACCCTTGATCTATAAAAGGAGGCCTATGGCACGCATAGGAGGGGTTGCAAAGTTGACAAACGCACACCCCCATACGCGCGTAGTCGCTACTGCCCTATGGCGACCCCTGTCGGGCAAGTGTACTGTTTCGCACCATCCCATTCCACAATCAATCCACCAAAGAAGGAGTGGCGTTTTATGCCTCGCGGCGGCCCGAACCGTGCGTTGGTCTGCTCTTTGTGCAACGCGACGTCCCCCTGCCGAACCAGCAAGGGGCCTCCTGGTCCCATAGGTGGCCGTGGATATCCCACGATAGGAGTTTTCCAGGAACGTACCAAACTGGCTCTATGTTTACGATGCCAGACACATCACAAAAAGTTCATGATTATAAACCGTGTACGGTAGGTAGATAATCACACACATTTAGTTTTCGCGCACTGTATGTGATAGTGTCTGACATCACACACGTTTCCTCTCCGTGAACCGTGTCAGATTATGATGTATATCACACACGTTGTGCTTTATTAACCGTGTGCACCGTAATGACCCGCACAACGTAATTTTGCCTTAATTTAATTGCTGCTATTTAAAATTTTACCTAACTTAAACTTGAAAGTAGTCTATAGCTTTATTCATATCCACCAGGTTCAAACAACCAGTGCATTATTCAATTCACAGGTACATATGTTTGAGAATTACATAAGCACCAAATAAAGAATGATGAACCAGGGTTCTATACTTGTACTATTACAGATGGTAAAGAAAGAGGCGACAGACATTCTGGTTGTTGAACAAGGTGAAGCAGAATGGCCCTATTGTGCTCTCCTGGATGCAGAAGGCACGCACGAATCTAGTCCAACCCCTTGTGATGTCCGACCGCCAATCATGTAGTTTGAGAGGTAATCTTGAGTAAACTGCTTCAGGATCCATTTCAAAGGAAAAAAGATTCAGACATTGTCATCTAACACAACTCATTACGGGCAGTAAAAAGAAGGCTACAAGGTTCTTACTTACCATCCTGCAGTTCACTGATGTCTTGCATAAAGTGTAAACAAATAGTTCGATTGACATCTTTTAACCCATTTTAATAACAATCTTTATCAATTTCCTCGCTTGATGCTCGTTCATGAATATCTCATTGCCCCATACGCAGAAAGGGTCGAAGTGTGGATCTTTGGCATAACATGTGTACCTAAAAGTACCAAGTTAATATTAGAAGCTAAACAACAATTGCAAAATGATGTAGTACAACACTCCCTCCATCCCATTATATAAGATTTTATTACATGTATATCTAGAGAACATCAGAACATTAAGGTAACATGGAAATTAAGGTAACACTCTTCCTTGTTGCTATGTAGCCTGGGATTGCATATTGAGTTATTCAGTACAATGCATGTTGCTATGTAGCCTCCATCCCATTATATTCAGTGAAATGTCCGATTCGACGATTATTCCCTTATCAGCCCCCATGTTATATGGTATCAACTACCGAGATCCTGAATAGTGAGTACATATAAGCAATGCGATGAAACTAACCTCGATGGAAAAAAACACTCTTCTCAATATTGTCCTGTATGAGTACATATAAAGGCATGTTAAGCACAACAGGCTAAACATCAACCAAATATATCCATGGTAGACAACATAGTCTACAAATGATAGCTTCAATGTGCAGGCTTAAGCATGCTAGTTAAGCAAAACAAGAAGTGGAAAGGTGTGTTAACTGCATCAGGCATAACATTTGAAAACAAGCAAATAGTCATTCAAACTGGTATTGTGCGGGTCTAATGTACATTAGTTATTGTTAAAAAAATGAAAAGGCATGTTAACTGCAATATCCTTAACAGCAACCAAATATCATAATTCATAGTGGTATTGTTCAAACTATTATTGATGAAATTGAACTGCACGGCAAATAGTTGCACATATAGAGCATCACATTGTAAAGAACTGGAATAAACAAGGCATAAGGCCATCTGTAGCTGATCCTTTAAAAGTTAAAGGACTAAAACCCTTAGTGGATATATATATATATACTCCAGCAATTTTTGGCCGTTTCTAGTCGATTCCCTAAACTTAACATTGTAAACTTCAATTTGATCAAGTTCAAAGAAGGTTCAACCGAAAGTAGCATGCATTCAAACATAAAAATAGATAGTTTTGCATAACCGAACATAACACATAAATTTAAACTAAGCTAAACTACTTTTGGTCGAAGTAGAGGTCGAGCTAATCCTTCCTCGTCAGGTGCGGTGTGCCACGAGCCGGGTCCGGGCTGGTGCCGTCATCGGGGTCGTTGGGGAAGATACTCCTCCACTCATCAACGTCGATCTCCTTGTCCTCGCCAACCACCTCGACGCCCTCCGCGTCCCCGTCCTCATCACCTTCAACCTCGTCATCGGAGGATAGCGCGATAACCTCGCCGCCCTCCGCGCCAACAATGATTGCCCGCTCCGCTTCCACGAGCCCCGGGTGCTGCCGGCGGAGCTCTTGCATGTAGGCCTCGGCGGAGGCCTCGGCCTCGAGGCGCTCCCACGCCTCGCGGTCCTCCCACGCCATAGCCGATCCCACCACCCCTGGGTCCGACGGAACGAGGTGGACCGGACGTGTGCTAAAGTGGAAATTGAGGATGGCCGTCGCGCCGTGGTAGCGGACCTTCCAGCGGTCGTACTCCATGGTCGCGAACTCAGCCGTGCGGAAGCTACTGAGCCACAGGCGGGTGTGGGTCTCCTGATTTGTAGTCTCGGCGACCAACATCCCCCGCTGTGGCTGCTAGACCCCGAGGTAGGGCCTCGTCGGCTGTCGGGTCTGAGGGAGGACGCGAAAGTCCTCGAACCGGCATAGGGGTGCGGCGGTAGGTGGATCAAGGGACCAGCGACGGCGGATCGGTAAAGGGCCCGCCAAGGACGACGGGGACACCTTGGCGGCCACCTCGCCGGCATCGGGTGAAGAGGCCGCGATAAACCTCTTTTTGGCCATTGGCTCCTCGAGCTCCCCGGCACACAGGCAGAGGTTGAGGATGGAGGCGGTGGCAATGGCGGCGACCAACCAATGGTTTCGGGAGTGGTGTGTGTCTATGTTAGCGGAGGTTTGGGGAGTGTGTGGTGTGTGTGGAGGTGTGACGCCCCTGATTCAATCGTACACTAATCATTCATGCAAACGTGTACGATCAAGATCAGGAACTCAAGGGAAGATATCACAACACAACTCTAAAAACATAAATAAGTCATACAAGCATCATAATACAAGCCAGGGGCCTCGAGGGCTCGAATACAAGTGCTCGATCATAGACGAGTCAGCGGAAGCAACAATATCTGAGTACAGACATAAGTTAAACATGTTTGCCTTAAGAAGGCTAGCACAAACTGGGATACAGATCGAAAGAGGCGCAGGCCTCCTGCCTGGGATCCTCCTAACTACTCCTGGTCGTCGTCAGCGGGCTGCGCGTAGTAGTAGGCACCTCCGGTGTAGCAGGAGTCGTCGTCGATGGTGGCATCTAGATCCTGAGCCCCAACATCTGGTCGCGACAACCAGGTAGAAGGGATAGGGGGAAAAGAAGGAGAAAGCAACTGTGAGTACTCATCCAAAGTACTCGCAAGCAAGGAGCTACACTACATATGCATGAGTATATGTGTAAAGGGGCATATCGGTGGATTGAACTGCAGAATGCCAGAATAAGAGGGGGATAGCTAATCCTGTCGAAGACTACGCTTCAGGCAGCCTCCGTCTTGCAGCATGTAGAAGAGAGTAGACTGAAGTCCTCCAAGTAGCATTGCATAGCATAAGTCCTACCCGGCGATCCCCTCCTCGTCACCCTGTTAGAGAGCGATCACCGAGTTGTATCTGGCACTTGGAATGGTGTGTTTTATTATGTATACGGTTCTAGTTGTCATAAGGTCAAGGTACAACTCCAAGTCGTCCTGTTACCGAAGATCACGGCTATTCGAATAGATTAACTTCCTTGCAGGGGTGCACCACATAACCCAACACGCGCGATCCCATTTAGCCGGACACACTTTCCTGGGTCATGCCCGGCCTTGGAAGATCAACACGTCGCAGCCCTACCTAGGCACAATAGAGAGGTCAGCACGCCGGTCTAAATCCTATGGCGCAGGGGTCTGGGCCCATCGCCCATTGCTCACCTGCATGTTGCGAGGGCGGCCGGAAGCAGAACTAGCCCCCTTAATACAATAGGAGGCTTACGTTCCTATCCGGCACGCGCTGCTCAGTCACTGACGTCACGAAGTGCTTCGACTGATACCACGAAGTCGAGTGCCCATAACTATTCCCGCGTAGTTGGTTAGTGCGTATAGGCCAGTAGCCAGACTGAGATCAAATACCAAGATCTCGTTATGCGTGTTAAGTATCCGCGAACGCCGACCAGGGCCAGGCCCACCTCTCTCCTACATGGTCTCAATCTGCCCTGTCGCTCCACCACAATGTAACAGTCGGGGGCCGTCGGGAACCCAGGCCTACCACTACCTGGGTGGAATCACCTGCTCCGTCAGCCCCCATCTCCGAACAGTATCACAGGTAATGTAACAGTGTAAAGTATATAGTATATGCCCATGATCACCTCCCGAAGTGATCACGGCCCAGTAGTATAGCATGGCAGACGGACAAGAGTGTAGGGCCACTGATGGAACACTAGCATCCTATTTTAAGCAGTAGGATAGTAGGTAAAGGTAACAACAGTAGTAGCAAGGACAGGCTATGCAGCAGTATAGGATTAACTGAAAGCAGTAACATGCTACACTACTCTAATGCAAGCAGTATAGAGAAGAATAGGCAATATCTGGTGATCAAAGGGGGGGCTTGCCTAGTTGCTCAGACAAGAAGGAGGGGTCATCGGTGACGTAGTCGACCACAGGGGCATCAGCATCGTCACGGGGTCTACCGGAGAGAAGAGGGGGGAGAAACAGTAAATACATAGCAAGCAAGTGCATAACAGGACAACAGGCAGAGCTAGACGTGTTCTAACACGGTATGAGGTGATACCGGTGAAGGGGAAACATCCAGGGAAGTATCCCTGGTGTTTTGCATTTTCGGACAGATGAACCGGAGGGGGAAAGTTGCGTGTTTGATATGCTAGGGATGTGTGGCAGACGAATGGGCTGCATAGCCGGATTCGTCTCGTCATTTTGAGAAACTTTCATGTAGAAAGTTTTTCGATCCAAGCTACAGATTATTTTATATTAATTTCTAAAGTTTTAAATCATTTTTAGAATTCATTTAATTAATTTAATTCAACATTATCGAGAATAGTGCATGCTGATGTCAGCATGATGTCAGCATGACGGCAGCAGTCAATAGAGGTGAGCAGTTAGCAGAGGTGTTGACTGGGTCGCTGAGGTGTGGGTCCCGCATGTCATAGGTACTAAAACCTAATCAACCTATTAATCAGTTTAATTAATTAATTAGGTAACTAATGTTTAATTAGTTTAATTAAACATGATTAATTAAGTTAATTAATTAATAAATTAGTTAACATTTTTTATTTACTTATTATTATTATTATTTTTAACTTCTTTTTTTAATCGTTCTGGGGGTGGGGCCCCCTTGTCATTGGCCCATAGGGGCTTAGCGGGCTAACGTGCACGGTTGCTGGGGCGGAGCCCCGTGAGCATGCGGGCGGTTACGGGCGCCGGGCGTGCAGGCCCGAGGCCACCAGGGAGCGCCGGCCTCGACGGCAGCCGGAGCAGAACGGTGAAACGGCGGCGAGGATGGATGGTGGGGGCGACGCGCGCAACACGACGACGGCAAGGCGGCGCACGGCCATCGGCGTAGTAGGGCGCCGAGCACGGCGGCTGTGGGCGCGAGTGGTGGGGACCGCGCGGGTGCCGGCAAGGGATGCAGTGGAGGCACGGTGGTGCGAGGCCGTAGTGGAGCAGAGCTCCACGTGGTCAGGGCGGATGTCGAACAGGGGGCGGTGGAGGCAGAGGCTGGGCGTCGCGGGCTCGAGCAGCGCGAGGGCAGAGACGCGCGGAGCGACGGCTGGTGCGGGGGCCGCAGCGAGCGCGGGCGCAGCGGGACGACGAAGCAGTACAGCAGCAGCAGGAGAACGCAAGCGGGGGGAGGCCGCAGGCGAGCGCGGGGGCGGGACGGCGTGCACGACGACGTCTGACACAGGAGAAGGGAGTGTGAGGAGAGGAAGGTGTTGATGTCTACTACACAAAATTCTTCTTGTAGACGTTGTTGGGCCTCCAAGTGCAGAGGTTTGTAGGACAGTAGCAAATTTCCCTTAAGTGGATGACCTAAGGTTTATCAATCCGTAGGAGGTGTAGGATGAAGATGGTCTCTCTCTAACAACCCTGCAACCAAATAGCAAAGAGTCTCTTGTGTCCCCAACACACCCAATACAATGGTAAATTATATAGGTGCACTAGTTCGGCGAAGAGATGGTAATACAAGTGCAAAATAGATAGTAGATATAGGTTTTTGTAATCTGAAAATATAAAAACAGCAAGGTAGCAGGTGGTAAAAGTGAGCATAGACGCTATTTCAATGCTAGGAAACAAGGCCTAGGGTTCATACTTTCACTAGTGCAAGTTCTCTCAACAATAATAACATAATTGGATCATATAACTTTCCCTCAACATGCAACAAAGAGTCACTCCAAAGTCACTAATAGCGGAGAACAAACGAAGAGATTATGGTAGGGTATGAAACCACCTCAAAGTTATTCTTTCCAATCAATCAGTTGGGCTATTCCTATAAGTGTCACAAACATCCCTAGAGTTCATACTAGAATAACACCTTAAGATACAAATCAACCAAAACCCTAATGTCACCTAGATACTCCAATGTCACCTCAAGTATCCGTGGGTATGATTATACGATATGCATCACACAATCTCAATTCATCTACTCAATCCAACAAAAAGAACCTCAAAGAGTGCCCCAAAGTTTCCACTGGAGAATCACGACGAAAACGTGTGCCAACCCCTATGCATAGGTTCATGGGCGGAACCCGCAAGTTGATCACCAAAACATACATCAAGTGAACCACGTAATATCCCATTGTCACCGCAGATACGCACGACAAGACATACATCAAGTGTTCTCAAATCATTAAAGACTCAATCCGATAAGACTACTTCAAGGGGAAAACTCAATCCATTACAAGAGAGTAGAGGGGGAGAAGAAACATAAGATCCAACTATAATAGGAAAGCTCGCGATACATCAAGATCATGCCAAATCAAGAACACAAGAGAGAGAGAGAGAGAGAGAGAGAGAGAGAGAGAGAGAGATCAAACACATAGCTACTGGTACATACCCTCAGCCCCGAGGGTGAACTACTCCGTCCTCGTCATGGAGAGCGTCGGGATGATGAAGATGGCCACCGGTGAGGGTTCCCCCCTCCGACAGGGTGCCATAACAGGGTCCCGAGAGGTTTTTGGTGGCTACAGAGGCTTGCGGCGGCAGAAAAATCCCGATCTATTCTCTGTTCTGGAAGTTTTAGGGTACGTGAGTATATATGGGTGCCGGAAGTACGTCAGTGGAGCTTCGGGGGCCCGACGAGGCAGGGTGGCGCGCCCTAGGGGGTTGGCGCGCCCCCACCCTCGTGAGCACCTCCCTTCGCTCCTGACGTGGGGTCCAAGTCCATCCGGTAGCTTTCCTTCCAAAAATAACTTCTCCAGTTGATTTCGTTCCGTTTCGACTCCGTTTGATATTCCTTTTCTTCGAAACACTGAAATAGACAAAAAAATAGCAAATATTGTCTGGGCCTCCGGTTAATAGGTTAGTCCCAAAAATAATATAAAAGTGGATAATAAAGCCCAATATTGCCCAAAACAGTAGATAACATAGCATGGAGCAATAAAAAATTATAGATACGTTGGAGACGTATCAAGCATCCCCAAGTTTAATTCCTGCTCGTCCTCGAGTAGGTAAATGATAAAAAAGATAATTTTTGATGTGGAATGCTAGTTGGCATAATTTCATTGTAATTCTTCTTGCTTGTGATATGAATATTCAGATCCATAAGACTCAAGATAAAAGTTCATATTGACATAAAAATAATAATACTTCAAGCATACTAACTAAGCAATTATGTCTTCTCAAAATAACATGGCCAAAGAAAGTTCATCCCTACAAAATCATATAGTTTAGTCATGCTCCTTTTTCGTCACACAAGAATGCTCTCATCATGCACAACCCCGATGACAAGCCAAGCAATTGTTTCATACTTTAATAATCTCAAACTCATAAACCTTCACGCAATACATGAGCGTGAGCCATGGATATAGCACTATGGGTGGAGTAGAATATAATGATGGGGGTTATGTGGAGAAGACAAAAAAGGAGAAGATCTCACATTAACGAGGCTAATCAATGGGCTATGGAGATGCCCATCGATCGATGTTAATGCGAGGAGTCGGGATTGCCATGCAACGGATGCACGAGAGCTATAAATGTATGAAAGCTCATCAAAAGAAACTAAGTGGGTGTGCATCCAACTTCCTTGCTCATGAAGAACTAGGGCACTTGAGGAGGCCCATCGTTGGAATATACAAGCCAAGTTCTATAATGAAAAATTCCCACTAGTATATGAAAGTGACAAAACAAGAGACTCTCTATCATGAAGATCATGGTGCTACTGTGAAGCACAAGTGTGGAAAAAGGATAGTAGCATTGCCCCTTTTTATTTTATTTATTTATTTATTTTTTGGGCCTTCTTTTTTTTCTTTGGCCTTTCTCTTTTTTTGGGACAATGCTCTATTGAATGATGATCATCACACTTCTATTTATTGACAACTCAATGATTACAACTCGATACTAGAACAAAGTATGACTCTATATGAATGCCTCCAGCGGTGTACCGGGATATGCTATGAATCAAGAGTGACATGTATGAAAGAATTATGAATGGTGGCTTTGCCACGAATACTATGTCAACTACATGATCATGCTAGCAATATGACAATGATGAGTATGTCATGATAAACGGTATGGTGGAAACTTGCGTGGCAATATATCTCGGAATGGCTATAGAAATGCCATAATATGTTGGTATGGTGGCTGTTTTGAGGAAGATATAAGGAGGTTTATGTGTGAAAGAGCATATCATATCACGGGGTTTGGATGCACCGGCGAAGTTTGCACCAACTCTCAATGCGACAAAGGGCAATGCACGGTACCGAAGAGGCTAGCAATGATGGAAGGGTGAGAGTGCGTATAATCAACAGACTCAACATTAGTCATAAAGAACTCATATACTTATTGCAAAAATCTACAAGCCATCCAAAAACCAAAGTACTACGCGCATGCTCCTAGGGGGATAGATTGGTAGGAAAATACCATCGCTCGCCCCCGACCGCCACTCATAAGGAGGACAATCAAAGAACACCTCATGTTTCAAATTTGTTACATAACGTTTACCATACGTGCATGCTACGGGACATGCAAACTTCAACACAAGAATTTCTCAAATTCACAACTACTCAACTAGCACAACTTTGATATTATCACCTCCATATCTCAAAACAATCATCAAGCATCAAACTTCTCTTAGTATTCAACACACTCATAAGAAAGTTTTTACTATTCTTGAATACCTAGCATATTAGGATTATTTAAGCAAATTACCATGCTATTTAAGACTCTCAAAATAATCTATGTGAAGCATGAGAGTTCATATATTTCTTCAAAATAAAACCACCACTGTGCTCTAAAAGATATAAGTGAAGCAGTAGAGCAACAACAAACTACTCCAAAAGATATGAGTGAAGATCAATGAGTAGTCAAATAATTATTCAACTATGTGAAGATTCTCCCATTTTAAGAATTTCAGATCTTGGTACTTTATTCAAACAGCAGGAAAAGCTAAATAAAATAATAGGACACTCCAAGCAAAACACATATCATGTGGTGAATAAAAATATAGCTCCAAGTAAAGTTACCGATGAACGAAGACGAAAGAGGGGATGCCATCCGGAGCATCCCCAAGCTTAGACGATTGGTTATCCTTGAATATTACCTTAGGGTGACTTCAGAATCCCCAAGCTTAGGCTCTTTCCACTCCTTATTCCGTAGTCCATCGAATCTTTACCCAAAACATGAAAACTTCACAACACAAAACTCAACAGAAAACTCGTAAGCTCCATTAGCGAAAGAAAACAAAACGCCACTTCATGGTACTGTAATGAACTCATTATTTATTTATATTGGTGTTAAACCTACTGTATTCGAACTTCTCTATGGTTTATAAACTATTTTACTTGCCATAGATTCATCAAAATAAGCAAGCAACACAATTAAAACAGAATCGGTCAAAAACAGAACAGTCTGTAGTAATCTGTATCAAACGTAAACTTCTGGAACTCCAAAAATTCTAAACTAAATTTTCGGACCTTAGGAATTTGTCTAGTAATCATCTGCAAAAATAATCAACTAAATATCACTCTCCAGTCAAAAGTTGAAGCTAATCTAGTGAGCGCTAAAGTTTCTGTTTTTTACAGCATGATCATAAAGACTTCACCCAAGTCTTCCCAAAGGTTCTACTTGGCACAAACACTAATTAAAACACAAAACCACATCTAAACAGAATCTATGTGGATTATTTATTCCTGAAAAGAACCAAAAAGCAAGAAACTAAAATAAAATTGGGTTGCCTCCCAACAAGCGCTAACATTTAATGCCCCTAGCTAGGCATGATGATTTCAATGATGCTCACATAAAAGATAAGAATTGAAATATAAATAGAGCATCATGAAGAATATGACTAGCACATTTAAGTCTAACCCACTTCCTATGCATAGGGATTTTGTTAGCAAACAACTTATGGGAACAAGAATCAACTTGCATAGGAAGGTAAAACAAGCATAACTTCAAGATTTTAAGCACATAGAGAGGAAACTTGATATTATTGCAATTCCTACAAGCATATGTTCCTCCCTCATAATAATTTTCAGTAGCATCATGAATGAATTCAACAATATAACCAGACCCTAAAGCATTCTTTTCATGATCTACAAGCATAGAATTTTTACTACTCTCCACATAAGCAAATTTCTTCTCATGAATAATATTGGGAGCAAACTCAACAAAACAACTATCATGTGATTGAAAATCAAGATCAAGATGACAAGTTTCATGGTTATCATTATTCTTTAAAGCATACGTGTCATCACAATAATCAGGATAGATAGGAGGCATGCTTTCATCATAGTATATTTGCTCATCAAAGCTTGGGGGACAAAAAATATCATCTTCATCAAACATAGCTTCCCCAAGCTTGTGGCTTTGCATATACTTAGCATCATGGATATTCAAGGAATTCATACTAACTACATTGCAATCATGCTCATCATTCAAATATTTAGTGCCAAACATTTTAATGCATTCTTCTTCTAACATTTTGGCACAATTTTCTTTTCCATCATACTCATGAAAGATATTAAAAAGATGAAGCGTATGAGACAAACTCAATTCCATTTTTTAGTTTTCTTTTATAAACTAAACTAGTGCTAAAACAAGAAACAAAAAGATTCGATTGCAAGATCTAAAGATATATCTTCAAGCACTAACTTCCCCGGCAACGGCGCCAGAAAAGAGCTTGATGTCTACTACAAAACCTTCTTCTTGTAGACGTTGTTGGGCCTCCAAGTGCAGAGGTTTGTAGGACAGTAGAAAATTTCCGTTAAGTAGTTGACCTAAGGTTTATCAATCCGTAGGGGGTGTAGGATGAATATGGTCTCTCTCTAACAACCCTGCAACCAAATAGCAAAGAGTCTCTTGTGTCCCCAACACACCCAATACAATGGTAAATTGTATAGGTGCACTAGTTCGGCGAAGAGATGGTAATACAAGTGGAAAATAGATAGTAGATATAGGTTTTTGTAATATGAAAATATAAAAACAGCAAGGTATTAAGTGTTAAAAGTGAGCGTAGACGGTATTGCAATGCTAGGAAACAAGGCCTAGGGTTCATACTTTCACTAGTGCAAGTTCTCTCAACAATAATAACATAATTGGATCATATAACTTCCCCTCAACATGCAACAAAGAGTCACTCCAAAGTCACTAATAGCGGAGAACAAACGAAGAGATTATGGTAGGGTACAAAACCACCTCAAAGTTATTCTTTCCAATCAATCCGTTGGGCTATTCCTATAAGTGTCACAAACAGCCCTAGAGTTCGTACTAGAATAACACCTTAAGATACAAATCAACCAAAACCCTAATGTCACCTAGATACTCCAATGTCACCTCAAGTATCCGTGGGTATGATTATACGATATGCATCACACAATCTCAGTTCATCTACTCAATCGAACACAAAGAACCTGAAAGAGTTCCCCAAAGTTTCTACCGGAGAATCACGATGAAAACGTGTGCCAACCCCTATGCATAGGTTCATGGGCAGAACCCACAAGTTGATCACCAAAACATACATCAAGTGAATCACGTGATATCCCATTGTCACCACAGATACGCATGACAAGACATACATCAAGTGTTCTCAAATCTTTAAAGACTCAATCCGATAAGATTACTTCAAGGGGAAAACTCAATCCATTACAAGAGAGTAGAGGGGGAGAAGAAACATAAGATCCAACTATAATAGCAAAGCTCGCGATACATCAAGATTGTGCCAAATCAAGAACACGAGAGGGAGAGAGAGAGAGAGAGAGAGAGAGAGAGAGAGAGAGATCAAACACATAGCTACTGGTACATACCCTCATCCCTGAGGGTGAACTACTCCCTCCTCGTCATGGAGAACGCCGGGATGATGAAGATGGCCACCGGTGAGGGTTCCCCCCTCCGGCAGGGTGCCGGAACAGGGTCCCGAGAGGTTTTTGGTGGCTACAGAGGCTTGCGGTGGTGGAACTCCCGATCGATTCTCTTTTCTGAAAGTTTTAGGGTACGTGAGTATATATGGGTGCAGGAAGTACGTCGGTGGAGCTTAGGGGGCCCCACAAGGCAGGGGGCGTGCCATAGGGGGGTGGGCGCTCCCCCCACCCTCATGAGCACCTCCCTTTGCTCCTGACATGGGGTCCAAGTCCATCCGGTAGCTTTCCTTCCAGAAATAACTTCTCCAGTTGATTTCGTTCCGTTTCGACTCCATTTGATATTCCTTTTCTTCCAAACACTGAAATAGGCAAAAAAATAGCAAATCTGGGCTGGGCCTCTGGTTAATAGGTTAGTCCCAAAAATAATATAAAAGTGGATAATAAAGCCTTGCCCAAAATAGTGGATAACATAGCATGGAGAATTCAAAAATTATAGATACATTGGAGACGTATCAAGCATCCCCAAGCTTAATTCCTGCTCGTCCTCGAGTAGGTAAATGATAAAAAAGATGAATTTTGATGTGGAATGGTAGTTGTCATAATTTCATTGTAATTCTTCTTGCTTGTGATATGAATATTCAGATCCATAAGACTCAAGATAAAAGTTCTTATTGACATAAAAATAATAATACTTCAAGCATACTAACTAAGCAATTATGTCTTCTCAAAATAACATAGGCAAAAAAACAGCAAATCTGGGCTGGGGCTCCGGTTAATAGGTTAGTCGCAAGAATAATATAAAAGTGGATAATAAAGCCCAATATTGCCCAAAACAGTAGATAACATAGCATGGGGCAATCAAAAACTATATATACGTTGGAGACGTATTAGGTGCTCACGGCGGGGCCGTAGGGTACTGGCAGTGGGCTCGGGGACGTCCGGCGAGGCGGCACCGGCGACGGAGAGGACGGCGTGCGACGGGGCGGCGGGGATCCTCGAGCGTGGTCGCGCTTGATGTTGAGAGGAGACGGGGATGGCACGATGATGAGGATGAGGCAGCGAGGTCCTCGGGCGGCGAGGCACGGGCGACCACGAGCGGAGAAGCCGGGGGCGGCGCAGCACCCAGGTCGGGCCGGGATGAGGAGAGGGAAGGAGGGGATCAATCGGGGTTGCTCCCCCGTTCCAGATCGGGTGGGGGTGAGGAGAGTGGGGATCGTGGGGAAGGGGGGTTAGGGTTTCGATGCCCATCGGGAGGGGTTAATGGCCTGGGTCTGGGCCGGCCTGGACGGCCTGGTGGCCAGCTGGGCTGGTTGGCCCAGCGGGTGGGGGAGGGGTCCTATTGATGCCTTTTTTCTATTTATATTTATTTTTATGTTTGCAAAATGTTTAGCACCTAAATGGTATTTATAAAATATGGGAGCTAGCTTATAAGCTGTAGTGCATCAGATCCTTGCACCAAAAACTAGTTTCGGTGAAATACTAATTCATATTAAATTTAGATTAATTAAAAGGTTATTAAATGTTGTTGCTTGCCAAAGTTTGAGGTTGTTAGGGTCACATAACTAATCCATTTAAGTTTAGTTACAATTTTATAATTGCTTCAGAATTATTTGTTACTTAAAGAACATTTTAGTTTTCAATTTTGACAACTTTTATTTTTCCACTTTAAATTTAATTGAAGTTTGAATTAGGAGTTTGAAAAGAAATGTGATTCCAATGTGATCAAGCCCTATTTAGCAACATGATTAGCTTAATCACAGAGGGTTACTATAGCATGATTCTCGGGGTGTTTCAAATCTCCTCCACTACAAGAAATCTCGTCCCGAGATTTTAAGAGGGGTGCAAGGGGGGAAGACTAGGTTTCAAAATTCTAGCGATTCTTCTCGGTCTTGGTTGCTGTTCTCGAAGAGGTCGATCCATAACATTGATGTCTTCATACCTCAGCTTGAGGTCATCAGGATGAATTCGTCATCCTTTCTTCGGAGTCTTTATTGTACGTATGAAGGCCAAGGGGTAACTTCGGAAGAAGGACCCCTGAAGGTTGACTATCTGGTTGATAACAACTAGGGTGGTGGCGGATAGTAACTCTCGAATGGAAACTTAAGACAATAACAAGAGCAAAGTAAGTAGGTACCATGAGAAGTTTCGAGAGGGTAGGCAATCGTTCGATGCCTGAAACAAAGTGTGAAAGGGGTCCAGAGCAACGAGAATAAGTATTGCATCTCATACCAGATTAGATCGCCTCTAGGAAGGTGGTTGGTGATCTTCATACGAAGCCAATCGTGAGGAATAACTTCGGAGATATGAGTGTACCGGAGAGTCAGGTTTCGATCCTGTGGAACTATGGGTTATGTGCCCACCATGTGGGTTAAAAGAAGGAAGGGCATTGACATCTTGCACGGTCATGATAGCAAGGCATGTCAGAGAATAACCGGTCAGTTATGTTGGAAACATCATTGGTACCAAGGGCGAGGGACGAAGAGAACCATTTTCCTGCTCGTTGAAATGAGGTGGACCAATAGGCAAAGTTCTCGTCCATCGGTGGTTACCGAAATGTCATCAACAATAGCAACAGGGTCTCACTGACAGCGTTGTACATCGAGGTGTTTGCATATGTTGGGAATTATTTCTGCTTAGATCATATAATTCCCAAGAAAGGTCAAACAAAACCATGGAAAGGAAAATGTGATTTCCTGATTAAATAGAACAATGGAAAGGAAAATGTGTTTAAACACATATTTCAGGGGTATATCGTTCCCAAGGACAAGCAGAGCATGATATCCATGACAGGATATAATGTAGAAAACTCTTTAGGTAAGGGGAGAGAAATTTCATGACATTACCCATACAACCGTGTTTGGATATTTGAGCAGGAAACATTTAACATTGGGCTTCAAATGTTCTTGTTGAAAATTGCAGTACCATAGACATGCTTAGAGATAGCATTGGCATGGTCTTCAAGCAAATATCAGACATTTGGATAAACGAAGGATCCATCAGGAACAACTTATAGAATAAGTCTTACAATTTCCTCATGGAAGAATGGTTAACCTTGCTAAAAAGGAAACTATAACAATAGTTCCTCCGGGCAGGTGTGCTAGGCATGACATCACCTTGTTATAACTCCTGGAAATATGTTCCCGCCATCATATCTGACCGAGATTCAGATCTGATTGGTGTCAGGATACACAAGACTCAGGATGCCTGAGAAGAAAAGGTGCAAAACAAATTGACGAGACGACATTGTAAGATTCTCGGGAATTTTACTACGGAAGCGAGTTCCAAAATAAGATCTCATCATTAAACCAATGAAGGGATAAGGTGGTAGCTGATGAACTCAGCGACAATTCATCGAGACTTCCAAAAGATGGGTTTCCACAATTATGTGAACAGGAGATAACATTAGTCAGATCAATGATATAATGATGTATGCTCGAGGAAAACATACACAGTTAAACATTGGTTGAAAGGTGCGCCCGAATTATGGGTTGGGTTGCACGACCAACGTCGGAATGGCGATTGAGCAACCAACACACTAAATTGGAATTATTGTCCATTAACTCTGAAGCAATAGGGTAGCTGGAGATAATAAATTCGCACAACAAAGTTCACTCAAAACGGGGACTAAGAAAAGAATGGTGATGGCGAGAAGCATCACTGTACCAAGAATTTTTAAGAGGTGGTGAAATTCTCACCACATTCTTGACATAAAAGTTGGTAATATTCCAAGGTAATTAAGAACAAATGCTGGATAGCAAGGAACTCAAGGTATAACACAGAACACGAACAAGTTTGTGTTGGAGGGGAAGCATTAAAGTGGTCGATGACAACACAAATCATCGAGGGCAAGGATGGTATTTCTCGTCATGAATTCAATTGATATCCAGGAAGGAGTCAAGATGTTGATGATGATCACGACAAATTTTGTCGAGAGGCTCCACGAAGATGTAATAGATCGGCGATGACATCAATTCAAAGGAATGATGAAGCGAAAGGTTATCGAAACCACAGATACGACACAAACTCAAATCCAAGTTCATTGTTCAAGGCGAAATGATATGACGAGGAAGATGGACGTAAGCTTAGCTCATCGTCGAAAATTTTGCTATGGGAAGACGGACCAGGTAGCACAGTTAAAGTTTAGCACAATATGATATAGCCGATCAGGCTAGGAATGATGTGATGGAGTATTAAACTTCTCAACCACAAAGTACTAGGAGTACTGAATCACAGGGTTGATTCGATTCACTAATCGGTGTTCTCGGTTGACGACAACCCAGAACCCATGGAGTGACTATGGCGGGGAAAGGCACTACATCATAGGAAATGCATAAGATGTAGTGCAATCGGTCGATATCCTCGAGATACCAGGGGGTAATACTCAAAGGTAGATCAAAATAGAGGTTGGGCAGGTGTATTGATCTGCAGAAGGCAAGTACTTTAACCTGCCCGAGAAATAGAATCAAAGGAGAATCAATCACGGTCAGAACAACGGCTGCAAAGGACCAAACATAGATACAAGATGAACCTATAACAAGGGGAATATTATTATCACAAGAAGCTCCCATAAAAGATCTACATCGATATCGTGTCCAGGGGCATGAACACCAAGTTCAAGGTCGACTCCCACTTCTCCAATGCATAACCTTTCATTCACTTCTCATTTTCGAAGAAGTTGTAATGTTGAAATTTTATCTAGCAAAATACCAGAAGAGTATGACTCGTGAAAACTTTCGAGTTCACACATATTAAGGAAGGCATAGGCTCAACCCGTCGGGGCTTCTTAGAAACATATACCACAAACTTTAGGGGTAAATAACTCAAGCTCGGAAGCAGAGCATGTTTGACCAAAGGAGAGGATACAAATTACCAAAGGCATTATGTATCAGGGAGGATTCACAAGGCGGTAAAATATGAATGTCTAATAATAATCTCAAAAAGGTTTTAACGGTCCATAGTAGAGCTGAGGTGAGCATCGGCACACAATCAGATAAAGAAACAATGCAAAGGCATCTGATTACAGAACATCTGAATAATTCGATGCTTAGATAACAAAGGAATTATGATTTCCAAAATGAAGGATCAGAAGCAGACGCTCTGATTATGAATGGATAAGTTGAACAGACTTAGGGGTACAATCGATGGCAATTTGATTGGACGAGAACCAGCTCATGTTTAAGTGACATCTGAGCCGGAAAGATGAATTCTATGATCTGAATGAGGATTGCGAGCATTCGCAACATATTGAATCAATGGACTCAAAATGATATTGACAAAGGTTGCCAATAAGATTACTATACTTATGGGATTAACCATAATGCAACCAAGCAAGAGTTTCAGGAGCAATAGGTTGCTCAGGATTTTCGGAAGACCGAATGGTATTTCGAAGAAGTTTGTGAAATACATGAATCATCTCGGGATGAGCGGATACTCGATAAATGCGAGAAATTATCCGTAGGGGTATTCATGTGGCAAAGAACTGCAAGGCACTAGGCACAAAGTATTCTCAGGGTATCTTATAATAACAAGATCGACTGGGAATAAAAGTAAGCACGACAGGTGTAAATACTTATCCATAGGGATATTTCGGTGGTAGGGAATTGCAAAAGCAATGGCACAAAGTCTCGGGAGAACATCGGAGAGTATTGTCAGAATCTTCTGTTGAAGCAGTCGATCATCTGTAATGAAGGGGCTCTCCGGCAGGGAGTGGTAACGAGAACCTAGAGTTAGATTTTAGCAAAATCATTTAACCCGAATAGAAGAGAGATCAGAATCCCAGAGTATAGACGAGGAATAAAAGATCCTAATACCACCCAATGGCGACATAGGCTCGTAAGGCACACAGCCATGTTAGTAAAAGTTTTGTAACGTCTAGACTCAACTTCGGCCAAGGTGGTGGAAAGGGGGATTCCTACAGGCAGTCGGCTCTGATACCAACTTGTGACGCCCCCGATTCAATTGCACACTAATTATGCACGCAAACGTGTATGATCAAGATCAGGGACTCATGGGAAGATATCACAACACAACTCTAAAAACATAAATAAGTCATACAAGCATCATCATACAAGCCAGGGAACAACTAAAAGATGTCTCCCACCTCTCCACCGCCCCCCTAACCCTAGCCACACACCACCGCCGGCGATCTCCACACCTCTCCGTGGGTTTCGCCATCTGATTGGCTCATCATCTCCGGCGTCTCCTCCTCTCACTTCTGGTTGTCATCTTCATGGCGGTCCATGCAGCGATCTCCCTGGGATTGGATTTCTCCCCAGGGATGAAGTTGGCGTTTGAGATCCAACGTAGCTTTAACAGATCGGTGCATCCCACATCGGACACGGGCCATTCCATCATGGTGGTCTCCTTTGCACGGCACACATTCCGACTGGATGAGGAGAACGTGGGATTCGCTCTTGAGGCGGCCATCGGAGGATATTGTTCACATCTCAAGGTATCTTTCCTCCATCATGGAGTTTTTTCATTCAACGTCTCTTGCAAGGAAGTGGGTTCTTTCACTCTGCACCAGAGGAGTTTTGTTTGTGATCAGTTCAAGTGTTTCTTCCATCTTTGGGGTCATGGTGGCCCAAATTGGAAGAAAGAATTCGGCCTATGGCAATCTGAATGCCAAGAGGAATGGATTTTAGTTAGCCCTTCTAAGATACGGGCTCGGCTTGGTTTAGAGGCCATGAAACATGCTCCGGCCAAATCCTCCCTCCGTGCTCGTATGCCCAAATCTACTCCTAAAAAGCATGCTACGTTCGCTACGTTCATGCAATACCCAGCACGTAAGGGGTATAGCTATGGCCCCTCCACTGATGAGGTGACCACAGTGCGAGCAGCTGGTTATCACGTTTCGTCCCATGAGGATGCAGGTCGGTCTTCTCCGGTGACGACCTCGCCGCCGGCAAGGGTGGAGATAAAGTTTGGAACAGTCCCGCCTTCCCCGGAGGGTTTATCTCCTGCCCGTTTAAACCCTGGATCTTCGGGTGGTCGATTAGTTTTTGCCTTGGAAGGTTTGGACTCCCCACCCCAGATGGGCTCGAGGGTCCAGCCCATCTGCCTGTCTGATGATGAAAGTAGCAGCCCATCACCCAAGGCCTCAAAGGTTTCTTCCCCTCAAGATATTATCTTGGATTTGCAGAGTTTTGACGATATGATTGAAGATATGGCTGCGAGTTATTGGGATTGTCAGAACTGTTTGGCTATGCGCCACACGTCAGAGACATGCACGAATCAGGTCCGCTGCCGTAATTGTTTTCGTTCGGGACACGTTAAAAAAACTGCACTGGCCAGCCACCTGACTTGTCCATCTGGGTGCCCAAAGTCCCATCGCCGGGTTTTGGGAAGCGAGACAGAAAAGAGGACCTCCTTTCCTACCCCGTCCCTCCAGTTTCCCGAGGCCAAGCGACTCCGGAGAAAACCCCATCCTCTGCTTCTCCGCCGCCACCATCGCCGCCTGTTCACCCTGCCTCGCACACCCAAGCTTCCACCAGCTCGGATCCTGCTCCTGCACTGCAGCCTCCAATGGCGGTGTACGCGATTGACCCACACCGCTTCATCCCCGCCGGCTTTGATATTGAAGACGGCGGTGCGGATCGTCTGCCCCGCACCTTCTACACACCAGCCGTTCCTCCGCCCGGGGCGCATGAGCAGTTCATGGTGGCCATTGTGGAGCCGATCCCACCTCCTGAGCTGGTTGGTGTTCGTCGTCAGCAAGTTCTTGACTTCCTAGTTCAGGTGATGCATGTTTCGGTTATTTCTGCTCAAACTTGGTTTCAAGGGGTTGGTCTGTTCGAGATGGAAGATCGAGTCATCAGGGGTTCTTTTACTCTGCACCCGCCATTTCCTCTAGGAGTTGATGAGGAAGGCAATGAGTTTTTTGTTCGTTTTATTCCACATAATCAGGGGGAAGGTTTCCGTGCTATTCATGGCCAACGGACGGGGTGGTTGATGTTCATCGGCATCCCACTAGATTATAGAAACACTCAATGCATTGTGGATATGGTTGGCACCTTCGGACAGTTTCATTACTGGAATAGCACTGACAGGCGCAATGTTAGATCTTTGGTCCGTGCGTCATTCCTAGATAATGCACTCGTCCCTCGCTCGGTAACATTTAGGGAATTTGCCAATTGGGGTGATGTTATGGTATCATGGTCTGCTGGCTGTTATATTTTATCTGGAGAATTTGCTGGTGCCATGATCCCCGCGGATGAAGATCCTATGCCTCTGAATGGGAATCCCCACCCGATGCCCGGAGCTGAGGTGCCGTTGCCGTTTTGGGCAATTCCTCCATACCCAGCTCTTGGATGGAATGCAGTTCCTCCGGGTCCAAATCAAGCTCAGCATGATGTGCATGGGTGGGCTGATAATGTGCAACACAATGAGGGATGGGGCCCCTGGGAAGACCAGGTTCAGCCTATTCAGCAGCAGTAGGAAGAGATTCAGCCAGCCCAAGACCAGAATTCCATGATTCTGAACCCGTCTGTGGATTCTTCTAACAATGAGGACATGCTTCAAGTCCAGCAGCCTCTGCAAGCTCCACCTGTAGTGCATTTGGATCCAATTCATCTTGGCATGGTTGAGGTATTTTATGGACCAGTAGTTCCACCTGCATTGATCTGGGAGAGATCGTTCAAGTCTTTACTGCCCGAGTTTGTCATCAGAGATATACCAGCTCCTCTGTTTGGGTTTCCTGCCATGAAGCTGCAAGTTAAATTTGGTTCGGTTGATCTGCATCAGAAGTATCTGCTATGGCCTGACGACCAAGGTGTCCACAGTCGTGGAACCAACTCTTCGGTGGTTATTGAAGAGCTGCCATCTGGTGATCTGCCTTGCTCTAGTTACCAAGTTCCACCCACTCCTTCACAGGTTTCTTAGGAGGAATTTCAATTTACCTCGGCCACTCCATCTACTTTGGGCAAACGACCTCGCACCAGGCGTTCTGTCACGCTTGTGGAGCCAGTTCTAGATTTCTCCAACAGAAGGATGACGCGCAGTGCTGCTAAGAGGACGGGCATGAAACTAGTCTCTGCCATCCCTCCAAAGTCTGCCCCCTTGCGCCGCCCCAAGGCAAAGAAGCTCCGTCTTGATGATGATCAGAGTCAGCTTCCTCTCCCACCCCCGACGCCTATATCAACAATGCAGGCAATTGGAGTGGCCCTGGGTATCGACCCGTCTGAGCTATCGGTCGAGAAGCTTATGGCTTCTCCTCACCCCGTTGAAGAAGAAGATGGTCCGCATGATGATTGACGTCCCAAGAAGCTTCCTGAAACGTGGGGCACTTTTGTTTTTGTGCCTGTTTTACATTAGCTCGTACTGCTTCTGTGTCTGTCTGAATTACTGGGTCGTTTTTGTTGTCACTTTTATTATGATCTTGTCCATGCTATTAAGCAGTTGGATATGCTACTATTCCTCTGCGCTCTTTTTTATGGATAATTGCTATTATCGTAATTGGAATGTTCTCTGCTGGAATGTGCGTGGACTGAATTCAGAGGCTAGGCAACGTGATTTACGTGCTAAGATTGAGGAAAGCAGATGTTCTATACTGTGTTTACATGAAACTAAATGCGATAGCTTTGATATCCGAATGAACAGATCCTTTTGTCCTAGGAGGTTTAATCAATTTGCGTTCTCGCCGTCTGTTGGAGCGTCTGGTGGGATTTTGGTCATTTGGAACTCCTCGATCTTTCATGGTCAACTTATTGACATCCAGCATTTTGCTGTTGTGGTTTCCTTCCAATCGATTCAAAACTCAGAAAAATGGACTTTAGCCTCTGTATATGGGCCCTGTGAGGGTCAGCCCAGGGATGAATTTGTTAGCTGGCTTTAGCATCTAGACATCCCTCCCGATGAAAATTGGTTGTTGTTGGGTGACTTTAACTTTATCCGGTCTTTAGACAACAGAAACCTTCCGGGTGGTGACGTCAATGATATTTTCCTCTTCAATGAAATAATTGGTCACTTGGGTCTCTTGGAATTGCCATTGAAAGGTCGTAGCTTTACCTGGTCCAATATGCAACAAAACCCCCTCCTTGAGCAGCTCGATTGGTTCTTCACTACTGCTGATTGGACTTCTCATTATCCGAACACGGTGGTTAACCCACTGTCTAGAACTGCATCGGATCATGTGCCTTGTGTGGTGTCCATTGACACTACCATTCCTGTGGCCAGGACTTTTCGGTTCGAGAACTTCTGGTTTGACATGCCAGGGTTTTTGGATTGTGTCACCAAGTCTTGGAATGCACCGGTATTCTTTGATCTATCTGCTTCTACGGTTCTCACAAAGAAATTTAAGAGGCTGCGATATGATTTAAAACTTTGGAGTGAACAGTTATCATACATCAAACAGCTTACTGTTGATTGCTCCAAAGTGATTCTGCATTTCGATCAGCTAGAGGAAGTGAGACCTTTAACTAGGCCGGAATTCAATTTCAGGAAAATAGTGAAGATTCGTTATGAGCATCTGTTAAAAGTTCACTATATTTATTGGAAGCAGAGGTGCACCATTCGGTACATAAAGGTGGGCAAGGAGAATTCAAAATTCTTTCATGCCATGGCATCGGAGCGGATGAGAAGGAATTCAATTTCTAGCCTAAAGACAAACTCTATGAGTGATCCTGTGACTGACCATGCACAGATGGCGGGAATTCTTTGGGCCTCATTCAAATCAAGGATGGGCCAGGCCCAAGGGATCAATATGGGCTTTGATTTGACTCAACTAATTCAGCCCATCCCGGGGCTGGAGGAGCTCTCCTTGCCATTTTCTGATGAAGAAATAAACGAAGTTTTGAATGAATTACCAGTCGATCGGGCACCTGGTCCGGATGGCTTTAATGGGATGTTTGTCAAGCGCTGTTGGCCTATAATTGAGAAGGACTTCTTGCGGATGATACGTGATTTTTATGAAGGGAAGCTTTCGTTGGAAAACATCAATTGTTCCCTCATTACGCTAATCCCCAAGATCCTCTCACCTGAAGGGCTCGATGACTTTCGGCCAATATCTCTTACCAACACCTATCTTAAATTTCTTACAAAGTTGTTGGCCAACCGGTTGTAGAAGGTGATCCTTCGGTGTATCCACAAAACTCAGTATGGGTTCCTTAAGGGTAGGTCAATCCAAGATTGCCTCGCCTGGAGTTTTGAATATATTCACCAATGTAAGCAGCCCAAACGACCAATCACAATCCTCAAGCTGGACTTTGCCAAGGCATTTGACACAGTTGAGCATGAAGTTATTCTTTAGATGTTGCAGCATAAAGGGTTTGATGCCAAATGGATTTCTTGGGTTGAGCAATTGTTGTCCACAGTTTCTTCGTCTGTGTTGCTAAATGGCATTCTTGGAAAACAATTCAAGTGCAAATGTGGTGTCAGGCAGGGGGATCCCCTGTCGCCTCTGTTGTTTGTCATTGCAGCGGATTTGTTGCAGTCAGTGGTTAACCAAATGCTTGCACATGGCACGCTATCTTTGCCCATTCCAACCCATGACAGAGAGTTTCCCATCATCCAATATGCAGATGACACAATTCTGTTTCTAGCAGCTAGGGATGAGGAGCTTCTTGCTTTAAAGAACATGTTGCTGACCTTCCAACAGTCCACAGGTTTAAAGGTCAACTTTGCTAAATCCTCAATGATCCCTTTGAATATGAGTGATGAAGAGGCCTTTAGAATTGCTGCAATCCTTTGTTGTAAAATTGGACAGCTCCCATTTACTTATTTGGGATTGCCCTTGGGAACTACAAGACCAAGGATCATTGACCTAATGCCCCTGGTTGACAGCCTTGAGGGGAGACTAACTGCAAGTTCTTCCATGTTGAATCAAGGCTCTCGCTTGCAACTTCTTACATCTGTCCTGACATCTCTGTCGGATTTCGGGTTCCGGCAGACCCTTAAGGTTCGAACTCTGGGGTGCACGCGGAGATTGTGCCCTCTACATCTCCGTCTCGCAAAGATCTAAATTACCAAAAGAACAACACAAGAGACACATAGTTTATACTGGTTCAGGCCACCAATGCGGTGTAATACCCTACTCCAGTGCGGTGTGGTGGATTGCCTCTTGGGCTGATGATGATGAACACTACAAGGTAGAACAGCCTCGCGAGGGTCTGTTCTTGGCCTGGGATGAACTGCTAGGAGGAGTCCAATCACCCTTCTCTCTCTTTCTCTGATCCAATTGCCTCTACCTTGGGGGTGGCTTGTCCTATTTATATGCAAAGGCCCTGGGCCTCTTCCCAAATATTGAGCGGGAAGGGCGCCAACAATTGGCCAATTCGAAGGGGAACATCTAGTATACTTATCCTGACTAAAGTTGGTCCTCGCCTACCAAAGGCCCTGTGGTGACGCCGTTCTGGGCTCCACGATGACCTCCTTCCCACCGTTGGACAGGTCTTGGTCTCGTTGCACCGAAATGGATGCCTTTGCTCGATCCTCTTGCCCGCGCTTGCCCCCTTTGCACCAAAGAGGAAAGGGAGACACTGTGCGGACTGGCGCCCGCCTGGCATCCTTGGTCGTCATGGCTTGCGTCATGGGCACCTCGCGAGGTACCCCGCCTTGATCTCTCCGCCTCCTCGTGAGCCAGCCTGATGAGGCCATGCCTGAGGAAGCGCCGTGTCATCCGCCCCGCGAGGCTTGGCCCCTCGCGAGGGTCTTGGTTCTTGTGTTGATGAAGATGGGCCGTGCTGGGCCCCCCTTCGAGCCACGCCGCAGGCCGCGGGCAGGCAAGTCTGGGGACCCCCGTTCCCAGAACGCCGACAGTAGCCCCCAGGCCCAAGGCGCGCATGGACTTGGCTGTGCTGAGAGGCGAAAGGGCAAGGGCAAAGCGTCGCGGGCCCTAACAGCCTACGGCCTCGGGCGCCGCGTGGCGGTTGATTGGACGTGGGCGGCACTGTTCCCCCACGCTCCCTTATTTTGCGCCCTGCTAGGTGGACTCGTAGTTGTACACAGCCGCTCCCCTTCCTGTTGCTCGACCGTCCCCTATTCTTCCTCCCTTCGAACTCCGACTCTTGTCTCCAATACCATCTCACATCTTCCCCCTCCTTTCAATCGCCATGGCTCTGACGAAGAAGGATAAAGGGAAGAAACCCATGCCTCCATCTCGCTCGCCGTCGTCGGTGGCCCCCGCCGTCGGCTGGTCGATCATACTCAATCGAGAGTGCCTCGATAAGCTCAGCTCGGCTCTGGCCACCATCTTCAACGAGTGTGGGAGGACGACGGCCTGGTCTACGTCTCACTTCCCCACTGACAGGATAATCCCTGAGGTTCATTATTTTGCCGACGCCTTGTGGGCAGGTCTGGTTCCCCCCTTTTCCGATTTCTTCAAGGCCGTCCTCTCTCATTAGCAGATCCATATGATGCATCTGGGTCCTGAATCCATCACCCTCCTTTTGGTCTTTGCTTTTGTTTGCGAGGCCATGATGGGCATCCCTCCTTCCGTTGCCTTGCTGCGCCACTTCTTCTCTTTGCGCCTTGCTGACCTCACTCAATGCTCAGCGTGTGTGAGCTTCGTCGCCATGCCCGAGACTGCGGCCTCAGGGATTGACTTCAAGCTTCCTTCGCCTTCAGCTGGGTTCCGCGAGCGGTGGTTGTAAGTTGATGTCGGGGTGCCCAGCCCCTGCTGGCGAAGCCAACTTCGCCTGCTGTACCCAATTCGGGCTGGAGCCAGGAGACGCTCGTTAGCCCCCGGCTCGCCTTCGTCTGGCGCCGCTTCACGTTCTTGAGATCGCTCGGCGTGACGGCTCCCAAGGTGGTGAAGGAGTTCCTATTACGCCGCATTGCCCCTCTCCAACGCCACTCTCGCCGAATGTGGGCCTTCAACGGGCATGATGATCGCATGAGGCTCCAGGAAGAAGACGTGACCCCTGGGGCGCTAAGGACAATGCTCTTGGTCCTGACTAGTGACCCCAACCCGGGCAGCATCCAGCGGGGAGGGGCCCTGCTATACCTCTGCCAGAACAGGGACGACTTCGTGAAGCAGATGCCCTCCTTTGATGAATGGGGGCTGCACCCCGCTGGCTTCCAAGGGCCTCGCGAGAACCCTGTGGTGGTGACCGCCCTTCCGGTCGGTCAAGGCGAATCCTCCTTGAGTGTCGGAGCAGGGAGGCGTGAGATGGCGGAGGCCGAGAAGGCTCCCGATGAGGAGACTGCGCCTGGCAATGCCTTTGAGGGAGAAGCTCCTGAGGCCCATGCTGCAGAGGCTATGGGTGGCAAGTAGCCGCTCCCAGTGCCTGGGGCCGAGGCTCCTGAGGCCTCGGCCGCGTCTTATGGCGAGGTGATTGGCAGCACGCGTCAGGCAGGCACCCCTGACGCGGATAGCTTTGTTGCTCCGTCTTCGTCGCAGGTTGATCCTTGCGCTCTTCTCTTGGGCCGTTCCGTGTGGACTTTGAGGCCCTCCGGAGGAAAAGGGAGGCCTTGGGTGATGACTTCTCTTGTCGCTTGCTGAAGCGCCAGAAATACTTCGCTACTGACGAGTAAGCCTTCTCCTTTCCTTGCTCCTGATCCCCTTGCTGCGTCTACTGATCCTTACTCCGCAGGCCTCTTCCAGCCGAGCTCGTGGGAGTCGCTGAGGCGCCGCCTCCTTTGGCTTCGCCTCCCCCGTCGTCCCCAAGTGCTCCGAGCAGCACTACTCTCGTGGTGAGGGCGAATGAAGGGGTGGACCGTCCCGAGGCGCACCGCAGCCCTTCTCTTCCTGCGATCTTCCTTCGCGAGCCCTCTCTTGGCATAGCCGCCCTGTCGTGGGCTTCTCATCTGGTCGCGGGCTGCGACTGGCTGAGGCGCCCCCTGTGCCCTTCTTATGGAGATGGGCTGGCCCCAGGCCGGGCTTCTGGTATGGCACGCCCGGCCGTCGTGAGGGTGCCAGCCCCCAGCCCCCTGCCCGGAGGAGGAGCGATGGTTCATGGCCCACGGCGCTGGCTTGGGGCAGATTATGGTGTGGAAGACGTGCTCGGGCGCGCTCGGGAGCGCCGTGCTCGCCGCCAAGAGTTCCTTCGAAGGGCAACTGACGCGGTGGACCTGCTTGGGGAGGAGCTCGCTGGTGAAGACGCGCGCCTGGAGGCCGAGGGCCTGTGCCTGGCCATAGGGTGGCGCGAGCTGGAGGCTGCCATCGCCCTCGTGCGTCACCAGCGCGACCTTGAAGACGAAGAAGCAAAGGCATCACTGGAGGCCTCTCAGGCGGCCCGATCCCAGGCCGCTGAGGAGGCCCTGGGAGCTGACCGACGGCGAAAAGCAGTGGAGGAGCGGGCTCGGGAGCTCCTGGCCCGATGCCACTCATTGGAGGAGCAAGTGGAACTGCGCGAGGCGGCCCTTGCATCGATGAAGGTGGCCTCTGGCGACCCAGCTGAGCTCCAGAAGCGTGAGGAAGCATTGATGCTGGATGCTGCCGAACGCACCCGCGAGTACGAGCGGCTGGAGACGAGGGAGCGCCTGGTGATGCAGGCTGAATATGAAGTCGCCGCACGGGAAGCACGTGTCCTGGAGGAGGTTGGTCGTCGGGTGGCGATGGCACGCCAAGGCCTTGAGCGCGAGTTCGAGGGGAAGCTGGAGTTGATCCGGGTCGAGGCCGAGGGAAGAACCGCAGCCCTAAAGGCCCAAAGGGATGAGGCGACGCGGCGGGCCGACGCTTCCCGGGCCGCCCTTGAGGCAGCGCAGAAGGAGTCGGCTGCCCTCCAGGCCGAGGTGCTCCGTCTTCGTCAGTGGGTGGAATAGGCTGAGGCCGTCGAACGTCAGAACGCCGATGAGATACACCAGCGGCATGTCCTAGAGCATGTCCATGGCCCCATGCTGGCTACGCTCAGGGAGAGGGCTAACGCAGCCTTGGGCAACATCTGTGAGGCGGCTGTCGGCGAGCCGCACACGATCAACTATGTCGGCAACCTGCAGTTCTTCACCGCCGTGGTGACGCAGCTGGAGGCGCGGTCGGTCAGGGCCGACAGGTTGGTGGAGGAGAGGAGCCGCGCCCTACTCGGGTGCGCCTTCTCTCGTGTCTTCAGCCATCTCCGGAACATGGATCCCCACTTCGACTTCGACGCCACCATCGCCCCAGTCCCCCAGGCCGTCCGAGGTGACCTGGCGCACTGGGTGGAAGACAACATGGACGCTCTTGTCAGGGCCTTCACTTCGGATGACGATGACGTGATCGTGGCTGCCGACGAGGGCGGTGTGGTGGACGGCCCTGATGCCGCTGGCGGCGACGCAGGTAGCGATGGCGAGTTCAGCGATGCCAGCGGCGGCTCGGGAGGTGCTCCTGAGGACGCAATGGGGGATTTGTCCGAGTGAGTATGTATCGCTCGTGTCTTTTTACCCTGCACGAGTAGAACTCAGGTGTTTGGCCTGATGGCTGTAAGAGAATTTTGGGGAGGGGAAGCCCCTCATGTAAAACCTGTATGCATCGTATTAGTAGCTATTATATTGCACGAGCACCCGCGCCTGGCGGCTGGCTGGTTTACCTTTGTTTCACGCAGGCCCCGAGGCGGCTCGTGGGAGGACGTGGTGTCCTGAGTGTTCTCTAGTTGAAACCGTAGGACGCGCAAGTGTCGCCGGCGAGGGGCTTCACAGGCGCTGGCCTTCTTCACAGGCTCCGGGCCTTTTCCCGCATGTGATGGCTTCACAGGCATTTGCCTTCTTCACAGGCTCTGGGCCTTTTCCTAAACGCGATGGCTTCACAGGCATTCGCCTTCTTCACGGGCTCTGGGACTTTTCCTAAACGCGATGGCTTCACAGGCATTCGCCTTCTTCACAGGCTCTGGGCCTTTTCCTAAACGCGATCGCTTCACAGGCATTCGCCTTCTTCACAGGCTCCGGGCCTTTTCCTAAACGCGATAGCTTCACAGGCATTCGCCTTCTTCACAGGCTCTGGGCCTTTTCCTAAACGCGATAGCTTCACAGGCATTCGCCTTCTTCACAGGCTCTGGGCCTTTTCCTAAAAGCGATAGCTTCACAGGAATTCGCCCTCTTCATAGGCTCCAGGCCTTTTCCTAAAAGCGATAGCTTCACAGGCATTCTCCTTCTTCACAGGCTCTGGGCCTTTTCCTGAAAGGGCATCCTCCGCAGGCACCGAAACGTCCTCCCGAGAAGGAGCAACATCGGCAGTCTGGGCTGCGTGCGAGCTAGGCCTGGCCCGGCTCGCGAGGGGCTCGCGAGGGGAGGCAGCTGCAGTGGAGCGGTGACCAGAACGCGAGAAATGGCTCGAACGAGACTAAGCACCCCTTCCCCGAACACACGCAAATCTCAAATTGGAATCCAACTTAAATCCAACAGGGGAAAAGTTACAACCAAAGAAGAAGTCAATGAAAACAGGCAAAAGGCCGTGTCCGGCATCTAATCTAGTCTTGGACGTCTTCTCACCAGCACGGAGCTAAGTGCTGTCCACTGGGCGTGGGAGGGAGCCCCAGGGCCTGAGGCCGGCACCTCTGAGACTCCGAGGCGTGTACAGCCCCACTCATTATTACGTGAGAGTGTCACGGGGCGGGGAGCTTCACAGGCACTGGGCCTTCTTCACAGGTACCGGCCTTGCTTCATATCGCCAGACGAGGGCCCCGCCTTGCGCCACACTCTAGTGCCACCAACGACGACCGGAAACCAGGACGCCGCCGGTGGGGTAGAGCGGTCGCCAGCGGTTCCCCCGACGACCACGGGTCCTCCGCCAGGGGCAGGCCCTCAGGCACCTCCCCAGCGGAGGGCCTATCTCCTAAGGACGCCTTGCTCCGAACGCCGCGGTGGTGATGTGGGATCTCTGCCCCTCTCTTGCAGCCCCCTGCGCCCTCCTCCCGAGGGGTAGGAGACTGTGGGAGCGGGGCAGCTTCTCGCTGCGGCGACCTGCACCTCCTGCGATACATGATTAGTGTACGCCTGCTCCTGAGGAATTAGTGGTACCCGATAATTGTCGCCTCCAGCGTGGCCGGTGGAGCCGTCCCGGGGCTCCTGGAAGAGCTCGGCTTCTGGTGTTTCGTCTCCCCAGCTTGGGCTGAGAAGCGAGCCTTGTTCGCCCTTGTGAGCGTGCCCTTGGTCCATCATGTGGGGCACGTATTCTTCTGGCGCCGCCACCCCGAACGCTGTGCTGTAGTGCTCCATGTGCCATGCGGCGCTGCTTGACGTGCCCAACGTGGGGTGGTAGCGCGGCAGTCCGCTAGTGCCGTGGGCTGCGCCAAGCCCTTCTCCCTCACGCGCCGTGGGCGGGGGTAGCGCCACCGCCAGTCCGGCATCGACGGATTCGCTGGTGTTGGGGTAGCCCTGAGGCACGCGGGAGCGTGCGGGGCCCCCGCGCGTGCCGCCCTGGGCTTGAGACGGAAGCTGGATGCAGAAGGGGTGAGCCCCCGAAGCGGCAAAGCCCAGGAGTTCGGCGACCCGCTCCAGCAGCACGTCGCGGCCGCCTTCCAGCAGCCTACACTGCAGCAGCTCTCGGGCCACCATGAGCGCGGCCCTCGAGTTCGCTTGCTCCCGGCGGGTGTACGGTGTCATGGTCGCGGCGTGATTGGAGGCCCTTTGTCACACCCTGATTTTCATGCCACAACACTTAAGCTAATAAATCATGATAAAATGTGGTTTGACAAAAACTTTTGAGTGTTTTGGACTTTGCTTGATTTGATTTTTGTGAGTTGTTTGCAAGTGCTCTAAAAATCAAATAAATCCTCCAACTCTTATACTCCTTCTCCTTGATCCAAAAACTCTTCCCAATGATCATGCCATGTGTATAGTACAATATAATATTTTCTTACAAAAATAACTTGGCCAAATGGTATTTTCAAAAATTAGTTTTCTAAAAACCCCTTGATTGAGGTTTGCACTGCGAGTACTTAATAAAGGGTTGTAAAAATATTTCCAAATTTTTTTTGACTCCTATTAGATATAGGTTACCCAGAAACCACAAAAATATAATTTTAAAAGTTATTTTCCTATTTTATTTAAAGGCTTTTTCTTAAGGCCAGAAATGGTCTTAAATAGGTTAAAATTATTTTAAATCTTTAAAAATATTTGAGAAAAATTAGGGAGACGCAATGGACATATATTTTCCATATATATGAGTTTAAACACATGGTCATGATCAAAATATTGGACAAAACCTCCCAAAACCATTTTTGCTCATTTCAAAGATCTGAAATATTTCTACATGAAATATTTTCACAAAAATCCAAGAAAATTCTAGCATGTCACACATGACATTTTTGATGATCTTGCCAAGTCTCATGTCATGGAGAACAGTATAATCCCATGCCCTCTCAAAACCACTTCTGTCCTTTTTCAAGTTTGAACAGCTTTGCACTGTCAAACATGTCCAATTGCTCCCAAACTTGGTGCACATGCTCAAATGGTGTAATAATGCATCTAGACCCAATGGCACAAGTTGGAGAGAATTTTTTCTTGATCAAAGTGCCCCAAAACCCTCTCTGACCAGAATCAAATTTGAACAAGTTTGTACTACCAACTTTCTCTCCTTGACCCCAACTTTTGTGAGCATGTTCACATGACCAAATAAGGCCACTAAACCAAGTGGTACATCAAGGAGAAGTGATTTGCTCAACTAGATCTACACAAGTCTGATTCTGCTCATTTCTAGGGTTTACCAAATTTACATTGGCCACTTTGCCCAAATGAGCTCCAAATTGGTGGAAGACCCTATTTATATGTGCCATTTCACCATGTGGATTCTCATTCCAAATGGAGTTCATTTGCTTACGCAAACAAGCATCAAACACGTTCTGCCACTTTACCAAAATTCCATTTTTGACCTCTTCCACTAATCTCCATGGCCTCAACTTTTTACCACAGCTCCTCCTAGTCCCCCTCTACCTCCAGTAACAATGGCTGCCTCTCAGCTCAATTATTTGGGGGTGAAACCCTCACTTTCTTTCTCTGGACAGCCACTGTTCACCTCTCTCTCCACCTCCCCTCTCATCTACTGGCCCTCTAGGGCATCCAATGCCACTCCTGCTTTGTTTACTCCTCCCTAAACAACCCAGACACAAGTGGCCGCGCCCCACAAGCCAAAGGCATGCCCTGGCTTGCAATTGGCGTGCTCTAGAGCGCGCTACAGTGCACACCCGCACTATAGCCGCCCCCTTCCAACTGCCTCCGGCCACATAGGGCCTCCCCCTCGTGTCTCCCGAGGTCACCTCGACGTCCACAGCACACTACACTGTTGTCCCCCTCCTCTCTCTCCCTCTCCGGCTCTCCTCGCGTGCGGACAGAGCGCCACCCGAGCGCGCCAGTCACTGGCCGCGGCAGGGACCCACTTGTCGCATTCCCCGCTCCCTCTCTCTCTTCCTGGCGCGCTACTCCACCCCCACGAGCGCCGCAGACAGCCCCACGGCCATTTCCGCGGGTGCCCGTAGGCCATGTCCACGGTGAGCCATGGCCTCGCCACTTAAGGGCTCCCGAGGCCTCCCTCTGGATCCCATCCGCTCTCCCTCTCTCCCAGCAACCCCCTGGACCAACCCACTCCCCTCCTCGCGCTCTCCATCAGCCACCATGGCCGGAGCCTTGCCGTCGGCCTCCGCCTAAATCCGCACCCATCTCTCCTCCTCCTCCCCTCTAGACCGCACTAGAGCACCTCCACCGTCACCGTGAGCCCCTCCCGTACTTCTCCCCCTCCTCCCCGTTGCGGTTCCGTCAAGTTCCACCACCACCGTCAGCCCTGTCCGCCGCGGTCGACGCCCTGCTCGACCCAGTGCCCCTAGGCGACCGTGCCACCCACGGTTGGATGCGGTCGGGTCCCCTGAGCACGCCGGTGGGCAGAACATCGCCGGAGACGCCCTGTAGTGCCGGTGGCCGGCGTCAAACACCTCCTCTGTCGCCCTTCGCGCCGCGCGGGAGGTTGGGGACGAACCTGACAGGCGGGCCCCGCTCGTCAGTGGCCCAGCCACCAGGCCACGCTGGCAAGTGGAGGCGGGTTCGCCCCTTCTCATGTCCCCATGGTGAAGGCGCACTCCGCGTGGGCGCCTTCGACGTGGCCCCTGCGCGCGTGCAGCCGAGCAGTTGGGCCGGCCCATCAGCTATCCCTCGCCCAGCGCGCAGAATAAGTGGTATAACCTTTTTTCCTTTTTACTTTTCCAGTCAACTTCAAAAATCCAGAGACTATTTATTCTAAGTCCAAATTTAATGATTCAAATTTCTTATGACTCCATAAATCATGATCTTTCACATGGTGCTATTTGCACATTTTTCTAGAAACTTTCTATTCATAAATATTTATCAAAACCCCAATTTCCATTTTTGTGATGAACTTTAGAAAATCACAGAGAGCCCATTTTTTATCCAAATTCCATGATTCAAATTCCTAGGTGTTCATAAGTTCAAAACTTAGTTTTTGAACATTTTTACTAATACTTTCTGTACCACATAAAATAATGGTCTATTTCTTCATATTTGTCAACTTTGCAAATCCATAGGAAAATCATTTCAACTCCAAATCCAATGAAACCAATTCCTAGATGCTTCTAAAATCATCCTTTGTTAAATGGGTGCCTTTGCTCATTTTTCAAAAATGTGTTTCTATACACTTCTTGCAATCCCATAAAACCCTTGATTCCATCATATCAAAATGTTTAGAAATATCCATTGATCCACTTCCAATGAAATCACCTTGGTCATTCCTCATATGACCAGAGCTATCCTAGAAAAGTCCAACTCACATTTTTAGAGCACTTTTATTTTCTGTCTTGTTGTGTTGCTTATTATGATTGTTTCTGACGTTAGTTGACGAAGTAGACGAAGTACTTGGAGAAGGACCAGAAGACTTGAAGACTCAGATGAACCAGGCAAGTAGCCCTTTGACCATGTCTATGAAACCTTTTTATGCATGTCATATAGCACTTTAGCGTTGCTTCAGAATCATGATGTGATGGAAACCACTTTGATGGGTTGCCTCTATTACTTCCTCGTTGATACTTGCATTGTGCATGACCCTACCTCCTTATGAGGGTTATGCCGGTGGGAGTAGATAGGATGCTAAAGTAGTGCTACGCAAAAAGGGACGGGAATATGCATGGTGATGGAGACAAAGCATTTTCAAAGGACTTTTCGAAAACCCCATCGGGTGCCACTTATGCCCGAGGGAGATGATGAGATGGGTAGCCACTTGATGATGAAGTGGTGTACCGAGTCAAGTGTGTGTGTTGTTTTCGAAAAAGGATTAGATTTAAGATTTGTCGACTGTCCCAACCTTACATGCGCAACCACTCTACCCTTATATGGGAAAGGGCATTATTGATTACCTAAGTCGATACTAGCTTGGAGCCTGCATTACTAGTGACGAGGGAGAGTTGGTGCTCTCTGTCGGGACGGGGTCGTGCCAGGTAGGGCGGCCATGACTGTTTTCACAGGGCACTGGATACACCATTGTGTCCCCTCTCGGATGTTACGATCTCGAGTGAGTCTAGTATGATGTACATCGTGAGGATACGGAACAACGAGTGGACTCCTTGTTAGTGTCGTCTAGGGAAAGGTAGTGATCGGGTGCTTACCCCGGGTACTTGAGGTACCGCGGGTCGTGGATGACACGGAAGCTCCCCGGATCTTGTGGGTAAAGTGTGCAACCTCTACAGAGTGTAAAACTATTCGAATAGCCATGTCCACGGTCAAGGACAGTTGGGCGGTGCTGCTTAAACTACGTCCACGTGTTTTCAAACCAGTGTGTGTGGGAATAACTACTTGGGTCAAGTCAAGGACTTGACATGATTGAGTTGGGTTGGTGCCCACTCTATTTATGTTGATATCTGTAACCTGTCCTCATGGTTACTTGAATTCTCCTGATGCATGTCTTACAAGTTGTTGGACATGTCATTGCACTCAAAACTAGCTTTTTGCAAAAATTTACCTATATCATGCATAATTGTATCTTGAGCCAAAACATGGGTTGCTTGCGAGTACATTCAAAGTACTCATTGGCTTGCCACTGGTTATTTTATTGGCCAGGCATGAGAGAATAGGATTTGATGAAGAATACTTCATGACGAACATGCGAGCTAGGACGCTTCCCAGTCAGAATGCCTGTAGGGTTAAGGCAGATGGCATGGGTCCAAGTTATCAACGAAGATTTCCGCTGCAATGTTATACTCAAGACTTGACCGTAATGGTCCTACTTGTGTAATACGGTATGTATGGATGTAAGACTCTTGTTATTCAGCTTCTATGTGTTCAGTGAGCATTGATCTCTGGGATCACTGTACACGTTCATTCGGTGATCACGACTTATGAGTCGGGGTCCCCACACCCTTGCCGTCGACCGCGCTTGCCGCGGCGTGAGGGTTGTTGAAGCCTGTCCGCGCCGCCCGCGGCCCGCAACGCCTTGCGGACCATGAGTTTCCTGGGGCGCGGGGTTGCCCGAGGCGGGCGGCTCTGCACGGGCGGGCCACGCCGCCCATGGATCTTGGTCGCCCGCCTGGTCGCCGGACATGGTGATGACGATGCGACGGTAGGCAGAGCGGTAGAAAGGGGGATTCCGGCGCACCCCAACCTGGCGCGCCAAATGTCGGATTTCGGCTTCCGGCAGACCCTTAAGGTTCGAACTCTGGGGTGCGCGCGGAGATTGTGCCCTCTACCTCTCCGTCTCACAAAGATCTAAACTACCAAAAGAACAACACAAGAGACACAAAGTTTATATTGGTTCGGGCCACCGATGCGGTGTAATGCCCTACTCCAGTGTGGTGTGGTGGATTGCCTCTTGGGCTGATGATGATGAACACTACAAGGTAGAACAGCCTCGCGAGGGTCTGTTCTTGGCCTGGGGGATGAACTGCTAGGAGGAGTCCAATCTCCCTTCTCTCTCTTTCTCTGATCCAATTGCCTCTACCTTGGGGGTGGCTAGTCCTATTTATATGCAAGGGCCCTGGGCCTCTTCCCAAATACTGAGCGGGAAGGGCGCCAACAATTGGCCAATTTGAAGGGGAACATCTAGTACACTTATCCTAACTAAAGTTGGTCCTCGCCGGCCAAAGGCCCTGTGGTGATGCCGTTCTGGGCTCCACGATGACCTCCTTCCCACCGTTGGACTGGTCTTGGTCTTGCTGCACCGAAATGGATGCCTTTGCTCGATCCTCTCGCCCGCGCTTGCCCCCTTTGCACCAAAGAGGGAAGGGAGACACTGCGTAGACTGGCGCCCGCCTGGCATCCTTGGTCGTCATGGCTTGCGTCATGGGCACCTCGCGAGGTACCCCGCCTTGATCTCTCCGCCTCCTCGTGAGCCAGCCTGATGAGGCCATGCCTGAGGAAGCGCCGTGTCGTCCGCCCCGCGAGGCTTGGCCCCTCGCGAGGGTCTTGGGTCTTGTGTTGATGAAGATGGGCCGTGCTGGGCCTCCCTTCGAGCCACGCCGCAGGCCGCAGGCAGGCAAGTCTAGGGACCCCCGTTCCCAGAACGCCGACAATCTCTGCCAATATACTTTCTCTGCAGCTTACAGATTCCACCAGGGATCATCAAGCAGCTTGACAGAATCTTTAGGCAGTGCCTTTGGAGGGGCAATAGTGATGCCCCCAAACAGTCTCTGGCTGCATGGGATCTTGTTTGCAGGCCAAAGGATAAAGGGGGTTTAGGAGTTATCAACCTAAACATCCAGAACAAAGGCCTCCTTATCAAACAGCTCCACAAGTTCTATAACATGGTTGACATTCCTTGGGTGACCCTGATATGGAACAGTTACTATGATCATGGTGCTCCACAGGCAACAGCTGAAGTTGGATCTTTTTGGTGGAGGGATGTTTTGAAGCTGCATGAGGCTTATACTGCTATTGCCTCGGTTACCATCAACATGAGAGATTCAGTTTTGTTCTGGACAGATTCTTAGCACATTGGGGGTTCTACTAGACCATTATGTTGGAGATTGCCTAGGTTGTTTTCATTTGCCAATAATGATAAGATCTCAGTGCAGGAATTCCTTCAATCCCAGGATCTCTTCTCCATGTTTTATCTACCTATTTCTCATGAGGCTGCTGCTGAATTACATATTTTGGAAGGTTGGATCATGCAGTTAGAAAGAGACCCAACTATACCTGATGTCTGGATTTAGCCTGGCAAATCAGGGGATTATACTGCCAAGAGCTTCTACATGATCATGCACTCTCATCTACCTACAATACATCCTTGCAAGTGGTTGTGGCCGAGTAGGTGTACCATGAAGATCAAGGTGTTTGGGTGGCTTCTATTCTTTGACAGACTTAACACCAAGGACATGTTGGTTAGAAGATGCTGGCGCTCTAGCCAACATGACAATTTCTGTCTCATTTGATGTGAGCTGGTCTATGAGGATAGAATCCATCTGTTCTTTAACCGTACCTTCAACTCTAGGGTCTAGAATTACCTAGGCATTGATTGGACTGGGGGCTCAGATGTCTTGCAATGTATCATGCATGCTAGGTCCAGCTTTAGGCATCCTTTCTTCTTTGAAGTCATGCTGACAGCAGCTTGGAACATTTGGATTTTAAGAAATGGCAGAACCTTCAGGGCCGAGAGAGCTACCTTCAGTGCTTGGAGGTGTAAATTCATCCATGACATCTCATTGCTTGCTCATAGGGTGAAGGATTGTATCAAACCAAAACTATTGGCTTGGGTTAATTCTCTGTTGTAATATAGGTAGGGTTGTTTAGCCTTAGGTTACTTTTGTTTTTCTTTGTTTGTACAGCTTGTATTCTGTTTGTACAGTTTATTCTTGCTTTAATAAAGGGCTGTGGGGCTTTGCCTCACAGTAAATATTAAAAAAAACAAGACAGGGGCCTCGAGGGCTCGAATACAAGTGCTCGATCATAGACGAGTCAGCGTAAGCAACAATATCTGAGTCCAGACATAAGTTGAACAAGTTTGCCTTAAGAAGGCTAGCACAAACTGGGATACAGATTGAAAGAGGCGCATGCCTCCTGCCTGGGATCCTCCTAACTACTCCTGGTCGTCGTCAGCGGGCTTCACGTAGTAGTAGGCACCTTCGGTGTAGTAGGAGTCATCGTCGATGGTGGCGTCTGGATCCTGAGCTCCAGCATCTGGTCGCGACAACCAGGTAGAAGGGATAGGGGGAAAAGAAGGAGAAAGCAACCGTGAGTACTCATCCAAAGTACTCGCAAGCAAGGAGCTACACTACATATGCATGGGTATATGTCTAAAGGCGCAGATCGATGGACTGAACTGCAGAATGCCAGAATAAGAGGGGGATAGCTAATCATGTTGAAGACTACGCTTGAGGCAGCCTCCGTCTTGCAGCATGTAGAAGAGGGTAGACTGAAGTCCTCCAAGTAGCATCGCATAGCATAAATCCTACCCGGCGATCCCCTCCTCGTCACCCTGTTAGAGGGCGATCACCGGGTTGTATATGGCACTTGGAAGGGTGTGTTTTATTAAGTATCAGGTTCTAGTGGTCACAAGGTCAAGGTACAACTCCAAGTCGTCCAGTTACCGAAGATCACGGCTATTCAAATAGATTAACTTCCCTGCAGGGGTGCACCACATAACCCAACACGCTCGATCCCATTTGGCCGGACACACTTTCCTGGGTCATGCCCGGCCTCGGAAGATCAACACGTCGCAGCCCTACCTAGGCACAACAGAGAGGTCAGCACGCCGGTCTAAATCCTATGGCATAGGGGTCTGGGCCCATCGACCATTGCACACCTGCATGTTGCGAGGGCGGCCGGAAGCAAAACGAGCCCCTTAATACAAGAGCAGGCTTACGTTCCAATCCGGCGCGCGCCGCTCAGTCGCTGACGTCACGAAGTGCTTCGGCTGATACCACGACCTCGAGTGCCCATAACTGTTCCCGCGTACTTGGTTAGTGCGCATATGCCAGTAGCCAGACTCAGATCAAATACCAAGATCTTGTTAAGCGTGTTAAGTATCCGCGAACGCCGACCAGGGCCAGGCCCACCTCTCTCCTAGGTGGTCTCAACCTGCCCTATCTCCCTGCCACAAAGTAATGGTCGGGGGCCGTTGGGAACCCAGGCCCACCACTACCTGGGTGGAACCACATGCCCCTTCAGCCCCCATCTCCGAATAGTATCACAGGTAATGTAACAATGTAAAGTATATAGTATATGCCCGTGATCACCTCCCAAAGTGATCACGGCCCAGTAGTATAGCATGGCAGACGGACAAGAGTGTCGGGCCACTGATGGAACACTAGCATCCTATACTAAGTAGTAGGATAGCAGGTAAAGGTAACAACAATAGTAGCAAGGACAGGCTATGTAGCAGTATAGGATTAACTGAAAGCAGTAACATGCTACACTACTCTAATGCAAGCAGTATAGAGAAGAATAGGCGATATCTGGTGATCAAAGGGGGGGCTTGCCTGGTTGCTCAGACAAGAAGGAGGGGTCGTCGGTGACATAGTCGACCACAGGGGCATCAACATCGTCATGGGGTCTACCGGAGAGAAGAGGGGGGAGAAACAGTAAATACATAGCAAGCAAGTGCATAACAGGATAACAGGCAGAGCTAGACGTGTTCTAACGCGGTATGACGTGATACCGGTGAAGGGGGAAACATCCGGGGAAGTATCCCCGGTGTTTTGCGTTTCCGGACAGATGAACCGGAGGGGAAAATTGCGTGTTTGCTATGCTAGGGATGTGTGGCGGACGAACGGGCTACGTATCCGGATTCGTCTCGTCATTCTGAGCAACTTTCATGTAGAAAGTTTTTCGATCCGAGCTACAAATTATTTCATATTAATTTCTAAAGTTTTAAATCATTTTTAGAATTTATTTAATTAATTTAATTCAACATTATCCAGAATAGTGCATGCTGATGTCAACATGACGTCAGCAGTCAACAGAGGTGAGGAGTCAACAGAGGTGTTGACTGGGTCGCTGACGTGTGGGTCCTGCATGTCATAGGTACTAAAACCTAATCAACCTATTAATGAGTTTAATTAATTAATTAGGTAACTAATGTTTAATTAGTTTAATTAAATAGGATTAATTAATTTAATTAATTAGTTAACATTTTTATTTACTTATTATTATTATTTTTAACTTCTTTTTTTTTAATCGTTCTGGGGGTGGGGCCCCCTTGTCATTGGCCCATAGATGCTTAGCGGGCTAACGGGCGCGGTTGCTGGGGCGGAGCCCCATGAGCGTGCGGGCGGTTACGGGCGCCAGGCGTGCAGGCCGGAGGCCACTAGGGAGCACCGGCCTCGACGACAGCCGAAGCAGAATGGTGAAACGACGGCGAGGACGGACGGTGGGGGCGACGCGCGCAGCGCGACGACGGCAAGGCGGCGCCTGTCCATCGTCGTAGTAGGGCGCCGAGCGTGGCGGCTGTGGGCGCGAGCGGTGGGGACCGCGCGGGTGCCGGCGAGGGATGCGGTGGTGCGAGGCCGTAGTGGAGCAGAGCTCTGGGGCCACGTGGCCGGGGTAGACGTCGAACAGGGGGCGGTGGAGGCAGAGGCTGGGCGTCGCGGGCGCGAGCAGCGTGATGGCAGAGACGCGTGGAGCCACGGCCGATGCAAGGGCCGCAGTGAGCGCGGGCGTTGGCGTGGGGCGTGGTGGGCGCAGCGGGACGGTGAAGCAGTGGAGCAGCAGCAGGACAACACAAGCGGGGCAGGCAGAGAGCGCAGCGGGGGCCGTCGAGGCCGCAGGCAAGCGCGGGGGCGGGACGGCGTGCATGGCAACGTCTGACACAGGAGAAGGGAGTGTGAGGAGAAGAAGGTGCTCACGACAGGGCCGTAGGGTACTGGCAGTGGGCTCGGGGACGTCCAGCGAGGCGGCACCGGCGATGGAAAGGACGACATGCGACGGGGTGGCGGGGATCCTCGAGCATGGTCGCACATGACGTTGAGAGGAGACGGGTGTCGGTGTCCAAACTGGCGGATCTCGGGTAGGGGGTCCTGAACTGTGTGTCTAGGCCAGATGGTAACAGGAGACAAGGGACACAAAGTTTTACCCAGGTTCGGGCCCACACGATGGAGGTAAAACCCTACTTCTTGCTTGATTAATATTGATGATATGGGTAGTACAAGAGTAGATCTACCACGAGATCAAGGAGGCTAAACCCTAGAAGCTAGCCTATGGTATGATTGTTGTATGATGAAGTTGTTGTCCTACGGACTAAAACCCTCCGGTTTATATAGACACCGGATAGGGTTAGGGTTACACAAAGTCGGTTACAATGGTAGGAGATCTTGAATATCCGCATTGCCAAGCTTGCCTTCCACGCCAAGGAAAGTCCCATCTAGACACGGGACGAAGTCTTCAATCTTGTATCTTCATAGTCCAGGAGTCCGTCTGAAGGTATAGTTTGGCTATCTGTAACGCCCTCGATGCGGCTATATCTCCCCCGTGTCGAGGCACGACTTAGAGATATGACAGTAATCTACTCAAGATGCTTGACAAAAGATGAACACTGAGCTACGGCTAAATCACACCACAACAGGTTCAAACAAGCATGGCAAAAGTGCAAAAGATAACAGGTTCACAGACTTAGTGAAAATAACATGCCAGAAACTAACATCAGAATGACATGTTTAGAGCAAGCAAACAACATGCTGCAGGAACAGGACATAGAAAAATAAGGCATGACATGCATCTACTCAAAGCACTTAACAAAAGTCCCTTACTGACCATAAGCCAAAAAGGATCAGGAAACATGATAACACCCATGTAAAATAAGCAAGTTTCGTTACAGGTTTCAGACTTGGCAGAAAACTGGACATGTCAAAAGCAGATAACAAGTAGGCATGTTCGTGAGCTCGATGCACTCACTACAGAGCATTTCAAGATAAACTAAGCATACATACATCAAGAAGACATGGCATAGGAGCTAGACATGGAAAGAATAACATCATAGCATGCAAGGATCAACTACAACAAGCTTGGCAAAATCGAATAACATGTAAATAATCTGCCAGCAACATTTTATAGCAAAAGTAGAGCTCGATTGACTCAAGCTATGGCACTCCATAATTACAAACAAAGGCATGGATGGATAGAGAAAATCCATATGCTCAAAACACTCTTACTGGTCATGCTCAAAAAAGGCATAAATCTCTCTGAAACAACATGAACACATGGCATAAAAATAACAGCAGGCAGGGACTTAGTGAAATTACAAAGTCTCTGAAATCAGCAACATTAAGTACCCTAGTTTGCATGCTTGTGCTAGTCACTACAAAGGCCACAAAAATAAATGGCATAATTCTCTGGAAAGATGGCATGGCATATTACAAAACACATGTAGAGCTCAACTTCCTAGGAGGCACACATCAATCATGGCAAAAATGACAAAAGTGCATGTTCTGATAAGAATCGGAAACTAACATCACATAGCCCTCTTCCAACAGCATTTCGGGCATCAATATGAGCTCAAATGAAAATGACGCAATGAAACGAAATGATGTACTCATCGAGGCAAACAATTTGATATATTATACGCCCAAAACAGAGCTACGGATGCAAAGATATGGCATGATGAAATATGCAAAAAGTTAGGGTTTCGGGGAGAAAAAGTCAACCGCAAAACTCCAGATCTGGATCCGGGCGCGGATTCCGAGGCGGGGCCGGCGTCGGCGTCGGAGTGCGGCGGCGTGAGGGAGCTCGGGGCGGCGAGCGAGGCGTGGCGGCGCGGGACCCGACGCGGGGCGCGGCACGCGCGCGCGGAGGGCGGCGGCCTCGCGCGGGAGCTCTCCGGCGAGCGGGCGGCGAGCGGGGTCGGCGAGGCGGCGCGGTGGCGCGGTGGCGCCGGCCGGTGAGGCGGGGCGGCGGAGCGCGGCGAGGCGGGGCGCCGCGGGCGAGCGGGAGGAGGAGGCGGCCGTGCGACGGGGAGCCGCGGGCCGCGGGGGCCGGCCTTGGGCCCCGGCGGGCCGGCACGGGCGGCGCGGTACGGGCGACGAAGCGGACACGTGGTGCCCCGGGATTCGCCGGGCGCGCGGGCGGACACGTCCGTCCGTCCGGATCTTTGTCTGGCGGCGGCGGGAGGGGAAAAGGACTAGGGTTAGGGTGGTTTGATCCGGGATTTTGGAGGGGGAGGTATATTTATAGGTAGAGGGGGCTAGGAAGCTCCAAATGGAGTGCGGTTTTCGGCCACGCGATCGTGATAGAACGGTGATGGACATGGAAGTGTCTTAGATGGGTTATTGGGCTGTTTTTGAGGGGTTTTGGGCTGCAACACACACGAGGCCTTTACGGTTACCCGGTTAACCGTTGGAGTATCAAACGACCTCCGATTGGCCCGAAACTTGACAGGCGGTCTACCGGTGCTATACCAAGGCCGCTTGACAAACCTCGGTCCATTCCGAGAAGGTTTAATACCCACTCACGGAAAAAGGTAAAAGGGGACGCCGGGGGACATAGGAGCGCCGGATTGCAAAACGGACAACAGGGAAAATGCCCGGATTCATGAGTCGAACACGTATGCGAATGCGATGCACATGATGACATGATATGAAAAGCATGACAAGGACAAAATGAAAAATGAAGGAAAACCCAACCACGGAGGGAATATCATATCACATAGCCGAAAATGGCAAGAGTTGGAGTTACAATTATGGCAAGTTACATCCGGGGTGTTACACTATTCGAACACCCCCTAATCCAGTACTCCCTCAGTAGCCCCTGAACCAGGCTTCAATGACGACGGGTCCGGCGCGCAGATTGTCTTCGGCATAGCAAGGCGGGTTCCTCCTCCAAGTTCTTCATAAAAGATTGTAAACACCAAGAGTAGTGTCTGGCTCTGCAAAATAAGTTCCCACATATTGCCATAGAGAGAATAACATTAACACAAATCTAATCTCCTGATGTATTCCGTAGTGTGACATCACACTACGGCCAAGCCCTTATTCGAATCATTTTTACTTTTCCACCTCAGCACGTTTTGCGAGGCGGTTTCCTTGGCACGTCTTGTCAAAGCAGAGATCGTGTCCCCCATTTACGGGATTCTCATCAATACGGACGTGGGTAACGCAACCGCGCCATTTATGACGGTGCTTGGGAGGCAAGCGAGTTTTACTAGGCTGGTGGGGACGCATAGCCTCATCCGCCCATATAAGGGGATAAGGATCCACCTTTTTACCTACGCATTCTTCCTCCTTTGCCTATCCATCTTCCGCGCACTCGAGCTCCAGCGCCCAAGCCCGCACTTCCCACCTCAACCTTCCCCAGCAATGTCCGGAGCGGGAGGCAGGTGGATGGTCTCCTCCGTCCCGGAAGGCCATGTCAAAAAGCTAAGGAAGGCCCGATACTTGTCCAAAGACATTGCGCACCGGCTTCCCGAGGAGGGGCAGCTTCTCCCCACCCCAAGGCCCCATGAGAGGGTAGTATTCCTTCCCCATTTCCTCTGCGGACTGGGTTTTCCACTCCACCCATTTGTCCGGGGGCTCATGTTCTACTATGGCATGGATTTCCATGATCTGGCCCCGAACTTCATCCTCAAGATCTCGGCGTTTATCGTCGTGTGCGAGGCTTTCCTCCGCATCCACCCCCATTTCGGCCTCTGGCTCAAGACTTTCAACTTCAAGCCCAAGGTGGTACACGGCAACCAGGCAGAGTGCGGAGGCACCATGGCAGGCAAGATGGCCAGCGTCCTATGGCTCGAGGGCTCCTTCGTGGAGACCCTAAAGGGGTGGCAATCCAGGTGGTTTTACACCACCAAGCCACGCGATCCGAAATGGATCGCAGCCCCTGAGTTCCGATCCGGACCCCCCACGCGGCTTATGTCCTGGAAAGAGACGGGCCTGTCGTGGGGCAACGAAAAAGAGGTGACCGGATTGCAGACATGCATCCAGTCCCTGGTGAACAAGCCGATCAAGCTTGTTAATGTAGTCCAGGTTATGCTCGTCCGCCGGATCCTCCCGTGTCAACAACGGGACTTTAATCTGTGGGAGTTCGACCCGGCGCAGCACCAAACCCTTAACAGGCTCTTCGACACGACGTACGAAGATGTCTAGAAGGTGCTAACCAAAGGCGCCGAGGCTCCCGCATCCGCTTCCGAGGACCGCGGATACAGCTCGCAGCGTCACGCTAGCGAGGTAAGCTATTTTCATCTTTTACAGGATGTTAAGTTTTTTCATAGTTTGACTTTATGCGGGTGTCACAGCCCCAGTTTAGGCCTTGCCTGCCTTTGGTTTGCATCCATGCATCATGTTTAAATCTTGAAAGAAATTTGAAATAGGGATGCTTAAACCCTAGCACTAAATGGAAATCACTAGGTTCAACTAAAATATTTTCATTGTATCCAATGGCTTTAAGAAAATGTTCATCATTTCTGGAAAAATGCTATAAACCATAACCAGAGGTGTTGCACATTTTTCATGACATATTTGGTCACTGGATTAAATCTTTAATTATTTGAGTTTGGGCATTTAAATTATATAAAATATTTCAAATGCTCAAATAACCCCAAACTAAAATGTTCCATGCTGGATATATTCCAAGTAGTGGCCATGTGCAGTTTGGTGATTTTTGAAGATGCCTAAGCATTTTTAGAAAAGCCACAAACCTACAGAAATAAAATAAAACAGAAACAATTTAGAAAGGAACCTACCTGGCCTTACCTGCCTGGCAGCCCAGATAGCAGCCCAGCTCCTCCAGCCGGCCCAGCCCACCAGGGGCATGCCTGTCTTCTTCTTCGTGCCAGCGCACGAAGCAGCTCGGTGGCGAGCACCCACGCCGCCCCGGCCACCTCCAGCCTGCCTGCTCGCCCTGGACGGCTCTGGTCGATGCCACGCGACCCCCCCCCCCGTCTCTCTCGCTCTCTCTCGTCCCCATCCTCTCCCCCTGCTGCTCTCTCTCTCGCTAGACCGAGCGGAGCTCGTCGCCGCCGCTCGCTGCCCGCATAGCCACCGTCCCCCTCTCGCCGCAGTGCCATGCCCAGTAGCTCCGCCACGACCTCCTCTTCGTCCCCGACGAGCCACGCACCGCCGTACGCCCTGCTGCCCCGCCATCGACTCGTCTTCTCCGTGCACGGCCGCCGGATCGCCATCGCCGTTACGCCGCCGTCTGGACCTCCCCGAGCTTGCTGAGCCTTCCTACCGACTCCATGTGAGCCCCTGCTTCGCTTTCCCCTAACTCCATGCCCGATTTCGAGCTCTAGCTGCCTTCTCCACCGGAGCCGAGACGCACCGCCGCACGAGCTCGACGCCGGCGACACTCCGGTGACCATTTGGTCCCGGGCATGCGTCCAATGTATTCGCCACACCGCGTAGAAGCCATAGGTGCTAACCCCGCATCGCCACGGCCGTTGTAGCCTCGACCCCGAGCTCGCCCGAACTCCGGCCGCCGCCTGGCTCGACGCCGGCGCCATTCCCGGCCACCCCAGCAACTCCCACCATTACCACTGGATGCGCGCAAGCGCCAGCAACCCGTAGCCACAAGCCGCTCGTCGAACGGTGGCCCGTAGAGCAATTCCGGCGCGGACGCCGCCGCGATCTGAGGTCGCCGGCGGTTAAACGCCGGTAGCTGACGTGGCGAGATTAGCTTAGGCGCTAAACTCGCTTAGTTAGTGCCTGTGTCCATGACATGTGGGCCCCCTAGCAAAATTAGGTTAGTCTAATTTTCTGTTAGGGTTAGTATTAACACGGGTGGACCCCACGTGTCAGCTTTGACTTGGTCAAGTCAACGTTGACTGGCCCCACCTGTCATCCACCCACACCGGCCTGAGACGCTGACGTATGGGTCCCAGCCGTCAGGTTTGACCTGGACCGGCTGTTGACTTGCTGAGGTCAGCATGACCTCATGCTGACGCAGTAATTGTTTTCTGGATTTAAAATAATTCAGGAAATTTCAGAAAATACTCTAAACTTCTAAAATTCATATCAAATCAACCGTAGCTCAGATTAAAATAAGTTATATATGAAAAATGATCAGAAAAATCCAATCTATCCATTTGTACCATTCTCATGCATGACTAAGCAACTTAACCTTGCTGTTTAGATGAAAACATGATAATACACCTTATAAATTCATAGTTTGATTTTGAATTTGAACCTTTGGTTCAAGTCAACTCAAACCCTTCTCTTGATAGCTGCATTAGCTCAAATCACAGCATATTGCCATGTCATGATCATGCATCATATTGTCGCATTGCATTGATTGTGTTTCCTTCTCTGTTGCCGGTAATTGTACCCTCTCGATAGACGATGTGCCGACGATGAGATCGATGACACTGATGAAGAACTATATTATCTTCAGAAGTGCCAGGCAAGCAAAACCCCCTTGTTCATTCCGATACAATCCCACTCTCTCGCTCCTGCTCTCTTTTACTGCATTAGGACAACAACGATTCATGTGTTACTTGCTGCGGTAGCTGAACCCCTTTATCCTTTGCATGACCTGTCATTCCACAGTAATTAGATGAAACCCACTAGCATGAGTAGGAGTTGTTTGAGCCCTGTTGTGCCTACTCATACATGCTTGTTTGTCATGCCTGCTACTGCTTAGAGTTGAGTCGGGTCTGATTCATCGGGAGTGAATTGGAATGGTGATGAACATGTCCTACTGTGTGTGAGCTAAGTGTGTGAATACGATTTGGTAAAGGTATTGGTGAGAGGCCATGTAGGAGTACATGGTGGGTTGTCTCATTGAAGCCGTCCTCAGGAACTGAGTTCTGTGTTTGTGATCCATGAAACAGCTACTACCATACATTGGGCCCTGAAATATGACCCCGCTCGACTTACCGACCCCTCACGTTCTCTGTCCAGGAGTTGCAAGTAGTTTCTGGTGTTTGTAGTATGCTGGGGGCCGCACGCAGCACTGACCGTAGGGGTGGGCTGTGTTGCGGTAGGCACGTGGCACGGTGTACCGGGCGCCCGTTTGGTGTTCCGGGAACCCTGCACACATCGTTTGGGGCTGTGAGCGAAACTCCGGCCGGATCTCCTCATGGATGGAACCCGAATAGGCGATAAACCTGGACTAGAGACTTGTGTGGTTGGTTAGGTCGTGGTCTACACCCACGTCGGCTTTCGCTTGAAGTCTGCCGAGCACATGTCGTGTGCAGACGCTAAGTGGTGGAAACATGTATGAAGAAGTACACCCCTGCAGGGTTAACATCATCTATTCGAATAGCCGTGTCCGCGGTAATGGACTTCTGGGTTGCCTATATCAGTGCATAGACAAGTGAAAGTGAATACTCTAAAATGCGCAAGATAAGCGTGAGTGCTATGGATGGCGTTCTCGTAGGGAGACGGGAGCGGATCCATAGTGGTGTATTGATATGGTGAATATGTGGACTCGTGTGCGCCACCTCAAAAGAGTTACTTACAGTCGTAGTTCAGGATAGCCACTGAGTCAAAGCTGGCTTGCTGCAGTCAAACTCCACCACCCCCTTTATTGAAACTGATGCATATGTAGTTAGTTCTGATGTAAGTCTTGCTGAGTACGTTTGTACTCACGTTTGCCTATTTTATGTTTTGCAGAGAGACGTCAGTCTCGCTAGTAGTACCGCTTGGACTTCGACGTTTAGCTTGATACCTCAGCTACGATCTTGTGCCCTTGGCAGGATCTGGTAGATAGTCAGGCTTCTCAGCCTTTTTCATTTGTAGATGTCTGTACTCAGACATGTTAAGCTTCCGCATGTGTTTGACTTGTATGCTCTGAATGTTGGGTCATGAGACCCATGTTTGTAATATCTCGCTCCTCGGAGCCTAATGAATTAATACTGGAGTCGTAGAGTCTTGTTGTGATGCCATGTTGTATCTACACATATCGAGCATATTGTGTGTATGATTGAAATGCTTGCTATGTGTGGGATCCGACTATCTAGTTGTTTATCCTTGGCAGACTTTCATATGAGGAAATGTAAGTCTAGTGCTTCTGAGCGATAGTAGTCCGCTACAGCCCGGTTCACCAGAGTCCTGCTAGCCCAGCACTACTGCTCGGAACACTTGACTGGCCGGCATGTGTTTCACGTCGTCCCTATGTCTGTCCCTTCGGGGAAATGTCACGCGGTGACATCCGGAGTCCTGCCTAGCCTGCTATAGCCCGGGTTACCGGAGTCCTGTTAGCCCAGTGCTACAGCCCGGAATCACACGTTGATGACCGACATGCTCGATGTGATTCATGTATGCCTGTCCTCATAGGTTAGCGCCGCTTTGGGTTCACGACTAGCCATGTCGGCCCGGGTTCTCTGTCATATTGATGCTAGCGACACTATCATATACGTGAGCCAAAAGGCGCAAATGGTCCCGGGCCAGGTAAGGTGGCACCCGTGGGAATACCGTGCGTGAGGCCGCAAAGTGATATGATGTGTTACATGCTAGATCGATGTGGCTTAGGATCGGGGTCCTGACAGCGTTGGTATCAGAGCCTGACTGCCTGTAGGATTACCAAGCCAAACTGGTCGAAGTTGAGTCTAGAAATGCTTTAGTTATGTAAGGGAATTGATTGTGGAAGGGAACGTAAGGCTCTTTTTACTCCTTATACCTCACGGCCTTCTGATCTGAGTCAACCTCTTCTCTTCTACGGGGATTAAGAAATAGGCGTCTCATCTATCTCTTAGGATGACGTGTTACAAAACCGTAGTTGCCTAGGATTGTTGAGTTCAAACCTCAGTTCAGTTTCTACTACTTCCATATGTTCATAACTGGCCTCAGAACTTTGATATGATGTTGTTGAGTGTCTATGCAAACTGTTGTGAATGTCTCAAATCATTTTGAGCATTCACAGCCGTTATGCTGTCCGAGTCATCCCATGTTTCTAACTAGTCTGATGCATTTGCAAATCCTTTCCTTCCATTCCCGATGTCCTTTTGGTCGGAATAAGCACACTAATCGGTCTGTTGAGGTACCCCATTGCCTTGACATATATGTTGGAACTATTATTATGACCCTAGGTGTCTTAGGGGTTCATCTAGTAATCTAGCAATGATATGTGTTCTCGGTGTGATGATTCTGGCCACCATTCTCGAAAGCATCCCGTGATGCCGTTTAGTAGTAGGTATTCTACTCCTGGGTTCTCGAACCCGAGATTCACTCTACTCACTTCTTGTTGATAGTGTTTGCTAGTTCCATTAGGATAGTAGTAACCTTTGCATTAGCCCTCGAGGTCCATGGTAAATCCTTCTTCCAATACCATGAACTACTTATGGCAGAAGTTCATTGTTGAACCAAAAATCACAACTAGAGTACTCTTGAGGAGTTCTCCATCCATAATTGTGAATCCGCCAGTCCTACCTCTCCGCATGGATTATCCGGAAGAAATTCGTTGAACTTGTTTGACATACTAATCCATGCCTCCACAACTCAGAAAATCATATGTTCCTTGAGTTGTCCCTCTTTAGTTATTTTCTGGCCCTCGTCTGTCAATTGATAGTCAAGAGTATGTGTGCGATCGTGTTCATCGATGCCTATTATTCTTGTGGTCCGTTAAGCCATTCTAGTCCAGCATGACTAGGAGAAACAAGCTCCAGTACCTCATCCATTTCTCGGATTGGGTCAAAGAAATTGTATTCCGTGGATCAAAATGCCAATCCAGCTTTTGCTCTACTCTGTCTTGGAGTGTTACCATCTTTATGTCAAGAGTGTCATGAGAATTGCACCACCTCTTATGAATTCTTGACGCAGTAATACTTCTTGCCATCATTGTTCATTCCTCGGTTTCCATGTTGTTGTAACCGAAATGCCGACAAGTGAATTGTGATGTGTGAAATCAATACTCCGAGCAACTCGTTGCTTGGTAGTAAATGGACAATATTCTCATTCTTAGCGTGTTCGTTATTAAATCATCATCCTAAGATTGATCGTGCTACCTAGTCGTTATTTCTGGTACACTCTTCGATCAATGAGTTAGGATTGTGTCAAGTCCTCACTCTTTTGATCATATCATCTTCCCCTGAAAAGCAAGGTTGTTCTCGAGCTTAGTAACATATCGGTGGTTCGTGATTTTCCGAATATCTTCTCGAAAGTATTACCAAGTTGTCCCCTGACTGTTATGTTGAGCTCGTGATCAAGTTGGGTTCTTGTGAACCACCCTTTCTCCAAGAATATGTGTTGGATACCCCTGAGCTAGTTGGTTGAGCTAGACAACAACTTGGAGAGTTGGAAGATGAAAGCTTGTCTGACTTAGTTCATCACTAGGGGATATCTTCTGTGTGTGTTGAAGAAAGATGATATCTCCATCGATTGGTCCTCGTGATCAGTTGTTGAATCTATTGACTTGCCAAAACTTTGACTTGAGTATGGGCTATTGTCAAGTCAAATCAGAACCAACGATGTTCGTAATGTTGTCTTACCCGTGGTTGATCCCTCGATCATACACCATTACATCTTTTGGTCTGACCATTACTATCACATCATTCACATGATGGTGGAAGTCCAGTGATATGGAAATACCGATGAGTTGTTGTTGAGCCCATTAGCAGCACTTTGTCTCCCCCATGATTCATGTTGAATGCTACACTAGTATTGGAAACTTTGTAAGCAATGCCTTCGTGTTCCGTTTATGAAGCATATGCTTGGATGGAAGAAGTGACCTCCTCGAATTCATGTGCATTTGGTGTAAGTTGCCGCCATGAACTTGAGAAAGGTTTGTTTTGTTTCCTCTGGAATCATCCCAAATCAGTCATGCATACGTGCAAAGTATTCTGTGGATTGAAGACTTGCAACCTTCATTCTATATTATCCCTAGCACACCAAGCCACTGATTGATTTGTTCAAGGAGAAGGAGTTCCTTCATAATAACTAGTCATGACTTATGTTAGGACTTCGTTATCCTCGTTGATGGTTTTCCCCCGAACTCGGTGGTGTTTCATTATAAGACTATCATGTGGTCATGCTTGTCTAGGACAACGTGTTCACATGCTTGTAGCAGAACCAGCTCATGTTTTGGAGCTTGCTATCGTAGTTCATTTCCGAGAATCTCGCAACGTCATCTCGTCGGTTTGTGTTGCAAACTTTCTTTTCCAGACATGTCGTCTGAAATATCCTGCTTCCAACCAGATCTAAATCTCAGGCAAATATAATGGTTGGAACGTTTCCCGAGAACTATAATATTGGTCTCTCCGTAACCTGGTAAAGTGGATATTGTGGCCAACACACCAGCCGGAAGGCCTATTATCGTAGTATCTCGATTGAGGAAGTTGGCCACCTCCCCATAAGGATCTCGCAGGATTTACTTCCATAGTTATTCCTTGTGGATTCTTGTTCTCCCGAAGTCCAACCATTTTACTTGATGTTCTAGATATCAAACCATATCTGTTAATGGGTTACGCTAGCACATCAAGGGGAACATTAGAAGCGGAGTGCTAAATGTCTCTCGGTCGATCATCCAGGTTTTGTTTTCTTGGCCTCGCTAAGGTGGAATCTGAGAAGGTGTTATCTTCCTTTGCATCTGCATCGTCCATCACTATTCATCATGGTAGTATGTTGTGTTGCCAAGATCCTTGACACGGATGCTGGTAGAACCTCGATGAATATGGAAATGCTCAAGTTCTTGAGAGCACGCGCAAGCAAAATCATTCATTGCGTTGTCTTCAACAAGGTAGTCCACATCATCCAACCTAGTCCGAGTATGTCACCTTTCCGAGCTCCTTCAAACGATCGTTTGTGATTGTCTTAGGCTGGAATAAAGAGTTCCAATGATCTCAGTATCAAAAGTAATTCTTTTTGCCACTTAAGGGAATATTTCTACGAGTCACCTCCCCCAAGGTGCCCCGTTTCGTAATCATGGAAAATTCCTCGCTACTTTGAACCTTCGTCATCTGTTTCTTTTCCATCATCCCTGATGTGTATTTTCTGTCTCAACTCAAGAGATGTTCTTACGTCTCACTTCATGAACTGATCTTGAGTTGCTCGATCTTCAAGGATCAAATCCTGTAGGGTTTCCCTCTCTTTCTGTTGTCATGTCGAGTAAAGATCTCGAAGGCAAAGATGTCAAAACCAAGATGATGGAATGAATCAACATCTTCGAGAAAGGCAATTGGACCGAGAAGATTGTGTTAGATTGTGTTCCTCTGTCTTCTTGCCTCACGATTTGAATCTCGGGACGAGATTCTTGTTTAGTGGGGGTGAGCTGTCACAGCCCCAGTTTAGGCCTTGCCTGCCTTTGGTTTGCATCCATGCATCATGTTTAAATCTTGAAAGAAATTTGAAATAGGGATGCTTAAACCCTAGCACTAAATGGAAATCACTAGGTTCAACTAAAATATTTTCATTGTATCCAATGGCTTTAAGAAAATGTTCATCATTTCTGGAAAAATGCTATAAACCATAACCAGAGGTGTTGCACATTTTTCATGACATATTTGGTCACTGGATTAAATCTTTAATTATTTGAGTTTGGGCATTTAAATTATATAAAATATTTCAAATGCTCAAATAACCCCAAACTAAAATGTTCCATGCTGGATATATTCCAAGTAGTGGCCATGTGCAGTTTGGTGATTTTTGAAGATGCCTAAGCATTTTTAGAAAAGCCACAAACCTACAGAAATAAAATAAAACAAAAACAATTTAGAAAGGAACCTACCTGGCCTTACCTGCCTGGCAGCCCAGCTAGCAGCCCAGCTCCTCCAGCCGGCCCAGCCCACCAGGGGCATGCCTGTCTTCTTCTTCGTGCCAGCGCACGAAGCAGCTCGGTGGCGAGCACCGACGCCGCCCCGGCCACCTCCAGCCTGCCTGCTCGCCTTGGACGGCTCTGGACGATGCCACGTGACCCCCCCCCCCCGTCTCTCTCGCTCTCTCTCGTCCCCATCCTCTCCCCCTGCTGCTCTCTCTCTCGCTAGACCGAGCGGAGCTCGTCGCCGCCGCTCGCTGCCCGCATAGCCACCGTCCCCCTCTCGCCGCAGGGCCATGCCCAGTAGCTCCGCCACGACCTCCTCTTCGTCCCCGACGAGCCACGCACCGCCGTACGCCCTGCTGCCCCGCCATCGACTCGTCTTCTCCGTGCACGGCCGCCGAATCGCCATCGCCGTTACGCCGCCGTCTGGACCTCCCCGAGCTTGCTGAGCCTTCCTACCGACTCCATGTGAGCCCCTGCTTCGTTTACCCCTAACTCCATGCCCGATTTCGAGCTCTAGCTGCCTTCTCCACCGGAGCCGAGACGCACCGCCGCACGAGCTCGACGCCGGCGACACTCCGGTGACCATTTGGTCCCGGGCATGCGTCCAATGTATTCGCCGCACCGCGTAGAAGCCATAGGTGCTAACCCCGCATCGCCACGGCCGTTGTAGCCTCGACCCCGAGCTCGCCCGAACTCCGGCCGCCGCCTGGCTCGACGCCGGCACCATTCCCGGCCACCCCAGCAACTCCCACCATTACCACTGGATGCGCGCAAGCGCCAGCAACCCGTAGCCACAAGCCGCTCGTCGAACGGTGGCCCGTAGAGCAATTCCGGCGCGGACGCCGCCGCGATCTGAGGTCGCCGGCGGTTAAACGCCGGTAGCTGACGTGGCGAGATTAGCTTAGGCGCTAAACTCGCTTAGTTAGTGCCTGTGTCCATGACATGTGGGCCCCCTAGCAAAATTAGGTTAGTCTAATTTTCTGTTAGGGTTAGTATTAACACGGGTGGACCCCACGTGTCAGCTTTGACTTGGTCAAGTCAACGTTGACTGGCCCCACCTGTCATCCACCCACACCGGCCTGAGACGCTGACGTATGGGTCCCAGCCGTCAGGTTTGACCTGGACCGGCTGTTGACTTGCTGAGGTCAGCATGACCTCATGCTGACGCAGTAATTGTTTTCTGGATTTAAAATAATTCAGGAAATTTCAGAAAATACTCTAAACTTCTAAAATTCATATCAAATCAACCGTAGCTCAGATTAAAATAAGTTATATATGAAAAATGATCAGAAAAATCCAATCTATCCATTTGTACCATTCTCATGCATGACTAAGCAACTTAACCTTGCTGTTTAGATGAAAACATGATAATACACCTTATAAATTCATAGTTTGATTTTGAATTTGAACCTTTGGTTCAAGTCAACTCAAACCCTTCTCTTGATAGCTGCATTAGCTCAAATCACAGCATATTGCCATGTCATGATCATGCATCATATTGTCGCATTGCATTGATTGTGTTTCCTTCTCTGCTGCCGGTAATTGTACCCTCTCGATAGACGATGTGCCGACGATGAGATCGATGACACTGATGAAGAACTATATTATCTTCAGAAGTGCCAGGCAAGCAAAACCCCCTTGTTCATTCCTATACAATCCCACTCTCTCGCTCCTGCTCTCTTTTACTGCATTAGGACAACAACGATTCATGTGTTACTTGCTGCGGTAGCTGAACCCCTTTATCCTTTGCATGACCTGTCATTCCACAGTAATTAGATGAAACCCACTAGCATGAGTAGGAGTTGTTTGAGCCCTGTTGTGCCTACTCATACATGCTTGTTTGTCATGCCTGCTACTGCTTAGAGTTGAGTCGGGTCTGATTCATCGGGAGTGAATTGGAATGGTGATGAACATGTCCTACTGTGTGTGAGCTAAGTGTGTGAATACGATTTGGTAAAGGTATTGGTGAGAGGCCATGTAGGAGTACATGGTGGGTTGTCTCATTGAAGCCGTCCTCAGGAACTGAGTTCTGTGTTTGTGATCCATGAAACAGCTACTACCATACATTGGGCCCTGAAATATGACCCCGCTCGACTTACCGACCCCTCACGTTCTCTGTCCAGGAGTTGCAAGTAGTTTCTGGTGTTTGTAGTATGCTGGGGGCCGCACGCAGCACTGACCGTAGGGGTGGGCTGTGTTGCGGTAGGCACGTGGCACGGTGTATCGGGCGCCCGTTTGGTGTTCCGGGAACCCTGCACACATCGTTTGGGGCTGTGAGCGAAACTCCGGCCGGATCTCCTCATGGATGGAACCCGAATAGGCGATAAACCTGGACTAGAGACTTGTGTGGTTGGTTAGGTCGTGGTCTACACCCACGTCGGCTTTCGCTTGAAGTCTGCCGAGCACATGTCGTGTGCAGACGCTAAGTGGTGGAAACATGTATGAAGAAGTACACCCCTGCAGGGTTAACATCATCTATTCGAATAGCCGTGTCCGCGGTAATGGACTTCTGGGTTGCCTATATCAGTTCATAGACAAGTGAAAGTGAATACTCTAAAATGCGCAAGATAAGCGTGAGTGCTATGGATGGCGTTCTCGTAGGGAGACGGGAGCGGATCCATAGTGGTGTATTGATATGGTGAATATGTGGACTCGTGTGCGCCACCTCAAAAGAGTTACTTACAGTCGTAGTTCAGGATAGCCACTGAGTCAAAGCTGGCTTGCTGCAGTCAAACTCCACCACCCCCTTTATTGAAACTGATGCATATGTAGTTAGTTCTGATGTAAGTCTTGCTGAGTACGTTTGTACTCACGTTTGCCTATTTTATGTTTTGCAGAGAGACGTCAGTCTCGCTAGTAGTACCGCTTGGACTTCGACGTTTAGCTTGATACCTCAGCTACGATCTTGTGCCCTTGGCAGGATCTGGTAGATAGTCAGGCTTCTCAGCCTTTTTCATTTGTAGATGTCTGTACTCAGACATGTTAAGCTTCCGCATGTGTTTGACTTGTATGCTCTGAATGTTGGGTCATGAGACCCATGTTTGTAATATCTCGCTCCTCGGAGCCTAATGAATTAATACTGGAGTCGTAGAGTCTTGTTGTGATGCCATGTTGTATCTACACATATCGAGCATATTGTGTGTATGATTGAAATGCTTGCTATGTGTGGGATCCGACTATCTAGTTGTTTATCCTTGGCAGCCTTTCATATGAGGAAATGTAAGTCTAGTGCTTCTGAGCGATAGTAGCCCGCTACAGCCCGGTTCACCGGAGTCCTGCTAGCCCAGCACTACTGCTCGGAACACTTGACTGGCCGGCATGTGTTTCACGTCGTCCCTATGTCTGTCCCTTCGGGGAAATGTCACGCGGTGACATCCGGAGTCCTGCCTAGCCTGCTACAGCCCGGGTTACCGGAGTCCTGTTAGCCCAGTGCTACAGCCCGGAATCACACGTTGATGACCGACATGCTCGATGTGATTCATGTATGCCTGTCCTCATAGGTTAGCGCCGCTTTGGGTTCACGACTAGCCATGTCGGCCCGGGTTCTCTGTCATATTAATGCTAGCGACACTATCATATACGTGAGCCAAAAGGCGCAAACGGTCCCGGGCCAGGTAAGGTGGCACCCGTGGGAATACCGTGCGTGAGGCCGCAAAGTGATATGATGTGTTACATGCTAGATCGATGTGGCTTAGGATCGGGGTCCTGACAGCGGGATCTAAACTCCCTCACCTTTGACAGGCTTGGCAGGCGAAGTCTGGACCGATTAACTGTCCGGCTCCCTTGCCCAAAGACCCAGCCCCTGCTCTCCTAGTGAAGCTGCTGGTTCCGGCGCCTTATGTGGTGCCGGAGAAGAAGGCCAAGAAGAAGAAGTCCACGGGGACTCGAAAGAGTGACCGTAATATGGTGGTGTCGGATCGTCATCCGACGAGTCCAAGACGCTCTCCTCCCGTGAGAATGAGGAGGAGGAAGATGAAACCTCTCCCCCTCCAGCGGGGGGAGGAAACAAAAGGAAGGCCGCCCCAACGGGGGAGGCCGAAGGGTCCAGGAAGAGGAAGACCCCTCCGCCAAACTACTCCCCCGATGCTGAAGAGGACGAAGAGGAGTGGCCAGACAGGGCCAAGTGTCCGGCGAAATCATAAGTATTCGGGTATCAGAGTAACTCATGACGTTCCTTTGTTGCACAGCTTTCCCTAATGTCAAACATAATTATTCAGCCCGCCCCGGGCCGGACTCGATGAGTCGTCGAGCGGTTCCCTGGATTCCTCAGACGTGAACTCAGTTCCGCCCGCTGTCTCCCCCCGCACTGCGGACGACGCCGAAGTGGCGTCGCGACAAGCTCCGGGGCAGGAGGAGGTGGTCCTGGAGGAGCCGCAAGGTGACCTCCCGGACTCCTGGAGTAAAGGGGACAAGACCCCCCAGGGCTCCAAGTCCGGCTTTGAGCCGGACACCGCGCCAGAATCTTCAATAGTTCCGGACCGCGGTAGGCGAACTCCTTCCAAGAGGAGCAAGCCTTCTGAGCCGGCGGCCTCCGTCCAATCGGAGGCGCCGGACAATCTGCTGGAGGTGCTTTACGGCGCCTCCATCAACGAGGAGCACCGTACTATTATGAGTACGATGATCCAGAAGGTTCAGTCCGCCAAGAGCGGACTGACTGAAGCTTGCGCTAGCCTTCTTACAAGCTTCGAGGTAAGTAAAAATATGTAAAAAATATTACCTCATAGACAGTAGCCCCTGATGCTCTGTTTGGTGTTCGGAAAGAAAAGCCGAATAGAGGATCTATTAAATTTCGCAGGAGTCTAACAAAAAAGAGTCAATATGCGTATGCAGGCTTCGCTGCTAGCCACCGCCGCACTGACTGCGGAGGTGGGTGCCCTGAAACAGGGCCTCGAGCGGACCAAGCAAGAGCTCGGCCTTGCCAAGCGACAGCTGGAGGAGAAAGAAGGTAAGATATACCTTACAAAAAAAGTGTCTATAAAAAGACGCAATTGCAAAAAATGACAGGATTGTAATACTTATTGTAGGGGCCACAACTGAGGTGGCGACCCTCAAGCAGGCGATGTCCGAGGCCGAGAAGAGAGCGACCTCGAAGCGCAATGAGCGGGACAAATTTGAGGCGCAGGTCGGCGAGGCGCAGCAAGAGCTTCAGACTCTCATGAAAAAACATGAGAGTTTGGAGCTTGACTCTAAAACGCGAGCGTCCGAGCTCGACGCAGCCGTCAAGACTGCCGAGTCTGCCAAGGCCGAAGCCCAGAAGGCCCTCCAAGAGTTGGAGGAGGTGAAAAGATAGCGGCGGGTAAGGCATTCTTTATGCAAAGCAGACATATAAAAGTAAACTACTTGTTACTTACCCGAATCCGGAGTTCTCCAGGGGCATTCGCAGATCTTCCCCGCAGCATATCCGATGCCACCGCATTCTACCGAGCCGAAGAGGGAAGCTCGACAGAGAAGGTGTTCTGGTCTCATTACGCTGAGGCCGGACACTCTGTGCCCTTGAGCGACCAGCTGAAGCAGCTGGTCGAGCTCCACAAGGCGGCCGAACAGGCCATAAAGGGCTTCATAGCTCGGCTGTGGCCTAGAGAGGCCCTGCTTGGGAGCTACTTCGGACTGGTGCGGCGGCTGGTGGAGGCCTGTCCAAGGCTCGAGGTCATCAAGCGCTCTGTCTGCATCGAAGGTGCCCGTAGGGCCCTTTCCCATGCAAAGGTGCACTTGGGTAAGCTGGACGGTGAGAAGCTTGTGAGGGGCGGGCCGCCGCCGGGGAAGGAGCATCGCAAGCCTGAGAACTATTACAAGGATGTTCTTGCTGGTGCCTGCCTTATGGCGGATGAATGTACCAAGGATGTAATTTTTGAATGAACTTGCTCGTGTTTGTCCTGTGCGCTGAAAACTTGTTCATGTGCGCTAAGCAATGCTTACTGAATTTAAAATATTACTTTCTGTGCGGCCGTTTATCAAAAAATTGAGAGATGGCCAGTCGTTGGCTTCCGCCCCCATGCCACTAGTGCTGGGGTGTTTGGGATAAACCTGAGCGCTCTTTTTCCCATGTTTGGGTCCTTCGAGGGAGGCGCTCAGCACAACGAACAAGGCAATCGGACTATAATGCTTGAACACTCTCACATAGCCATAGAACTTTATAATTTTAAATTTTGGCGAAGCCCCTAGTTCGGAAAACCGAGTTCGGTGCGCTATCCACGCCTTGGCAGGACAAAGCCGGCTCCTCGCTCGAAGCGGCATAAGTCTTTAGGGACTTGAAAAACCTGTCGAACAACGACTGGTCTCTCGCCTCATCATGACAGTCAGTTTTAGCTTTCTCCACTAAGGTGCTTAGCCCAGCTCAACTGGGGCACAATCACAGTGGTTCTCCTAGTGCTACCTTAGCCGATATAGCGGAACGTAAGGCACCAAAACATAGGAGCCGGGAAAACCCAACTATTGACCCAAATCATGATTCGGAGCCGATGCATATAGTGCTATAAGTTCGGGGTGCCGCACTTATGAAGTGTTCGGACTTCTTACACCATATTAAGGGGTACTGTATTTGCTGTACCACAGTGTACGGGTGCCACATGTCATTAATGAACATATATATAAAAAGAGGATAATGCAAAAAATAGACAAAAAGCTATGCATTGTTTATAAAGAGGCTGCTATCAAAGCAGAACGATACAAATAGTGCGATAAGCAAAAGATATTGGACTATTTAACATGTCCTGGCCAGGGGCAGGCCGCGGAATTGTATTCAAAATAGGTATACTATTCGTAACAGAGACCACCTGGGAGTTCCATAGTGCGACATGGCTTGTCTGCTTCCCTGGGTCTTGCATCGTTTATGCGGCAGTAGAATTGCTGAACAGGTCGTCCAAAGTATGGAGTCCTGAAAGTAAGAAAAAATTAAAAAAAAAGAATTTGGCAGCCCCTAGTACGTTTTAGGCCGTATTTTGGGCCTGCCGTTATTGTGCCCCTTCCCCTGCGCCCATGGTATTTCAAGAGCATAGTTATGTACGCGAAGCACTGGTTTCGCTATGTCGCGAGGGCTGGGGTTGGGGACGCATTGCTATGCCTGCTCAGAACGTGCCAGGCGGTCTTGTTGTAGGTTACTCCGGGCGCGCTTGGCAGTGTCTGGCTTTTTAACGAACGGACTAGAGAATTTCCTAAGAAGGCTGCTTTGTACTTCCGCTGCGAGGGCCGCCGTGTGCTCCTCCGTTCGGAGGGAGCGCTTGGTGTTTCCGTTGACCGTAATTACTCCTCGAGGGCCTGGCATCTTGAGCTTGAGATATGCGTAGTGCGGCACCGCATTGAACTTTGCAAATGCAGTTCGCCCGAGCAAGGGCGTGATAGCCACTACAAAACGGGACTATATCGAAGATTAACTCTTCGCTTCGGAAATTGTCCGGAGATCCGAGGACCACTTCAAGTGTTACTGAGCTTGTACAATTGGCCTCTACACCTAGTATAATGCCTTTAAAGGTCGTTTTTGTGGGCTTAATCATCGAGGGATCTATGCCCATTTTCCGCACTGTATCCTGGTAAAGTAGGTTCAGGCTGCTTCCGCCGTCCATGAGGACTATTGTGAGATGAAATCCGTCGATAATTGGGTCAAGAACCAATGCGGCGAAGCCGCCGTGACGGATGCTAGTGGGGTGGTCCCTTCGATCGAAAGTGATCGGGCAGGAGGACCATGGGTTGAACTTTGGGGCGACTGGCTCCATCGCGTATACGTCCCGTAGCGCACGCTTCCGCTCCCTCTTGGGAATGTGGGTTGCGTATATCATGTTCATCGTCCGCACTTGTGGGGAAACCCCTTCTGTCCACTGTTGTTCGGTGGACTGGGCTCCTCCTCGTCATCGCTATGCAGCCCCTTGTCTTTATTTTCGGCTCTTAGCTTGCCTGCCTGCTTGAACACCCAACAATCCCTGTTGGTGTGATTGGGTGGCCCTTCGGGGGTGCCATGTATCTGGCACAAGCGGTCGAGTATTCGGTCCAAACTGGAAGGGCCCTGAGTATTCTTTTTGAATGGCTTTTTCTGCTAACCGGATTTATAGCCTCTGAATCCGGCATTAACTGTCGTGTCTTTGTTGCTGTCGCTGCTAATGCGGCGCTTTTGCTTGTTCTGACGTGTCCTGCCACTTTTGTCCTTGCTATCCGAATTACCAGGGTTCTTTGCTAGGTTGTTACTACGGGCTAGCCAGCTGTCTTCTCCCATGCAAAAGCGGGTCATGAGGTCGTGAGGGCTGCCATGGATTTCGACTTTTCCTGTCCCAGGTGCCGGGCAAGCCACTCATCACGGATATTATGCTTGAAGGCTGCTAGGGCCTCTGCATCCGGACAGTCAACTATCTGGTTTTTCTTCGTTAGGAACCGTGTCCAGAATTGCCTGGCCGATTCGTCTGGCTGCTGAATTATGTGGCTTAAGTCATCAGCATCCAGTGGTCGCACATAAGTGCCCTAGAAGTTGTCGAGGAATGCGGCTTCCAGGTCCTCCCAAGAACCGATTGAGTCTGCTGGCAAGCTGTTAAGCCAATGCCGGGCCAGTCCCTTAAGTTTGAGCGGGAGGTGTTTGATGGCATGTAGATCATCACCGCGGGCCATGTGGATATGAAGGAGATAATCCTCGATCCATACCGCAGGATCTGTTGTGCCATCGTATGATTCGATGTTTACGGGTTTGAAGCCCTCTGGGATTTTATGATCCATTACTTCATCTCTGAAGCATAGTGGGTGTGCGGCGCCTCTGTCTTGGGCTATATCACGACGCAGCTCAGAGGAGCTTTGTCCATTGTGTTCGTCCCGGTCGGATTTATCGTATCCGGAGTGACGATCACCGTCACGTGTCGTGGGGCGCCCGCACGATCCGTAGATCGATCTTGTTTGCCTTGCCTTGTCCTCCAGTATATCTTGCAGGTCTGGCGCGTTTTCCCGTGCCTTATCATGTTTTGAGCGGCGTCGGGGCATGGCTTGAGTGAAGGGCTTAGAGGCCTCTTTGTCGCGACCACGAGGTGGCCGGTCGGCCATGTCATGCGCTGGTGATGTAGGTGCTTCCTCCTCTAATCGGGGTAGCAGCCTGCACTTTGGGTAACGCTTGGAGGGGCGTTCGAGTTCATACTCTTCGTCCACAAGGACTTCAGTCCATCTATCAGCTAGCAAATCTTGATCAGCTCTAAGCTGTTGTTGCTTTTTCTTGAGGCTGCTTGCCGTGGCTAAAAGCCTGCGTTTGAAACGCTCTTGTTCGGCGGGGTCTGATGGTACGACGAATTCGTCATCGTCGAGGCTTGCCTCGTCTTCGGAGGGAGGCATATAGTTATCATCCTCAACCTCTCGGTCTGCCGCTCTCTCATGAGGGCTAGCTTCTCCATCTTCCTGTGTCGAATCTTGCTGGAGGGGGTGTTCTTCGGCGCTATCCGGGGTAGTATTATCTCCCGTGCCGGAATCACCGTTTTTGCTTTGGCGGGATTTAGAGCGGCGCCGCTGGCGCCGATGCTTTGGCTGTTTCTTGGAAGTATCATCCCCCGCTTTTCCATTGCCATCTCCATATTTTGGAGCGTCCACCATATATATGTCATAGTACGAGGTGGCCTTCCAGCGCCCTACAGGTGCTGGTTCCTGTTCGTCTCCTGCATCGTCGTCCATACCGTCAATGTCTTCGGAGTCGAAGTCGAGCATGTCGGTTAATTCGTCGACAGTGGCTACAAAGTGGGTGGTGGGTGGGCTTTGAATTTCTTCATCGTCCGTATCCCATCCTTGCTGACCATAGTCCGACCAGGGCTCTCCTGATAAAGAGAGAGACTTTAGTGAGTTCAGGATGTCGCCGAAGGGCGAGTGCTGAAAGATGTCCGCGGCGGTAAACTCCATTATCGGTGCCCAATCGGATTCGATCGGCAGGGGCGCGGGGGGGTCGGAGTCCGGAGAGGAATCCGGATCCTCGGAGTCATGGGTCATGCAGAGTGCGGGGCTGGTTTTCGGCTCGATCGCCTTTGAGATCGCAGCCCCCAAGGTGACGTCCAACCGCTCATCCTCGATTGGCGCAATAGGCTCCGAATTAAGGGTCGGAACCGGTGTGTGTGCGGCCTCCAGGGCACTGTTCGGCGGTAGAGCTAGATCATGCCCCTCGAGATAGTGCGGTGCGCTTGGCTGTGGCTCAAATCTGTAGAAGATCAAATCCCCGCGGATGTCTGCCGTGTAGTTTAAGCTTCCAAACCTGACCTGATGGCCAGGGGCGTAGCTTTCGATCTGCTCCAGGTGGCCAAGCGAGTTGGCTAGCAGTGCGAAGCCACCGAAGACGAAGATCTGTGCGGGGAGAAAAGTCTCAGCCTGGACCGCATCGTCGTTGATGATCAAAGGAGCCATCGGGCCTAAAAGTGACGACACAGAGGAACTCTCAATGAAAGCACTAATGTCGGTGTCAAAACCAGCGGATCTCGAGTAGGGGGTCCCAAACTGTGCGTCTAGGCCGGATGGTAACAGGAGACAAGGGACACGAAGTTTTACCCAGGTTCGGGCCCTCTCGATGGAGGTAAAACACTACTTCCTGCTTGATTAATATTGATGATATGGGTAGTACAAGAGTAGATCTACCAAGAGATCAAGGAGGCTAAACCCTAGAAGCTAGCCTATGGTATGATTGTTGTATGATGAAGTTGTTGTCCTACGGACTAAAACCCTCCGGTTTATATAGACACCGGATAGGATTAGGGTTACACAAAGTCGGTTACAATGGTTGGAGATCTTGAATATCCGCATCGCCAAGCTTGCCTTCCACGCTAAGGAAAGTCCCATCCGGACTTGGGACGAAGTCTTCAATCTTGTATCTTCATAGTCCAGGAGTCCGAAGGTATAGTTCGGCTATCCGAACACCCCCTAATCCAGGACTCCCTCAACGGGGATGGCATGATGATGAGGATGAGGCAGCGCGGTCCTCGGGCGGTGAGGCGCGGGCGACCACGAGCGGAGACGCCAGGGGCGGCGCATCACCCATGTCGGGCCGGGATGAGGAGAGGGAAGGAGGGGATCGATCGGGGTTTCTCCCCCGATCCACCGATCCAGATCGGGTGGGGGTGAGGAGAGTGGGGATCGTGGGGAAGGGGGGTTAGAGTTTCGGTGTCCCCCGGGAGGGGTTAATGGCCTGGGTCTGGGCCGGCCTGGACGGCCTGGTGGCCAGCTGGGCCGGTTGGCCCAGCGGGTGGGGGAGGGGTCCTATTGATGCCTTTTTTCTATTTATCTTTATTTTTCTGTTTGCAAAATGTTTAGCACCTAAATGGTATTTATAAAATGTGGGAGGTAGCTTATAAGTTGCAGTGCATCAGATCCTTGCACCAAAAACTAGTTTGGGTGAAATACTAATTCATATTAAATTTAGATTAATTAAAAGGTTATTCAATGTTGTTGCTTGCCAAAGTTTGAGGTTGTTAGGGTCACTTAACTAATCCATTTATGTTTAGTTACAAGTTTATAATTGCTTCAAAATTATTTGTTACTTAAAGAACATTTTAGTTTTCAATTTTGACAACTTTTATTTTCCACTTTAAATTTAATTGAAGTTTGAATTAGGAGTTTATAAAAGAAATGTGATTCCAATGTGATCAAGCGCTGTTTAGCAACATGATTAGCTTAATCACAGAGGGTTACTGTAGCATGATTCTCGGGGTGTTACAGGAGGGGGGCAAGGTGGTGTTTGAGGAAAGACCGCGGCAACTGAAAATTTTACTAGGCGGGAGTAACAAGGCGGGGCTACTGAAAATTTGGATCAAGGGCGAGCAGATATTTTGAGATTGCGAGGGATGCAGAGGCGGTAATAAATTGTTGGGGCCTAGGGCTACTGAAAATTTGAATCAAGGGACTGAAGCAGAGCGGGAGTAACATGCATCGCACATGGTCCGCACATACTAATCGTGTGCTATCGAACATTAAAACCTTCCACACGGTAGATATTTTCGAGATTACGAGGCAGTAGATATTTTTTAGACCGAGAGGCAAGCCTCGTGGAGCCTTATCTATTGTGCTGATGTGAGGGACTGCAGGGCACGGGCGTGGCACACGGGTAGTCTGACCGAACCGTGTCTATTGCGTACCCAATCGCAAACGGTTTCTACATCCAACTCGTGTGCTGTTTATAAATTTGGCAAAAAGAATAATGCGGGAGAGGGTCAGAACACGAACACACTTGCATGTGGCCCAAATATATGAACGAAAACGGTGGTTTGATGTTTTAATACCCAATGCACAACTTTGATGTGGCACCTATTGCACAAAAGCACAGTATTGCTAGTAAGCCACCCCCTACGAACCGCACTTCATGTCGGCGGTAAGGGAGTCGTAGCTACGAATGCATGCCCCCAAATAGCTAGGTCTAAAATCTCACCCTACCGTAACACAAAACCGCTAGGAGTCCATCACACACACACACACAAATATATATATATATATATATATATATATATATATATATATATATATATATATATATATATATATATATATGTATGTATGGTCAAACCTCCCCTTTCGCTTCCCGACAAAGGTGGACTGTGCGCCGACCCACAAATGTGTGCTTATGGCGCGAGAAGGATCAAAACACATACGAACCACATGCGGGTGGCCCTACTATATGTATGAAAATGGTGTGGTGTGTGATATTTAACTACCATTCATAACTTTTGATGTGGCACGTGTGCCTCACAAATTAACCGTACTTCCCCGACACCACGGAGGTTGCAGGTAGCGCCAAGTAGCCCCCCCCCACACACACAAACACACATGTCGGGGGGAGGGCATCTCACCACCAAGACATACTATAACACATACCAAGAAGAATCCAACTTGGTCGTACAACCTCTCCCTGCTCGTTGTTGGTCAAAGTGATGGACGTCCACACGGCCCCGCAAAATGGGCTAGCTTGTCGCCGATAACCTCATGAGGGAGTATTGTATGAAGACAAGCCCACTATGTGCATGTGGCCCAAGTATGTAGATGGAAGTGGTGTGTGTGGTGTTTGAATACCCAATGCGCAGATTTGATGTGGCACCATGCTTTGGAACAGTAAAATCCCCACACCGAGCGAGAGTTCACGATGCGTAGCATGCGCTCAAACTTAATTAGGCTTGGAATGGGTCGACCTGCTATACGGTAACTCGAAGTGAAGAAGAAGAATATATCCACCCTGGTAACCTTTCCCGTCGTTGGTCGAAATGATGGACGTCCACGTGGGCCCACAAATATATATAGGCTTGCCGCCCATAACCAAGCGAGTGAGAGTGTGTCCAAAGAGAACCATTATTGCATGCGTTTGTCCTGAACATATTGATGGAGTACATGAATATGTGTTGAATACCCGACCCAATGCACAACATTGATATGGTGCATGCATTGAAAATCGCAGAGGTCCCTACACAGAGAAAAAGGTCGTTCATGACGTGTCATGTGCTCCCCCTTGATGCAGCGGGATGGATTCATGTGTACATATGTGCTATTATATATATGTAATCTCACATCATGATCTATATCAAGACAAAAGAAAAAATTAATCCCCTCCTAAGTTAAATTAGTTAACCTCTCTCGCGCCGTCGGTGAAAGTGATGAACCAAGCTGGTCACCCCCCCACACGTACTATATATACACCTAGTAACACAACCCTAAAAGAATTAATCCTCATTGTTCGTCAAACACGTACCTCTCTCTCACTGGGTCAAAGTGATCAACGACGAACTCGCGGGCCCAACACAGAAGCGACGCGTACGTCGCATGCGAGTGATCATCCAATATAGGACTATGTACCACCGTGTTCATACATGTGGCCCAAAGAGCTGTTTGTGTGATGTTTGAATACACAATGCACAATTTTGATGTGGCACCACATATATAGGAAACCAAAAAGTCCCCACAGAGAGTGTGAGGTTCATGACGCGTGGCATGTGCTATATGTACGCCCCCATTCGACGCGTGGTATATATGTACTTCTACTGTATAGCACAAACCAAAAAATAATCATTCCTTGATGATCAAATTAACCTCTATCTCACTGGGTCAAAGTGATGGAGTACAACCTCGCATGCCCGTGGATGGAAGCGCCACACGCAAGTGAGTTCCAATATATTGGGTAACCACCGCCTGCATGGTATTACGTGATGTTTGAGTACCAGTATAATGGGCAACTTTAAGGTGGCACCTGCCTCGGGAACCGAAAAGTCCCCACATGGAGCAAGGTTATCACACGCATATATAGAGAGTATTAATATTGCCCCCTCTTTGACATGTACATACTCCTATACCATGGATATACGTAACACAAACCAAAAAAGAACCATCCTTGTTGCTCAAATTATCCTCTCTCTCTTTCTCTCTCGTGTTGTACGTTCAACTGGTCGACGACGACCTTGTGGTCCCATATAGAGAGAGGCACATGCGAGTGATGTTACAGGACAAAACCACCGCGTGCATGCGCCAGTGTGTTATGTGATGTTTGAATACCCAATGCACAACTTTGACGTGGCACATGCTTCGCAAACCGGAAACACACAACACCACGATGCGTGTAGCCCCTCACTTCAAGCCGGCGGGAGTGTGTATGCACGTGCTCGAACTTTGATATGGAATCCCACCATGATCCACACCACACACATGCCAAGATGAATCCACCTTTTGGTCGAATTAATGCCTCTCGTTGTCGGTGGAAACTAAAAACCTTTGCGGGCTAACGAATGGGCACGTCGCTGATAGCCGCACGAGGAAGAGTGTTTGAGAGGACCACCAATGCAAGCATGTGGCCCGAACATTATGTATGAAAGGGCCATGTAATGCTTTAAATAAACAATTCACGACTTTGATGTGGCATATATGACTCATAAAATGATCAATAATGCCACACGGAGGTTCATGACTTGTAGTGTACTGTCGGACCCCTCCCCCCACCCCCCACACAGACAGACTCACACATCCCGCACCACCAAAGCCACTCTGAGGCATGTCAACCTTTTTTTCTAGTGAACATGTGACGAAAGGCGGAGTGTCATGTTAATTTAAAAAATATATAGACATCATTCGACCGTTTTTATACGTTGATTGATTTCCTAGGGATTTAAAGTGCAAAAATCAAATTTGAGCTACATGGGCACCAAAATGGGTTGCAAAATCATATGTGTCCCTGGGTGCATGTTTCCCTGTGCAAGAGATTTAAAAATACTGAGAATATATATATTTTAAATTCTGTAAATCCAAAACTAAGTTGAAATTCATAAAACTTATCGTGGTGTCATATATGGACACCAGTAGACTGTGATATCATATTTTTTTCGTCAACGAGACCCGTTTTGATATAATCTTCTTACAAACGGGAGATTATTAAAAACTGGCAACCAATATCTCATACGGATTATTTATTCGGACCGTGTGCATTAGACCGTATGCTTTAGTTAAGCAGTAAAGCGGCAGAAAATATAGCAAAAAAAATACGTGCTGCCACACGCCCCGTGTGCTGGTGCGAGCAGGCGTGAGTTGACGGGACGCATGCGAGCAGTCCGCCGCACAGGCATACTAGGAGGCGTACGTGCAGGTGTGCATATTGACGGGGAGGCGTGCGAGTAGCTGTGTGAAATGATGGTAGGAATGCCAGAAGTCCGCCGCGCAGGCTCACCGGGAGGCGAGATAGCTTTTGACTGCAGGCTGCCTCGCGCCCACTAGTCCATATTAATTGCGTGCCCGAGCCGCCGGCCATAATAGGCGGCCGCACCCCCAGTCCATAGTGGTCACCAATGTCTGGACTCTGGAGTGTATGAGGATGCCGCCGAAGCACACCACCGGAGGGACTTGCGACATCGGGGATGGTGAAGCACCCGCACAATGCGTGAAGCTGAGCATAGAGGTTGCCATCTCCACCGACAAGGTCTCGCACGGGCAGCAGCACGACCTTGACTTCATCGGCGCCATCGTGCCCCCCCCCCAGCCGGAGCTGGAGGTCAACAGCAACTCCAGCAATAACTGCGACTCCGACGGAAAACCGGTTAGTCATCTATATACCCATTTGTGCGGCAAACATATCATGTGTTTTCTCTGGTTAATCCCCCCCTCGCCCCTCAGTATTTTTTTCTGGAATACAAATCATATGGTTATGTTCTCTCATTCCATGAAACCAGAGTAATTAAGATCTGTTAGATGCACATAGTGTATTGATTGTTTGAATGTTATCCATATAGAGTTAGTGATTAATTGTTTGTTCTGTACAAATGATTTTTGCTAATAATCCGACTAGGGTTAGCTTGCGTGCTAATAATTCGTGGCCAGATCTTGAGAATTGATTTTGAATGTCCTACATATATGTTTGTGCCTTTTTTCTTCCTGATCTTGAGAATTGATACTGAATGTCATACATGTCATGGCTTTTTTATTTCACATTGGTATGTACACATATGAGGCTCCGGCCAGCGCCGCCGTCGTATGTAGATCTTGGACCTGGCTGTGCGGCCAGAAGCTGCCCCTAGACCTGAGGAACTAGTAGAATCTCCGACAGACCGCATCAGCGATCTCCCGGACGGCATCCATGGGGAGATCATCTCCCTTTTCCCCACCAAGGATGGTTGCCGCACACAAGTTCTCGCATCTCGGAGGCGCACTCTATGCCGCACCGCGCCTCTTAATCTTGACTGTCGTCAGCTATCTGTCGATGATGATTTTAAACTCCCCGGAGCCATCATCTCCTCCGATGATGGCTCTGTTCAACGCATCTGCATCTCGGCATGCTACTTGTTGTGCATACCCTACATAGTGGCTACCTGGCTGACATCCCGTCAATTTGATAAACTCCAGCAGCTTGAGTTCTACCATGACTATGTATGTAACATACCACGAACCGATGTATCTGTGCCCTCACCGCCGATGTCCATCTCGTGGTTTTCCTCCTCTCTCCACACCGCCACCTTCACCCAATGCCATCTAGCAGACAATCTGGTACAAATGCTACAACTCCCACTGCTAAAAAAACTTGTGCTTGTGGTGGTTGATCTGTCGGAGGCTGCACTGCACAGCATCATGCACTCCAGATGCCATGCCTTGGAGCACTTGCTACTTGTTTTTGGAATGGAAATTTGTATCCGTTGTCTCAAAATAAAGTCGCCCCACCTTGTAAGCATGGGAATTTGTTTTTTTGGGCATGATCTCATCATCGAAGATGCCCCTTCACTTCAAAGATTGCTCCTTGATTCTGTTATAGTACCTTCGCAAATAAATGTAGTCTCTACGCCTAAACTGGAGACCTTAGGTGCAATTCATGATCCTTTTAGATGGTTCAAGATGGTGTTTGGCTCCACACCTATTGAGGTATTGTATATTATTCACGTAAACTTTTGTAATCCGCTTTTTTCATTTGTGCGCATAAGTTGACTATCATCTTGGAGTACACATCTGGTACTAATATTATGTTATATGCTCAATGAAGAGCGTGTCCATCATATCAGTGGTGGTGGATTCTTTCAAGACCTTACATATCAGTATGTGGTGTTTTGATCTGAACATGATTATTGGCTTGCTGCAATGCTTTCCACGTCTGGAGAATTTGTATATAAAGGTGATGATTTCATGAACATTGAAAGCCCATATATAAAGTAATATAATTAATCGTTCAGCTAGCACTCTTTATACATAATCTTTTTTAGACATTAATTGTTTTCAATCTTCATCTCTATTTAGGCACTAACACATGGACAAGTAGGTATAACCAATCGATGGTTCAAGAAGCACCAGGATTTTCTCTGATCTCATGAAATTCGTTTGAAGATAGTAATGCTGGAAGGATATGCATCCAACAATTCAAACATTAGGTTGGTCACATTCTTTATGTTGAATGCGAGGGTACTATTGTCCATGAGGATTAAGTTTTTCGATAAGAAATTTCTTGCGGCTGCAAGTGTTGAGCAGCATAAAAAGAAGTTTTAGGTGGACCTAAGGGCTTCTGATCGTGCTCGGCTTCTATTTACAATAGCTTCTCATCATGGACCAGTAGAATTTCTGGGTCGGTATCTTGATTTTGTGGATATGACCGATCCATTTGAATGTGACTGCCAAAAACTTTGGTTGAGTTAGATGTCCTTGTCCTGTTCAATCTGGATTTTTTCTAAACCTAGTAAGTAATTAATCCTTGTGCTTTTGTATTGTTTGTTAGCTGGAGTTAGATATTGTTGGCCTTATCAACTCGGCTTTGACCCATATTTTCTTTCATACTAGGCCAATGGCTTGCCATTTCTTTAGTTAAGACATAAATATTATAAGCATTCACAACATAGGGAAAGAACATCACTCTCGCGGGATCCTTGAGATCTTTGTTCATTACAGAACCACAAGTTCTTAGCGCCCACCAGCACCCACAAACTTATTTTCAGCTTGCAAACGAAATGGGCTATAATTCTTTATAATAAAAGCTGCATGGTAGTGACATATTTGGATTTATCATTTTGGACCCTTGAGGGAAAAGCCTATCCAGGGCGGTGCTGACTCGACAGTAAACATTGAGAAACCTGGTTTTAAAATTACTGTAAATCGAAAACTCGCCGCAAAATCATGAAACTTGGCATGGTGTTATGTCATAGCACGAACATGTTGTGGTAAAAAATTAGTCCAATTTGGGACAAGTTTCGGTACAAACTTCTTACAAACCGGAGCTTCTCTCAAAAAGGTTCATGGTTCCGAGATGGACCTTATCCTCTATGTGTGTGAAATGACATACGCTGTCTCTTCCCGCCTTGATTTATTTTACAGAGGCAACATGCAACTATAGTAGCGTCCGCCTAAAAATATGAAATTATTCACTATCAGTTTTGCCGTTTTATACATTATTTGAGTTTCCTAGGCATTTTGGAACATACTTTGGTGTGTGCAAAGGTCATGTGTGTGCTAGCCATATATGTAATTGGATATTCAATCTGTTTATGGAATCAAGTCCTTATAAGTTATAAGTACATATGTTGTTGTTCTGTGTGCAATGACATCGCACACGGACCATACTAGGGAACCCGTCCGTGATGATTTCATCAATCACTAACAACTGTATACCACCAAGCGTTTGCCCACAACACACACGGCTTATTAGCAGCAATCGTCTGTGTTATTATCAGTCTTCACACACATTTGTGATTACAGACCTGTTTGTCGCGTATCACACACATCTTGTTATATTGAACCATTTCTTTTCTCTTGGCTCAAAGAAAATAGTTCATCCGAGTGAACCGCATGCCGTATATCGCACATACCTTGATCTGGCTGACTATTTCTTTTGTGTTGCCTAATCACAAACAGTTCATCCAAGTGAATTGTATGCTATATATCGCACACCCCTTCATCTGGCTTCTCATTTCTTTTGTTCCTCCTCACCACAAATAGTTAACTGAACTGAACGGTATGCCCTGCATCACACACGCAACTAAAATTTGAACCGTGTTTGACGCGTCCACCATCGCAAACGTTTTGCACCTTTTTTGACGGTTTTTTACACCACCGTTTGCGATTATTGCATCGCACACAGTTTTGTCGAAGGGTCTCTAATCGTAGTGTCGCGTTATCAGCATCTTGCAGTAGTGATAGGCTCCGGCACGGGCACAATAGATTGTCAAATTCCTACAAACAAGAGAACTTCCCAAATATTAAGAAGAAGCTAAAGAGTAGCACGTCAGTCTAGTATGTATTAGTTCATCGACAACGATCTATGTAGAAAGAGACCAAATGGGGTGAAATTGAAGTGTATTTTTCTGGAAGATGGACAAAAGCTATTGGCGGAGATACATGGGGGGATATGTGGCTCTCAAATAGGATCAAGGGCCCTTGTCAGCAAAGCTTTCCGGCAAGCCCACTGCCCTCTAGGATGCAAATGAGCTAGTAACCAAGGGTGAAGCATGCCAGTTCCATTCGAAGCAATCACATCAGCCAGCTCAAGCTCTTCAAACGATCCCTCTCTCCTAGCCCTTCTTGGTTTGGGGGCTCAACATACTAGAAACCTTCCCATGCGATGTCGGGGGCTTTGAGTACTTGTACGTTGCCATCGACAAGTTCACAAAGTGGCCAGAAGTGGAGCCAGTGAGGAACGTGACACCACAGTCAGCCGTCAAGTTCTTTAAAGGAATAGTTTTTCATTTTGGAGTACCCAACAGGGTCATCACTGACAACGGCACACAATTCACCAGTCACGCTTTCATGCAGTACCATCACAACCTTGGCAGCAAGATTTGTTTTGCATCAGTTGCTGACCCAAGGAGCAACAGCCAGGTAGAAAGAGCAAATGCTGAAGTGCTGCGAGGGCTCAAAACGAGAACTTTTGACAAGCTGCACAAGTGTGGCAGACGCTAGATTGATGAGTTGTCGGCGGTTCTTTGGTCAATCAAAACTACACCAAACCGAGCTACCGGCCAGACACCTTTCTACCTAGTCTATGGAGCAGAAGCAGTGCTCCCCACAAAACTCACGTACGGCTCACCTTGAGTGCTTGCTTATGATGAGCTTGAGCAAGAGCAGCTACACCAAGATGATCCCACGCTCTTTGAGGAAGACCGTCTCCAGGCTACTGTATGTGCTGCATGTTACCAGCAAGCTTTGCGCCGCTATCACAGCCACAAGGTTGATGCTAGGAGCCTTGAGGAAGGCGACCTTGTTCTTTGGAGAGTTCAGTCCACCAAGAATTCAAACAAGTTGACGTCATTCTAAAGGCCCTTACTGGTGATATGAGTCACTAGGCCTGGTGCAGTCCGCCTAGAGACCGAAGATGGCACTCCAGTGCATAACTCATGGAATATTGAGCATCTTTGCAAGTTCAACCCATAAGGCGCTGGTTGCCGAGCTGCCGGCAACCACATTTTGTACAAGTTTGCTGGCAAAGGATGTAATACTTTGTACAAAGCCAGGTGAAGAACCTATGCGTAAGTGAAATAAAGCTAAGTAAATCACAACTCTTATCAATTCACATGTTTTAATATATGTGTTTCTCTGTGATGTTTGGTATGCTTCCCTTGTACGGATGATTAACGAACCATCAAGGTTCCATATCGTTATTTTCTCTTCTTTCTTCTTCTCAAAGGACAGAAGGTTACCTTGCATGCATGTTTGTGCGGGGAGGGGGGATGATGGTATGGACACCGGAAGGTGGTGTTTGATACGTCTCCAACGAATCTATAATTTTTGATTGTTCCATGCTATTATATTATCTGTTTTCACGAGGGGCCCATGAGGTTGGGGGCGCGCCCAGGGGGGAAAGCGTGCCTCCCTGCCTTGTGGCCACCTCGAAGCTTCCCTGACGTCTACTCCAAGTCTCCTGGATTGCTCCCGTTCCAAAAATAACTCCCCCGAAGGTTTCATTCCGTTTAGAATCCTTTTGATATTTCTTTTCTTCGAAAGACTGAAAGAGGCAAGAAAACAACAATTTGGGCTGCGCCTCCGGTTAATAGGTTACTCCCAAAAATAATATAAAAGTGTATAATAAAGCCCATAAACATCCAAAACAGATAATATAATAGCATGGAACAATCAAAAATTATAGATTCGTTGGAGGGAGGGGGATGATGGTATGGACACCGGAAGGTGGTGTTTGATACGTCTCCAACGAATCTATAATTTTTGATTGTTCCATGCTATTATATTATCTGTTTTGGATGTTTATGGGCTTTATTATACACTTTTATATTATTTTTGGGACTAACCTATTAACCGGAGGCGCAGCCCAAATTGTTGTTTTCTTGCCTCTTTTAGTGTTTCAAAGAAAAGAAATATCAAACGAGTTCTAAACGGAATGAAACCTTCGGGAGAGTTATTTTTGGAATGGGAGCAATCCAGGAGACTTGGAATAGACGTCAGGGAAGCTTCGAGGTGGCCACGAGGCAGGGAGGCACGCTTGCCCCCTGGGCGCGCCCCCAACCTCATGGGCCCCTCGTGGCTCCCCTGACCGACTTCTTTCTCCTATATATGTCCATATACCCTAAAAACATCGAGGAATGGAATAGATCGGGAGTTACGCCGCCGCAAGCCTCTGTAGCCACCAAAAACCAATCGGGACCCGGGTTTGGCACCCTGCCGGAGGGGGAATCCCTCACCGGTGGCCATCTTCATCATCCCGGCGCTCTCCATGACGAGGCGGGAGTAGTTTACCCTCGGGGCTGAGGGTATGTACCAGTAGCTATGTGTTTGATCTCTCTCTCTCTCTCTCTCTCTCGTGTTCTTGATTCGGCACAATCTTGATGTATCACGAGCTTTGCTATTATAGTTGGATCTTATGATATTTCTCCCCCTCTACTCTCTTGTAATGGATTGAGTTTTGCCCTTGAAGTTATCTTATCGGATTGAGTCTTTAAGGATTTGAGAACACTTGATGTATGTCTTGCATGTGCGTATCTGTGGTGACAATGGGATATCACGTGATTCACTTGATGTATGTTTTGGTGATCAACTTGCGGGTTCCGTGACCTCATGAACTTATGCATAGGGGTTGGCACATGTTTTCATCTTCAATCTCCGGTAGAAACTTTGGGGCACTGCCAGGGAAAAGCTGGCTCCACGAGTACCTATGGGGACGGAGCCCCTTTCGGTTCGGCGGGGGGCGGAGATCGCACGAAGAGCAGATCGAGGCGGGGCACGCGAGCGGTTTTTACCCAGCTTCAGAGCTCTCCGGAGAGATAATACTCCTACTGCTGCTTTGTGGTTTGTATTGAGTTCTTGCTCGGGAGCGCTGAGTGCTACAGTACACTCAAGCAGCTAGCGAGACCGAGCGTTCCTTTGTTCGTCCTCCCTTTCCACGTTGTGCATGGGCCTCCTTTTATATGCTCAAGGGGTCTCCAACAGGTGGCAACGTGGGCAAGGGCAAAAATGGAAAGGTGCTGCGGTAGGTACAGCTACATGCATAGTGTATCATACCTAACCCTGACGGCAGGGGACAAGGGCATTAAATGCCTATCTACGTCGCCCAAACAGTGCAGAAAAGGGACCGTTAGGGACACCACCGTTCGCCACGATGGCGATCTTGTCAGCGTTGTTTGCCACGGTGCACCCCTGGCTGCACAGCCTCCCGCCACGTGCGCCTGGAAGGGTCCCAGAGCGACACGTTGATGGATGTGCTGGAGCGCGGGTACAGAGTGGTTGCTTGCCGTGGCGAGCACCTTGCCGCGGTCGTTGTCTTGTCGCGTCCGGAAGCTTTTCGCTCGCCGGGTCCTGCCGGGACGCGTGGCGCGTCGCGGCAAGTTCCTTGAGATGCCTTGGTTGGCCTTCCCGGCAAGCTCCTCTTGCCGGGGCTTTGGTGCCTTGAGTGACCTTCCCGGCAAGCTCCTCTTGCCGGGGCTTTGGTGCCTTGAGTGACCTTCCCGGCAAGCTCCTCTTGCCGGGGCCTTGTCTCCTTGGCTTAAATACTTCGTTCTTGAATGGCTCCAAAGGAACCAAGTAGGTCTTTGGCGGTAACCTGGCAGGCCTTGCCGCGGGGCGCAGCAACTGCCCGTGCACAAGTTCGGGATACTAGGGTACCCCTACTCTAGTACACCGACAGGAGCCCCCGGGTCTGGGCCATACACGGTGCCGAGCACTATTGGGCCAGGCCCAAAACAGGGCACGGGCACGCGCGGCCAGGGTCACGTCGCATCTGACTCCGTATCCACCACGCCCTCCCCGAACGGCACGCGTCAATCGCGGCGTCGTGGGAGTAATCGTGGGTGGCTTCTTTATTTGAAAGGGCGAAACGCCCGCCCCCTCCCTCCTGAGGCGTGGAGGCGTGGTCTTCGAGGCGTCCACTCCCCATGATCAAGGGGTGGGGAGGGGTCGCCTCATCCGTCGCCTCGGTTCTGCACGGCTGCCACGCGGCTTCCATGCGCTTGGGGTGGCGAACGGTGGAGGCAGGAATCTGGGCCGTCATGGGTCGATGCAGCGGGTCGGTCCCGGTTCCCTGCTCCCGCTGTGTCCTGATTAGCCGAGCGGGGCGGCCGAGCCCACACCCCGTTCCTTTATAAGGGGGGGGGATGGAGGCCCGTATTCTTTCATCTCCTTTTCCTTCTCTTTTGCTCCCTTCTCTCTCCTTCGCCATGGAGAAAGGGAACCCTGGTCCTTCAATGGTGGCGGCGAGGGTCGCCGCTAGCCAGCACGTCCTTCCCTCTCCCGCACCTGTGGCGGCGGAGCCAGCCGCAAGGGGGAGAGGGAGGGGGCGAGTCCGTGGGCGAAGTCGAGGGCGAGGCCGAGGCGCTCGGGGAAGAGGTGGACGGGACGGCTCGCCGGCATCGCCTCCGCCAGCGGCTCCTCTTCCCGTGGCGGTCCATATTGGGGACGACCCTTGCGAGTTCTTCGTCAGGCTGCGTCGGCCGCCTCGTCGTCGCCTTCGTCTCCCGACTCCATTTGCGAGCGCGATGGAGTTGGATCCGCCCGAGACGCTGAGGCTGCACATGAGGGGCTGCGGAATCAGCGGTACGCGAGTCCGCGTTGACTCCCCGGCCCTTGATGTGATGTATCTTGGTCGAGGGTGGAAGACGTTCGCCCGTATCCACAGCCTGACGGAGGGGCTCACCCTCCATTTTAAGCTGATGGAGGGCGGTCTCCTCTCCGTCAAGGTCTTCGGGTGCTTCGGGACTCGAGCAAGGTGCTGCATGGACAGCTCCTCCGACAGCGAAGACTCCTCCTCGGACGGGAGCGACGAGGAGGGCAGCGACGGCGAGGGTAGCAGGCGGCGGGATGACGGGTCCGACTAGGTGTCGGGCGCCGCCCCGCATGGCACCGGCGACCCCATCATCCGCGTCGCCGGCTCCTGGAGCTTCTCGGGGCTGTCTCCTTGGGCGGCTGGCATAGGGAGGCTGCGGAAGAGGAAGGGGGTGGGCGGCAAGGCCGTCAACTCGGAGTACGAGGGCATGACGCCCTCGACAGCGTGCTGACGTCCTGCCGACTCATCTCCGAGCCCCGCTTCCGGCGCCGCCATCACCATCCAGCCTTTGGACGTCCACCGAGATGTTCTCTTGGTGTCTTCTGCCACCCGTAGCTCGCCTAGGCGCCCCTTTTGCCCTTATCGCCTCCTTGATCTACCTCCTGAAGAGAGGGACAAGAAAGGGATTACGGGCACCTTATCTCTTTTTAATTTGTAAGCCCTCGGGCCTTAGCTACATTTAAATCTTGTAATCCCATCATTCATGTTCTTCATTCTCTATGGACTGTACCTGAGTGGAATGCTTTTTTATGAAAAGGGGATGCTTGCCAGGTCACTTGTCTTGTGGGTGGAACCCACGTCAAGGAGCAAATCCTTAATATCTTTAGGATAGACACTTTTTTCCCGGCAGCAGGCCCTGCCGTCTTCCCACGCCGCTCGACCTTTCTCACGCTTTTGTCAGAGGCAGGGAGGAGGCGGGTTCAGGCTCCTCGTTTCGTCCCTTCGCTGCCGCGACTACGACCAAACCTGGCCCCGGGAACGAGCCCTAGGGCCTAGAGTTAAGGGAGCATGGTAGCTTTTAGGAAGAAACGAGGTTTCGCATACCTCAGTCCATAAGAGGATTCATGATAAGGGATGAAAAACTTATCTGAGATTGCAGCCCCCGGCAACTCTGGTTTGCCGTGGGCGAGTCTTTGTACTTGCAGCCCCCGGCAACACTGGCTTGTCGGGGCCTAGGTGCTGGTACGTCCTTCTTCTCTTCTTCGTCCTCAAGTGGTCCGGCAAGGATATGCGAGTCCTGCGAACCAAAGGAAACGAAAGAACGTCAAAGGGACGCACACTCGACCTCAAAGTTAGGGGTTAGCCGCTGCTAAACACTGTCAACCCTAACCGAGGACGAGACTTGACTCAGCATGCATGCTAAATCTTAGGGCGCCAGCGCTTCATCTTAGCTCAGGGTCTGCGCCTGGCTTTGTACAAAGGATCACATGCAACAGCGGCAAGACTTGTACAAAAGGTGGTTGCCGGAACAGGGTCCGACAACCGCGCCTTACGGGTAAAAGTTACGAAGATGCTCGATGTTCCAGGAGTTGCTCGCCGGAACGCCATCTTCGGTCTCAAGGCGGACAGCGCTAGGCCTAGTGACTCGTTTCACCCGATAAGGGCCTTCCCACTTCGGCGTCAACTTGTTGGAATTCTTGGCGGAATGAACGCGCCGAAGAACAAGGTCGCCTTCCTCGAGACTTCTGGCGTTAACTTTGCGGCTATGGTAGCGGCGCAAAGCTTGCTGGTAGCGAGCAGCTCGCACAGCTGCCTGAAGACGGTCTTCCTCAAGGAGCAGCGCGTCATCTTCCCGCAGCTGCTCTTGCTCAAGCTCATCATAAGCGAGCACTCGAGGTGACCCGTATACGAGTTCCGTGGGGATAACTGCCTCTGCTCCATAGACTAGAGCGAAAGGTGTCTGGCCAGTGGCTCGATTTGGCGTCGTCCTGATCGACCAAAGAACCACCGGCAGCTCCTCAATCCAGTTTCTTCCACACTTGTGCAGCCTGTCGAAAGTCCTGGTCTTGAGTCCACGCAACACTTCAGCATTTGCCCTCTCCGCTTGACCGTTGCTCCTGGGGTGAGCAACAGAAGCGAAGCAGACCTTGGCGCCAAGGTCTTGGACATACTGCATGAAGGTGCGACTCGTGAATTGCGTACCGTTGTCGATGATGATCCTGTTAGGGATCCCGAAGCGGCAAACAATCGACCTGAAGAACTTGACTGCTGACTGTGCTGTCACCTTCCTCACTGCTTCCACTTCCGGCCACTTTGTGAACTTGTCAATTGCAACGTACAAGAACTCAAAGCCCCCGACTGCTCGGGGGAAGGGGCCGAGGATGTCGAGCCCCCAGACCGAAAATGGCTAGGATAAAGGGATTGTCTGGAGAGCTTGAGCTGGCTGGTGTATCTGCTTGGAATGGAACTGGCACGCTTCACACTTGGTTACTTGTGCAGTTGCATCCTGGAGGGCTGTCGGCCAAAAGAAACCTTGCCGGAACGCTTTGCCGGCAAGTGCTCTGGTGCCAATGTGATGACCACATATGCCTCCATGTATCTCCGCCAACAGCTTCTGTCCATCTTCCCGGTGAATACACTTCAATTTCACACCGTTGAGTCTTCTTCTGTACAGTTTGTTGTCGACGAACTGGTACATACTAGACTGTCGGGCTACTCTTTCCGCTTCTTCTTGCACTTCGGGAAGTTCTCCTGTCTGAAGGAAACGGACGATCTGTTGTGCCCATGCTGGAGCTTGTGGCTCAACAACAAGGACTAAAGGCATATCTGCTGCTGCGGGAACATCCGCTTCTACGGCGAGAACCTGCGGCTCAGCCGAAGCTTGACGTTCCCCGGCAAGCTTGCCGGAGCAAAACTTTTCGGGAGCGTATGCTTCAACGAAACAAATCCTGGGACTTGTCGGAGCAGACTGCTCCACAGCACTCTTGGTGTTGATCTTGGGGACCTTTTTGGCGGCGGCTTCGGGAAGCTCTGCCGGAAGATAGTCACCAGAAATCAACTTCCTCTTCTTGCACTGTCCAGTTGATGGCGTAACAGACGGTTGAGTCAGCTTGAGCAGAAAGATCCCTGGTTCCACAGGTAACTTAAATGCTGCGCATTTTGACAGGCCGTCGGCGATGTCGTTCTGAGCTCTTGGAACATGTTCCATCTGTAGGCCGACAAAGCGCTCTTCTAGCTTCCTCACCTCATCAACATAAGCTTCCATCAACGGACTCTGATAATTCTTGTTCACTTGGCGGACGACAAGCTGTGAGTCACCCCTGACAACGAGCTTCTTGATCCCAAGGTCTGCCGCGATCCTAAGGCCGGCAAGCAATCCTTCATATTCTGGGGTATTATTTGTTGCTTGCTCCTTGGGAAAGTGCATCTGGACTACGTACTTGAGGTGCTCTCCGGTGGGTGCGACAAGCAGCACACCAGCACCGGCGCCTTGCAGCGAGAAGGCACCATCAAAGTACATCAGCCACCCTTTGCCTGCTTCCTCGACGGGGATGCTCGTCTCTGGAATTTCTTCATCTGGTGTTGGCGTCCACTCTGCTATGAATTCTGCCAATGCTCTGCTTTGGATAGTTGAAGTGCTCTCAAACTTGAGGCCAAAGCTTGACAGTTCCAGTGCCCACTCAACAATCCTGCCTGTTGCTTCTGGATTCTGCAGTATCCTCTTCAGCGGAAAGCGAGTGACAACTGTGATCTCATGTGCTTGGAAGTAATGGCGTAGCTTTCTCGAGGCCATGAGAAGGCCGAAAAGCAATTTCGGCACACCAGAGTACCTTGACCTAGCCCCCTGCAGAAGGGAACTGACAAAGTGGACTGGGCGCTGCACCATTTTCTTCTGTATCTCCTCGGGCGCTTGAGCAGATCCATCTTTGCCGGGACCAGAGCTTGTCGGGGAAGCCCCCTGCTTGTCGCTGGATGCGCTTGCCGTGGTTGCTGGCTCATCATCTGCCTCCCTCTCCGCTACTAACGCAACACTAACCACTTGATTGGTTGCCGCCAGATATAGCAACAACTTCTCTTGTGGCTTAGGTGCGACAAGTATTGGAGTGGAGGACTGGTATCTCTTCAAGTCCTGCAGCGCATCCTCCGCTTCTGGAGTCCATTTCATTGGACCTGCCTTTTTCGAAATTTTGAAAAACGGCAGGGCGCGCTCAGCTGACTTAGAGATAAACCCGCTGAGAGCCGCCACGCAGCCGGCAAGTCTTCGTACATCCTTGACGCGCTTCGGTGCTTCAATCTGCTCAATGGCCTTGATCTTGTCGGGATTGGCTTCAATCCCCCGCTGAGACATGAAGAACCCGAGAAGCTTGCCGGAAGGGACTCCAAACACGCACTTCTCGGGGTTGAGCTTGAGGCTGATCTTGCGCAGGTTTGCAAAGGTCTCTTCTAAATCTTGGATCAGGGTTGCTTTGTCCCTGCTCTTGACCACTATATCATCCATGTAGGCTTCCACATTTCTGTGTATTTGTGGCTCAAAAGTAGTGTGGACTACCCTTGCAAATGTTGAACCATCATTCTTCAAACCGAAAGGCATCCGTACGAAACAGTAGGTGCCACATGGAGTGATGGATGTGGTTTTCTCCTCATCCTCTTCTGCCATGAAGATCTGATGATATCCTGAGTATGCGTCAAGAAACGAAAGCAAGTCACATCCGGCCGTGGAGTCAACAATCTGGTCAATGCGCAAGGGAAATGGGTCTTTGGGACAAGCTTTATTGACATCGGTGAAGTCGATACAAAGCCTCCATTTCCCGTTCGCCTTACGCACGACTACAGGATTGGCCAACCACGTGGGATGGAGCACTCCTCTGACGAGGCCTGCTGCTTCCAACTTCTTGATCTCTTCTGCGATGAACTCTTGGCGCTCCACTGCTTGCTTACTTTCTGCTTGACGGGCCGCGCATGAGGACAGACGGCAAGGTGGTGCTCAATTACTTTCCTGGGAACACCGGGGATGTCAGATGGTTGCCATGCAAACAGATCGACGATCGCCCGCAGGAAAGCAACGAGCGCGCTTTCCTATTTAGGGTCGAGAGTGGCACTGATGGTGAAGGTACCACCAGTGCCGTCCTCCTTGGCGGACACCTTCTTGGTCACTGGCGGAGCTGCCATCGTCTTCTTACACTTGCTGGTGGAGCTCGATGGTGCGTCCTCGACGGTAGCGCAGCACTCCGAAGAGGTGCGCTTGCCGGAGTGGGCATCAGAGCTCTTGCCGGACTTGGTCTTCTTCTTCCCCCCGGGAGCTTCAGCGGCAAGTGTCTCGCGATCTGTTGCGGCTACTGCTTCTCGGTAGTTCTTGTCGGCACAGATAATAGCATCTTTCTTGTCGCCAGGGACAGTGATGACACTTATCGGGCCTGGCATCTTCAGCATATTGTACGCGTAGTGAGAGGCCGCCATGAATATGGCGAGCGCTGGACGGCCGAGAATTCCGTTGTAAGGCAATGGAAAATCGGCAACGTCGAAAGTGATCCTCTCAGTCCTGAAGTTCAACTCGCTGCCAAATTTCACTGGCAGCGTGATCTTCCCCTTCGGCTTGCTCCTTCCCGGGTTGATTCCTTGTAATGTGCCGGTCTCTTCGAGCTCACTGTCAGGGACTTGGAGTTTTCGGAGCACAGCGGAGGAGATCAGGTTCAAGCCGGCCCCGCCGTAAACTAGCATCTTAGTGACCTTGAGGTTGCGGATAGTTGGTGAGACCAACATCGGCAAACACCCGACAGCAGTTGTGCGATCAGGGTGGTCCTCAATATCAAAGATGATAGGCATGCTGGACCATTTCAGAAGCTTGCGTGATTCGACGGGTGGTTCTGCCGCATTGACTTCCCACACCCACTGCTTGAGTTGGCGGTGCGAAGTATGCAGAGAAGCACCGCCGTCAAAGCACAAGACCTTTGTGGCTTTCTGGAACTCCTGCTCGCTGGTCTCGGCATCATCCATGTCTTCGTCGTCGTCGTCATCTTCATCCTTGTCGCGGCCGCGGGGAGGTCTGTCGCCTTGCCGCTGCTTGGCATTGCCGCGGCATCCTCCCCGGCCGGTGCGCTTCGTACCGGATCCTCCAGCACCTCCTTGGGCTTTCTCCTTGTCGCGTCGCTCGTATTCGGCCTTTTGCAGCTCGACAAGCTACTCGACCTTCTTGCAGCTCTGGAGGTCATGGCCCTTGGTGCGGTGGATCTTGCAGTACTGTTTGTTGGTGTCGTCCTGCTTGTCGGCGGCCGCCACAGCCTGGCAGTTGGCACATGCGGCAACCTCCTTGCCGAAGCTATCAGTCTTGGCTGTCTTGGCGCCACCTTCGTTGCCGGACTACTCAACAACTAGCACATCTTTGCCTTTCCTCTTCATGTTGTTCCGCCGCCGGTTTTTGTTTGCCGGGGCAGCATCATCGCTGTCAGATCCTCCTGTTCCTGTATTCTCTCCGGGGAGTTTCCTCCCTTCCTCAGCACGTGCACATCTGTCGGCCAGGGCATACAGCTCACTGACGTCTCTGACTTGCACATTGCCATCTCTTCCCGCATCCTGCGGTTACGCACGTTCTGGTGGAACGCACTGATGACCGCGGCAGGGTGGACATCTGGGATGTTGCGTTGCACTTGGCTGAATCTCTGGATGTACTTGCGCAAGGGCTCTCCTTCCTTCTGGGCAAGCAGATGAAGATCACTCTCCTGGCCATGAGGTTTGTGGCCGCCTGTAAAGGCACCGACAAACTGATGGCACAGGTCTGCCCCGGAAGATATGGAGTTTACCGGCAAGTGCATGAGCCAGGACCTGACGTTGGGCTTGAGCACCAGCGGGAAGTAGTTGGCAAGGATCTTGTCGTTGCGCCCCCCAGCAGCTTGCACCGCGATGGTGTATATGCTGAGAAACTCCGACGGATGCAACTTGCCGTCGTACTTCTCGGGTACGTCTGGCTTGAAGTTCTTCGTGCTGGGCCAGTGGACTTGCCGCAGCTCACGGGTGAACGCAGGGCAACCTACCGCGTACAGCAGGTCGCCTGGTTCCCCTGGCGCATGCATGTCGACAGTTGGCCCAGCGCGCTTGTCTGACTGACGCCGTGCTTCTCTTCGGCGCTTGATGCGAGCACGAGCGTCTTCTTGCTGTCGTTCATGAAGAACTTGGCGTTGATCGCGGCGAGCTCGCGGATCTGATGAAGCAGTCGAGTCGCTGTCGTGGCGGACCCGGCGAGTCGGCGATCTTGGCCTTCGGGGCGGAGAGTGCACGGTGGTTGCACCCCCACCGGTCTTGTCGCCATCGGCTCGCACCTGGCTGGCTTGCCGCGGCTGCGATGTGGTCGCCTGCCGTGGAGTGTCGCCGTTGGCGAAGCCGATGAGACTCTGAATGGTGGCCCTCCAGTCGTCGATCTTGTCTGGCGTTGGAGGGAAGTCTAGGAGCAGTTGAGCTCGTGCTAAAGCTTCTGCTGGAGTGGCGGGAAGCGGTGGCGAACGGTGCGAGGAGCGGGATATGCTCGGACTTCCAACTATGTTAGAAGGAGCAGTATTCCGTCCAGGCGACCGTGCCTCGCTCGCGCCAGCACGTTGGCGCGTATGCTAGCCCGGAGCGTCCCGAGATCCGCCAGCTCGATCTGGGTCCAGCGAGCGTATGGTACCGTGAGTACCACGACGCTGCCGGTCCTGCGCCTCCTGAGATGGGCGCGGTGCGTCTACGGTCATAGGCCGGACAACTAGTTGTCTTCCATCAGCCTGGCAAAGGGGTTTGGGAGATGCAACCAACTGCGGGGCTAATGGTGCAGCACCATGATGAATTCGTGCACCATCTCCTCTGTGTGGGCCCGTGCCTGGGGCGGAATGGCCTGGAGCGGAATGGCGAGTATTCCTCTATGGTTGCCCCGGCCCCAGATGCCGCGCCTCCCATGATCACAGGCCACAGATCTTCCACAAACGTTGGAGCTGACCCCCGCAACTATTGTCTAGAGCGCGCATGTGGTCTCGAGAGGAAGCCCTCGCAGCGGCGGCAAATGTGTGAGCTCGACCGTTTGCCATCACCATCATGGTGGTGGTTCTTGGATGAACAGAGAGGTGAAGGGAAGACGAGAGGTAGAAGATGACGGTGGTTCGCATATTGGAAGAAGATGAGGTAAATGAGCAACACTCTCCGTGGGCTCCTCTTTTTGGGGAAGGCCTGGGGGCTGGCTATTTACTATTTGAACTGACCACTTCTTGTCAGGCGCACTACTCCAACGATCGCCCAATTTCGCCAATCCCGCGCCTTGCATGTAATACGTGTGGTGCAAGGCGAAGTAAAAGAGAAGATTATAACAGAATTGGCAGTTATTATCTGCCACGTGTGCCTATGCATTGTTTGGGCCTAGCCCAACGACGCCTCGCATGCGTGTGTGGACCAGGCCCTGGGGCTCCTGTTGGTGTATTAAGAATTGGGTCTTTAATACCCCAGACTTATGCACAAGTAGTAGTAGCCTTCTCGATGACAAGGCTTGAAGGAGGATAACTAAAGATAAACACAAGACCAGAATACAAGAATACAAAGAAGATCTCTGAAGACAGAGATCACAAATATTTTAGACACAACTCGAAGACCCGGCAAGATCCTTGCCAGGGATAGCCTGCCATGATTCAAGCCTGGCAAGAATACCACTACCTTGCCACCGCTCCATCTCATCGATCAGGTTGTCACTTCTTGATTAGGTGTCGAGCGTGCAGGTAGTTACACTACAAACAAAATAAACTTCCGTGATTATACGTGTTTGTCACAGCAGGTCACATTTTCTGTCATGCATGTGCATCCATGACGATTTTATGACAAGATCAAGATAGTCATACCTATGCTATTATAGAAGTGTTCCATTACATTACCAAAATTATCATCACGGAAGTGTCCACTTCCATGACGATAAATCACGCGTCATAGAAGTGCTTTCGTCAAGGGTGATCGACACGTGGCATCCACCTTAATAGGTCGCCGTTAAGCTATCCGGTTCCAGTTTGGATCCGATAACTCGTTAACGGCGTGGACCAATGGGGATTTCCACGTGTAAAATTCTCATTAGCCGGCAGATCCATGTGTCGGCCCGACGTTCGGATAGTTGTCATCCAGCGAATGGATGGAACGCGCCTATGATACGTCGACACGTGTCTCGGCCCAACAGTGGCCCATTCAGGTTAAAAGGTCCGGCTTGTCAAAATAAGTGGGCCCGCCCATTAGCGGCCTACTTGAGTCAGGCCCATTTACAAGCACGGCCCATACAAGTTACACAGAATTGGCCCATCAAAGGCCCATTTTAGATTTGACAATTTCTGGCCCATCGTCAGTTTAAGCCCGTTAACGTCCCGCTACGTCTTTGGGCCTAATTGCGGCCCGAGCTTCTTTCGGCCTCTTAGCAGCCCATCGTCAGTTCCAGCCCATTAATGGCCCGAACCGTCTTTCGGCCTTTTCTCGGCCCATTCTGCAGTTGGGCCAATTCTAGCCCGTTGTGACTTTAGGCCTGTCCTCGGCCCATTCGGTAAATGGACCAACTCCTAGCCCATTTTGTCTCTCGACGTGTTAATAACCCGCACTACAGTTGGGCCTTTGACTTTAGGTCCATTAGGGGCCCACGTTTCATACGACATCATTTCGGCCCAACACGACTTTTGGCATGTTAAAAGCCTAGTTTGCAAATTGGGCCTCTTCTGGCCCATAACACTTTCGGCCTCTTATTGGCGCATAAAGTAAAAGTGCCGAGACAAAATTGACATGTATTTCGGCCTGCTAGAGGCCCGTGGGCCATTTCCATTTATACGTCCCTATCGAGCTTTTGGCCTGTTAACGGCCTGCTAAGAGCCGTTGTTACGGTGGGCCACATCATTTGGGATCCACTTAATATTATTTTGACCAGACCAATTAAGGCCCGCTTTAACTACACATGTTTGTTCGTTTTTATGGCGTCCAGGAAATGTTTGGGCGTGTTGGCCCCCGTTTCAACGATATAGCATATTCAAGAATTACCCTACTCTATACTATCACCTCTAAAAACATGCACTATACAATAAAAAGACTAAGGCATAGAAACATAGAATAATCCTACACTATACAATAAAGAAATTACAGCCAAATATACCCATTGGGCATTATAGTTCGGCACCAGTGATAATAAAGCGTACACAAACATCAAATTACATACACTGGACAAATAATGCTCATACATCATGGACACTCATCAAGAGAACTTACCATTTGAACTATAATCACTTAAGAAAATAGGATTTGCTGGATTGAGATAGCAAAAATTTCAGTATGCCAAATCTACAATTCCTTCATGGTTACCTTAGTGTCTTGTTTCATTTTTTTGACTCCTGCATACCTGCATGTCCAGTCTCAACTTGTTCATTGTATGTTGAGAATCATGTACACGTTGTCTTGCCACCTCTAGCTGATGTTGAAGAACATCAGCACATTCTAATTCCAATCCATAATCATTCGGTAACGGCCATGCCGCACTGCTCGCAGATCTTTGTGTTGATGTCACTCCATCCTGAAATGTTTCTGTAGGTACACATGACTAGGGAAAAAATATAGTTACAACAGTGAAGCGAGCAAGACAGACTATTTTGTACATGGAAAATCAGGACTAACAATAATGTTACACGTCATGAAGCATAAGTAGGTGATATTTTAAAAATTATAAAAATGGTAGTCTATGCAGCCTGCATACAAAAATCTCTCTTAGCTCACCAGAGGAGCATGATGTTGGGGCCAAATCCAAAACACAGACAAGATACAAATTTAGACAGCACGTTGAGTATAAGTAAGCAAGGGGTTGGCCATTCTGTAGCTCAATTAAAGTCTTAGGGAGCATAATGAACAGGAGAGGAATTCATACAAACCTACTACAACAAGCAAAACTATGCAATCATTAGCCTAGTATAAACTAGATTGTGAGCCTCATGCAGTAATAGTTGGTTAATAGACTTCAAAGCTTCAGGCACACTTTGCCAGAGTAATTAAATGGTAAGGCCTTTAATTATGTCAACTAATAGTCATACAAGTACCCAACATCAGGCATCATTGTTTGGGCATCTCATTAATTGAGGACAAATAAAGCAATTGAAAAGAGCAAATTAACTATGCCTGAAACAAACAAGGAATTGAACTGTTTAGTTGGATACAGTGACTTACCTTAACTGGTTGAACAGGCTGAGCGCTGCTCCTACTTCTCTTGCAAGGCTATTTCTTAACATCTTGTACTTGGAAATCCTCAATGTTATCTTCATTGCACCCCCTCTACAAGGTGACACAAACTAGTTACTCGTCTCCTTGGAAGATACATATGCATACTTTCCAGTCTATAACAACACAAAAGGATGAGATTATAACAAAACAACACCACATAATGTAACATGCCACATCTCTTGCACTTGCACACAATGAAATGAGCATTTATTATGTGTGCACTATGTAAAAACTAGGCATACCTTCGAACTGGATCTCCAGGTACTCTTGGAGAGCCTACTTTAGTGTACAGCCAAACCTTTATGTCACCTATGAGTTAGGCAAGCCCCCACTACAATAGCCCTTAGTGTTTAAATCGTTGAAAAGCTCTGTTAGAGTGTTAGGTCAAGAACAAAAAGTAATCAAAGCAAATAGTCCTAGTATGGCTGGCTGATGCAAACAAGCAATTGAACAGATGTGTGAGCAAATCTTACATATCAAGAAAAAGAAGCAAAGAAGGAGGCTTATAGACCATCACTCGACTGACCAGATTTAAGGGGCATTTAAACATCATCTGTAACGTATGAACTAACATAAACATTGCATATTCCAGATTATACAATGGAATGCACATGTATTAGGTTATGCCATGCATGATGATGCGTAAATGTACACTATAGCAGGCATGAGTGATTCATCATTGCACGCACAATTGAATTGCAGGTTGGGTGCCAGTTCTATTCCACCTTTTCAAAGCTTATTGTCAAAATAAGCCATAAAAGATGTAAAGAAGTCATTTTTGAGTTATGGGCTTGGGCTTAACTTATTTCGCTTTGGAGGAGGGTGTTTCAGGTAGAAGCTCACTAAAATTGAAGGGAAGGGGAATAGTGAAATGACTCTGTTGTCTGCCTATATTACACTCAAAATGCAACTGCTCATGCCCGCGTCACACCTGAACCTCAAGTAAAAACAAACACGCAGCTGTTCATTGCCCTGCCCGCTTGCATATCCTTTCCCCTTTCCCTCTACCTCGATCCCCTGCCTGCAACGCCAGGGTTCCTCCAGTGAGCCATCGCCACTTGTCCCATCTGGCCTAGTCCTCGACGATGCTCTGTCCAGTTAGGCTACATGGCCGACGGGTAGGGCCAAATCTCCCCGGCTGCTCCTCCATCTGGCGCCACCACTCATTCTCATGATCTCTAGCAACTGCTCCACTATGGTCCGTCCAACGATCTGGCGGGTGCCACACAACTACGGCTGATGCCACACTGCGGCAGAAGGCACCTTATTCCCCATCACCTCCTCCCAAGGTGTGGCCTTGAGGTGTTGTTGAAGGATGAGCTCATCCAACGAGGTGAGGATCTCCTCTGACTTTTTGCCAAATTTTCATTCCGATCCACTATACGATGAATTGGTATGAGTTGCTTCTGCTGCTGCCATATGATGCATTGCTATGAGCTGCTACTGCTATATGATGAATTGCTATGAGCTGCTGCTGCTATATGATGAATTTCTATGAGCTGCTACTGCTACTATATGATGAGTTGCTATAAGCTGCTCCTGCTGCTGCTATATGATGAATTGCTATGAGCTACTCCTGTTGCTGCTATATGATGAATTGCTATGAGCTGCACCTGTTGCTACTATATGATGAATTGCTATGAGTTGTTGCTGGTATATGATGAATTGCACACTATTGTTGTTGCTGCTGCTGTTGTATGATCAGTTGCTATGAGCAGTTGTTGCTGCCATATGATGCTCTCAGTGTCGGTGGGAGACGATACCTATGGGATCACAAGAATCCCTACTGCGGTTGCGGGGCGCGGGGTTGAGAGAAGAGCGGGTCTAACAAATAGTACGTGGTTCGTTTATCCAGGTTCGGGCCGCGAGGATGCGTAAAACCCTACTCCTGCTTTGGTGGATGTATTTTGAGTTCTTGAGCTAGCTACGGGGTGTAACAAGCTCCAAAAAGATGAATCCTTCTCCTCGTTGCCTTGGGCCTCCTTTTATAGGCGAAAGGGGCTTCCATAGTGGCACACAGGAGGTGGAAAGTGCTATAGCGACACGAGCTTATCGCTGGTATTATAGGACAAAGCGCATTTAATGCGAGGCTTCGGTGTCCCTTCACTTTATCTGGGACAGGGGTGAGGCCCGTCCCGTCCGTTGCCGCTCCTCCAAGCTTCGACACGCGCCCTGGCCAGCGATGCATGCGGTGCCATGTAGGCAGGCAGGCAGCTGAGGTGGCGCAGTGGTGGAGCCTCCACAAAGGGTTGCATGTTGCCACGCAGGTGCTTGCCCAGCTGGTTGGGCCGGCAGCTGCATGCGAACGGCGGTGGAGACTTGGCTGGTGTGGGCCTGACGGTGGCCCTGCTGGTGTGCCTATCGAGGTCCTTGCCGGGTTGCCTGGCAAGGGTCTTTCTGAGTAGCCCGGCAAGGGTCTTGCCGTGGCGCGTAGGCGTCCCCGACAAGGATCTTGCCGGGGGTCTTGTGGGTTTCTTCGGTGAGGATAGCTTCCTTCCTATCCTCATTTGATCTTGACTATTCTTTGTCTTCACAAAGATCTGCATGCCACCACAGAGGTGCCTCTCGAGCCCTGTCCCAACGCATTTGTCGAGTGTTGGTGGGCTCGAGGGTGGCTCGCTCGGCTGGCGTGGGCGAGTGATACGTCTCCAACGTATCTATAATTTTTGATTGCTCCATGCTATATTATCTACTATTTTGGACTATATTGGGCTTTATTTTCCACTTCTATATTATTTTTGGGACTAACCTATTAACCGGCGGCCCAGCCCAGAATTGCTGTTTTTTTGCCAATTTCAGTGTTTCGAAGAAACGGAAAATCAAACGGAGTCCAAACGGAATACACCTTTCTGGAACGTGATTTTCTTCCCGAATATGACCCAGGAGACTTGGACCCTACGCCAAGGAAGCTTCGAGGTGGGCACGAGGTAGGGGGGCGCGCCCCCACCCTCGTAGGCCGACCGAAGCTCCACCGACGTACTTCTTCCTCCTATATATATCCACGTACCCCCAAACGAACAGATACGGAGCCAACAACCTAATTCCACCGCTGCAACTTTCTGTATCCACGAGATCCCATCTTGGGGCCTGTTCCGGAGCTCCGCCGGAGAGGGCCGTCATCACGGAGGGCTTCTACATCATCATAGCCTCTCCGATGAAGTGTGAGTAGTTTGCCTCAGACCTTCGGGTCCATAGTTATTAGTTAGATGGCTTGTTCTCTCTTTTTGGATCTCAATACAAAGTTCTCCCCCTCTCTTGTGGAGATCTATTCGATGTAATCTTCTTCTTTTTGTGATGTGTTTGTTGAGACCGATGAATTGTGGGTTTATGATCAAGTCTATCTATGAATAATATTTGAATCCTCTCTGAATTCTTTTATGTATGATTGGTTATCTTTGCAAGTCTCTTCGAATTATCCGTTTGGTTTGGCCAACTAGATTGGTAGTTCTTGCCATGGGAGAAGTGCTTAGCTTTGGGTTCGGTCTTGCGGTGTCCTTTCCCAGTGACAGAAGGGGCAGCAAGGCACATATTGTATTGTTGCCATCGAGGATAACAATATGGGGTTTATTGCATATTGCATGAATTTATCTCTCTACGTCATGTCATCTTGCTTAAAGCGTTACTCTATTTTTAAATTAATACTCTAGATGCATGCTGGACAGCGGTCGATGAGTGGAGTGATAGTAGTAGATGCAGAATTGTTTCGGTCTACTTGTCACGGACGTAATGCCTATATACATGATCATGCCTAGATATTCTCATAACTATGCTCAGTTCTGCCAATTGCTCAACAGTAATTTGTTCACCCACCGTAGAATACTTATGCTCTTGAGAGAAGCCACTAGTGAAACCAATGGCCCCCGGGTCTATTCTCATCATATCAATCTCCATCACTTTAATCTTTCTTTGCTTTTTTACTTTGCCTTTTACTTTTACCTTTGCATCTCTATACCAAAAATACCAAAAATATTATCTCTATCAGATCTCACTCTCGTAAGTGACCATGAAGGGATTGACAACCCCTAATCGCGTTGGTTGCGAGTAGCTATCGTTTTGTGCAGGTACGAGGGACTTGAGCGTGGCCTCCTACTAGATTGATACCTTGGTTCTCAAAAACTAAGGGAAATACTTACGCTACTCTGCTGCATCATCCTCTCCTCTTTGGTGAAAACCAATGCAAGCTCAAGAGGTATCAAGAAGAATTTCTGGCGCCGTTGCCGGGGAGTCTACGCAAAAAGTCAACATACCAAGTACCCATCACAATCCCTATCTCTCGCATTACATTAGTTGCCATTTGCCTCTCGTTTTCCTCTCCTCCACTTCACCCTTGTCGTTTTTTTCGCCTTCTCCTTCTCCTTCTCCTTCTCTTTTCCCTTTTGCCTTCCCGTTGCCATGGCCGAATCAAAAAGAATAAAAGGTACTTTCCAGGGTCTTACCCTGGATGACCCCTCTATCCTCTCTAAGCTCAAAAATAATGATGCTATTGAAAGACCCACCGGGGTTACCAATGAAAGTTTTAATGATCTTTGTGACGCCCTCGATTCAATTGTACACTAATCATACACGCAAATGTGTACGATCAAGATCAAGCCCTCACGGGACGATATAACAACACAACTCTAGACACAAATTAAAATAATACAAGCTTTATATTACAAGCCAGGGGCCTCGAGGGCTCGAAATACATAAGCTCGAAAACACAAGGGTCCGCGGAAGCAACAATATCTGAGTACAGACATCAGTTAGACAAGTTTGCCTTAAGAAGGCTAGCACAAAAGCATCTACGATCGAAAAGGCAAGGCCTCCTACCTGGGAGCCTCCTAACTACTCCTGATCGCCGGCGGTCTTCACGTAGTAGTAGGCATCGACGATGGCATCTGGCTCCTGGGCTCCGACATCTGGTTGCATCAACCGGAAAGAAGAAGAAATGGGGAAAAGGGGGAGCAAAGCAACCGTGAGTACTGAGGGAGTCCTTGATTAGGGGGTGTCCGGGTAGCCGGACTATACCTTCAGCCGGACTCCTGGACTATGAAGATACAAGATTGAAGACTTCGTCCCGTGTCTGGATGGGACTTTCCTTGGCGTGGAAGGCAAGCTTGGCGATGCGGATATTCAGATCTCCTACCATTGTAACCGACTTTGTGTAACCTAACCCTCTCCGGTGCCTATATAAACCAAAGGGTTTTAGTCCGTAGGACAACTCCAATATACAACAATCATACCATAGGCTAGCTTCTAGGGTTTAGCCTCCTTGATCTCGTGGTAGATCTACTCTTGTACTACCCATATCATCAATATTAATCAAGCAGGACATAGGGTTTTAACTCCATCAATAGGGCCCGAACCTGGGTAAAACATTGTGTCCCTCGTCTCCTGTTACCATCCGCCTAGACGCACAGTTCGGGACCCCCTACCCAAGATTCGCCGGTTTTGACACCGACATTGGTGCTTTCATTGAGAGTTCCTCTGTGCCGTCGCAATCAGGAAGGATGCCTCTTCCCGTCTTTAAAGACGGCGCCGTTACTAAGAGAGCCTTGGCTGTCGGCCAAACTCTCCGGCTAGGTGGTTTTCTTATGACCGCATGTTAGGCTGTTGCGCCGACAGTGACCTCTCGGGTCATCAAAAGCAATCTTCACGTCAGCTCGGAACTCGTCGAGCAGTTAGATCCAATGGAGCTCTCTTCCGTAAACGAGCAATTGGATCGCATCGCCGCCCTGGGGGTCGCTACAGATTATGACCAAGTCGGGCTTAAACCCGATCTAAGAGAAATTAACTCTCCCTAAGCCACCCATCACGTTGCCATGGTCGAGGCGCAATGCGGCGATCCTTCATCTATCTTAAGGACTAGCTACGTCCGGATTCCCGATCCCTCCAAGCCGGATACCCACGGAGGGGAGGATGTAACTCAAGACCTGAACTTAGAATCATGCAACGGGCTAGTTCATTGGACAACATTCAAGAATCCAAACTTCAGAGTTCGGAAAATCCTTGGCCTCTAAGTCTCAGATTGGGTGAGGTTTCAGATTTAATTCCACCCACCCTCACGAACATAAGCGATCTATCCCAAATCAGGCAAAATCCCAAAGAAACGGTACATCATTACTGGGCGAGATTCCTCCTAGTTATGAACAGGATAAAGGACTGCCGCAAGGAAGACGCAATCTCAATCTTCTGCAATAATTGCACGGACAAGGGAATCCTCAACACCATAAGTCGTCGTGATATTACACGCTTCGCTGACTTGGCGTCCATAGTACAAAAGTACTGTGCGATGGAAACCGCCTGGAAAACCAAAATAAAATTTTGGGACAATCCGGCCCTGAATAGAAACCTTGTCCGAAATAAAAGGGTGCATCATCGGCAGACACCCGGGTTAAAAACCAAAAAACCAAAACCCTCTACAGGGCATGGAACCGTACTGGAAGGATGGCTTAATGGACCCTGTAAAATTCATAGTACAGAGGACGCCACACGAACTCACAGCCTTAGAGCATGTTGGATACTCGGGCAGGTGGCCAAAATTGGCGAAGACCTCCTAATCCCGTAGGCCGCAGAAAACCACCCTAGGGACACCAGTACAGTCCTAACAGTCTTCGAGACTTTCGCATCAAATAATATGCGAAAAAGAACACTCCGCAGCCTTGCCGAAGTTTATCAAGTAGCAACAATAAACCCATGGAGTGGCACGGCTATTACTTTTAATGCCAGTGATGAACCTAAATTCCGAACAGCTCGAGCACCAGCCGCACTGGTCCTCAGTCCAATTATGGACAGCTTTCGCCTCACCAAGGTACTCATGGATGGAGGCAGCGGATTGAACCTCATTTATGAGGAAACCCTTCAAAAAGTGGAAATAGACTGGAACCGCATCGAGCGAAGCAGCACAACCTTTAGAGGAATAATCCCCAGTCGAGAAGCGCGTTGTACAGAAAAAATCACACCAGATGTGGTGTTCGGCACGCCGGATAATTACAGGTCCGAAGAGGTCACGTTCCAGGTGGCCCAGTTCAGTAGCGGATACCACGCTTTGTTAGGGCGGGAAGCGTTTACAATCTTCCAAGCAATACCCCATTATGGGTACATGAAGCTCAAGATGCCCGGGCCGAACGGAATTATCACTCTCGCTAGTGACCCGGACATAGCGCTCTGAGACGAAAACAAGACAGCCACATTGGCCCTCGAGGCACTATCCGAAGCCCTAGCGGCTGAGGAACTGACTACGCTTCGCTCCACGGTAAACAGGGACGATGTGATACTCGACAAAAGATCCAAGTCCACCTCCTTTAAACCAGCAGACAAAATAGTCAAATTCCAGGTCCATCCAACGGACCCCAATAAAACAGCTTCCATCGGGGCACAATTAAACCCCGATGTAGACGCCGCACTGCGAGAATTCCTACGTGAAAATTGGGACATCTTCGCCTGGCACCCTTCAGACATGCCAGGAATCCCACGCAGGCTGACCGAACATAGCTTAAATATCCTAAAAGGATTCAAACCTGTCAAACAAGCCCTTCGGCGTTTCTCTGAACCCAAGAGACAGGCTATGGGAGAGGAGATAGCCAAGCTATTGGAGGCCGGATTCATCAGAGATATAAAACATCCGGACTGGCTAACAAACTTGGTGATGGTACCAAAGAAGGAAAAATCCTGGCGCCTGTGCGTCGATTTCAAAGACCTTAACAAGGCTTGCCCAAAGGATCCCTTCCCCCTCCCCCGCATCGATCAAATTATCGACGCCACTGCAGGACACGATTCGTTGTGTTTCCTCGACGCATACTCCGGCTACCATCAAATCAAGATGGCAGAGTCAGACCAAGCCGCAATGGCATTCATCACACCATACGGCCCATTCTGCTTCAATACAATGCCCTTTGGGCTCAAAAACGCCGGCGCAACATATCAGCGCATGATTCAGACATGTCTGGCAAACCAGATCGGCAAAACAGTGGAGGCATATGTGGATGATGTGGTCGTAAAAACAAGACATGTCGAATCTCTAGTAGACAACTTGAGGCTTACATTTGATAACCTCCGAACATACGATATCAAGCTCAACCCGGAAAAATGCGTTTTCAGCGTTCCAGCCGAAAAGCTCTTGGGCTTCATCGTATCCGGCAGAGGAATTGAAGCAAATCCAGCCAAGATCCGAGCTTTGTCGCAACTGGATATCCCAAAGGACCTCAAGCAAATACAAAAATTGACCGGATGCGTGGCGGCTCTAAGCCGCTTCATCTCCTGCCTGGGGGAAAAGGCACTACCCCTCTATTGCCTCCTTCGGCGCACCGAACACTTCGAGTGGACGGATGCCGCCGCGGCCGGACTCGACGAAATAAAAGCCATATTGGCAACAAACCCAGTCCTGGCCGCGCCAAATATCGGCGAACCAATGCTATTGTACATTGCAGCAACACACCAGGTTGTTAGCGCAGTGCTCGTCGTCGAACGAGAAGCGGACGGACACAAATTCCCCCTTCAAAAGCCGGTCTACTATGTGTCCACTGTCCTCACTCCATGCAAATCACGGTACTCGCATTATCAAAAGATTGCATACGCGGTATTCATGGCATCCCGGAAGCTGCGACACTACTTTCAAGAGTGTTCGATAACAGTAGCCTCCGAAGTAACACTTAATGATATTATAAACAACCGTGAAGCAACGTGCCAGATTGCAAAATGGGCCATCGAGCTCCTCCCATTCGACATAACTTATAAGCCACGGCGAGCTATTAAGTCACAAGTTTTGGCCGACTTCGTCGCAGATTGGACGGAGGCCGAACTCCCTAAAGAGTACGGCACATATTCAAACTGGATCATGCATTTCGACGGCTCTAAAATGTTGGCCAGTCTGGGGGCTGGCATCGTTTTGACGTCCCCCACGGGAGACACAGTTCAATACGTACTCCAGATTATGTACACAGACTCCAATAATGCAGCCGAATATGAGGCCCTTTTACACGGTCTCCGGATGGCAGTATCGATGGGCATTCAACACCTAGAAGTGCGAGGGGATTCGAACCTCGCAATATCCCAAATAAATGGGGACTTCGATGCCAAAGATCCAAAAATGGCAGCTTCTCGCAACGCCATCCTAAAAATGTCAGCTTCGTTCGAAGGGCTCGAATTTCATCATATAGCCCGGGAGAACAATTAGGCGGCAGACATCCTGGCACGCATCGGCGCAAAACGCGACGCAGTCCCCCCCCAACATCTTCTTGGAACGGCTGTTCAAGCCATCCGTAGCATGGGAAGGGGAATCTGGCAATAACATTCCGGACTCAACCGCACTGCCCGATGACGAACGATCTGACACAATCGGAGGCTCTGCCAATGAAATTACAACTTCAGCCACGTGATAATGGCCGTCATCGCCCCGTGGACAGAACCATTCCTAGCCTACCTTACTAGGCAGGAGCTCCCAGAGGACCAAAACGAGGCACGCTTCATAGTGCGGCGGTCTAAGGCCTATAAAGTCCATGAGGGAGAACTTTATAAGAAAAGCACTACCGGACTCCTTCAAAGGTGCATCTCCAAAGAGGAAGGGCGGAACTTGCTGGCTGAAATTCTTGCCGGACTCGGTGGTCATCACGCTGCAGCTCAGTCCCTTGTAAGCAAGGCTTTCCGTGCACGCTTTTATTGGCCGACGGCCCGGGCAGACACTCAGGACTTGGTCCAACGATGCGTCAGTTGCCAGCTTTTCGCAAACCAAAGACATATGCCACCCACCGCCCTCCAAACTATCCCCATCACTTGGCCTTTCGCGGTCTGGGGGCTTGACATGGTTGGACCCCTTAAAGGCGGAACCCAGAAGAAAAAATACTTACTGGTCATGGTGGACAAGTTCACCAAATTGATAGAAGCCAAGCCTGTTAAGACGGCCGAATTCCGACCGGTGATATACTTCATATCCGGGGTCGTACACCGTTACGGTGTCCCCCACAGCATCATCACTGATAACAGCACAAACTTTACGGCCGATGAGGTAAAATTCTGGTGCAAAAACATGGGCATCAAGCTCGGTTATGCATCCGTCTATCACCCACAAACTAACGGCCAGGTCGAACGTGCAAACGGTCTTATTATGAGCGGCATCAACCCTAGATTAGTGCGGTCCCTCAAGGAATCTAACACCCACTGGGTAGAGGAGCTCGACTCCGTACTCTGGGGGCTGCGGACCACACCGTATCGCACCACCGGATACACACCATTCTTCATGGTGTACGACGCAGAGGTTGTTTTGCCTTGCGACATCATTCATGACTCACCTCGAGTGCGCATGTACGAAGAAAGAGAAGCCGAACTCGATCGGCAGGACAGTTTGGACACCTTGGAGAGGAGCGTGATATGGCAAAAGCCCGTTCCGCATTCTATCAACAGCAGGCTCGAAGATATCAAAGCAGAGAAGTACGGGCCAAAAATTACAATATTGGCGAACTAGTTCTACGCCTGCCGGACAAGAAAAAGGACAAACTGAAGCCCAAGTGGGAAGGTCCCTTCATAATCGACCAGGTCCTGACTGGTGGAGCGTACCTCCTGCGAGATGCATCGGATAATCGACTCGAGCCGAACCCGTGGAACGCAGCCCGTCTCCGAAGATTCTATGCCTAGCGCCGGACTCTGAGTTCGTCTCCTTCCTCTTTCCATTTTTTTACATTTTCCGTCTTACATTTCTCTCCTTCCCCTCTTTTTTCCTCTCTTATATGTCCCTTAAAGGCTCATCAAGTGACGCGCTACCCGCGCTCACTAAAACCTGGGGGCTTCTTTAAACAGAAGCTTATTTATACGGGCTTCATGCCCAACACATGTGTCAAACTTCCGCATGTACCTTTTATTCACCATTATATGCATCGATATGACTTAAGTTTTGGCCAAGCTGGGTTGCCTAGCTGCTGTGCTTACCCCTACATTCCCGATTGTTCGGCTAGGTGGTAAAGGGAGCACCTCTGTGATTGTTACTGCCGGGTCAGCCGGATGTGTACCTCAGACTTGGTGAAGCCGAAAGCTAGCGTTCTTAAGGGAATATTCGGTCGATGAACTAAAGATGACCTTTTTTTACTTATTTATGTGCCCCAGATGCTTTTTCTGCGTTCGCAGCCCGGACATGCACTTTAGGGCATGCCTCCCAGAGAAAGGAACCCCTAACAGAACTATTCTCTCTGGAGGATGTTTCTCACTAACCATGCAATATAACATAACTAGTTGGGCACTTGTTTGATAAAGCACCAATGACCCCTACGCCTGGTCTCCATGCATACCCCAGTTCTTATATAACCGCAAGGGTATTCGGACACACTCTGGACCGTCAGGTCTCGAGGTCGAAGCGAAAAGGTCGGCAACGACAAACGATCTACAATCCGTCTAGAAGGAAATATACATGTCAATTAAAATTACATAGTCACTCTGACTGATTGTATTCCTCTTCAATACCATCTAACAGGCTGTCTAATTTACAGTCCTGCTGGGAATACTTTGCGGCCAATTCTACTTGGCCGTATACTAAGCTTACAGGGATCTCCTTCCCATCAGGCCCCACAGGTCCGACCTCGGCCATGTTGTTTGGGTCAGCCTTTGTGTACCGCGTCTTCACCATGGCCCAGGCCTCCCTAGCGCCTTGACGGCAGGCTGATATCTTCCACAATTGGAAGCGCCACCGCGCTTCCTTCAGCTTCTCTGCAAGCTCTCCAAGGCCCGCGGGCATGGAGAGGGATGGCCATAAGGCTTGGGCAATGCCTTGCATCGCCTGCCGAAGTCGCTCGTGTAGTTGCGAGAGCTCGGGAAGAAGGTCACCCGTAGAACTGGGCATCTCCTATGCAGGACGACCTGTTAGCATACCTACAAACATCACTCTGTTAGTCGACTTCATCGCCGAACTTTTTTTTCAAAAGTTCATTCAAGCACTTACTAAATATGCTGTGTCGAAGCCACTGGTTCTCCTTAACGGGGTCCGACAGCTGGGCACGGACATCTTTCAGTTTAACACCCAGCTTGGTGTTGGCATCCTGAAGATCAATCTTCTCCTGCCTCACCTTTGTTAGCACGCTTTCGCCAGCCTTTAGCCGGCGTAGGAGTTGTTGCTTGTCCGGATCTAGTCCGGCGCCACCTGCAATTTCATTTGCCGCACTTCACACTTATCTTTTTGAAGCATATATTACCAGAGGGGGTCTCCTTGGGCTCCCCCATCGCGGCTAGTGCGGCCTCAAGTTGGGCTTTGCACTCTTCTAGCTCCTGGGACAGTTGGGTATTCTTCTCTGAAAGAACCTGCGTATTACACGATCCTTAAATCAGTTATTCTAACTGTTTCAAGTCTCGGGGGCTACTGATCCATATAACTATCCAATTTTCTCACCCGTATGTCTTTTACATATTGCTCCGTGGCTCTGGCTAGACCACTTTGAGCGGCACGGAGATACGCATCTTCCGAATTAAAGGCATTCAACGCCTCTTGGGAGAAACAAGCGTCACGGAGAACTGTCTGGCGGCGCCGGTGATTCATAGCACTCTCCACCTCAGAATGGGTGGCAGACAGCCTATCCGCATCCTCTGTCGGAGGAGCGTCTGTTGCGGGTCTCGTGTTTGCCTCCGCCTCCGGGCCGGGCTGTGGAGCCTGGCTGGTCGAGGCGCGATTGGCAGCCTCTCCGGGTATAGTCCGGCGACGCCTCTTTGTCCTACACCGAGCACGAGTGTTAATATGCCTCGAAGGAATAACACCTGGACTAAACAGGCGCGCTATACCTTTGCACCGGCGCCTCAGTCCAGACTACATTCCTTTTTACCCCACGGGGCCCTGTGGCCCCTCGTTGGCTAGCCGCCGCAGGCTCGGCCTCCCGCCTCAGGAACCTCCCCTGCAAAACACGGGTGCTGTCAGGAAAACTGAAAACACGTGAGGGCGGATCCCTTCCCAAGGTGATGAGACTCGGGTCTCAGTTACCTGGGAGGCCGGGATTAACCCTGCGTAATCGGCCGTAATGGCCACCAAGGTATCGTCCTTCCTCAGCTGATAAAACACCCCGTCAATCAGCTCCACCGATATGTCCGGATCCTCTTCGGAGGCCGGATCGAGGGACCGTTCAGGATCCTCGGGCTGTGGAGGACGGCTGTTTATATCCTTTACTTCCTGACGCAGTTCCTACGTAGGAGTCATTAGACTATCTATTTAATCATGGGAATATAAAACCGATGGGCAAGCAAGATTGTCCGCTTACCCAACTTGGAGGGTTGTACATAGTAAATCCACCCCGTGGGTTGACGTGGAGGAATTCCTCCTCTTCTCCCTTGTACAAAGAGGACAAGATCTTTACTAGAGCGGCAGCTGAGTCCGGCCCCTTACAACCGTAACGAGTGGCGTCATCCTCCCCGTTAAAATCCCACATGGGGTGGCCTCTATACTGAAGCGGCTGCACCCCGCATGATGCACACGGCCATGACTCCAACCATGGTTATTCCGGAATGAGCCAATAGTCTTATCCGGCCCATCAAGTAAAGGACATCCCTGTCACTTTCTCTCTGAGAGCTCCGTGGACGCCAGCTTAAGCGTTTCTTCAAGGGAGCACTGCTGAATACAGGGAGGCCGATCCGGATAGGATCCGGCAGTGGGACATGCTCCATATAAAACCATTCTGAAGGCCAGTCCTCGGACGCCTTCTTTGGGGTTCCGGATAGATATCCGGTCCCGGCGATGCGCCACACTTCGGCTCCGCCCACTTCATATATTAACCCCTCTTGAGAACGGGGCACCAGGTAGAACAGCCTCTTCCATAGTGCGAAATGAGCCTCAACACCCAAGAACAGCTCACAAAGGGCAACGAAGCCCGCGATATGCAATATAGAGGCAGGTGTGAGGTTGTGCAGCTGGAGGCCATATAATTCCAGAAGCCCTCGGAGAAACGAATGAATTGGAAATCCGAGTCCCCTTATTAGATAAGGGACAAGGCATACCCGCTCTGCTTGGAGGGAGTGGGGTCGCTCTCCGCTTGCTCTCCGCCATTATAGGCGGCGAGTCCGGCTCGAACCGGGACCATGTAGGCCAGAGGGAGGAATCCCTTGGTCTGAAGCGATACTAGCTCGCTATGCGGGATGGAGCAGCTCTCCCAGTCTCCGGGCTTAGGACTGGAAAGGCGAGAGGAGGATTTGCAACGGCTGGCCATGGTGGAATGGACCTTTTCTGGATGCGCTCTGATGACTACTCGCGGAGGGGAGAAGGTGTGGTTTGGATCTGAGTCCCCATTCCTTTAAATAGGCGGCTCATTTACGCGGCTAGGTGTCGGTGTACTAGAGTTGGGGTACCCTAGTATCCCGAACTTGTGCACGGGCAGTCGCAGCATCCCACGGCAAGGCTCGCCAGGTGACCGCCAAGGACCTACTTGGTTCCTTTGGAGCCATTCAAGAACAAAGTATTCAAGCCAAGGAGACAAGGCCCCGGCAAGAGGAGCTTGCCGGGAAGGCCACTCAAGGCACAAAGCCCCGGCAAGAGGAGCTTGTCGGGAAGGCCAACCAAGGCATCTCAAGGAACTTGCTGCGATGCGCCACGCGTCCCGGCAAGACCCGGCGAGCGACAAGCTCCCGGACGCGACAAGACAACGGCCGCGGCAAGGCATTTGCCGCGGCAAGCAACCACTCTGTACCCGCGCTCCAGCACACCCACCAACGTGTCGCTCTGGGACCCTTCCAGGCGTACGTGGCGGGAGGCTGTGCAGCCAGGGGTGCACTGTGGCAAGCGGCGCTGACAGGATCGCCATCGTGGCGAGCGGTGGCGTCCCTGACGGTCCCTTTTCTGCACTATTTGGGCGATGTAGATAGGCATTTAATGCCCTTGTCCCCTGTCGTCAGGGTTAGGTATGATACACTGTGTAGGTAGTTGTACCTACCGCAGCACCTTTTCCATTTTTGCCCTTGCCTACGTTGCCACATGTTGGAGACCCCTTGAACATATAAAAGGAGGCCCATGCACAACATAGGGGGGAGGACGAACAGTAGAACACTCACGCTCGGTCTCGTTAGCTGCTTGTGTGTATTGTAGCACTCAGCGCTCCCGAGCAAGAACTCAATACAAACAACAGATGCAGCAGTAGGAGTATTATCTCTCCGGAGAGCTCCGAAGCTGGGTAAACCGCTCGTGTGCTCCACCTCGATCTGCTCTTCGTGCGACCTCCGCCCCCCCGCCGAACCGAAAGGGGCTCCGTCCCCATAGGTGCTCATGGAGTCAGTTTCCCAGGCATCTTTGGTGCGCCGGGTAGGGGGCGTCGAGGTTGTGTGAACCTGATCCGGCGTTCACACGAGCTAGATACTCATCGACTTCATCGACATGCCGCCGAAGAAGAAGGCTTCGGAGGCGGCTGCTCCGTCCGCGTCGAACTCACCCCCGCCGGAGCAAACGGCTGGTGGGGAAGACGCCGGCGGAAGAACGGGTGTCGAATCCCTCGCCCACGGTGCCGCCAGGTCCATGGACAAGACTGCGCTGCCCGTCGGCGGTGTAGCCGGCTCCCACGACGACTGGGCGTCCGTAGATGCACCGCGCCCATCTCAGGAGGCGCGGGACCGGCAGCGTCATAGTACTCACGGTACCATACGCTCGCTGGACCCAGATCGAGCTGGCGGATCTCGGGATGCTCCAGGGCAACATGCGCGCCAACGTGCTGGCGCGAGCGAGGCACGGTCGCCTGGACCGGATATTGCTCCTTCTAACGCAGTTAGAAGTCCGAGCATATCCCGCTCCTCGCACCGTTCGCCACCGCTACCCGCCACTCCAGCAGAAGCTTTGGCGCGAGCTCAACTGCTCCTAGACTTCCCTCCAACGCCAGACAAGATCAACGACTGGAGGGCCACCATTCAGAGTCTCATCGGCTTCGCCAACGGCGACACTCCACGGCAGCCGACCACATCGCAGCTGCGGCAAGCCAGCCAGGTGCGAGCCGATGGCGACAAGACCGGTGGGGGTGCAACCACCGTCCACTCTCCGCCCCGAAGGCCAAGATCGCCGACTCGCCGGGTCCACCGCGACAGCGACTCCACTGCTTCGTCAGATCCGCGAGGTCGCCACGATCAGTGCCAAGTTCTTCACGAACGACAGCAAGAAGACGCTTGTACTCGCATCGAGCGCCGAAGAGAAGCGCGGCGTCAGTCAGACCAGCGCGCTGGGCCCACTGTCGACATGCATGCGCCAGGGGAACCAGGCGACCTGCCGTACGTGGTAGGTTGCCCTGCGATTATCCGTGAGCTGCGGCGAGTCCAGTGGCCCAGCACGAAGAATTTCAAGCCAGACGTACCGGAGAAGTACGACGGCAAGTTGCATCCGTTGGAGTTCCTCAGCATCTACACCATCGCGGTGCAAGCTGCTGGGGGGCGCGACGACAAGATCCTTGCCAACTACTTCCCGCTGGTGCTCAAGCCCAACGTCAGGTCCTGGCTCATGCACTTGCCGGACAACTCCATATCTTCCTGGGCAGACCTATGCCATCAGTTTGTCGGCGCCTTTACAGGCGGCCACAAACCTCATGGCCAGGAGAGTGACCTTCACCTGCTCGCCCAGAAGGAAGGAGAGCCCCTGCGCAAGTACATCCAGAGATTCAGCCAAGTGCAACGCAACATCCCAGATGTCCACCCTGCCGCGGTCATCAGCGTGTTCCACCAGAACGTGCGTAACCGCAGGATGCGGGAGGAGATGGCGATGTGCAAGATCAGGGACGTCAGTGAGCTGTATGCCCTGGCCGACAGGTGTGCACGTGCTGAGGAAGGGAGGAAACTCCCCGGGGAGGATACATGAGCAGGAGGATCTGACAGCGATGATGCTGCCCCGGCAAAGAAAAACCGGCGGCGGAACAACAAGAAAAGGAAAGGCAAAGATGTGCTAGTTGTTGAGCAGTCCGGCAATGAAGGTGGCGCCAAGACAGCCATGGCTGGTAGCTCCGGCAAGGAGGTTGCCGCATGCACCAACTGCCAGGCTGTGGCGGCCGCCGACAAGCAGGACGGCACCAACAAGCAGTACTGCAAGATCCACCACACCAAGGGCCATGACCTCCAGAGCTGCAAGAAGGTCGAGCAGCTTGTCGAGCTGCAAAAGGCCGAATACGAGCGACACGACAAGGAGAAAGCCCAAGGAGGTGTTGGAGGATCCGGTACGAAGCGCACCGGCCGGGGAGGACGCTGCGGCAACGCCAAGCAGTGGCAAGGCGACAGACCTCCCCGCGGCCGCGACAAGGATGAAGATGACAATGACGACGAAGACATGGATGTTGATGAGACCAGCGAGCAGGAGTTCCAGAAAGCCACAGAGGTCTTGTGCGTTGACGGCGGTGCTTCTCTGCATACTTCACACTGCCAACTCAAGCAGTGGGTGCAGGAAGTCAATGCAGCAGAACCACCCGTCGAGTCACGCAAGCTTCTGAAATGGTCCAGCACGCCTATCATCTTTGATATTGAGGACCACCCCGATCGCACAACTGCGGTCGGGTGTTTGCCGATGTTGGTCTCACCAACTATCCGCAACCTCAAGGTCACTAAGATGCTAGTTGACGGCGGGGCCGGCTTGAACCTGATCTCCTCCGCCGTGCTCCGGAAACTCCAAGTCCCTGACAGCGAGCTCGAAGAGACCGACACTTTCCAAGGAATCAACCCGGGAAGGAGCAAGCCGAAGGGAAAGATCACGCTGCCGGTGACATTTGGCAGCGAGTTGAACTTCAAGACTGAGAGGATCACTTTTGACGTTGCCGATTTTCCATTGCCTTACAATGGGATTCTCGGCCGTCCAGCGCTCGCCAAGTTCATGGCGGCCTCTCACTACGCATACAATATGATGAAGATGCCAGGCCCGATAAGTGTCATCTTTGTCCCTGGCGACAAGAAAGATGCTCTTATCTGTGCTGACAAGATCTACCGGGAAGCAGCAGCCGCGACGGATCGCGAGACACTTGCCGCTGAAGCTCCCGGGGGGAAGAAGAAGACCAAGGCCGGCAAGAGCTCTGATGCCCACTCCGGCAAGCGCACCTCTTCGGAGTGTTGCGCCACCGTCGAGGACGCACCATCGAGCTCCACCGGCAAGTGTAAGAAGACAATGGCAGCTCCGCCAGCGACCAAGAAGGTGTCCGCCAAGGAGGACGGCACTGGTGGTACTTTCACCATCAGTGCCACTCTCGACCCTAAATAGGAAAGCGCGCTCATTGCTTTACTGCGGGCGAATGTCGATGTGTTTGCATGGCAACCGTCTGACATCCCCGGTGTTCCCAGGAAAGTAATTGAGCACCACCTTGCCGTCTGTCCTCATGCGCGGCCCGTCAAGCAGAAAGTCAGAAAGCAAGAAGTGGAGCGCCAAGAATTCATCGCAGAAGAGATCAAGAAGTTGGAAGCAGCAGCCTTGTCAGAGGAGTGCTCCATCCTACGTGGTTGGCCAATCCTGTAGTCGTGCGCAAGGCAAACGGGAAATGGAGGCTTTGTATCGACTTCACCGATGTCAATAAAGCTTGTCCCAAAGACCCATTTCCCTTGCCGCACATTGACCAGATTGTTGACTCCATGGCCGGATGTGATTTGCTTTCATTTCTTCACGCATACTCAGGATATCATCAGATCTTCATGGCAGAAGAGGATGAGGAGAAAACCGCATTCATCACTCCCTGTGGCACGTACTGTTTCATACGGATGCCTTTCGGTTTAAAGAATGCTGGTTCAACATTTGCAAGGGTCGTCCATACTGCTTTTGAGCCACAAGTACACAGAAATATGGAAGCCTACATGGATGACATAGTGGTCAAGAGCAGGGACAAAGCAACTTTGATTCAAGATTTAGAAGAGACTTTTGCAAATCTGCGCAAGATCAGCCTCAAGCTCAACCCCGAGAAGTGCGTGTTTGGAGTCCCTTCCGGCAAGCTTCTCGGGTTCTTCATGTCTCTGCGGGGAATTGAAGCCAATCCCGACAAGATCAAGGCCATTGAGTAGATTGAAGCACCGAAGCGCGTCAAGGATGTACGGAGACTTGCCGGCTGCGTGGCGGCTCTCAGCAGGTTTATCTCTAAGTCTGCTGAGCGCGCCCTGCCGTTTTTCAAAATTTTGAAAAAGGCAGGTCCAATGAAATGGACTCCGGAAGCAGAGGCTGCGCTGCAGGACTTGAAGAGATACCTATCCTCCACTCCAATACTTGTCGCACCTAAGCCACAAGAGAAGTTGCTGCTGTATCTGGCGGCAACCAATCAAGTGGTTAGTGCTGCGTTAGTAGCGGAGAGAGAGACAGATGATGAGCCAGCAACCACGGCGAGCGCATCCAGCGACAAGCAGGGGGCTTCCCCGACAAGCTCTGGTCCCGACAAAGATGGATGTGCGCAGGAGCGTGAGGAGATACAGAAGAGAATGGTGCAGCGCCCAGTTTACTTTGTCAGTTCCCTTCTGCAGGGGGCTAGGTCAAGGTACTCTGGTGTGCAGAAATTGCTTTTCGGCCTTCTCATGGCCTCGAGAAAGCTGCGCCATTACTTCCAAGCACATGATGTCATAGTTGTCACTCACTTTCCGCTGAAGAGGATACTGCAGAATCCAGAAGCAATAGGCAGGATTGTTGAGTGGGCACTGAAACTGTCAAGCTTTGGCCTCAAGTTCGAGAGCACTTCAACTATCCAAAGCAGAGCATTGGCAGAATTCATAGCAGAGTGGATGCCAACACCAGATGAAGAAATTCCAGAGACGAGCATCCCCGTCAAGGAATCAAGCAAAGAGTGGCTGATGTACTTTGATGTTGCCTTCTCGCTGCAAGGCGCCGGTGCTGGCGTGCTGCTTGTCGCACCCACCGGGGAGCACCTCAAGTACGTAGTCCAGATGCACTTTCCCAAGGAGCAAGCAACAAACAATACTACAGAGTATGAAGGTTTGCTTGCCGGTCTCAGGATCGCAGCAGACCTTGGGATCAAGAAGCTCATTGTCAGGGGTGACTCACAGCTTGTCGTCCGCCAAGTGAACAAGAATTATCAGAGTCCGTTGATGGAAGCCTATGTTGATGAGGTGAGAAAGCTAGAAGAGCGCTTTGTCGGCCTACAGATGGAACATGTTCCAAGAGCTCAGAACGACATTGCCGATGGCCTGTCAAAGTGCGCAGCATTTAAGTTACCTGTGGAACCAGGGATCTTTCTGCTCAAGCTGACTCAACCGTCTGTTACGCCATCAACTGGACAGAGCAATAAGAGGAAGTTGATTTCTGGTGACTATTTTCCGGCAGAGCTTCCCGAAGCCGCCGCCAAGAAGGTCCCCAAGATCAACGCCAAGAGTGCTGAGGAGCAGTCTGCTCCGACAAGCCCCAGGGTTTGTTTCGTTGAAGCAGACTCTCCCGACAAGTTTTCTTCCGGCAAGCTTGCCGGGGAACGTCAAGCTCCGGCTGAGCCGCAGGTTCTCACCGTAGAAGCGGATGTTCCCACAGTAGCAGATGTGCCTTTAGTCCTTGTTGTCGAGCCACAAGCTCCAGCATGGCACAACAGATCGTCCGTTTCCTTCAGACAGGAGAACTTCTCGAAGAGCAAGAAGAAGCGGAAAGAGTAGCCCGACAGTCAAGTATGTACCAGTTCGTCGACAACGCACTGTACAGAAGAAGACTCAACGGTGTGAAATTGAAGTGTATTCACCGGGAAGATGGACAAAAGCTGTTGGCAGAGATACATGGAGGCATATGTGGTCACCACATTGGCGCCAGAGCACTTGCCGGCAAAGCGTTCCGGCAAGGTTTCTTTTGGCCGACAGCCCTCCAGGATGCAACTGCACAAGTAACCAAGTGTGAAGCGTGCCAGTTCCATTCCAAGCAGATACACCAGCCAGCTCAAGCTCTCCAGACGATCCCTTTATCCTGGCCATTTTTGGTCTGGGGGCTCGACATCCTCGGCCCCTTCCCCCGAGCAGTCGGGGGCTTTGAGTACTTGTGCGTCGCAATCGACAAGTTCACAAAGTGGCCGGAAGTGGAAGCAGCGAGGAAGGTGACAGCACAGTCAGCAGTCAAGTTCTTCAGGTTGATTGTTTGCCGCTTCGGGATCCCTAACAGGATCATCACCGACTACAGTACGCAATTCACGAGCCACACCTTCATGCAGTACGTCCAAGATCTTGGCGCCAAGGTCTGCTTCGCTTCTGTTGCTCACCCCAGGAGCAACGGTCAAGCGGAGAGGGCAAATGCTGAAATGCTGGGTGGACTCAAGACCAGGACTTTCGACAGGCTGCAAAAGTGCGGAAGAAACTGGATTGAGGAGCTGCCGGTGGTTCTTTGGTCGATCAGGACGGCGGCAAATCGAGCCACTGGCCAGACACCTTTCGCTCTAGTCTATGGAGCAGAGACAGTTATCCCCACGGAACTCGTATACGGGTCACCTCGAGTGCTCGCTAATGATGAGCTTGAGCAAGAGCAGCTGCGACAAGATGACGCGCTGCTCCTTGAGGAGGACCGTCTTCAGGCTGCTGTACGAGTTGCTCGCTACCAGCAAGCTTTGCGCCGCTACCATAGCCGCAAAGTTAACGCCAGAAGTCTCGAGGAAGGCGACCTTGTTCTTCGGCGCGTTCAGTCTGCCAAGAATTCCAACAAGTTGACGCCGAAGTGGGAAGGCCCTTATCGGGTGAAACGAGTCACTAGGCCTGGCGCTGTCTGCCTTGAGACCGAAGATGGCATTCCGGTGAGCAACTCCTGGAACATCGAGCATCTTCATAAGTTTTACCCGTAAGGCGCGGTTGTCGGACCCTGTTCCGGCAACCACCTTTTGTACAAGTCTTGCCGGTGTTGCATGTAATCCTTTGTACAAAGCCAGGCACAGACCCTGTGCGTAAATAAAGCTCATGTGCTCCGCACATCTTGTCAATTTCATGCTTTTTATTTTTTGCATGAGTTATCTGACACTTTGTGCAGCGAACACCCCCGGTAAGCAATAACGAGCCATAAGGCTCCATATCATTATTTTCTCTTCTCTCTTTTCTCAAGGAAAGGAAGGTTCCTCTCGCCCACAAGTTTGTCGGGGGGAAGGAGAAGATAACGGTGTGGACCAGGCGTCGTTCAAGAAAGTTTCGCCTTGCCGGAAAGCAAACAACAGAAAAGCTAAGTTGCCAAAGTTTGAGCAATCAGATTTTTAAATTTTTTAAGTTATCTTCCTTGAATGACCATGCTTTGTATGGAAAACCCATGCGCGGAGGAATCAGCTCGTGGCTAGTTGCGCCCTTACTTTGTTTCGAGTTCGCTCAACAGTTTAAGTGTGCTGTGACTAGAGTCGCGCCCTTACTTTGTTTCAAGTTCGCTCAACAACTTAAGTGAGCTGCGACTAGTCGCGACAAGGTTTCTTGTCGGTAACGGCACCGCCAGCAGGCTGCTGACGTCCCGCACTCAGCGCTCGCGGCAAAGGTGCCTACGCCGGCAAGTTCCCTAAAAGCGTAGGGCAAAAACATACAAAGGAAGGGATCAAGTAAAGGGAATAACATTGCAATCACTACCCAAAATAAAAGTTATATATTACAAGATAGCTTGTCGCGGCTATAATAGACTGTTTTTGTAACATGACCAGCAGCGACAAGAAGAGAAGAAAATAGGCGGCCTAGTCCACGCGGTCGCCCTCAACCCGATTGATCCCGCTCACCTTGTCCACAATGGGTGCGACAAGGTCCTTGAGCGCCTCCAGATCAGCTTCCGCCGGCAGGGATCTGAGGACGTTGGTGAGGTCAAGACCCGGGTTGCAGAAGGCCACCTTCACCAACACCTTCTAAAGAGCTCCTGCGCATATCTTGCGTGACTCGTCGGCCAGCTGCTTTGGGATCCTCTCCTGGAGTCACTGGAGGGTCGTAGCCACGCCTTTGAAGAATAGAGTGAGCTTGGCGCTGGATTGGAGGGTCTCATCGGAGGGATACCCGAGATCCTCCATCCCCAGCTGCGCCAGCTCCTTGTCGATGTCTGCGGCAGCATTCACAAGACCCTCCGTCCACTGCTCCACAGTTTCTCTAAAATCATTCTGGGTGGCAGCAATGCTCTCCAGCAGCGCCTTGTCGGCCTTGATCTCCTTCTTCAGGGCCGCCTCCTGCTCCCTGGCGCCGTCCAGCGTCTTGGTGAAAGCAGCCAGCTTCAGCTCAAGAAGAACTAAACGAACATCTACATCATGCATATATGACTCAAAGCTTTACATGCTATAGTGTGTATTTATTCATAATTTGGTTTCGAAATCTCATACGTTCAATACATGTGTACCTTACTAGTTTTGAGTAGAGTAGCAAATTTCACACGGCCCCGAGTATATCAAAATGCAGGGCCCATCCATCATTGCCTTTCGGCCGAACCTACGTACACAATTTTTTGTACGTACTATATCTCCACTGGTCCCCGAACCCAAAATGCTGCATTGTTCCCGTAAAACCAAGTGGCCCACACATATTTAAGGCGTCGGCTCGAACCCGTTTACTACGACGTGGCCCCGCATGCCGTAGTACTCCTACAAACCCTACCACCGCACTCATCATCGGTTTTCTTCAAGAGGACGAGGAGAAGCCGATTTGTAGTGGAGGCGCTTTCAAAAAGAAGGATTCGTAGTGGAGACCCCTACCCTAGGTGCCCTAGTTAGCTACCGCACGCATCATTGTTTTCTCTTTTGTTTATGCTCTTGCGCCCTAGAGTGAAATGATGGTTGCTTTGTCCATCCAGCTTAATGCGGGAAAGGTGGGGCTTTGTGATTTAACCCCTCGTCGCTCATTTTCTACTACTGCGGCGTTACGACCGGGGTGCCTCCAATTCCAACCGCTGCTCCGAACTGTAATTTGGTGCATCACACGTGGAACAAGATGGTGGATGAGCCACATGTCGGCCAAAGGGGTCCTGTTAAGTGTGTCTCCATTTCATGTGCGGACTGACCCTGCTTGAGTTGCTATGCCAACACGACAGGAGCAGCCTACCCCTTGGTTTTGCTCCATGGTGAATCCCGACTATATTGATCTAAAAAGATACGTGCTGAACTACCCTCTCCGTCTCGGTTTTTCTATTTTTAGGCGTCTCGGTTTATAGGGCCTGCACATAGTTCTAGGTCATCCATTTGACTAACTAAATATGAGTTACTATGTCACAAAAAGTATATCATTGGATTCTTAAGCGGATGTAGTTGTATTTAAAAGTCGAGGGCAGGGATTTTCCTGCACGGTAGGCGGGGCAGTTCCGCCTAGTCGCTTCGACAGAGACGTGAGAAGACGAGGGAGTAGGCTGCTGCAAACGTAGGGCTATGTGATTTGACAGTGAGTTACTGCTAGACAGGTGGGGCCCCGTGATTTGACTTGCCATTATCATTTTAACTATGGCGCTACGACCGGCGTGAGTCTCCTGATTCCTGACCACCTCCATACAGGTGCCTCTCCCAATGCTCCACCATGTAGTAGAGGCTGGCTCTTGCATTAGAGCCCACTTCTCCACTTTTTCCATGCCTCTCTTTCCTCCACATATGCAAAAATGCCATGTAAAGTGCACTATTGTACTTACTTTTACTTGCTCCTACACATGCTTAAGCTTGACACATAGGCATAAAGTCTGATGTGGCAAGTTAATCAAGAAGAGAGAGACTAGTTTGGTGACCCAAGGAAGAAACGGTGCTAAGGGCCTGTACCTAGGTGAAAAGACAATTTTGAGTATATAGCTAATTAAATGAAGCAAACTTAGCAACACCATTTCATTGGAAGAGGTCACTCCTTGGCAAATGCAATAAATACACGTTTTTAGCACCGTTTCTTCCTTGAGTACGAAGAAAGAGATTGAGAGGAGTAAAAAAATACACTTATAGCCAACCTTGTTGTAGTATGAGTGACTAAGTGATGACTATGTATGACATGCCAACATCAGATAGCCTAACAAACCGTGTTAAATCTCCAAGGGCGCGATCGCGCGAGCGACGCGACGGTCATGGTAGGCGCGACCATGATATGGGCTGCTGGCAGCCCTTGGATCTGAGATCAAACGGTCGCATGCTAAGTTGCTGAAAATTTGCAGAATAACCCTCCAGGATAGGATATTCACCCATAGGTCCTAGAATCACGCCATGCAACCTTTCGATCTCAGATCCAAGGGCTCTCGGAAGCCCGTATCATGGGAGAATGGAAAGCCACTACCCTGCCGTTCGCACGCTGGCAGGTTGCTCCTACTCGTCCCTGCACGTCCTTCAATACTATGGCGGTTCACTCCTAGTCGTGTCGTCCATTCACATTACGGCAGTTCCACTAATCCTAACCCTCCTCCCAAATCCATGGCGTCCTAAATCTCCACGATCGGCGGTGAGTACAAGGTTAGAACCATCACCGGCGATGAGTTCGACGTCATCTACACCCGTTCTTCCGCGATGGTGAAAGGATGCCTTTCTCGCTTCAGACGCATGTTCGAAAACTCAGATGATGAGTGGGTCGCTGGGCTAGATGTTGAGTACACCACAGTCCTGGGACGAGAGAAGGATCTATAGGACGAAGAGAGGAAGAAGCCCGCCGTGATCCAGGTTTGTGTACATAACGTTTGCTTGGTCTACCACATATGCCATGCCGACGTTGAGTGCCAGGATTTTAAGAACTTCCTCAAGGACAAAACAGTGAAATTCGTTACTGTAGACTTTACGAACGACGAAGAAGTCTTGGGTCGAATAGGCCTCGTTGTAGGCAACCCCTTCGACCTCCAGAAGAATCAGCTGGTGCCCTCTCGTCAGCCTTCAATGCTGACCCTGGCAGGAGCCATGGTTCATCATTCGTACGGTAAACTGGTGAAACCTCCATACACGTTTCATCGTCATGCATGGCAGCGGAATGTACTAGATATAGACCACATCCACTACGCTGCAATGGATGGCTACCTTTGTTTCAATATCTACAAGGGTTGGATGAAGAGCAACAGCCAAGTGTGCGGTTCAAGCAAAGAAGTATCGGCCAAGAGGAATAGGGACAAGGATGAAGTCGAGGACGTGGACGAGGACTCCGAGTAAGGTGGCAGTGTCATTGCTCATGGTGGTTCTAAACTTCTAATGCAGTGTCTACCGGATTAGTTGCGTAGTTTAATTTCAGGTGTGCTTAGTTTAATTTGAGGGGTGTGTTGTGCTGAGCCCCCAGCAGAACTATGTTATGTTTCTTCTCGTTACTTTAACTCTTCAGTATGTACATACTACTAGTATTTCTTTAATAGAATTTAGCACCCCAATTAAGCACGTACTAGCTTTTTTAATAGTACTATATGTATAATTTGGCGACGAGCGCTCTCTATATGTACCACCTTTTTTTTATTTCAATTTTTGCTCCATGGCGCAATCCATCGATAGTACTACTGTACAAAAGTATAAATTTTTTAAAAGGCTAGAGTACTGTTCACCACATATATAGCCAGTTAAATTCTCAACCTAGAACAACGTGCATGCTATGTAGTAAACCAATACGGAGGGAGTATAGTAAAAATGAGGTGATTTTACCGAGCAATCGGCGGGGGAGCATGGCCTGTCATGCGGTCCCACATGTCATGATGTACCAAGGCGATGCGCGTGTCCCTCTTGAGGCAGAAGCAATACTAGTACGTGGTTTGAGATGATGGCGAACAGAAGTGTGAAAGAATGGTTGCTTCGTCTGTTTGGGAAAGTGCGGCATTGTGATTTGACGTCTCATTGCTCATTACTACTACTGGGCCGGTACGAGTGGGGTGCGTCCCCCCTGCTGTTCTGCACTATTATTTGGTGCTTGACACGTCGACCCGGTTGCTATATGTCCCACATGTCGGTGACAGGAAGTACATAATTCATGAAAGGGAGCGTCGACGGATGAGTATACTACAGAATTCATGAAAGGGAGCGACTTAGTTTTGGAAAAATCTGTTTTTACGGAGTACGTACCCACTAGGGTTTATAGGGCTCATCTAAAAAACATTGGTTTTTCTGTTTGATAAGTCTCAATTCTACTATACTAGTAGTAGTACCATTACATGTTAGATTTCGAGGTGCGTTAGATCACCCGACGCAAGCAGTGTCAAGAGGAAACTAACCAATGCATGTACAAGTTCATGGAAATTTAGTGGTCATTCATGCATTCGTTCTAATTAATGCCTCGGTAAACATAACTTGTTGAGAAAAACGAGCGTACTAATTACTTGTGCAAACTACGAAATTAATTCGACCACTCACGGTCTACCTTGGTTGGAGAGATTTTGAAATTGAGCCATAAACTAGAAAGGAGGGAGTAGTAACTTTTGTCTCGATTACTATTTGTGGCCTTGTATAGATGCTAAATGTATTTTTTATAGTGGCCCTGTATAAGTAAATGGAGGAGTACTAACCAAAGTACATAGTAGGGACGAGGAGTAAACGGAGGGAGTAGTAAAATTGTCTCCTCGTGCTGCGAGCCACCGCGCGCGTGGGCGAGGGAGCGGGCGTAAGGCATAGTAAGCAAGCTTCACCTCATCCTGCGAGCCACCGCGCCTGTGGGCGGGGGAGACGGCGTACTAAGCAAGCTTCTCCTCGTTCTGCGAGTTGACGGGACACATCAAAAGTACTCCAGTGTATAGAGCCTTGCCTCTAAGGTAGGCCCCACATGGTTTGCCTCTTTTTTTAATTTAACATAACGCGTCAAGTCGCAATTTGTTTGTTCACACGTGGTAGACGATCCTCCCTCCACCAAGTGGACAACCAGTACACGTGCCAAATTACCACGTGGGCTGCCTTTTTCGTACAGAAATGAGCTCCACCGTGTACCCGCGCGGTTGTGGTTGGGAAAGAGACGGGAGTACGTGCGCCGTGCGTGCACCTCTTCTCTTCGTGCACGTACCCCACCTACGTGGGAGTGTGTGAGAGAGATACAAACCTAGACATAATGCGCCGTCCATCCCCATGCCTCCGCCCAGTCCGACCACCAGTCACCACCACGCCCCACTCCTCCTCACCTTTTCTCTCATCTTTCTCCCTCCATTTTTATATACAAGGGGCCACTATCAAAATTACAATTTGCAGATATACAAGGCCACTAACACTAATCGATGCAATATTAATGGTGTTTGCCTCGTGGTACTAGCAAAGGAGGACACTAATTGTCCCTTGCATGCATGCGGGAGTTTGTAAAAAAATGCATCTTGGTGTTCCGTGCAATGCACGGGCATCTTGCTAGTCCATGAAAACAACACATGGCAAAATTCCACAGCGAACGAGGGATTTAAATCTATTGGGAGGGGCTGTTTGGATCTTGCCCGGGGTAGCCAAAATATTAGCGACCCTTTTGTCCACCAGTGCCTTTGCCACCGATGGACGAGGAATGGCTCGGGTGCTCATGCTGTCATGCATCCTCCAGCGCGCACATTGGAGACGAGCTCGCACGAGCTGTGATTTTTTGTCCCGCAACGCCTCCCGAGCCGCTCGCAGACTGACCGGCGACCCGCAAATTATGCCATCCAACCGTAGCCGCACACATTATGACAGCAACTCAACGAACCGGACGAAATTCACGCAAACACGTAGACAAACTGATATTTCATATAAACAACGACGGAAATCATATAAAATACCGGATTTTCATGCAAACATGACGGATTTCATTACATTCAAATGAACTACGCGGTGCTAGTTCTGGACAGCACAGGTATATAATACCTGGCCTAAATGGTCGCCCGCCGATCGATTTGTGTTCCTCATGTCCGGCAGCACGATCACTGGACTGCCGGGAGCCCCGGAGGTATATGCTTCAGCGCAAAGGACGGCTCGCTTCCCCACTGCCCAACTGATATCATTGGTTGGTGCCAAAGATGATGGTGGCCGGCACCGGTTCGAGTTCATCACCGACCACTACCTCGCCATGGATGGCACCAGCTCGAGTTCATCCTAACATTCCCCTCTTCCATGGAGCCCATGCGGGGTCGACGAAGGTCCTCGCAAAAAAAGGATCCGGCAAGACACCTGCTGTGTGCGCCGGCACTGCCTCCGCGGTGGCCTTCATGGGACCCAAGCGGCGACGGCCTCCCGTCTTCTACTTCTCCTCGATGACGGCGGCGGACGCGGAGGCGCTGGCCACCGACTCGTCGCTCTCCACGCACCTGGCTTCTGTCGCTGCTTGCATGGCGCGGCTTGGGAGTCTTGGCCACAGAAACGGGAGACGCGGTACGAGGCGGCGGCGTGGACTGCAGCAACGACACCCATGCGCCACTCCTCGTCGAGCTGGCCTGGAGCAGCGAGTTGCTGAACCGCGCGCCGGCTTGGGGCGGCAACTGGCGCCGTCGTGCGAGGGGAGGGAGGTGGATCAGCGAGCTGCCTAGCTCATACCCGGTGGGCTACCCACCCGACTTGGATGTGGAATAACTACTCTTCGTAAGCCATTGTAAGAGTGGACAAAATGGTGGAGGAGATAGGGGAGCGGCGGAGGTGTGCGATTCTTGGCCGGCGTTTGGCCTCGTTTAAATAGGAGATTAAATAGATGGCAGACGGGAGGAGCTCGGCCGGCGTTGCGTTTAACGCCGGCCCGGTCATGAACGGACGTGTGTCCAGAGTGGGTTTCTTGGCTTCCACACGGGCGGGTTTCATGGAGGCATTTGAATGCGGCACGGAGGCGTGTTCAGTCGGGCGTGCCGCGAGTGGCACCCTCGACTCTGACCTAGGACACTGCGCCATTCTTCCACTGACATGTGGTCTCTTTGGGTGCATGGCATGCATGTCAGTGACCCAACATAGGCAGCGCATAGCAGAGGAACCTTTGGTGGGCCAGGGCGGTCAGAAGTGGGCATTTCATAAAACGATGATTGTTCATTGAGTGTGACGTCATCTTTTTCATGTAGGTAAGCCTACTATGTTGATAGCCCGTTTGATACGTTGTGATTCATAAAGACCGCTGCAAACATCAATGTTCTGCTTATCACAGATAAGATTGATTAATACCCGTAACAATCCATGTCCTTAACAAAGGGTGCATGCACGTATAGGTTGAACGTGTGTCTTGGGTCGTGTGTTGTGTGCATGCAGGCGTGCGAGTGTTGCGTGCGTGCAAGGGTACATTTCAGTGTTGCATGCATGGGTGCGTACGTGCATGTGTTCGTGAGTGCATTTGTACGTGTCAGTGTTGCACGCCAGCATGCGTGCGTGTGTACGTGTCAGTGTTGTACGCCTACATGCGTGCGTGTCTTCCGTGCATGCATTTGTACGTGCGGGGTGAGGCTACACGTCAGTCGACTGGATTTTTCATCTCTGGTCATTAGATTTTCCAGCCGTTGGATACGAAATCAAGGGCCTCCAGTTTATCATCAAACTCCACCCCCCTGAGCCGCTAGCCACCACCGGCCGAACCGCCAGCCCCCGGCGCCCGCGGCTGGCCCACCCTCCCCGAAACCACTCCCCACCCACCGGTCCGCCACCGCACCGGCCATCCCTCTAGCCCCCCCCCCCCCCCCCGCCAAGCTTTTTCTCCGGGGATCCCCACCCCACCGCCCAATGAACGCCCCCGACCGCCGGTGACTGCCAACCAGAGGTCTCACGACTTCGAATACCCACCAAGCACTAATTTATTACCATTTCTGTCCTTCATATATGCACTAACGGGTGGGCCCTATGGTAATGTGCGCCGCTGAATGTGGACCATTTGACTGGTCAATTGATCGTGTTATCAACAAATTACGGAGCTGTATGGTGAGCCAGTGACCATATGATCACCCTAAAATGTACTCCTATTTTATTAACACAGTACAGACTCAAACTACCATTTCTTTCTTTCATATACGGGCTGACAGGTGGGCCCCATGGTTACGCGCCCCGATGGTGCAACACTAGTTGCGCCGCGTGGAACATTTGACTGGTCAATTGATTGTGTCATCAACAGAATATGGAGTTGTACGGGTGAGCCAGTGACCGTATAATCATGATATGTATTTGTTTAACATGGTACAGACACAAGGGCTCATATATATGCCCAAGCACTCACCGCTATAAGCGTACACACGCGAACCCTACCCCTATGAGCACCTTCGAGAGAGTGGGCCAGCATATATGATCTTGAGATTTTACGAAGTCGCCATAGGTGCCTCGTAGTCGAGTGGGACGTCTCCTCCCACTGAACGTACATCGCCGGAAAATACTGAAATTAACACAAGATAAATGCGAGCACCAGGACTTTAACCTTGGTGGGCTCGAGAAACCACTGTCCTCTAACCATCCAACCACATGTTGGTTAGCACGACAAAATGTATGTGGTGACCGTGATGAGCTTATTCTGAAGTCCAGTGACCATATCGTGCTTTCGCTTCAAATACATTGACCGCTAGTGTCGTCAACAAAATACGGAGCACACATCAAACGCAAAGTCCGTCAGTGTCATCAACAAAATATGGAGACGTATCGTGAGCTAGATACCGTTGTACTATTGTATATGCTTATTTTCTTAGTGGACGATTGCGTGTGTGGTGCGGTGGGCACATCATTTCTAGTTGTGGTGGGTCAACATGAAGACTCATGGGTCGGTTCCATCCTGCGCCACATATAGTTGGACCGAGACGTGTTATACGAAGACCCATGTGGAGGACTCGACGTACAACACGAAGCTACCAGAGTCGCGGAGGACTCTATCCCCACTGGTGATAAGCCGACTATACATGATTTGTAACCCTAGGCCGTTAGTATGTTATACAAGCTTGGGGGCTAGTTCGTCAATAGTATACACACACGCACAATGCCTGGTATTCATGTGTACTTTGTACACACCCCTATCACTAATATATAGCACCAGGAGTAGGCTCTTTCTTCAACTGCAATTGAATTCTAGCACGTGCATGTGTTTATTTCATATTATCGATCCATAGAGTGAGAGCGGTTTGAAATACAGGCAATGGATGCTTTTGCAATTCATATATAAACATTAATTAGTGCACTCCATGTTGTTAGTGTGAAGAACTTTATACATTTGTCACTTGCATGGATAAACTCCAAATTGCTAGCTACAAAATAGAATACATGTCGAATTCAACATAAAGGGGGTTTTGAAGATTCGAATTCATAGTAAGTGCATTCATCTATTTGAACCCGAGATAATGGCATTTGTAAATTAGATGTAAAAGGGGGCATCAATCTTTGTTGTGAGTTTGAACATGCTATATATATTCATACGCATATCTAACTTTTTTTTGCAACCAAGGAGATTATATCTGGAACCATGCATGAACTGAGGTAAGTTGCATATTTTTTAATATATACTCGTGTACAATGTATATTCAAATGTACCCCCTCCATTCCAAAATAATCGTAGCTTCAGGATTTTCAAGAGTAAAGATTTGTGAAGTTTGACAAATCCTGAAAGTTCAATTCAAGAGAACCGAAAACGTTAATGCTTCTGCTCCCAAATATTGAACGAAGCGCCAAATAGGCCTCTGGTCACCCGAAACTGCGCGAGACTAATGTTTTTGTGGTAGGAAATTACTGTCCTGACTCTAGCCCGTGTAGCCTATCGGCCCAATGTCCAAAGGTCTAAACCGGGGTAGGTTTGTAACTTCACCAAGACGCCAGAGAAGCATTCATACACAATGGGCGCCTACCCATGCGCTCGGCCGAAATCTATCCCGCCCACATTTGGGACACCTGACATGACTGTCCTACCCCCAACCCGCAATATGTCTGAAATTTTAGATGGGGGGAATGTTTGTAACTTTCCCCAAATTTCAAACAAGCTAGTCTCAAACCGAAACATTGTTCCCCCTTAGTTCCCCGCCTCCCTCCGTTTCCCCATTCATACTCTGTGGGCGCGAAAACGCCCTCTCCACTAGTCGCGAAACCCCAGCCTCCTCCGTCCTCCACCCCATAGCAGCCAATCCACCGGCGCCCTCCTCCATCACGTCGGAGCCGGTACCCCGACGTCGTCGTCCAACGCAACCGCAACCGCAACGCCCTCAAGGACTTAGCAGCTGAAGCCGAGGCAGAGCTGCCTCCACGACGCTGACGCTGACGTGCGCCGTACTAGAACCACTCCGACCACACCGTCCTGCGCCTCACTACTGCGGCTCCACTGTCGCAACCGCCCACCGCACTGGAGCTGTTCCCGCTACGCTGTCGTTTGCCGCCTCGGATCTGCTTCCCCGCCGCCGACAGACGGCCACCGCACCACATTCAACAACTTGGCCATGGGTTTGCCCAAGGCTACACCGTCCTCCACAACTTCTGGTTTCCGGCGAACAACAAGAAGATCGTCGGAAAAACAAAAGGAGTACACAGCACTGCCAGCAGAAAGAGGTACTCCTCTTCCCTTATTCGTGCAAATCTTACGTCTCCGCTCACACCGTATTCATCCCACGAAAGAAACTAGTTGAGCGCTTCTTACTTCATCTTCTTCGTGATACTAAATGCACAAGGTTTCCTCTCTTTTACTATTTCACCTTTGCTAGAGGTCAGTAGCCCGCCTGGATTTCAATTCAGGGTCAGTCGAACCGCAATTAAAAAAGGCAGCACCCGCTTAGGCGCGCGGAGCACCTAGTCCGCTTGTTCCCCGGGGAAGCGGCACATCGGTGTCTATCATAGGGGTGTGGGGCGCAGGAGCTGCTTGCGCCCGATCTGGAGGTCGGCAGGGCTTGAATGGATGGCCGGGGGGGTGCCAAGCACGGCGGTGCGGTGAGTTCGAGGGGAGGGCACATGTAGGGGAGGAATACTGGGTCGATGGTCGCTGGCGTTTCGAGGAAGATCGTCAACACTGACTCGCTGGAGGTAGATGAAGGCGATCTGCCTGTTCTTTGTACATCGGACGTTGCAGAAAAAATGGACTGACCTCTTTGCTTTCAGTCGACTATTATTTGCATAGAACCCTGTAGTAATTTAGTGTGACATGCATGTTGTAGAGCTATCATATGTCTCCCGTCATTTATTTCTCACCGACCTGCTATCTGCTACCTTTACACTATACTAATTGTGCACACACTTCACCCATACTCACACTATTGTTTTTTTATGCATGGGTATTTCAGACTCTGACGCAGTGTTGATGAATGCAGAAAAGAAAAGACATAAGTCGCTCCAGTGTAATTCGAAGATAGCACTAAGCGTTCCAGCGCTCTAACGGGTGTAGTGTCAGCAGTTGGAGACAATTAACGTAGCTCTGCAGTTGATGATCTCAATTGCCACACACAACCATCCCAGGTGCTCGCTTTAACTTCGCGCTGTCAAATGTGGTTGCATGTTGCATATGGTGTCTAGCTTGTATTGCTTCCAATTTGGTTAATTGCATCTGCTTACTTTACACATTATACCTTTGATAATGACATGCCTTCCTGTTTTTGATACATACTACATATGTCTATTAACCATGTTCGTACATCAAACTAATGCTCTTTTGTATCCCTCGTTGTCGGTGTCAAAACCGGCGGATCTCGGGTAGGGGGTCCCGAACTGTGCGTCTAGGCCGGATGGTAACAGGAGACAAGGGACACGAAGTTTACCCAGGTTCGGGCCCTCTCGATGGAGGTAAAACCCTACTTCCTGCTTGATTAATATTGATGATATGGGCAGTACAAGGGTAGATCTACCACGAGATCAAGGAGGCTAAACCCTAGAAGCTAGCCTATGGTATGATTGTTGTATGTTGTGTATGATCTATCGACTAGCCTGGCCTCGGTTTATATAATGCACCAGAGTCCTAGGATAACAAGAGTCCTAGCCGAATACGCCGGTGGGGAGGAGTCCTTGTCTTGATCGCCAAGTCTTGTGGAATCTTCCTTGTATGCGGCAGCTGTCCGAACTGGCCCATGAGTATATGGCCATGGGGGTCCTCGGCCCAATCTAACAGATCGGGGGATGACGTGGTGAGTACCCCCTAGTCCAGGAAACCGTCACTCGTCAATCACTTATGATGAGACAGTCAACCAGGTGGGTTTCTGTGAGACGCCATACTCGTTTAAAGAGTGCAGTGTCATCCTCCCCACATGATTCTCAAGAAACAGCAAGGCTAAATGAAGATAGTCAACGTAGCTCTCTAGTTGATCACCGCAATTCCCCCACACCACCATCGCAGGTGCTTGCTCTTACTTGGCAGTGTGATATGTAGTGTTCGTCTTACATGAAAGTAGTGTTCGTCAGTATCATGCATCAATGAGTTCTGAAGAGAAAATTTTATTCCTTTTTCTTGTGGGTTTGACTTGACAAGGCAAAATCAAGAAAGAGGAAGGAAAAGAGTAAGGAAGGTGATGACGGTGGTCCTCTGCAGCAACGTAAACGGAGCATCTGTACCGATTCTCCTTGTACTGATAGTGCATTACAAGGTCCAAGTCTCCGCTCCCCTACTCCACCATCCAAGGTGCTTTCTCTAACTTGGCAGTGTGATATCTGGTTGCATGTTGCATATGGTGTCTAGCTCGTATTGCTCCTAATTAGTGCAAACTGCATCTGCTTAGCTTACACATGATACATGTGAATATGACACGCTTTCCTATTTTTGGAACATACTATATCTTATGATAAGGCACCTTTAAGTCGCCACTGTGATATTGGTTGTGTCTTGCATATGATTTCTAGCATGTACTGCTTCTAATTTGTTGAAACGCCATACAGTTTGAACTTGGCAGAGTGATATTGGTTGCATCTTTCATATGGTGTCTAGCTTGCAGTGCTTCTAATTTGTTGAAATTCCTTCTGCTTAGTTACCACATCATAGGTGTGAATATGTCACACCATCCTGTTTTTCATACACATTCCATCCTTGCATCATGTGTTTGCCTTTCATCCGAGTAGTGTTCGTCAGTATCATGCATGAATGAGTTCTGAAGAGCGAATTTTTTTCCTTTTTCTTATCGGTTTGACTTCACAATGCAAAATCATTACAGCTGAAGGAAATTAGTCCGACAGTGGATGATGGTGGTCCTTCGGAGCAACTCAAACAGGGGGTCTCTACAGATTCTACTCCGCCATCCTCCCAACAAGATTCGCAAGACAACACAAGGCTGGACAGTCAACGTAGCTGTGTAGATGATGAGCACATCTCCCCCCTCCACCATCACAGGTGCTTGCTCTAACTTGACACTATTATATGTGGTTGCATGTTGCGTATGATGTCTAGCTTGTATTGCTTCTAACTTGAATTGCATCTGCTTACTTTACACATAGTGCCTGTGAATATGACACGTGTTCCTGTTTCTAGAACATACGTGTACATGATGAGCACATCTCCCCTACTCCACCATCACAGGTGCTTGCTCTTACTTGGAACTGTTATACGTGGTTGCGTTTTCCGTATGATGTCTAGTTTGTATTGCTTCTGATTATGTTGAATTGCATCTGCGTAGCTTACAACTTATACCTGCAACGTTCACTTACCCATAAGACACATTTAACTTGGGACTGTGATGTAGGTTGCATCTTGCATTGTCTTCTAGCTTGTACTGCTTCTAATTTCTTGAAATGGCACTTACGACGAGACACTTTTTACCTGATAGAGTGATATTGGTTGCATGTTCATATGGTGCCTAGCTTTCATTTCTTCTAATTTTATTGAAATGCCTTCCGCTTACTGTTTTTTCATACATATTCCATCCTCCTACCGTACGTGTGAATATGAAGCGCTGTCTTTTTTTGTATATATTCCATCCTCCTATCCTGCGCTTGCCTTACATCAAAGTAGTGTTCGTATGTATCATGCATCAACCAGTTATGCAGAGCTAATTTTATTCATCTTCTTGTGGTTTTGACTTCATAAGGCAATATCAGAAAATAGGAAGGAAAAGAGTAAGTTAGGGGATGTTGGTGGTCCTCCGCACCGACGCAAACAGAGACTCTCTAGATTTGCTACTGCTAATGAAGTTGAAGTCCCAAGTCTACATGATGAGTTCATCTCCCGTACTCCACCATCGCAGGTGCTTGCTCTAAGTTGACAGTGTGATAATTGGTTTCATGTTGCATATGTTGTCTAGCCTGTATTTCTTCTATTTTGATTAAATTGCACCTGTTGAGTTTATATGTTATACATGTGCATATGACATGGCTTTCTGTGTCTAGAATACACTACATCTATCTATCATACCATGTTCTTACATCAAAGTACTGTTGTTGTGTATCCCGCATCAGTCACTCATGATTGGACGCGTTTAACATGGCAGTTTGATAGTGGTTGCACCTTGCATTGATTTCTACATTGTACTGCTTCTAATTTTTCGAATTGCCACTTATGACAAGACACTTTTAACTTGGCAGAGTAATATTGGTTGCATCTTTCATATGGTGTCTAGCTTGCATTACTTCTATTTTCTTGGAAATCCTTCTGCTTAGTTTGCACATCGTACCTGTGAATATGTCATGCCGTCCTATTTTTCTTACATATTCCATCCTCATACGGTTGTCTTACATCAAATTATTGCTTGTCTGTATCATGCATCAATGAGTTCTGAAGAGTGATTTTATTCTTTTGTGTTGTGGGTACAGCTTGACATGGCAAAGTAAAAAAAAGAGCAAGGAAAATAATATAGTAGGGAGTGTTGTTACTCGTCCGGTGAAACGGAAAAGGTTCTACCGTCGAGATTCTGCTGGTACTTATAGTGAAGTAGAAGGTCCGAGTCCACCGGCTAAATCTACAAACACAATATCACCTGCTCCACCAGCTGCAGCATCCGCTTCAACTGTACTAGCATCTCAACCAATTACTCGTTCGTTTTCTCCGGAACTGGCCAGTTCCCAAGCTGCCTTCACACCTAACACTACTTCCGAAGCACTGCTGACACAACAGGACTTGGCAAGATCAGATGAATCTCATGAGCATCAACACCAAGACGGTACCTGACCGAGTCAAGTTGCAGTTGCATGCTCCTTTATATGTACTCTCACAGTTTGATGTAGACTAACACTTTCCATATTCGTTGTTGAACTAGCACCATGGCGCAAGCGGAAACAGACATCAGGGATAACGCTTGACAGATTAACAAAATCTGAAGGAGGAAGAATGGAGATCCATTTTGAGGCAGGTTTAAAAAGGCCACGTGATGCTACAGAGTCAGCCAAGTTAGTATCAGAGGCAGCCGTTGCCGTTAGGTGTCATGCACGTATCCTCCCAACATGGATACAATACAGGAATGAGAAAGACAATACCCAGTTTAACACCTTCCTTGACCATTTATCCATAAGTAATGTTATTCATCGCAATTAATAATATTGTCTTGCTCCGTCCCATACTTTCTAGCTCCTCCTAATAAGACTCACATTCTTTTTTCAACAGATGAGGTTCAAGTTGGATCCGAAAGATGATGCAACTAGACAAGCATGCACTCATGTTTTTCAGTCTGCTCTGCGACAGTATCGGTACCACCTTAGAAAATCTCACTTTGAAGGCAAGGCTAACAATGAAATCGCCCAAACATCTCCAGTAGAATATATTACAGATGAAGACTGGACAGCCCTCGTTAAACACTGGTCTGATCCAAAGTATCAGGTAGGCTATATGTATTTGATCAGACCACATATTGAACTTGTATTTATGTATGTGCCTTACAAGTGTATCTTCTTCTAGGCTAACTGTTTGAAGAACAAAACCAACCGTTCTAAAGTGAAATTCCAACAGACCACAAGATCTCGTAGCTATATTGCACACTGCAAGGCTCTTGTAAATAGCTGCTACTTCCTTCTTTTTTTGGTGCCATATTATCGTATCTATATTGACTTGTTCCAAATATAGAGGAAATCCTGTGCGGACCAAAAAGAACCTGAACCGAATGCAGTGCAAATCTTCAAGGATTGACACACCAGCAAGATGAAGGGCATGAGCACACCAGTTCAAGCCGCTATTGTAAGTCCTTACTCCTCCTGCCTTGAACTGATTGGTACTGTGATGTGTTCATTTAACTACTTGGTTTGCAGCCAATGTCAGTTACTCTGTTCACTTTTATTCATAGTTGTCTTAACGTATCATTTCACCTTACACGGTTTAAAACAGATGAAGGATATTCTTTTGGTCTTGATCTGTAATCTAGTTGTTATGTTCACATGCACACACAATGATAAAATAGCCTGTTTGTTTTATATCTGTTTGCCCATGATATGAATGATGTCATACTATGTTCATCCTACTTTAAACCATGTCTCTTTATCCTTAGATGTCAACGAATGTGAGGAAATAGACAATACAGTAGGCATGCTACATGGACATATGTTCTGAAAGTGATTTTATTATGTAGTTGGCACTACAATACATGCTAATGTATTACAGTAGTTCACCAAAATAAGTTATGTATAAACGTTTAACCTACTTTGTTTGTTTTTGTCTCATTAGTAACTTATATGGTACACTAATCTACAAGTTCAAACTTTCAGGAAGCTATGAAACAAATGATTGAACAGCCACAACCACCTAAAGGTGACGAGGCTACTACATGCACAATGTCACCTCTTGGTGCAGTGCATCAGTATCTCTCCACTAACAGTGCAAGAAGCACCTTCTTGCGTAATTCTGGGTTGGTTGTCAAGGTAACCTCGTCCAAATCTCCTACAGAACAAAATCTTCCTGCTAGACAGAGTGATATATCTGTGCTCCAGACACAAGTCCAATCCCTAATGGACGTTGTTTCAGAAACAAGAATAGTGGTTGAGAAATGTCGTCAAGATATGAATGGTTTTGAAACTAGAGTATCAGACATTCGCTTCGTTGTTCAAGAGCAATGGCGGAAAAAAGGTGGAGATCGTGTTGCTCCATCAGATTCTACAGCCTGAAACATTAGCACTCAGGTCAAATGATCTGTGCTTCTATACATCTGATGGTGCTTTTATCTGGAAGGACTATAAACTTTATGCCAACAGGCCTTTTGTTGTATGTTTGGAATTTATTTTGTTGTGATACAACATTTATGATGCTACCTCAGGCTGCAGTAATTATGACGCTATTTTTGTATAGTGTAGGTTTATCTTAGTAATGTATTCGGCCGAAAACTTCGTAGGAGCCCAACATGCCAACATTCGTCGGGCCATTTCAATTGGGCTAAAAACGATTACGGGCCGAAATTGGCATGTAGCCCACTAAAAATATTTGGGCCTAAATCAGCATAAGCTTTCATATTTTTCTGGTAGGCTTGTGCCCATAGTGGGCCTTTAATAGGCCTAAACATAATTTGGGCCCTCAGTAAAAATAGGCCGTTTACAGGTGTAAATATCTCGAGCCCATAAAATACATGGGCCTTTAATAGACCGAAAGTGAGACTGGGCCCTGATTGTGCCAAATAACCCACTGGACTTTAACAAGCTGACATTCGGACGGGCCGTATCATCCTGGCGGCCACCATGACGAGGAGGGAGTAGTTCACCCTGGAGGCTAGGGGTATGTACTAGTAGCTATGTGTTTGATCTCCCTCCATCTCTCTCTCTCTCTCTCTCTCTCTCTCTCTCTCTCTCTCTCTCTCTCTCTCGTGTTCTTGATTTGGCACGATCTTGATGTACTGTGAGCTTGTTAATATAGTTGGATCATATGGTGTTAATATAGTTCGATCTCTCTATCTATCTATCTATCTATCTATCCTGTTGTGATGAATTGAGTTTTTACCTTTGGGATTTCACTATTATCGGATTGAATACTCTTATGGATTTGAGGACACTTGATGTATGTCTTGCATATGGATACCCGTGGTGAAAATGGGGTACTATATTGATTCACTTGATGTATGTTTTGGCACTCAACTCGTGGATTCCCAAGGTGACATTGGGGTGATCTATACATAGGGGTTCATGCACATTTTCGTCCTACTTTCTATGGTGGAAATCTTGGGTCACTCTTTGAAGTTCTTTGTGTTGGATTGAATATTATGAATCTGAAGTTGTTTGATGCATATCAAATAATCAACTCACGGATACTTGTGGTGACATTGGAGTATCTAGGTGACATTAGAGTTGGTTGGTGTGTATCATATGGTGTTATTCTACTACGAACTCTAGGGATGTTTATGACACTCATATAGGAATAGCTCAATAGATTGATCAGAAAGATAACTTTGAGGTGGATTGATGACCCACAAGTATAAGGGATCTATTGTAGTCCTTTCGATAAGTAAGAGTGTCGAACCCAATGAGGAGCAGAAGGAAATGATAAGCGGTTTTCAACAAGGTATTCTCTGCAAGTACTGAAATAAGTGGTAACAGATAGTTTTGCGATAGGATAATTTGTAACGAGAAACAAGTAACAAAAGTAAATAAAGTGCAGCAAGGTGGCCCAATCCTTTTTGTAGCAAAGGACAAGCCTGGACAAACTCTTATATAGAGAAAAACGCTCCCGAGGACACATGGGAATTATCGTCAAGCTAGTTTTCATCACGCTCATATGATTCGCGTTCGATACCTTGATAATTTGATATGTGGGTGGACCGGTGCTTGGATGTTGTTCTTACTTGAACAAGCATCCCACTTATGATTAACCTCTATTGCAAGCATCCGCAACTACAACAGAAGTATTAGGGTAAACCTAACCATAGCATGAAACATATGGATCCAAATCAGCCCCTTACGAAGCAACGCATAAACTAGGGTTTAAGCTTCTGTCACTCTAGCAACCCATCATCTACTTATTACTTCCCAACACCTTCCTCTAGGCCCAAATAATGGTGAAGTGTCATGTAGTCGACGTTCACATAACACCACTAGAGGATAGACAGCATACATCTCATCAAAATATCTAACGAATACCAAATTCACATGACTACTAATAGCAAGACTTCTCCCATGTCCTCAGGAACAAACGTAACTACTCACAAAGCATATTCATGTTCATAATCAGAGGGGTATTAATATGCATATAGGATCTGAACATATGATCTTCCACCAAATAAACCAACTAGCAACAACTACAAGAAGTAATCAACACTACTAGCAACCTACTATAGTACCAATCCCGGACTTGGAGACCAGAATTGGATACAAGAGATGAACTAGGGTTTTGAGAGGAGATGGTGCTGGTGAAAATGTTGATGGAGATTGCCCTCTCCCGATGAGAGGAGCATTGGTGATGATGATGGCGATGATTTCCCCCTCCTGAAGGGAAGTGTCCCGGCAGAACAACTCATAATGCAATAAATATCGATATAAAAGCATGATGCAAAATGGACGTATCATGGATTCGTACCCTACAAACAATTTCATCTTATGTTCTCCACTAGATAAGAACTTTGGAGTGAGTCTTTGTCGCACGTTGGGGATTGTTATAGGATTCAATTTTCTTGGCTCTGTTGAGAGATTGCACTAGTGAAATTATGAACCCAGGCCTTGTTTTCAAGCATTGCAATACAGTTTGTGCTTGCTACTTCTTGAGCTTGCGTTGGTTTTTCCCTTGAAGAGGAAAGGGTGATGCAGCAAAGTAGAGATAAGTATTTCCCTCAGTTAGGAACCAAGGTATGAATCCAGTAGGAGATACAAGCAAGTACCCAATATATGCACCTACACAAACAATCAAACACTTGCACCCAACGCGATAAAGGGGTTGCCAATCCCTTCACGATCACTTCCAAAGGTGAGATCTGATAGAGATAGATATAAAAGATTACTAAAACGTAAAACAAAATAAAAGTAAATAAATTGCAGCAAGATATTTTTGGCTTTTATGGTTTACAGATCTAAAAATATATGATGGAAAATAGACCTGGGGGCCATAGGTTTCACTAGAGGCTTCTCTCTTGAAGGAAAATAATACGGTGGGTGAAGAAATTACAGTCGAGCAATCGATAGAAAAGCGCAAAGTTATGACGATATCCAAAGCAATGATTATGAATATAGGCATCATGTCCGTGTCAAGTAGACCGAAATGATTCTGCATCTACTACTATTATTCCACACATCGATCGCTATCCAGCATGCATCTAGAGTATTAAGTTCATAAGAACGGAGTAACACCTTAAGCAAGATGACATGATGTGGAGGGATAAACTCAAGCAATATGATGAAAATCCCATCTTTTTACCCTTGATGGAAACAAATAAAAATTCATGCCTCGCTACCCCTACTTTCTCATTGGTTAGGACACCGCAAGGTTTAACCCAAAACTAAGCACCTCACCCATTGCAAGAAAAACCAATCTAGTTGGCCAAACCACACCGATAATTCAAAGAGAAATACAAAGATATCAAATCATGCATATAAGAATGCAGGGAAGATTCAAATAATATTCAGAGAGAAGTTGATCATAAATCCACAATTCATCGGATCTCGACAAACACACCGCAAAAGAAGATTACATCAGATAGATCTCCAAGAACATCGAGGAGAACATTGTATTAAAGATCAAAGAGTGAGAATAAGCCATCTAGCTACTAGCTATGGACTCATAGGTCTGTGGTAAACTACTCGCCCTTCATTGGAAGGGCAATAGAGTTGATGTAGATGCCCTCCGTGACCGAATCCCCCTCCAGCAGGATGCCGGAAAAGGCCCCAAGATGGGATCTCACGGGAACAGAAGGTTACAGCGGCGGAAAAGTATTTTGGTGGACGCTTCTGTTGATATTGGAATATTTGTGAATTTATAGAGCTGAGAGGGAGGTCCGTGGACTCCCAAGGGGCCCACAAGCCAGGGGGCATGATGCAGCTTGAAGCTACGTCGGTATTTCCCCAAAGAGGAAGGGATGATGCAGCACAACGGCGGTAGGTATTTCCCTCAGTGTTGAAACCAAGGTTATTGAACCAGTAGGAGAACCAAGCAACACTACGTTAAGAACACCTGCACACAAATAACAAATGCTCGCAACCCGACGTGTAAAAGGGGTTGTCAATCCCTTTCGGGTAGCGGTGCCAGAAATTGGCAAACAGACATGAGAGAGTTGTAAATATTGATAGATCGAACGCCAAATAAAATAAATTGCAGCAAGCTATTTTTATATGTTTGGTTTAATAGATCTGAAAATAAAAGCAAAGGAAAATAGATAGCAAAAGCAAATAATATGAGAAAGAGATCCCGGGGCCATAGGTTTCACTAGTGGCTTCTCTCAAGGAAAATAGCAAACGGTGGGTAAGAAAATACTGTTGGGAAATTGATAGAACTTCAAATAATCATGAAGATATCCAAGCAATGATCATTATATAGGCATCACGTCCAAAATTAGTAGACCAATTCCTGCTTGCATCTACTACTATTACTCCACACATCGACCACTATCCAGCATGCATCTAGTGTATTAAGTTCAAGGAGAAATGGAGTAATGCAATAAGAATGATGACATGATGTAGACAAGATCTATTTATGTAGAAATGGACCCCATCGTTTTATCCTTAGTAGCAACGATACATACGTGACGGTTCCCCTTCTGTCACTGGGATCAAGCACTGTAAGATTGAACCCACTACAAAGTAGCTCTTGCCATTACAAGATAAATAGATCAAGTTGGCAACCCAAATATCGGAGAAGAAATACGAGGCTATAAGCAATCATGCATATAAGAGATCAAACAAGACTGAAATAACTTCCATGGATAAAAAGACAGATCTGATCATAAACTCAAAGTTCATCTGATCCCAACAAACACACCACAAAAAAGAGTTACATCATATGGATCTCCAAGAGACCATTGTATTGAGAATCAAACAAGAGAGAGAGAGAGGAAGCCATCTAGCTACTAACTATGGACCAGAAGGTCTACAAAGAACTGCTCACACATCATCGGAGAGGCACCAATGGAAGTGGTGAACCCCTCCGTGATGGTGTCTGGATTGGATCTGGTGGTTCTGGACTCTGCGACAGCTGGAATTGATTTTCATCGACTCCCCTAGGGTTTCTGGATATTGCGGTATTTATAGAGTAAAGAGGCGGGGGCACCCGAGGTGGGCACAACCCACAAGGGCGCGCCTGGGCCTCCTGGCGCGCCCTGGTGGGTTGTGCCCCCCTCGGGGCACCCCCCAGGCGCAGCTAGAGCCCGTTGTGTTCCTTCTGGCCCATAAAAATTGATCCATTCATGAAACACTCTCGCATATTAACAACATGCAATACTAAAGTACGATCATAGTGCCTCCTAGTTGGTGCTTTTATAAGAGAAGATGTAGACTCAAATTGAAAATAAAAGTAGCATAAAGTAACAGAAAGGCCCTTCGCGGAGGGAAGTAGGGATTTGTAGAGATGCCAGAGCTCAAAGTGAAATTTGAGAGATAAAAACATTTTGGGAGGTGTGTCTTTCCCACCAACGAAAATGACTTAGAGTTCCCAACACTTTACATGCTAGATATATCATAGGTGGTTCCCAAACAGAAAATAAACACTGGTACGCGTCGGTCCTAAACAAACAGTTTTTAACCCCTTTCTGCAATGACATTTGGAACCATCGCCAAGTGAGTGTGGGCGAAAGGGGGGTCCTTCCCACACGACCCAGAAACCGTCAGGGATAGGGCCCCTACAGTACTCCTACTCGTTTTTGCTCTCATTGCCATAGCAGTCGGTATTATGTGGTGCTACATTTACGATGTGTGGCCCATCACAAACGGTTCACTATTATATAACGTGTATGATGTGCGGCCCATCACACACGGTTCCCATTAAGAGGATTAGCTAATCATTGTACGAGTTCCAGACAGGATTACAAAATGTCGGACCATCGTAACATCGTCGTACACGACAACTATCGCACACGCTATTCTATGGTGCAACGTTTACGATGCATACTTCATCAGAAACAGTTCATGGTTGTGAATCGTGTACGATAAGGCAACTAACACAAACATTTAGTTTGCCCGCACCGTTTGTCATATTGTCTGACATCGCACACGCTTTGCAAACGGCAACTGTGTGCATGCTAGCACACGTTTCCTCTCTGTGAACCATCTCGGATTATGGTGCATATCGCAAACGTTTGTGTTTTACCAACCGTGTGTGCTGTAACAACCTGGAGAGCGTAATTTCACCGTAATTTAATTGTTGCTTTTCCAAATTGTACCGGATTTGGATTTGAATTTGAATTTATGCTACAACTTTATTCATGTCTATTGGGTTCAAACAACCAATGCATTATTCGATTCATAAGTACATATGTTCAAGAATTACATAAGAACCAAATAAAGAATGATTAACCACGGTTGTATACTTGTACTATTAAAGACGGTAAAGAAAGAGGCGAAATATATTCTGGTTGCTGAACAAGGTGAAGCGGAATGCCCATATTGTGCCCTCCTCCATGCAGAAGGCACGCACGAATCTAGTCCAACCCCTTGTGATGGCCGACCGCCCATCCTTCACGGTCTTCATGAAAACATCTAGATAATCATCGTGTTCTGGTAGAAATACTTTAAGATTTGCATGCCCACCAATCATGTAGTTTGAGAGGTAATCTTGAGTAAACTTCTTTGGCAACCACTGCAAAGGAAAAAGATTCACACATTGTCATCTAACACAACTCATTATGGGCAGTAAAAAGAAGGCTGCACAGTTCTTACTTACCATCCTGCAGTTCGCTGTTGTCATGGATAAAGTGCAAACAAATAGTTTAATTGCCATCTTTGAATCCATTTTACTAATAATCTTTATCAGCTTCCTCACTTGATGCTGGTTCATTAATATCTCATTGCCCCATATGCAGAAAGGGTCGAAGCGTGGATCTTTACAATTGACATATGTACCTAAAAGCACCAAGTTAATATTAGAAGCTAAACAACAATTGCACAATGATGTAGTACAACACTCTTTTAAATATGTCTATATACATCTGTATGTGGTAGTCCATTTGAAATCTCTAAAAAGAAAAATATTTAGGAACGGTGGGAGTATCTTATAACATCCAATATACTCACATATTAGATGAATTAACATCTTATATTATGGGTCGAAAGGATTTTAGTGCATTCTTACAAATTATCGACTGATTAACTGCTGTTGTATCCATGGGTTACAGTTAGTTTGAGCTAGTTCGGGCTCAAATAGCCCTAAAGTATATGTAAACATGAGGGCTAGTTTGATCTAGTTGCATCTATAACCCACCCAAATAAACTATCCAACCCAAGAGGTCTAGTTGGAGCTAGTTCTCCTAGTGCATTTATTGTCAATCTATACCTGCCATCCAAACAACTCTTTGGATGGAGTTAGTTCAGGTTTAGTAATGAGCTAGAAACTAACTCTAGCTAAGTTGAGTATCCAAACAGGGTTGTGTTGTTGTTGTTGCTGCTGCTCTTCTACGTATATCTAGACATCATTAGAACATTAATGTAACACTCTTCCTTGTTGCTATGTAGCCTAGGATTGCATATTTAGACATTAAGTACAGGCATGTTGCTATGTAGCCTCAGATATATTACATATGGCCCTAGTTAACCTAACGAAAAATGGGTTGCAGATATATTCAGTTAAAAGTCTGATTCACCAATTAGTCTCTTATCAGCCGCCATCCTATATGGTACGAGGTACCGATATCCTGAACAATGAGAAGATATAAGCCATGGGATGAAACTGACCTCGATGGAAAACAACATTCCCAAAATTGTCCTGTGTAGGTACATCGAGAAGCATGTTAAGTACAACAGGCTAAACATCAACCAAAATTATACATGGCAGACAAAATAATATCCAAAAGATAGCTTCAGTGTGCGGGTTTAAGCACGCTAGTAAAGCAAAACAAGTGGAAAGGTGTGCTAACTACAACAGGCCTAACATTTAACAACAAGCAAACATAGTCACTCAAACTAGTATTGTGCCGGTCTAAGTACATTGGTTATTGTTAAATAAAAATGGAAAGGCATGTTAACTACAAGATGCAACAACCAAATGTAGTCATTCATAATGGTATTGTTGAAACGGGTACTGATGAAATCGAACTGCACAATCATACTTGCATAGATAGAACATCACGTTGTGAATAACTGGAATAAACAGGGCATACTATGTCGGGGGTGTCGGGCGACATATGCCAAAGGATGGCTTATCATGGAGGGGGCTAATAATACGTCGTCGGTCCCAGGAAATGGGATAAGGCGCAAACATGCCCGCTGGCGAATCTTACCCAGGTTTGGGGCTCTCCTAGGAGATAACACCCCTACTCCTGCTCTACAGGGTCTCCGCATGATCACTCAAGCAACAATGGTGGCTACAAGCTTCCTCCTTGAGCTGTTTCTCTAGAGGTGGAAAGAAGAGCAAGGCTAGCCCTGGCTTCCTTTCTCTCTATGTGTGTGTGGATGGACCGAGGTCTGAACCCTTTTCATGGGTGCCCTGGGGGATTTATATAGGCCTACCCCCCAGGGGTACAATGGCAATCTGGCCAAGTGTAGGACCCGGCTCTCGGCGTCTACGGTCGCCGGCTTCTCCGCCGGCCGCGGGGGGTCACCGCCGAGTGGGTCCTGCTCGCTATCTCGTATTGGGCCGACAGGCCGCGCCCGCCGCTGGCGGGTCCTGTCGGCTGCTTAGTATTGTGGCAATGCCACTGATGATGCGTGCTTTGTCGGGGAAGGCGTGGCTACAGTACCGCCGCCTGGCGGGCGATCACTGTAGCCACTTCCCGTCTCTTCTGATTAATGGCGCACAGACTTTGAGGGAGGGGGAGGGCCGCTTGCTGGGAGTCGGCCTCCCCCCGTGCCGACTGGTCGGGGCTCGCCACCTTCTGGCTTCTGATGGATAGGTAGTGTCCGCCGCCTGTGGGCCATACCGGCAGCTCGTAGTGGGAGCATGGCCTTCTCTGCCATGGGTGAGGTCATGGGCCGCGTGGCAACAGTGCTACACCGGGCGAGGGAGGTCCGCCCTGTACACAACACTGTGGCCACGCTCTGCCCGGGATTCAGGGGTGGCAGACCGCACTGTAGCTACACCCCGTCTGATCATCATAATGTGGTGCAAACTTCAAGGGGGTGGAGGGGGGCCGCCTCCTGGGAGCCGGCCTCTCTGTAGGCCGCCTGGTAGGAGTCGGCGTACCTCAGGGCTGTCTTCCAGGAACTGCCTCCTTCTAGCAGTCGGCCGCTTGGACCAGCCGGCCCTGAGAAGGCGGTTCTTCGTCTTCGAGGCTTGAGGGGCGCAGCCAGCCCCGATGTCTTGAATCGCCATGGGGAGCAGATGAGGCTACCCGTGGTTATTTACTCCCACAGTAGTCCCCGAAGCTGGTGGGGCACCGCGGCTAAAGAGGCGAGGAGCCTCAACAGCTTCCTACTCCGAGTGATCTGATTGATCTTGCTTTGTCCGTCTTCAGCAGCAGTGATTGCCAGGAGCCGACCATGGCAAGGCAGGCCGTCTGATTATTTTGAAACATCGCGGCGGGAGCCTGGCACGCCAGCCACGCGCCAGGCTCGCCGCCTGCTGCCTGCGTGCCACGCGGCGCTAGCCAGCCGGGACGGCCTGCCAGCACACGCGCGCGACGGGACGTCACCGTAGGCTGGGGCCCGCCACTACCGGGCCTCGGCGCGCGCGCGGATCTGGTGCGGCCGAGGCGAACGGTTAAGATTCCGTGGCACAGTAACTACATGCCGTTACCGCGCGGTAAATGTGGGGGCGTGGGGTCGTGGGCGCAGTTAATCCCACGTCCCCCCACGTTCTCGCCCCCTTGGCTTCGCCGCCTGGGGCTATAAGTAGGGGGAGGGGCGGCAGACGCATGCGCGCCCTCCTCTCCCTTCACCATTCTCTTTCCTCCTGCCTTCACTGCCGCAGCGCCCCTGCTTCTTGCCGAAGCGCTGCCGTAGTTCATCGTCGCCGAGCTTTCCCTCCCGCGGCATTGTTTCTCCACCACGGGCTCGCTCGTTCTTCGCCGTGTCGTGCCTCCATCGGTTCGAGCCCTCCTGGCGCACTCCGGCGAATGGGACGACTCGAACATCCATGACGTCACCTCTCTTTCCTCCGCCAAACGCGGCGGCTGCCCGGCGAGGGCTACGTACAGGTACGCGCTCCGCCAGCGAGGGAGATTTCGCTCGCGCCGGAGGAAGGGGAATGTGTCGTCTTCCGGTCGCACTTCCTTCGCGGCTTCGGCCTGCCGGCAAACGGCTTTCTCCGGTCCTTTCTTCAGTTCTATCGCCTCCAGCCGCACCACCTCACACCAAACACAGTGGTGCTATTGTCCGCCTTCGTCACCCTCTACGAGGGTTACCTAGGCGTTCTCCCCACCCTCGAGCTCTGGGGGAGTTCTTCTACACCAAGCCATCAGCCGACGCCCTGGAGCAAGGCCCAGAGTACCTGCCTAACCGGACCATGAGTGACGTGGACGACCCCGACTTGGGAGGGGCCGCGTTGGAGGTGGATGACGCCACAGGCGGTGGTGGTGGAGCAGGCGGCTTCGGAGGAGGCGGCGTCGAGGAGTGGTCGGACGATAACGAGGAAGAGGAAGAGCTGCACAACCCACAAGGCGCCGACAGGGCGGGCGGGGGCTCCTCAGCCGCACCAACCGTGCCATGCGGCGCGCCAAAGCGTCGGGCCGCCAAGCCGCTGTTCGGCAGCCGGCCAAAGAAGCCGAAGAACACGGCCGCCATGACCAAGTGGCAGTAGGCCACCGCGAAGGCGACCCTATTCCAGAGGACCCCAAAGTAGCCCCCGGCGGTGTCCGCATAAGTGCTTGACTCTTCTTTCGCTTTTCCTTTTGTCTTACTTGCAAACTCCTTCTGAATTTCTTCTTGTCTTGCTTGAACAGATCCCTGCTCTCTCTCGAGCGGTCAGCCTCTACATCCATCATCGGGGGGACAGAGGGAGGCGACAGAGAAGAACGCGCGGGAGGCGCGCGAGGAGCAGGAGAAGGCGGAACAGTAGAGGGAGGCGGCGCAGGAGGAGGCAGACACGACGGCCAAGGCCCAAGTTGATGCCACGGCCAAGTCCCTAGCGGACGCCGCGACCAAGGCCCAGGCGGACCCGACCGCCAAGGCGCAAGCGAAGGAAGCCACACGCGGCTAGACTCCACAGCTTATCGTCCCCCTGCGCTCCGCGCCACCGGCACTAGAGATCCCGGCACCGACTGGAGGTGCCGGCAATGTGCAGCCGGTCATGGAGAGGGAAGGGGGCGACGCCGCCATCTTGAGGACAAAGGTGCTCCAGGAAGGGCCGACTTCCGAGGCCCAGGGCAGTCGGCCTGACACGCCGCCGACGTTTCAAGTTGGTGGCGAGCTGATGGTGGGGGCAACCCCCATTGTTTGCACTCCAGCGCGCCGGTGTGTGGTGAAGGCGACTTCGGCGCCGCGGCCTCAGGAGATCGGGGCCTCGAGCTCGTCGGCCCCAGAGGCAGAGGCCACTAGTGCCGCCCCGCGAGAGTGGACGTCTGGGGATGGGACGAGCTCCTGAACAAGGCTGCGCAAGAATTCCAGTCTCTGCTTCAGGCCCAAAGCACCGCCCTCCAGAACTACACGAAGACATTCTTGGCGTCGCGAGCCGCCGTCCGGGTATGTTCCTTGACTGCTTGTTTCCGATTCTTGTAATTTTCTTGAATTTTTCTGTGGGGGCATGCCAGCGCACCCACTCGATTTAGCCCCCCGAGTTCCGGGCCGGCTGCTGAGCAGGCGGCTCAGAACTTAAAGGTAAGTTCTGAGTGCTAAACCTTTCTTTTCTTCTGTTTTCTTTGTTGCAGGGTTACCACAACATCGGTGCGGCCACCTTCAACTCCCAGGTCCAGGAGCTGGCCAAGCGAACCACTGATTTGGTCGGCAGCCAGAGTAAGCACTCAGCTCTTTGTTCTCGCGGGGGGGAGGGGGGAGGGGCGCCAGCGCACCCGCGAGGTGTAGCCCCCGAGATTCGGGCCGACTGCTGAGCAGTCGGGTCGGATCTTGTGGCGACCACTTTTCTTTTTTCTTTCGTTGAATCGCTCAATCCTTAGTCTCGCGGGGGCGCGCCAGCGCACCCGCGGAGTGTAGCCCCCGAGATTCGGGCCGACTGTTGTGCAATCGGGTCGGATCTTCCAGTAACTACTTCTTTCTTTGTTGATTTGTTGATCGTATTTTCTTTCTTGTCTTCTGCAGGAGCCAACACCACCTTACGGCAGCAGCTGGGCGAGGCTCAAACCGTGCTGCGCGCCAAGGAGGAGGAGCGCGGCAAGATGGAGCAAGAGCGCGACCGCATGGCCAACTAGCTGGCTGACCACACGGACTAGCACCAGGCGGAGCTGCAAAAGCTCAAGGACGCGGAGGAGGCCCTCCAGGGCGAGTTTGAGACTCAGCACTCAAACTGGGTCGAGAGGGAGAAGGCCCTGTCCGACGGCTAAGGCAAGATCGAGGACATGCTCGATGGTGACTTGTCCCTCTCTTTCTTCTGCGTGCTGACTTGTCATATGAGCCGGCTTCTGACTTCATACTTCTTTCTCCTTCTCGTGCAGAGTATTTCCTTGGTCACGCTATCGCCGCTAGCCAAGCCGTCGAGGCTCGTCGCGACGAGAGGAGGGTGGCTGGTGCAAAAATCACGCCCAATGCCCCTCGAACCCTCACTAAACAGCTGCTCGCCGTCCAAGCTAGTCTCCGACCGGCCCATCGGGTGCTCCACCGTCTGCAGCACGCCGGTGCCCAGGTGGTCTCCGCCCTCTGGCCAGGTCCTCTAGTTCCGCGCACCCCCAATCGGACCTCCAACTGGTTAGAAGTGTCTATCGACTGCTTCGAGGCACGGAAGGGCTCCTCGGCCCGGGCAGGTGCGCGGTGGGCCTTGGAGTTTGTCAAGGGGTGGTACCCTGGGCTGAACCTAGCCCAGTTGGCCACTCTCCGTGCGGAAGTCGACGAAGAGTTGGCGGCGGTGGCGCCCGAGCTCTATCATCGCGCCGCGGCGATCACCGAGTACAGGGACACCAGTGTCTTCCTCCCCGAGCTAGATGAGGCGGGCGCCGAGGTGCCGCCCAACTGGTTCGGGCTGAACCCATAAGACGGCAAGGACTCGGTGGAGTAGATCGCCTCCAATGATGAAGGCGAGGAGGAGGAGGAGGAGGAGGACGGCAAAGATGATGCGCTGGATGATGGCGACAACAGCCGGCCTCAGCCTAACCAAGTCTCGACCAGTGACCGGCGCACCGGCGAGCCGACTGCTACGGATGCTGACCAGACCGAGACCCACCAGGCGGCCGCTCCACAACCCGGAGCCTAGACCTCCGCTGACCCCTCCGATCCGGCTGCTGCTCCTCTGGCCTAGGCGGCCAAGTTATCTTTTCTTTTCCTGTTTTGTAATCTCTTGAACAAAATTGTTAAGTTTGCGCAGTTCCACCCACAGGGGGTTGATACGTCTCCGTCGTATCTACTTTTCCAAACACATTTGCCCTTGTTTTGGACTCTAACTTGCATGATTTGAATGGAACTAACCCGGACTGACGCTGTTTCAGCAGAATTGCCATGATGTTGTTTTATGTGCAGAAAACAAAAGTTCTCAGAATGACCTGAAACTCCACGGAACGTCAAGTTAAAAATAATAAAAAAAATCCTTGCCAAAGATGAAGACCAGGAGGCCCACACCCTGTCCACGAGGGTGCCCCCCCCTAGGGCGCGCCCCCCTACCTCGTGGGCCCCCTGGAGCTCCTCCGACACCTATTCCAACTCTATATATTTGCTTTCGGGGAGAAAAAAATAAAGGAGAAGAAATCATCGCGTTTTACGATACGGAGCCGCCACCAAGCCCTAAAACCTCTCGGGAGGGCTGATCTGGAGTCCGTTTGGGGCTCCGAAGAGGGGGATTCGTCGTCGTCGTCATCATCAACCATCCTCCATCACCAATTTCATGATGCTCACTGCCGTGCGTGAGTAATTCCATCATAGGCTTGCTGAACAGTGATGGGTTGGATGAGATCTATCATGTAATCGAGTTAGTTTCGTTAGGGTTTGATCCCTAGTATCCACTATGTTCTGAGATTGATGTTGCTATGACTTTGCTATGCTTAATGCTTGTCACTAGGGCCCGAGTGCCATGATTTTAGATCTGAGCCTATTATGTTTTCATGAATATATGTGTGTTCTTGATCCTATCTTGCAAGTCTATAGTCACCTACTATGTGTTATGATCCGGCAACCCTGAAGTGACAATAATCGGGACCACTCCCGGTGATGACCATAGTTTGAGGAGTTCATGTATTCACTATGTGCTAATGCTTTGTTCCGGTTCTCTATTAAAAGGAGGCCTTAATATCCCTTAGTTTCCATTAGGACCCCGCTGCCACGGGAGGGTAGGACAAAAGATGTCATGCAAGTTCTTTTCCATAAGCACGTATGACTATATTCGGAATACATGCCTACATTACATTGATGAATTGGAGCTAGTTCTGTGTCACCCTATGTTATGACTGTTACATGATGAACCACATCCGTCATAATTATCCATCACCAATCCAATGCCTACGAGTTTTCCATCTACTGGTTTACGCTTCTTTACTTTCCCGTTGCTACTGTTACAATCACTACAAAACACCAAAAATATTACTTTTGCTTTCTTTACTTTTGTTACCGTTACCACTACTATCATATTACTTTGCTACTAAATACTTTGCTGCAGATATTAAGTTATCCAGGTGTGGTTGAATTGACAACTCAGCTGCTAATACTTGAGAATATTCTTTGGCTCCCCTTGTGTCGAATCAATAAATTTGGGTTGAATACTCTACCCTCAAAAGATGTTGCAATCCCCTACACTTGTGGGTTATCAAGACTAATTTCTGGCGCCGTTGCCGGGGAGCATAGCTCTATTCTTTGAGTCACTTGGGATTTATATCTGCTGGACACTATGAAGAACTTGAAAGACGCTAAGACAACAATTTATCCCTCAACTACGAGGGGAGGTAAGGAACTGCCATGTAGCTCTGCACTTGATTCACCTTATGTTATGAGTAAGCTTGCGACACCTAAACCTGCTTCTACTATTCGTTCTGATATGTCGCATGTTATTGATGATGCCACTTCTGCTATACATGATACTTATGATGAAACTACTTCTATGCTTGATACTACTGTGCCCCTTAGTGAATTTCTTGATGAACAAATTGCTAGGGCTAGAGAGAAAGAAATTATTGATACTGATTATAATGATGAAAGTGATGATGAAGATAGGCCTGTTATTCCTGAGGGTTATGTTTTTGATAAAGAAGCTTCTGTAGCTATTTTAGCTTGCAAAGATAGTCGTGAACTCAAGAGGCTATTAATTAAATGGAACAAGGAATCTATTAGAGATAGAATGACACCTGACCCTGCTTTTGCTACTTCGCCTATCTGTGTTGCCGATAAGGATTATGAATTCTTTGTTGATCCTGATATAATTACTTTGGTTGAATCTGATCCTTTTCATGGCTATGAATCTGAAACTGTTGTGGCACATCTTACTAAATTAAATGATATAGCCACCCTATTCACTAATGATGTGAGATCTCGTTACTTTTATATCCTTAAAATATTTCTGTTCTCATTAAAGGGTGATGCTAAGATATGGTTTAATTCTCTTGATCCTGGTTGTGTGCGTAGTCCCCAGGATATGATTTATTACTTCTCTGCTAAATATTTCCCTGCTCATAAGAAACAAGCTGCTTTAAAGGAAATATACAACTTTGTGCAAATTAAAGAAGAGAGTCTCCCACAAGCTTTGGGGAGGCTTCTCAAGTTACTTAATGCTTTACCTGATCATCCTCTTAAGAAAAATGAAATACTTGATATCTTTTATAATGGACTAACCGATGCTTCCAGAGATTACCTGGATAGTTGTGCTGGTTCTCTTTTCAGGGAAAGAACACCGGATGAAGCTGAAATTTTATTGAATAATATATTGGCAAATGAAAACAATTGGGCACCTCTTGAGCTAGCTCCTGAGCCAATCCCTGAACCTATTCCTAAACCAACTCCGAAGAAGAGACGTGTTCTATTTCTCAGTCCTGAAGATATGCAAGAGGCAAAGAAATCTATGAAATAAAAATGTATTAAAGTTGAAGATGTTAAGAATTTACCTCCTATTGAAGAAATATGTGGTCTAAATTTACCGCCTGCTGAAGAAACATATGATCTTGATCCATTACCTATTGAAGAACCTCCTGACCTCGATAACCCGACATAGGTAGTAAAGGTAAATTCTCTCTATAGATATGATAAAGCTGAAGTCCCTCCTACTAAAATTGCTAGTCAATGCTTGGATGAGTTTGATAACTTTATGTTTAAGCAAGAAGACTTCAATGCTTATTTTGGTAGAAAATTAAAACAAAATGCTTATATGATTAAACACTTGGGTGACTATATGGCTAATATTAGAGGTGAACTAAAACTTGTTAGCAAACATGCTTCTATGGTTACCACTCAAGTAGAACAAGTACTTAAGGCTCAAAATGATTTGCTCAATGAAATGAAGAGTAAGAAAAATGATTATGCTGTTAGAGTGGCTACTAGAACTGGTAGAATGACTCAGGAACCTTTGTATCCTAAAGGCCACCCTAAGAGAATTAAGCAAGATTCTCAGAGAAATAATGTTGATGTACCTAATTCTTCTAAAAGGAAGAAAAAGAAAAATGATAAGACTTTGCAAACTTCTAGTGAACCTATTGCTGAACCACCTGAGAATCCAAATGATATCTCTATGTCTGATACTGAAATACAATCTGGTAATGAACATGAACCTAGTGAAAATGTTAATGATGATGTTCATGACGATGCTCAACCTAGTAATGATAATGATGTAGAAGTTGAACCTGCTGTTGATCTTGATAACCCACAATCAAAGAATCAACGTTATGACAAGAGAGACTTTGTTGCTAGGAAACATGGTAAAGAAAGAGAACCATGGGTTCAGAAACCCATGCCTTTTCCTCCCAAACCATCCAAGAAAAAAGATGATGAGGATTTTGAGCGCTTTGCTGAAATGATTAGACCTATCTTTTTGCGTATGCGATTGACTGATATGCTCAAAATGAATCCTTATGCTTAGTATATGAAAGGTATTGTTACAAATAAAAGAAAGATACTGGAAGCTGAAATTCCCACCATGCTTGCTAATTACACTTTTAACGGTGGAATACTAAAGAAACTTGGAGATCCAGGAGTACCTACTACACCATGCTCCATTAAAAGAAATTATGTTAAAACTGCTTTATGTGATCTTGGAGCCGGTGTTAGTGTTATGCCTCTTTCTTTATATCGTCGACTTGATTTGAATAAGTTGACACTTACTGAAATATTTTTTCAAATGGTTGATAAATCAACTACTATACATGTCAGTATTTGTGAGGTTGTGCCTGTTGTGGTTGCAAACGTTACTATTTTAACAGACTTTGTTATTCTTGATATTCCCAAGGATGATAGTATGTCTATTATTCTTGGAAGACCTTTTTTGAATACTACAGGGGCTGTTATTGATTGCAACAAAGGCAACATCACTTTTCATGTGAATGGTAGTGAGCATACGGTACACTTTTCGAGGAAACAACCTTAAGTTCATAGTATCAACTCTATTGGAAAAATTCCATCGATTATATTTGGAGGTTTTGAATTTCCTCTTCCTATTATCAAGAAGAAATATGATACTCTTATTATTGGGGATGTGCATATCCCCGTTGAGGTAACATAGTGTTATTCGAAATTTCTCCATTTTCATGTTATTCGGAATGAGTTTGTTAACAAGACCTGATCAACCTTGTTAGTGGATTCCTTTTGATGAGCATCAGATGGATGAAACTAGAAGGCACAACCTTCTGTACCCTCTTTATACTTTCTGTTATTTAGTTAAAATAAAGTAAAAATAGTATTTTTTCTATTTGTTTCCTGATTTATCCGTGCAATATAAAAATACCCCGAAAATAAAAGTCCTCCAAATGCCATGCCAATTTAATATGATTTTTTGGGAATATTTGAGGATTTATGGTACTGAAAACACCGCGGGGGGAGCTGCCACTTGGCCACGAGGGTGGAGGGCGCGCCCCTGCCTCGTGGGCCCACGGTGGCCCTCCTCCACTTATTCATGCACCCATCTTCTTCTTCTTCCTCACACAAACACGAATATCCAACTCAAGCACGAGTTCTAGCTCACTTTGCAGTGATTTTCGATCACCTTGCTCAAAGCACCTCTCACAAAACTGCTTGGGGAGATTATTCCTTGGTATGTGACTCCTCCATTGGTCCAATTAGTTTTTGCTCTAGTGCTTTATTCATTGCAAATTTGTGCTGCATAGGTGACCATGTTCTTGAGCTTGTATGTCAAATTTATATGGTTCCAAGTAGTTCTAATGCATGGTATATCCTCTAGGCACTTGTAGGAGTAGTTGCTATCAATTTTGTTGAGCTTTGTTCATTTTTGTTTGAAGTTACTAAAACTTTCAGAAATTTTTTTCAGAGGAAGCAATATTCTTAGGAAAATGTTCCAAGGTGGTTCTTCAAGGAACCAAGGACCCAGGCTTGCAATGCGTAATGCTGATGAGGAGCCCCCAAGGGACGCTCCAGTGCGGCTCTGTGAATGGCCGTCGGAAAATTTTATGGATCGAGCGGGTATCAAAGAGGAATTTAACGCATATTTGCATAACGCTGATCTTGTGGACTTTGAGGCAGAAAAGTGCCCCCAGTACCATCAACTCACTAGTTCATTTATGAGGAGGTTTGAGTTTTCATCTTCACGTAATTCTCCAATAGTCATGTTTGATCTTTATGACAAATATTATACCATGGACTTAGAGGATTTTACTTTTGCTTGCAAACTTCCACAATGGGGTAGTGCTAGTGATCCCCGTAAATCTGAATTTAGAAACTTTCTTGCTAGTATAATTGTAGGGGAATCTAGAGATATAGCACAAGCTACCATAGGGAGCATTCACTTTCCTGCTATACATTATTTTGCTCTCTTCATAGGTAGGTGCATAAATGCTAAGGATGAAGCATGTCACATGTGTGTCCCTGACCTTAGCATTCTCAGGAGTGCTGTGTTAGGAGACCAATCTTATCATATGGGAGACATTGTAGCACGTAGGTTGCATCATAATAGATATAATGGAGATTTCTTTGGAGGAATTTATGCAACCCGCTTAGCTAATTTTCTTGAGGTGGACGTTTGTGAGGGTGATATGGAGTTGCCTCCTGCTTATTTAGATTTTAATTCTATGGCCTCCCACCAGTTTGTCGAGAGGAATGAATCACCTCTCTTATATCGACTAATCTTTAACAAACGGCATGTTGTCCGTATTACTCTCCCTGCTCCTGCCTTCTTTGATTCTCAGACAAAAGGAAGATATACTATTACCAGAGAGGAGGCAGATGAGTACGAGAGGAGAGCGGAGGCAGCCCGATGCCATGCTATAGCTCGGAGGCGATAAATGCTGCATCTCAGTATGACCCCAGCTACACCTACGGGTATCAGCCAGGCTATCCTTGGCAATGAACCAACTTAGGCCAAAAGCCTAAGCTTGGGGGAGTACGTATTTCCCACCGACATTACATTTATGTTCACACACTCATTGCTAGATGTCGGTGCTCATACTCTTTCACTGTAATATCCATGCTAGTTTATTTTTTCCTGCTTTCTTCTTGTGTGTTTGTTAAACTTTAAGAAAAAAATAAAAAATTAGTAGTAGTTACTTTTCTTGCTGTAGTAGTAATAATTAAAAAGAAAACCCAAAAAAATATTTCCCGTTCTTCTTTTGCTTTGGGAGCTTTCTCGTGTAAATAGTTTTTATTTCTTTTCTTTGGGGGTTCATAGGAGAAGACCATGATTAAATTGTTGAAGTGGTTCTTATATGCATTATTGTTGATTTAACCAAGAGCCCATATTGCCTTGTCTTCTCATGTTTATTGAATGCTCGCAGATTCCAGCTTAGTCCAATGCAAGTGCACTCTTATTATTATTCACATCGTTCAGTCGTGCAAGTGAAAGGCAACTATGATGATATATGATGGACTGATGGAGACGAGAAAAGCTGGTATGAACTCGACCTCTCTTGTTTTTGTAAATGTGATGAGTTCATCGTTCTTGATTCAGCTTATTATGAATAAACATGTTTGCAATGACAATTAGAGATCATAGTTGCTTGTGCCATGCTTGATTAGCTATGATTTATCATGGTTTACCTTGTGTGCCAACATGCTATTAAAATGGTTATGATGTGGTATAGTGGGGTGGTATCCTCCTTTGAATGATTTAAGTGACTTGACTTGGCACATGTTCACATATGTAGTTGAAACAAATCAACATAGCCTTCACGATATTTATGTTCACGGTGGATTATATCATACTCATGCTTGCATCCAATGTTTATTAATTTTAATGCATGTTCATGACTGTTGTCGCTCTCTAGTTGGTCGCTTCCCAGTCTTTTGCTAGCCTTCACTTGTACTAAGCGGGAATACTTCTTGTGCATCCAATCCCTTAAACCCCAAAGTTATTCCATATGAGTCCACTATACCTTCCTATATGTCGTATCTACCTACCGTTCCAAGTAAATTTGTATGTGCCAAACTCTAAACCTTCAAACAAACATTCTGTTTTGTATGCTCGAATAGCTCATGTACCAACTAGGGCTGCCCTTATCTTCCATGTTAGGCGGGTTATTCTCAACAGGTGTGGACTCCGCTCCACATTCACGAGAAAATGGCTGGTCACCGGGATGCCCAGTCCCATGCTTTATGCAAACTAAATCAAAATAATTGCAAACAATACTCCCCCTGGGACTATTGCTAGTTGGAGACACTCGTTGTTTCGAGCAAGTCATGGATTGATGCTTGTTGGTGGAGGGGGAGTATAAACTTTACCATTCTGTTTGGGAACCGCCTATAGTGTGTGTAGCATGGAAGATATCGCCATCTCTTAGTTGCTATGTTTACAATGTAAGTATGCCACTCAAAATATTATTTATCTCTATTTCAAAACCGAGCTCTGGCACCTCTACAAATCCCTGCTTCCCTCTATGAAGGGTCTATCTATTTACTTTTATGTTGAGTCATCACCCTCTTATTAAAAGCACTAGTTGGAGAGCACAGCTATCATTTGCATCCATTACTATTAATTTATATTAGGTATGAATATGACTGGATCTCTTTTACCATCAATTACAATGTCTAGTCAGTCCTTGATCTTTAAAGGTGCTCTGCATTATGTTTTGCGGTCTCAGAAAGGGCTAGCGAGATACCATCTTGTTATATCATATTATGATTGTTTTGAGAAAGTGTTGTCATCCGAGATTTATTATTATGGCTCGCTAGTTGATTGTGCTATTGATATGAGTAAACATGAGACCTGAGAATTATTGTGAATGTGGTTACTCATAATCTTTGCTGAAAACTTGAATGTTGGCTTTACATATTTACAACGACAAGAGCAAACAGAGTTTGTAAAAGTTTTTCTTTATCACTTTCAGTTTGTCAAATGAATTGCTTGAGGACAAGCAAACGTTTAAGCTTGGGGGAGTTGATACGTCTCCGTCGTATCTACTTTTCCAAACACTTTTGCCTGTGTTTTGGACTCTAACTTGCATGATTTGAATGGAACTAACCCGGACTGACGCTGTTTTTAGCAGAATTGCCATGATGTTGTTTTATGTGCAGAAAACAGAACTTCACGGAATGACCTGAAACTCCAGGGAACGTCAAGTTAAAAATAATAAAAAATCCTTGCCAAAGATGAAGACCAGGGGCCCACACCCTGTCCATGAGGGTGGGCCCCCCCTAGGGCGCGCCCCCTACCTCGTGGGCCCCTTGGAGATCCTCCGACGCCAACTCCAACTCTATATATTTGCTTTCGGGAGAAAAAAATAAAGGAGAAGAAATCATCGCGTTTTACGATACGGAGCTGCCGCCAAGCCCTAATACCTCTCGGGAGGGCTGATCTGGAGTCTGTTCGGGGCTCCGGAGAGGGGGATTCGTCGTCGTCGTCATCATCAACCATCCTCCATCACCAATTTCATGATGCTCACCGTCGTGCGTGAGTAATTACATCATAGCCTTGCTGGACGGTGATGGGTTTCATGAGATCTATCATGTAATCGAGTTAGTTTTGTTAGGGTTTGATCCCTAGTATCCACTATGTTCTGAGATTGATGTTGCTATGAGTTTGATATGCTTAATTCTTGTCACTAGGGCCTGAGTGCCATGATTTCAGATCTGAACCTATTATGTTTTCATGAATATATGTGTGTTCTTGATCCTATCTTGCAAGTCTATAGTCACCTACTATGTGTTATGATCCGGCAACCCCGAAGTGACAATAATCGGGATCACTCCCGGTGATGACCATAGTTTGAGGAGTTCATGTATTCACTATGTGTTAATGCTTTGTTCCGGTTCTCTATTAAAAGGAGGCCTTAATATCCCTTAGTTTCCATTAGGACCCCGCTGCGACGGGAGGGTAGGACAAAAGATGTCATGCAAGTTCTTTTCCATAAGCACGTATGACTATATTCGAAATACATGCCTACATTACATTGATGAATTGGAGCTAGTTCTGTGTCACCCTATGTTATGACTGTTACATGATGAACCGCATCCGGCATAATTATCCATCACCGATCCAATGCCTACGAGTTTTCCATCTACTGGTTTACGCTTATTTACTTTCCCGTTGCTACTATTACAATCACTATAAAACACCAAAAATATCACTTTTGCTTTCTTTACTTTTGCTACTGTTACCACTACTATCATATTACTTTGCTACTAAATACTTTGTTGCAGATATTAAGTTATCCATGTGTGGTTGAATTGACAACTCAGCTGCTAATACTTGAGAATATTCTTTGGCTCCCCTTGTGTTGAATCAATAAATTTGGGTTGAATACTCTACCCTCGGAAGCTGTTGCGATCCCCTACACTTGTGGGTATCAGGGGTGTATTCAAACTCTGCTAAATGCTGGCCAAGAGCCTTTTGCCATGTAAATTATCCTTGCCGATTTCCGACTTGTCTTGCTTTTCTGCTCCTTTGGCTTTTTCCTTTGCCGCCTTCCCTTAGCTGCCATGTTGCCAGCCGGACAGGCGCTCTGCGGTCTGTGGCTGGGTCAAGTACTTGGCCGTTTTGGGAAGGCAAGTACTTTAGCCATTGATAGAGCATAGCAAGTTAAGTTAGAAACCGGCCGGCCGGCTACTCAACAGCCGGTTGGCGAGGCGAGGAGCCGGCTTGGTCTATGCGAATGTTGTGGTCCTTAGCCATTTTTCATGGGGGCACCGTTTCTTGCGTTTAGCTCTTGCCAGCCGAACAGTCACTCCGCAAGCTACGGCTTGTGGCAAGAGAGGGCTTAGGTGCTACCACACTACTTGTACAACTGCAGGTAGCATTGACACAGTACAAGGCGGCAAGCCCCCGTGCCGACCGGTCGAACCTAGTGCCAGGCAGAATAATGAAATGACACACTCATAGGCATAGAACTTATCATATAGATAAAAAGGGTAGCCCCCGAGTAATCCTCAAGGGACCCGATGTCTTAATGCTTAATACAAAAGGTAGCATGGTACATACTGCTTTTAACTGTAAAATCTTCGGAGGAGATTTGCATTCCATGGGCGCTCTGATTCCATGGGCTTCTGTGCATCAATGAGGTAGTAGGAGTCATCGCCCAAAGCTTTGCTGATGATGAAGGGGCCTTCCCAAGGGGCCGGGAGCTTGTGCTGGCCGGCTGTTCGCTGGATCACCCGGAGCACAAGGTCTTCCTCTTGGAATGATGTTGGATTGACCTTCCGACTGTGGTATCGGCGCAGATTCTGCTGGTAGATGGCGGACCGGCTGAGCGCTAACAGTCGGCCCTCTTTCAGCAGATCAACGCCGTCTTCTCTTGCTTCTTTCACCTCTGCCTCCGTGTACATGGTGACGCAAGGCGAGTCAAACTCAATGTCAGTTGGGATGACGGCCTCGGCACCGTACACGAGGAAAAATGGAGTGAAGCCGGTTGATTTGTTTAGAGTGGTGCGGAGGCTCCAAAGGATGGCCGACAGCTCAAATATCCAACAGCCGGCCGACCGCTCCAGTGGCTCCACCAGTCAGGGTTTGATGCTGGAGAGGATGAGGTCGTTCGCTCGCTCGACTTGGACGTTTGACTGCGGATGGGAAATGGACGCCAAGTCCAGTCGGATGCCCTACGTCGCGCAGAAACGGGCGAAGGCTCCCTTGGCAAAGTTCGTGCCATTGTCGGTGATGATGCTATGTAGCACACCGTATCGGACGGTGATATCTGCAATGAAGGTCACAGTAGTCGAACCATTCAATTTCTTGATTGGCTTCGCTTCAATCCACTTGATGAAATTGTCCATGGCGACGAGCAGATGGGTCATGTCGCCACGTGTTGTCTTGAATGGTCCCACCATGTCCTACCCCCATACGACAAAGGGGTAAGGGGAATGGTCATGAGTGCACAAGCCGGTAGATGTTGCCTGGATCTGAACTTCTAGCACCCTTTGCAATGCTTGACCAACTCCTTGGCGTCTTCCAAAGTAGTCGGCCAGAAGAAACCATGGCGGAAAGCTTTGGCGACAAGGGATCTGGAGGCCGCACTTGCCTTGGTGGATATCTTTGAGGATTGCTTGGCCCTTCTCTGGTTCTACACAGCGCTGGAAGACTCCAGTCACGTTGCGCCTGACAAGCTCTCTGTTTACTATCGTGTAGGCTCCTGCTCGGCGCTGCACATGTCGGGCCGAGATCTCATCAGTCGACAGCTCTCTGTTCACCAGAAACTTGAGGATTGGCAGTGCCCATGAAGGTGCTATAATTTCTTCTACTGCCACTACGGCCACTTGTACTAGGGCGGTTGGGTTCGGAGGCGGTGGGTTGGAGTCGGTTGCCTCTTGCTGCATCATTGAAGTCCCTAGGCCGAATGCTACAGCCCCCGGGCCGGGTTGTGAAGTCCCTGGGCCGACTGCTGCAGCCCCCGGGCCGGGTTGTGAAGTCCCCGGGCCGGGTGCGACTGCTGCAGTCCCCGTGCCACCTGCCGAAGTCCCTGGGCTGGCTGCTGCAGCCCCCGAGTCGGATCCGACTACTTCAGGAGGAGCCGGCACGAAGATGGACTCGGATTCTGGAGAAGGCTTGATTGACTGCTTGCGGAGGCACTGAAGGGAGACGCCGGCTGGTATTGCTTGACGGATGGAGCCGATCCGTGCCAGGGTATCAGCTGGCTCGTTTTCATTCCGTGGCACGTGAAGGAACTCGCACCCTTCAAAATATCCGATGAGTTGCTGAACGAGGAAATGGTAGCTCGCCATATTTGCATCCTTGGCGTCCCAGTCACCAGACGACTGTAGAACCACCAAGTCGGAGTTGCCATAGCACAGGATCCGGCGGATGCCGATCTCTTTGGCCAGCCGGAGGCCGTGTATTAGTGCTTCATACTCGGTCACATTGTTCAAGGCGGCAAAGTGGATTTGTAATATATATCTGAGCTTGTCACCTTTGGGAGAAGTGAGAACAACGCCGGCTCCCAAGCCAGTGCGCATCTTCGAGCCATCAAAGTGCATCTGCCAATGAGTGGATTCCAGAGCTAGCGGCAGGTACTGGGTCTCAGCCTAGTCGACGAGGAAGTCGGCCAGTGCTTGGGAATTGATGGCGGTGCGTGGCTGGTAGAAGATGGTGTAGGGGGCCAACTCGATGGCCCATTTGGCCACCCGGCCAGATGCATCTCTATTGCCAATGATCTCAGCAAACGGGGCACTGCAGACAACCGTCATCGGGTGCTCTTGAAAGTATGGCTTCAGCTTCTTGGTGGCAAAGTGCATGACGTAGCACATCTTCTGGTAGTGAGGGTAGTTCTGCTTCGAGGTTGACAACACCTCGCTCAAATAGTACACAGGCCTCTGGACCGGCTAAGCTCTGCCGTCTTCTGGGTGCTCTACTACCATGACAGTGTTGGCCACCCGACTGGTGGCGGCGATGTAGAGGTACATGGGCTCTTTAGCAGTCGGAGCCGCCAGGACAGGCGACGTGGTCAACATCTTATTCAACTGGAGAAAAGCTCCATCCGCCTTGTCATTCCACTCGAAATGAGTGGTCTTCTTCATGAGCTGGTACAGGGGAAGGGCTTTCTCGCCCAGCCGACTGATGAAACGGCTGATGGATACCAAATAGCCGGTGAATTTCTGGACGTCTCTCAGTCGGGTGGGTCTCTCCATCCTCTCGATGGCCTTGATTTTCACAGGGTTGCACTCAATGTCGCGCTCTGAGAACAGGAAGCCAAGGAGCTGGCGGGCTGGTACTCCAAAGACGCATTTCTCTGGGTTGAGCTTGATCTGAAACCGACGCAGATTTTCAAAAGTTTCGTTGAGATCTTCCAAGAGGGTACCGTGCTTCTCCGTCTTCACCACAATATCGTCTACATAGACGTGGGCATTCCTGCCGAGTTGCTTGAGGAGGCACTTTTACATGCAACGCTGAAATGTGGCACCGACATTTCTCAAGCCGAATGTCATGGTCACATAGCAGAAGGCTCCGAGTGGTGTGATGAAGGCGGTCTTCAGGCGGTCTGTCGGGTTCAACTAGATCTGGTGGTAACCTAAATAGGTATCCAAGAAACTCAACAGCTCGAATCCTGCTGTGGATTCTATCACTTGGTCAATCCGGGGCAGGCTTTGTTGAGACTGGTGTAATCAATGCACATGTGCCACTTGTTATTCTTCTTCAATACAAGGACTGGGTTGGCAAGCCATTATGGGAAGAAAACTTCCATAATGAAGCTGGCTACCAACAGGCGGGCGATCTCTTCTCCTCCGACAGTGGGCGGAGGGGTTGTTTGACTAGTTTGGCATCTGCTCTAACATGTAGCTTGTGCTTGGCGAAATCCGTCAGAACACCCGGCATATCTTTGGGAGACCATGCAAAGATGTCCCGATTCTCACGGAGCAAATCGACGAGCTCACTTTCCTATTTGCTATCAAGGTTGGCACCTATGACAGCGTGCCTTTTTGGGTGCTCAAGGTCCAAGGGAATCTTCTTTGTTTCTTTGGCCGGCTGGAAGGAGCCTTGAGTCTCCGACTCTTTGGGTTCTGGTGACAGGTCCGGCTTCTTTCCGGCCATGGCCACCACCCGGTCCAGGAGCTTCTTCTCAGCAGCAATCACAAGGGACTCGGCCAGCCGACTGCTGGCTGCAGCACAGGCGGATGACTTCTCATAGTCTCCATTGATCGTGATAATGCCCTTGGTTCCTGGCATCTTCAGCTTGAGGTAGGCATAATGAGGTACCGACATAAACTTGGCTAGAGCTAGCCGGCCTGGGAGCACATGATAAGGGCTTTCCAGGTCGACCACCTCAAACCAGATCGCTTCCCGGCGGAAGTGATTCCTGTCTCCAAAGATGAGATCTATCTTGATCTTGCCGATTGGTGAGCAGGAAAGGCCGGGCACAATGCCATGAAACACAGTCTGACTAGGCAGCAGCTGCTTCTCTTTGATGTTCAACTTCTCCATGGTATCACGGTAAAGGATGTTGATGCTGCTACCGCCATCTATTAGGATCCGGGAGAAACGAGCAGCTCGCGTCTCCATGGCTAGGGTAGCATCCAACACCAGGACATAGGAACCCGGAGAAGGCATCACTTCCGGGTAGTCAGCTCGGCTCTAGCTGATAGGCTTCTCAGACCAGTGAATGAATTCTGGAGCGGTTGAGGCAACTGCATTTACTTCACTGTGCTACTGACGTCGGCTGTGTCAGTCGTTGGCCACACTGGTGAAGACAACGTAAGCACCATGTTCTTCAGGGAAATCATCTTAGATTGCGCCGACTGCTGGATGGGCCGCCGGCTGCTAGGGAGGCGGAGCCGTGCTACCTCTTGAGCACTGCGTTGGATTTCCTTGAAGAGGAAAGGGTGGTGCAGCAGAGTAGAGTAAGTATTTCCCTCGGTTTTTGAGAACCAAGGTATCAATCCAGTAGGAGGCTACACGCGAGTCCCTCGTACCTACACAAAACAAATATCTCAACGCAACCAACGCGATTAGGGGTTGTCAATCCCTTCACGGTCACTTACAAGAGTGAGATCTGATAGAGATGACAGATAATATTTTTGGTATTTTTGGTATAAAGATGCAAAGTAAAATAAAAGAGCAAAGTAAAAAAGCAAAGCAATAATAAAGTGATGTAAGATTGATATGATAAGAATAGACCCGGGGGCCATAGATTTCACTAGTGGCTTCTCTCAAGAGCATAAGTATTCTACAGTGGGTGAACAAATTACTGTTGAGCAATTGACAGAATTGAGCATAGTTATGAGAATATCTAGGTATGATCATGTATATAGGCATCACGTCCGAGACAAGTAGACCGACTCCTGCCTGCATCTACTACTATTACTCCACTCATCGACCGCTATCCAGCATGCATCTAGAGTATTAAGTTCAAGAAAACAGAGTAATGCCTTAAGCAAGATGACATGATGTAGAGGGATACATTCATGCAATATGATAAAACCCCCATCTTGTTATCCTCGATGGCAACAATACAATACGTGCCTTGCTGCCCCTACTGTCACTGGGAAAGGACACCGCAAGATTGAACCCAAAGCTAAGCACTTCTCCCATTGCAAGAAAAACCAATCTAGTAGGCCAAACCAAACTGATAATTTGAAGAGACTTGCAAAGATAACCAATCATACATAAAAGAATTCAGAGAAGATTCAAATATTGTTCATAGATAAACTTGATCATAAACCCACAATTCATCGGTCTCAACAAACACACTGCAAAAAGCAGATTACATCGAATAGATCTCCACGAGAGAGGGCGAGAACATTGTATCGAGATCCAAAAAGAGAGAATAAGCTATCTAGCTACTAACTATGGACCCGAAGGTCTGAGGTAAACTACTCACACTTAATCGGAGAGGCTATGGTGATGATGTAGAAGCCCTCCATGGTGGATTCCCCTTCCGGCGGAGCTCCGGAACAGGCCCCAAGATGGGATCTCGTGGATACAGAAGGTTGCGGCGGTGGAATTAGGTTTTTGGCTCTGTATCTGATCGTTTGGGAGTACGTAGGTATATATAGGAGGAAGGAGTATGTCGGTGGAGCAAAGGGGGGCCCATGAGGCAGGGGGCGTGCCCTCCACCCTCGTGGCCGCCTCCCTCCTTTCTTGATGGAGGGTCCAAGTCTCCTGGATCATATTTGTTGAGAAAATCACATTCCCGAAGGTTTCATTCCGTTTGGACTCCGTTTGATATTCCATTTCTTCGAAACACTGAAATAGGCAAAAAAACAGCAATTCTGGGCTGGGCCTCCGGTTAATAGGTTAGTCCCAAAAGTAAAATAAAAGTGGAAAATAAAGCCCAATATGGTCCAAAACAGTAGATAATATAGCATGGAGCAATCAAAATTATAGATACGTTGGAGACGTATCAAGCCAGCGGGCCAGCAGGCAGAGGAGGCAGTCCTTCTCCCTTAGCAATGCGGACGAGCCAATGGCATTTCCGGGTTGTATGGTTGGATGGCTTTGCACCGCTGTGGAACTTGCAGGGGGAAACGAGGGTCTGCTCAAAGGAGAAAGCGGGCAACCAAGCTGTCTTGCCGCCCTTCTGGCGCTTGGGGAGGGGTTGTCCTTCACGTTGCAGGTCCTCAACTGTGGCCACCTGTCGGCTGGTGGAAGCCGGCTGGGGGCTTTGCGCTTGTTGTTGTTCGGCTGCTGGCACCGACTGTTGTCTCCAGCTGGTGTACGAGGAGCCGGAGGGAGCACCTTCCCAGAAGCATCCACTCGGAGCTTCGACTTCATGGAGGAGTCAGAAGTGGCGTACTTGTCTGCTATGATCAGCAGCTCATCGAGTGTAACCGGTTCGTCACAGAGGCGTCGGTGCTTGAGTAAGGTGCCCTCCCGGCACCCGGCAGTGAAGTACTCGATGGCTTGGACCTCATGCACCCCTTTGCAGGAGTTGTGCAGTTCTTCCCATCGTGTCAGGTAGTCGTGGGTGGACTCATCAGGGCCTTGAACGCACAGCAAGAGCTGGCGGGGCTTGGGAGGTCGCTTGTAGGTGCTGGTGAAGTTGCGGATGAAGACCTCAGTGAAATCTACCTAGTTGTTGATGCTACGGGGCTGCAGGCTTTTCAGCCATGTCCGGGCTGTGCCCTGGAGCATGAGCAGAACGTACTTCACTACAACACGCTTGTTGCCGTTTGCTATGTTGATGGGCGTGGAGTAGTCGACCAGCCAATCCTCTGGCTTCACGGAGCCGTTGTACTTCGGCCTGTCTCGTGGGAGCGAGAACCCTTTGGGGAAGGGCTCGTCGCGGATGCGGGGGCCGAAACAAAGCGGGCCCATCGCGTCTTATTCTTCTAGCGCCAAGGACCGGGCAAGGCACTCTATCCGGTGGCGTGCATCGTTCTCTCCGACTCTTTCTCAGCGGCCCAGCCGGTCGCCGAGTGTCAGGTGCTCAATAGGCGGCGGGGAGGCGCGCCTCTCCCTATGGGGAGGGGGAGGAGGTGGATAGTTGTCCGGCCATTCCAGTGCTGGTGGGCGGCCATCTTGGCCGCGCTCGATGGTGAGGCATGTGCGGCTGCAGCTAGCAGCCGGCTCTTTGTCTCGTCTGTCGACGTCCGGGAGGTCCCGCCTTGCTCTCAGCGAGGGGGCGGGTTCTCAACCCGCTGGCCGGGTTCTTCTACGCGGGAGCTGGCTTCTTGCTGCGCGGCAGCCACGCCGAGGACCTACGGGACGTTCTCCCCCATGCAGCGTCGCTTGTCGCCCTCAAGGCAGTCCATCTCGTCTGCTGCCGCCTGGGAGGCTCGTATGTTCTCCATGGGCGTGGAATAGACGTGGCAGTCTACCCCAAACATGCTGGCGACGGCAGCGCCACGCTGCCGGACCGTGCCAACGCGGCTGGGCCCGCCAGCAGCCGGCGTGCCGCCAACAGCGCGATGATCTCACGCTGGCAGGCCTCTAAAAGGCGTCTCATGGTGGACAACTTCTTGGAACTTTCGACAAGCGAGACGCGGCAGGCTTCTAACGTCTCGGCGTTGGCGTCTTCCACGATGGGCGCAGACATATCCCGCAGCGGGTCTTGGGCAGCCCCACCAGAGGCTCCGTCGTGGCTGATGACGAGCACCTCCATGACGGTGCTGCCGCCGCTGTCGGCGCGAGTGAGAGGGTCGTTGATGACCACCATGTTGGTGGGGAAGGCGTCAAGGGACGCTGTGTCGGAGTCGACAAGCATCGGGTCGGTGGAGCCGATCGACTCCAGGTCAGAGGCCGGCTCGTTGGCAATGTCGAGCTTGCCAAGGAGATCAAGGAGGCAGCTCTCAGAGCTGGCTGCAACTGCGTCGGGCGCGGGCTCGTCAAAGAGGAGGATTTCTCTGATGAGGTCAGCGAGGCAGCTCGCCGCGCAGGCGATCTCCGCGTCGTGCAGCGCATCGGCGCAAATGCCATCGGGCGTACCAGGATGGCTACGCTCGCTGGGGAGGAAGAGGGTTCCCGTCCAAAACAGATCTCCGGAGATGGTGCACCTAGCCCCATGGTGGGCGCCAAATGACAGGGGTGTCGTGCGACATGTGCCAAAGGATGGCTTATCATGGAGTGGGCTAATAATACGTCGCCGGTGCCAGGAAACGAGATAAGGCACAAACATGCCCGCCGATGAATCTTACCCAGGTTCACGGCTCTCCTAGGAGATAACACCCCTACTCCTGCTCTGCGGGGTCTCCGCATGATCACTCAAGCAACAATGGTGCCTACAAGCTTGCTCCTTGAGCTGTTTCTCTAGAGGGGGAAAGAAGAGCAAGGCTAGCCCTAGCTTCCTTTCTCTATGTGTGTGTGGATGGACTGAGGTCTGAACCCTTTGCATGGGTGCCCTGGGGGGTTTATATAGGCCTACCCCCAGGGGTACAATGGTAATCTAGCCGAGTGTAGTACCCGACTGTCAATGTCTACGGTCGCCGGCTTCTTCGCCAGTCGCGGGGGCCCGCCGCCGGGTGGGTCTTGCTGGCTGTCTCGTACTTGGCCAACAGGCCGCGCCCGCCTCTGGCAGTTCCTGTCGGCTGCTTAGTATTGTGGCAATGCCACTGATGATGTGTGCTTTGTCGGGGAAGGCGTGGCTACAGTACCGTCGCCTGGCGGGCGATCATTGTAGCCACTTCCCGTCTCTTCTGATTAATGGCGCACAGACTTTGAGGGAGGGGGAGGGCCGCCTTCTGGGAGTCGGCCTTCCCCCATGCCGACTGGTCGGGGCTCGCCGCCTTCTGGCTTCTCACGAACAGGTAGGGCCCGCCGCCTGTGGGCCGTACCGGCAGCCCGTAGTGGGAGCAGGGCCTTCTCTGCCATGGGTGAGGTCATGGGCCGCGTGGCAACAGTGTTGCGCCGGGCGAGGGACGTCCGCCCTGTACACATCACTGTGGCCATGCTCTGCCCGGGATTCGAGGGTTGCAGGCTGCACTATAGCCACGCCCCGTCTCGTCATCATAATGTGGTGCAAACTTCAAGGGGGTGGAGAGGGGCCGCCTCCTGGGAGCCGGCCTCTCTGTAGGCCGCCTTGTAGGAGTCGGTGTACCTCAGGGCTGTCTTCCGGGAACTGCTGCTCTCTAGCAGCCGGCCGCTTGGACCAGCCGGCCCTGAGAAGGCGGCTCTTCGTCTTCGAGGCTTGAGGGGCGCAGCCAGACCCGATGTCTTGAATCGCCATAGGGAGCAGATGAGGCTACCCATGGTCATTTACTCCGACATACTACGAACAACCAAAGATAACATTTGAAACTGGACATATGCTAACTACAAACAACCGAACAATCAAAAAACTTGAAAAGAGGCATATGCTAGCTATAACAGGATTAACAGCAAGCAAATATATGCAGTCCTATCGATATGTTTAAAACTGGATTGATGAAGTGTACTGCATAGTAAATAATTGCACATATAGAGCATCACATTGTGAACAACTGAAATAAACAAGGCATACTGCAAACAACCAGATATAGCAATTACAACTGGACATATTCTCACTACACTACAAAAGGGAATCAACAAAACAAATCATGGGGTTCCCCCTGTGAAGAGGCACGGCAAAACAAATCATGGGTTTCCTCACTTTTCACAGATGGGCTCATTCCCGTGGGAAGAGCACGGACCCTGCATGCGCTCCATGTTGTCGCAGATGGGCTCCTTCCCCTTGGAAGATCACGACTGTAGGGTGCCCTCCTTGATGTCGCAGACGAGCACTTTCCCCTTGGAAGAGCAGGTGGGCTCTTTCCCCTTGGAAGAGTCGGAGAGGTGCCCTCCTCGTGGTCGCCATCGCTGAGGTCTGACTTGGAAGCTGTGGATCCCAAGCCAGCGTCGCAGAACGTGTCCTTCAGAAATGACAAAAGGGGCTCGATGGTGATGTAGAATGGCAAATTGTTGACAGCGAGCCCGAGGAGATCAGCAGTAGGGCCATGGATGAGATCGACGGGGTTGGGGGTAGGCCACTTAACCTATGACATAGCCTGCCTCAGGCCATCGCTGTCGATGACCTCGATGTCGTAGACGACGGTCGAGACATGCCCACATACTCTAGCCCGCTGCTTGAGTGTCTGCCGCCAGTAATGGTCGTCAGCTTCCTCGGCGACGTCGGGCGAAGAGACCGCTATACACCTCTTTTGGGCCAGTCGCTCCTCGAGCTCCATGGTAGCATAGCCGAGCTTAGGCTGCGACGCTCTAGAGTGGGGGATGGGGATGGGGATCTGTGGGAAAGGGGGTGTTTGGCAGGCATCATCTAAGAAACTCAGGGTGGCCTGGATATGGAGATCGGTGGGTAAGCTCCACGGGCAAACCGGCATATGTTGACAATGGAGGCCTTGCGGCAGTGGCGGCGGCGGTGGCGGCAACGGGGACCTTTCTAGGGTTTCGAGCGAGGGAGGGGGTGTGTGGGGGGGGGCATGCCCGAGGAGGTTTTGGTGTGTGTGTGTGTGTGTGTGGAGGGGGGCACAGGGTGTTTTAGGAAATGATGCGGGTACTAAAAAATTTACTACGCGGGAGTGAAATTTCGGGCTATTGAAAATTTTGATGATAGTGCATCGCACACGGTCCGGAGATAACAACCATGTGTTATGAAACAGAAAAACCCTCTAGGCGGGCAGATATTTTCTAGGGATGCAGGCGGGATTGGGATTAAGAAACATCGCACACGGTCCGGAGATAACAGCTGTGTGTTATGAAACATAAAAACCCTCGAGGCGGGTAGATATTTGCTAGGGATGCAAGCAGGATTGGGAACAAGAAACATCACACACGGTCCAGAGATAACAACCGTGTGTTATGAAACAGAAAAACCCTTGAGGCGGGCAGATATTTTTGAGAGGGGGAGCCTCGTGGAGCCCAATGTACTGTGCGGATGTGTGCGTGACAGGTGCAGCGGCATGGCACACGGTTAGTTTCAGTGAACCATGGCTGTTCTGTCATCCGACTTGTCTAATGTTCATAAATTTAGCGAAAAATGACGCGGGAGAGGGTAAGAACACCAACACACTTGCATGTGGACCAAATTTATGTATCAAAAGGGTGGTTTGATTTTCAAATACCAAATGCAACTTCGATGTGGCACCTCTCTCACAAAGCATGCGGTATTGCTTGCCCCCACCCCCCCTCGTGTCGGTACGAAGGGAATCCTAAGCAATGAATGCATGCCCCCTCCCCCCCAACCGAGGTTCACCTAGCAAAGTATGAAGTAGCTAGCAGCCCCCCCTCCCTCATGTCGGCACGAAGAGAATCCTAAGCTATGAATGCTTGCCCCCCCGCCCAACCTAGGTTCACCCTAGCAAAGTGCGAAGTAGCTAGCAACCCCCCTCCCTCGTATCGGCATGAAGGGAATCATAAGCTATGAATGCATGCCCCCCAACCGAGGTTCACCCTAGCAAAGTGTGAAGTAGCTAGCAGCCCCCCTCCCTAGTGTCGGCACGAAGGGAATCCTAAGCTATGTATGCATGCCCCCAACCGAGGTTCACCCTAGCAAAGTACGAAGTAGATAGCAGCCCCCCTCCCTCGTGTCGGCACGAAGGGAATCCTAAGCTATGAATGCATGCCCCCCAACCGAGGTTCGCCTAGCAAAGTGCGAAGTAGCTAGCCGCCGCCCCCCTCCCTCGTGTCGGCACGAAGGGAATCCTAAGCTATGAATGCATGCCCCCCCAACCGAGGTTCACCTAGCAAAGTGCGAATTAGCTAGCAGCTCCCTCCCTCGTGTCGGCACGAAGGGAATCCTAAGCTATGAATGCATGCCCTCCCCCCCCCCCAACCGAGGTTCACCCTAGCAAAGTGCGAAGTAGCTAGCAGCCACCCCTCCCTCGTGTCAGCACGAAGGGAATCCTAAGCTATGAATGCATGCCCCCCCAACCGAGGTTCACCTAGAAAAGTGCGAACTAGCTAGCAGTCCCCCCCTCGTGTCGGCATGAAGAGAATCCTAAGCTATGAATGCATTCCCCCCCCCCCCAATCGAGGTTCACCTAGCAAAGTGCGAAGTAGCGAGCATCCCCCCACCTCCCTCGTGTCGCCACGAAGGGAATCCTAAGCTATGAATGCATGCCCCCCCCAATCGAGGTTCACCTAGCAAAGTGTGAAGTAGCACCCCCCCCACACACACACACTTTCAGTCGGTGGGCCAGAGAGGCATATATCTCACCAAGATGGATCATAGAACGAACAAAGAATAATCCACCTTGGTCATACAACCTCTCTCTTGTTGTTGGTCAAAGTGATGGTCATTCATGCGACCCCAGAGATGGGCTAGCTCGCCAATAATCATGCAAGTAGCTAGTCCCTGAAGATAACCACTACATGTGTGTGCCCAAACATATGTATGGAGAGGTGTGTTTTTGAGTAACAATGGAACAACTTTGATGTGGCACCGTGATTTCGAACTAGAAATCCCCACACCGAGTGAGGGTTAGGTTGACGATGCATATGTATGTTACATCACACTTCAAGCCAACGACGGGGATTCATGCATGCATGCGTGCATAGTATATGCGCTCAAAGTTAATTAGGTCTGAATCTCACCATAACCTAGACTACGACAACATGAACCAAATGAAGAATCTGCCATGGTAACCTATCTTGTTGTTGCTCAAGGTGATCATGGATGTCCACACGGGCCAACGAATATATAGGCTTGTCGCCGATAGCCACGCGAGGGAGTGTACCGTTTGAAGGCAACCACTATGTGCATATGTGTGGAGGTGATGCTTGCATGCATGTTTGAATAGACAACACTGATGTGGCGCGTGCAACAAAAATCATACACTAGCTCCCCACACAGAAAGAGATCAGTTCATGATGTGTCGTTGTACTAGCCACTTCGACTCGATGGGAGGGATTCATGCGTACACATGCATGTGTGTGTCCTCAAACTGTATCATGCATGTCATCCCAGAGCAAAAATAATAATCCCCTCCTAAGTCAAATTAACCTCTCTTACTGTCAGGCAAAAAGTAGTGATGGACCAAGCGGGCCCACAGATGGAAAGCATCGATATCACTGATAACCGTTTAAGTGGGTGGGACAAGACAACCACCACTGCTTTGCATGTGGGCCAAACATATATATGTTGAATACCCAAAATGCACAACTTTGATGTGCCACATGCCTCAAAAACCGTAAACCATCCACCCACATGCCTCAAGCGTACTACATATGATGGTCCCCTTCTGCCCTCTTCACCGCATACTATATGCTCCTGCCGTAATATATGTACAACCCAAAAGAATCCTCATGGATGGTGAAATTAATTAACCTCTCCCGATGTAGGTCAAAGTGATGCATGCATGCATCGACGATGGCCTCGTGGGCCCACAGATGGAAGCGTCACACGTGAGTGTCCTAGCTAGGATATGCATGTGGCCCAAAAAGGTCTTGTGTGATGTTTGAATAACCTATTTCACAATTTTGATGTGGCACGTGCTTCGGAAACCAAAAAGTCCTGACACTGAGTGAGGTGTACTTGTTCACGGACGCGTACGTATAGTATATATGCTAGTCCCCTCCCACCTCTTCGACGTGTACTATATACCACCATAACACAAACAAAAAAGATTCTACCTTGCTGGTCAAATTAACCTCACTGCCGGCTGTTCGTCAAAGTGATGGATGACAACCTCGCGGGCCCACAGAAAGAGTCACACACGAGTATTGAGTGTTGTGTAGGACAACCATCGACTGCATGTGGCCAAAACATTTATGTATGAAAGGGTTGTGTAATGTTTTAAATAACGATTTCACGACTCTGATGTGGCACTGGCCTGCCTAACAAAACGGCCAACCCACACGGTGGCTCACAACTCGTAGTGTACTGCGAGCCACCCGCCACCCCAGACGCACACACCCACACACACCATGAATCCACCGCAACTACGATGCATGTTAAATTAATTATCCCGCGGTGAACATACATGTTACCAAAGGAGGGACGTTGTAACATCCCAAATTTTCAATTTGGAATGTTATACATTAGATCATCATTGCATATCATATTTTATTTGTTTTTTTTATCCTAGAAATTCCACGCAACTCAAGGACCCACAGAGAGAGTTGGGGATTTCGTTATTTTCATATTTGAGTTTTCTCAAATTTTGAGAATAGGATCATTTGATTTTAATTATTTAATCATCAACTATTTCTATTATAAAAATATGAGAGAGGGAATAAAATGACTTTCCCAAAATAAAGAAATATTGAGGATTTAATAATAAAATCAAATAAGATTTTATTTCGGAATTTTTCGCTATTTTTATTTGAATTTAGGAAATATATGCGTTTTTCAAAATTGCATTTAGGCCCCAAATAAATGTTCATTTCGTCCGGCTTGATTTTAGAAGTCGGGTAAAATTTATTTCGGGATTTTTGGAGTCCGTTTAGTATTTCTTTTATTTATTTTTCTGCGCGTTATTATTTTAAAAAAAACGCGAACCGACTCCGGGCCATAACCGGCCAGGACTCCGCCTGGCCGGGGGCTTTAAATAGCGCCGCCCTGGGCCCGAGCCAGCCCACCAGTGCCGCCGCCAGCCCAAGCCGCCCGCGCCGCCCGAAACCCTAACCCTAGCCGCTGCCGCCGCCGCCCACCGCTACCGCCGCAGCCGCCGTCGCCGAACTCGCCGCCCGAGGTCAACCTCGTTTTCGCCGCCGGTTTTTTTAGAAAACCGATCGGTTTTCCGTCGGTTTTCGTCGGTTTTTTATTATTTCCGTTTTTTTATTAGATTGGTTTTTTTTTGGTTTAGATTATTTAGCGAGCGTTCGCTCGTTCGTTCGTTTTAACGAACGTATTTGTTGTTTAGATCTAGTTAACAAACGTTCGTTTGTTAATCTGTTCGTCGTTTTTCTTTTTCCCGGATTTTCCGCGATTATTTCTGATCGTGATTTATGATCCGATTTTCGTTTTAGTATAACTTCTCGCTCGTTTATCGGAATCAGGCGATTCAAGCGCCTGGAGTTTCATCTTGAAACCTCTTTCCCTTTAAGCAACTTAAACAAGTTTTTGTTCCTGTAAAATTTGACTTAGGTCCAGATTTGTAAAACGAAGTTGTTTTCTTTCGTCGTTTGACTTTCGTTGCTTCGTTTGATTTGATTCTTTTTGCAAACCGGAGTTCTTAAGTTGAACTTTCTGGTTAGATCTTTTATTTGAGTTTTACCTGTGCATTAGATGATTACTTATTGTATGCTTGTTTGTTTGTTTGCGATAGAGTATCCAGAGTGCGCCGCCTGTTACCTCGAATCTCTAGGTTTCGTGGATCATCAGCAAGGCAAGTAACACTTTGATCATACCTTTTCTACTACTCAGTTTTTATTGCATTAGATCAATCCTCAAACACTGCATGATTAGGTTCTAACTAAATTGTGGGATGGAAAGTAGTTGAGGTTGTACCTATTACCTGTTTTACTATCAAACCTTTGGGAGTTACTTCTAGGTTTGCTTATTATGCCATGCTATGCTAGTAGACGTGGATTGGGTGAGTGATATCCATGACAGATGTGAGTTTGTTAATTAATGGTTTATCTAAGGTGGCAACTTAAACACACATCTAGGTGGACTGAGGTACCTGGTGACGAGGATACGTACCTAGGGTAGGGTAACTTATCATACCTGAGGTACCCAATCAAGGACATGACTCCTACAATGAAAGACATTCTAAGAAGTATCAACATTTTAGTCGACCTGGTCATCCCAGTCGACGGACACGTGCGTACTCGGCCGGAAGCACAAGCAGTCGACCATGAAGACAGCCACTCGACTATAAGAAGACCTAAAGGCACTGCCTACAAACGGTCATCTCATAAGTAGCTTTTATGGCCTTCATGGTCCTTTATTACAGGCGTTACCAGTAACCCCCTCTCTTTATGTACCTTAAACTCCTTGTAACATGGGCTGGCTGGGATCCTGGCGAACTCTATATAAGCCACCCCCTCCACTAGGACAGGGGTTTGCAACTTTGTAACACACACACACACACATAATCCAGTCGACTACCTCCGGGCTCCGAGACGTAGGGCTGTTACTTCCTCAGAGAAGGGCCCGAACTCGTAAAACTCCTTGCGCATACAACTACTCCATAGCTAGGATCTTGCCTCTCCATACTTACCCCCCATTCTTACTGTCAGACTTAGAACCACGACAGTTGGCGCCCACCGTGGGGCAGGTGTTCTAGCGATTTGTTGGAGGAGTTGGGATTCTTTCACCCCACATCATGTTTTCGAGCGGAGTCATGGTCGAGAGCCGCGAGATCCGTCTCGGCGCTCTCTCCTTCATCGTTGACAACTCTGCTTGGCTGCAGGAGGCTCCACTCGACGTGGACGCGCTTCCCGCCCGCGGAGCCACGCATTTTCGCGCATGCGTCCGCGGCGTCCTCCTGCGGCAACCGTCGACCTAGTACGGGTCGGCATTCGTTTCGCCATCGTCGTCATCAGTTTCCCACTGGCGCAAGCGCACCGGTCGGTTGAGACTCCAGTGGTGGGTGAAGCACGCACTGGCCCGCCAGTCGGCCATCCCCCAAGTCGCGGCAATCGAGCCCGACGAGTCACTCTACGGCCTGTTCGACCTGTCGACTGGCTCCGTAGAGACTGCGTCCGAGTGCGACAGCAGTGATACAGCGGCGGAAGTACTAATGGTCGACGGACCACGTAGTCCCCCCGGATTCCCCCACACCGAAGAGGTTGCCGCAGGGGGGATTCCGGTGCGGGGCCATGAAGAGTACTGGCCCGAGCCCCTTACCTCAGTGCAGAGGGAGGAACTCCGTCGCCGGAACATGGACGCCCTTCACACTCCTATCATTGGAGAAACCCCTGAGGCACGAGCCCTTGAGGAGGTGCGCTTGGCCAACTTGGCTGAACGTACTCGGCTGGAGAATCTCCAGAGAGCACTCGACGAGCGCGCACGACCGCCCGTTCTCGAGTCCAGTTGTCGTCGCCTCTTCCAGCCGCCGACCCAGGTATACCGTACCCCAATTCAGAATTTGGCAGCTGCGGCTCGCATAGCGGAGTCGATCCAGCCTTCACAGTCAGAGGCAGGGAGAGGTCTGTTGCAGATCAGAGATTTGCTCCGTGCAGCGGGTGACCAGAATTCAGCCGTATCTCAGTCGCACAACAGGATTCACAGTCGATCCGTCGCTGCGAATTCCGTTCAGTCGGCTCATAGTCCAAGGTCGCTCCCGAGGCGTGAAGGACACAGAGGCCGGCACGAGGATCAATACCAAGGGCACGAGCGATATGAGCACCGATTCGATCGCAACGATCAACGTCGAGTGCCTTCTCCTGCCCCAAGAGCGGGGTCGTACGTTCCTCGACGGCAAGAGGACAGACGCCAGTTCAGTACTGGGCGAAGGGTCCCAGTCGACCCCAGGGAACTAGGCTTTGATGCGAGATCCATCATCGTTCAAGGTCTGGTCGACCGAAATAGAGCTCACCGAGAAGACCGTGACAGAGGCGCGCCGTCCAGCAGCAGAGTTCACGTCTCAGGTCCCGAGTGTTTCAGTAGAGCAGTCAGAGCTGCAGTGATTCCTCCCAACTTCAGGTTGGCGACTGGAGTCAGCAAGTTCACCGGAGAGTCCAAGCCGGACACATGGCTCGAGGATTACCGAGTGGCTGTTCAGATCGGAGGCGGCAATGACGAGGTGCCCATGAAGCATTTGCCCCTCATGTTGGAAGGATCAGCCAGAGCGTGGTTGAATCAGTTGGCTCCCAGCAGTATTTATACTTGGGAAGATCTAGCCCAGGTGTTTGTCAGGACATTCGAAGGGACTTGCAAGCGACCGGCAGGGTTGACAGAATTACAGTCATGTGTTCAGAAGTCGAGTGAAACCCTGAGGGATTATATCCAAAGGTGGATCACTCTGAATCACACGGTCGAGAATGTGTCCGATCATCAGGCAGTTTGCGCCTTCAAGGAAGGCGTCAGAAACAGGGAGTTAAGTTTGAAGTTCGGTCGAACCGGGGATATGACCCTGAGTCGAATGATGGAAATCGCCACCAAGTACGCGAACGGAGAAGAGGAAGATAGACTCCGGAGTGGCAAGTATAAGGCAGCCGCTAATGAGGCCGGTGGAGGACACTCCAGTCGGAAGCAGAAGCGCAAGGCCGAGCCAGTCGCCCCCGGGGAAGCCTTGGCTGTGGCCCCAGGGAAGTTTAAGGGGAAACCCAAGGGTCCTTGGAACCCCAAGAAAGTGAAAGACCAGGACGGGAACGATGTGATGGACTTACCATGCCACATTCACACGAAGAAAGATGAAGAGGGAAATCTCATTTACCCTAAGCATACCACTCGACAATGTCGACTCCTGATGTAACAGTTCCAAGGGAAGCAGGCCAAGGACAAAGAGAAAGAGTCAGAAAAAGTTGAAGACAGGGAAGACAGCGGTGAAGAATACCCCCAAGTCAATTCCACTCTGATGATTTTCGCTGATGTCGAAAGTAAGAGTCGACTGAAGGTCATCAATCGCGAAGTAAACATGGTCACTCCGGTGACACCCCATTACCTGAAGTGGTCCCAGACCGCCATCACCTTCGACCAGTCCGATCATCCGACTCATATTGCCACCCCAGGGAGGCAAGCGTTGGTGGTCGACCCAATTATTGAAGGCACTCGACTGACCAAGGTTCTGATGGACGGCGGCAGTGGGCTAAACTTGTTGTATGCAGAGACGTTGAAGGGGATGGGCATTTCGATGTCCCGACTCAGCCCCAGCAACATGAGCTTCCACGGAGTCATTCCTGGGAAGAAAGCCGAGTCACTCGGTCAAATCACTCTCGACATCGTCTTTGGTGACTCGAAGAATTTCCGGAAAGAAAAGTTAACCTTTGAGGTCGTGGATTTTCAGAGTGCGTACCACGCCATTCTTGGGAGGCCAGCCTATGCTCGTTTCATGGCTCGACCATGCTACGTATACCTCAAGCTGAAGATGCCTGGCCCCAAAGGTGTAATCACCATCGTTGGCAATCGGAAGAAGGCAGAGGAGTGCTTCCAGAAAGGCGCCAAAATTGCTGATGCTCAGATGGCCAAGATAGAGATACAAGAGTACCAGAAGACTGCAGATCCGAGTGAGTTGTTACGAGCCAAGAAGCCCGCCACGGAGTCAGCATTTCAGTCGACTGGTGAGACCAAGCAAGTCCACATCCACCCGACCGATCCAAATGCGGCTCCAACCAACATCTCCACTACACTCGACTCCAAATAGGAAGAAGCGCTCGTCCAGTTCCTCCGTGAGAACTGGGACATCTTTGCATGGAAGCCTGCTGACATGCCAGGTGTGCCCAGGGGACTGGCCGAGCACCGCCTTCGAGTCGACCCAAAGGTCAAACCAGTCAAGGAGCATCTTCGACGGTCCGCCGTTCAGAAGAGAAAGGCCATTGGCGAAGAAGTGGCCCAACTCCTAGCAGCAGAATTCATTCGCGAGATCTACCACTCCGAGTGGCTCGCCAATGTTGTAATGGTCCCTAAGAAGGACAAATCGTTGCGCATGTGCATCGATTTTAAGCATATCAATCGGGCCTGCCCGAAAGATCATTTTCCTCTTCCTCGCATCGACCAAATAGTCGACTCGACTGCAGGATGCGAGAGGTTATCTTTTTTAGATGCTTACTCTGGATACCATCAGATCCGTCTGTATGGACCCGATGAAATAAAAACAGCCTTCATCACCCTGTTTTGGTGTTTCTGCTATGTTACCATGCCTTTCGGTCTCAAGAACGCCGGAGCTACATTCATGAGAATGATTCAGAAGTGCCTAATCACTCAAATCAGTCGGAATGTAGAAGCATACATGGATGACATAGTGGTCAAGTCACGAAAAGGTTCCGACCTGCTGACTGACCTAGCTGAAACTTTTGCCAATCTCAGGAATTATGATATCAAGCTCAATCCGTCAAAGTGCACATTTGGAGTCCCTGGAGGAAAGTTACTCGGTTTTCTTGTTTCCGAACGAGGAATCGACGCTAACCCCGAAAAAGTTGGCACCATACTCCGGATGAAACGCCCCGTGCGTGTGCACGATGTCCAGAAACTTGCTGGATGCTTGGCCGCTTTAAGTCGATTCATCTCCAGGCTCGGTGAAAAGGCGCTGCCTCTTTACCGACTGATGAAGAAGTCAGACACGTTCGAATGGACTCCATAAGCTGATGCAACATTTGCAGAGCTAAAAGCTTTGCTCTCCACCCAGCTGGTGCTTGCTGCTCCTGTCAGCAAAGAGCCATTGTTGCTTTACATAGCAGCCACGGGACAAGTCGTTAGTACCGTTCTTATGGTCGAGCGGGAAGAGGAAGGAAAGACCTTCAAAGTTCAACGCCCAGTTTATTATCTCTCTGAAGTTCTGACCCCGTCGAAACAAAGATATCCCCACTATCAGAAGCTTGTTTACGGGATTTACATGACCACGAAGAAGGTTGCTCATTATTTTTCTGATCACTCTATCACAGTCGTCAGCGACGCTCCATTATCAGAGATTCTTCATAACAGAGATGCAACCGGTCGAGTGGCGAAATGGGCAATTGAACTTCTTCCTCTTGATATCAAGTTCGAGGCAAAGAAAGCTATTAAGTCCCAGGCAATAGCTGATTTCCTCGCCGAGTGGACCGAGCAGGAGCTTCCGACTCAAGTTCACTCGGAGCACTGGACTATGTTTTTCGATGGCTCCAAGATGCTGAACGGATCTGGTGCGGGGGTTGTACTGGTTTCCCCCCGAGGAGATAAGCTCAAGTATGTCCTCCAGATTCACTTTGATTCCTCCAACAATGAGGCAGAGTATGAAGCGCTTCTATACGAATTACGTATGGCCATTTCACTCGGCGTCCGTCGCCTCATGGTCTACGGCGACTCAGATCTGGTTGTCAATCAAGTGATGAAGGAGTGGGACGTCCGAAGCCCATCCATGACGGGATATTGCAGCGCAGTGAGGAAGCTGGAGAAACGGTTCGAGGGGTTGGAGCTCCATCATATACCCTGACTAAAAAATCAAGCTGCAGATGATCTGGCGAAGATAGGGTCCAAAAGGGAGGCCATCCCTAAAGATGTGTGTTTGGAGCACATTCGCACACCATCAGTGCAAGAAGATCCTTTCACAGAAGAGCCTCCACAACCAAAAAGCGCCTCTGACTCGACCAAAGTGGAGGTTCCAGCTGTGGTCGACCTGATTATGGAAGTTATGATCACCACTCCCGATTGGACAGTGCCGTACATTGCGTATATCATGAGAAAAGAGCTCCCAGAAGATGAAGAAGAGGCTCGACAGGTCGTCCGTCGATCCAAAGCCTTTACAGTAATCAAAGGGCAGCTATACAGAGAAAGCGCGACTGGAGTTGGTCAGAAGTGCATCACACCTGAAGAAGGACAGATAATTCTCGAGGACATCCACTCGGGGACCTGTGGCCATCATGCGTCCTCTCGGACCATCGTGGCCAAAGCATACCGAGCGGGTTTTTACTGGCCAAAGGCGAACGAAATGGCAAAGGATATAGTCGACAAGTGCGAGGGGTGCCAGTTTTATTCCAACATGTCTCACAAGCCCGCCTCCGCCTTGAAGACCATTCCACTCGTCTGGCCTTTCGCTGTCTGGGGTCTAGACATGATCGGACCACTGAGAACTGGTAGGAGTGGCTTCACCCACTTGTTGGTTGCAGTCGACAAGTTCACGAAGTGGATAGAAGCCAAACCCATAAAGGACCTCGACGCAAGCACTGCCATCAGTTTTATCAGGGGATTGATATTCAGATATGGAGTTCCGCACAGCATCATCACGGATAACGGATCAAACTTTGATAATGACAGATTCAAAGCCTTCTGCGCCTCTCAGGGCACTCGAGTCGACTACGCTTCAGTTGCTCATCCTCAGTCGAATGGACAGGCCGAACGCGCGAATGGCCTCATCCTCAAAGGACTAAAACCCCGACTGACGCGTGATCTCAAACACGCAGCAGGCGCCTGGGTCGACGAACTCCCGTCAGTTCTATGGGGGTTGAGGACCACCCCTAACCGGTCGACTGGAAGAACACCATTCTTTCTGGTCTATGGAGCCGAAGCGGTTTTGCCGAGCGACCTGCTCCACAACGCGCCTCGAGTCGAGTTATATTCCGAAGCAGAAGCAGAACAGGCCCGGCAAGATGCAGTCGACCTCTTAGAGGAGGAAAGAGAGATGGCTCTAATCCGCTCGACCATCTACCAGCAAGAGTTGCGTCGGTTCTACGCCAGAAATGTGAAGGGTCGAGCCTTTCAGGAAGGAGATTTGGTCCTCCGCGTGGATCAGCAAAAACCTCACAAACTTGCCCCGACCTGGGAAGGCCCCTTCATCATCACCAAAGTCCTGCACAACGGAGCGTATCACCTCTACAACATCGATCGACGGATCGACGAGCCTCGAGCATGGAACGCGGACCTGCTCCGTCCGTTTTACACTTAAAAACTCACTCGACTGAGATGTAATAAAAGTACCTCTGTAGTTCTTTTGTTACAAGCAAAAGACCGCTATTTCTTTTTCTGTTTGTTTAAATTTCCCCCAGTGGGTGACTTAGCTGCGAATCCGCTTCGCCTAAGTTTTCAGGAAATCCTACCGAGTGGAGAGCAAGTCTCCCACTCGGGGGCTTAGCTGCGAATCCGTTTCGCCTAAGAAATTAAAATCCTACCGAGTGGAGAGCCAGCCTCCCACTCGGGGGCTTAGCTGCAGTCCAAGTACTCGCCTAAGTTTGAAAAAATCCTACCGAGTGGAGAGCCAGCCTCCCACTCGGGGGCTTAGCTGCAGTCCAAGGACTCGCCTAAGTAATTGAAAAAATCCTACCGAGTGGAGAGCCAGCCTCCCACTCGGGGGCTTAGCTGCAGTCCAAGTACTTGCCTAAGTTTGAAAAAATCCTACCGAGTGGAGAGCCAGCCTCCCACTCGGGGGCTTAGCTGCAGTCCAAGGACTCGCCTAAGTAATTGAAAAAATCCTACCGAGTGGAGAGCCAGCCTCCCACTCGGGGGCTTAGCTGCAGTCCAAGTACTCGCCTAAGTTTGAAAAAATCCTACCGAGTGGAGAGCCAGCCTCCCACTCGGGGGCTTAGCTGCAGTCCAAGCACTCGCCTAAGTTTGAAAAAATCCTACCGAGTGGAGAGCAAACCTCCCACTCGGGGGCTTAGCTGCAGTCGAAGCACTCGCCTAAGTAATTGAAATCCTACCGAGTGGAGAGCAAACCTCCCACTCGGGGGCTTAGCTGCAGTCCAAGCACTCGCCTAAGTAATTGAAATCCTACCGAGTGGAGAGCGAACCTCCCACTCGGGGGCTTAGCTGCAGTCCAAGCACTCGCCTAAGTAATTGAAATCCTACCGAGTGGAGAGCAAACCTCCCACCCGGGGGCTTAGCTGCAGTCCAAGAACTCGCCTAAGTAATTGGAATCCTACCGAGTGGAGAGCAAACCTCCCACTCGGGGACTTAGCTGCAGCCCAGTGCTCGCCTAAGCCATTTTGACAGACACCATCGCGGCGATGAGCATCGTGCAAACCAGGCAGCCTCTGAGGGAACAACGAATAGCAGCCTCTGAGGGAACAACGAATAGTAGATCGGCGGATCAAGTCACGAAGACATTCAACGTCGAGCCATGTTCGGATAAAATCAAAAGATCCTAGATCGCAAATAAAAGTACTCGAGCTGAGAGCCCGACGGAGTTTATCAAATACATAAACCACTCGGCATCCCGAGGCAAATTTAAGGTAAAGCACAGCAGTTTTTTACTCTTCTGGCGGAGGGCTTGATGGCGCAACGAATTCGTCCAAGTCGATCCCGTCTGAGATTCGAGTGGCAGTAGCGATGAAGGTCTCCATGAAATCCTGAAAATTATGCTTCCTGGTATTGGCAACCTGGAGAGCGGCCAGCTTCTCCTCTCGCGCCTCCTTGCAGTGGACACGAACCAGTGACAGAGCCACATCAGCACCGCACCTAGCAGAAGACTTTTTCCATTCTCGCACTCGACCTGGAACATCACTTAGTCGAGTGACCAAGGATTCAAGGTCGTTCTAAAGGGTCTCTTTGGGCCAGAGTGCGGAGTCGATCCGCGACACAGCAGCTTTCAGTCGAGCCAGGTAGTCCACCACACCAGCGATACGGGATTCCAACCGGAGGACATTCATGGCCACTTCATCCTTCACAGGAGAATTGATAGGGTCCAGGCGGGTCTCCACTCGACTGGTCTCTTCCTCAAAATTCCGGCAGAATTCTGAAAGAAGTTTCGACAGAGCAAAACTGTAACCAAATGGTGAGTCGACAACAACAAGATTAATCGCACAAAGGGGGTTACCTTCAAGCATGAGGTATAGCTTCTTGGCAAGACCCCCAAGATAATCCTCCAAGTCCTTGTGCTTCCCCGCCAGCTGGCCGATCTTGTCGTTCAGAGTACTCTTGTCAGTCTTCAGTCGACTCGCTTCCCTATTGGCCGCGTCAAGAGCAGACTTCAGCCTAGCGTTCTCGTTCTCAAGACGGCTGACTGAAGCAAGTTTCTCTTCAGCGAGCTTTAACTTCTCCGCAGCTGTCTTTTGCGCCTCCGCAAGGTCAAGATCTTTCTTCTTCAGGGCCTTCTCTAGTTCGTCTGCAAAGCAACAACAGACACAGAGTTCAGAACGGGCAGAGGAACAGAGATAGACATCGAGTCCTCACCAGCCATACCTTTTGCTTCATCCTTCGCCTTCTGCACGTTTTCCTGAGCAAACTGTAAATCAAGATTAAGCTGGATCTGCTTATCCTTCAGATCAGCGAGCTGAGCAACAAGCTCACAAGACTTCTGCAAATAGCCAATCGACAAAGGGTATCAAAGACAAGTTACTCCCGAGTGACTGAAAGAAAGAGCACAACACTTCTAAGACTACAGCCGAATCAAAACATTCGACAGTAGCCTTGGGGACTACACCCACTAGGTGTTCAGTCGGGGTTTTAGTCCTTTGAGGATGAACTCCCGTCAGTTCTATGGGGGTTGAGGACCACCCCTAACCGGTCGACTGGAAGAACACCATTCTTTCTGGTCTATGGAGCCGAAGCGGTTTTGCCGAGCGACCTGCTCCACAACGCGCCTCGAGTCGAGTTATATTCCGAAGCAGAAGCAAAACAGGCCCGGCAAGATGCAGTCGACCTCTTAGAGGAGGAAAGAGAGATGGCTCTAATCCGCTCGACCATCTACCAGCAAGAGTTGCGTCGGTTCTACGCCAGAAATGTGAAGGGTCGAGCCTTTCAGGAAGGAGATTTGGTCCTCCGCGTGGATCAGCAAAAACCTCACAAACTTGCCCCGACCTGGGAAGGCCCCTTCATCATCACCAAAGTCCTGCACAACGGAGCGTATCACCTCTACAACATCGATCGACGGATCGACGAGCCTCGAGCATGGAACGCGGACCTGCTCCGTCCTTTTTACACTTAAAAACTCACTCGACTGAGATGTAATAAAAGTACCTCTGTAGTTCTTTTGTTTCAAGCAAAAGACCGCTATTTCTTTTTCTGTTTGTTTAAATTTCCCCCAGTGGGTGACTTAGCTGCGAATCCGCTTCGCCTAAGTTTTCAGGAAATCCTACCGAGTGGAGAGCAAGTCTCCCACTCGGGGGCTTAGCTGCGAATCCGTTTCGCCTAAGAAATTAAAATCCTACTAAGTGGAGAGCCAGCCTCCCACTCAGGGGCTTAGCTGCAGTCCAAGTACTCGCCTAAGTTTGAAAAAATCCTACCGAGTGGAGAGCCAGCCTCCCACTCGGGGGCTTAGCTGCAGTCCAAGGACTCGCCTAAGTAATTGAAAAAATCCTACCGAGTGGAGAGCCAGCCTCCCACTCGGGGGCTTAGCTACAGTCCAAGTACTTGCCTAAGTTTGAAAAAATCCTACCGAGTGGAGAGCCAGCCTCCCACTCGGGGGCTTAGCTGCAGTCCAAGGACTCGCCTAAGTAATTGAAAAAATCCTACCGAGTGGAGAGCCAGCCTCCCACTCGGGGGCTTAGCTGTAGTCCAAGTACTCGCCTAAGTTTGAAAAAATCCTACCGAGTGGAGAGCCAGCCTCCCACTCGGGGGCTTAGCTGCAGTCCAAGCACTCGCCTAAGTTTGAAAAAATCCTACCGAGTGGAGAGCAAACCTCCCACTCGGGGTCTTAGCTGCAGTCCAAGCACTCGCCTAAGTAATTGAAATCCTACCGAGTGGAGAGCAAACCTCCCACTCGGGGGCTTAGCTGCAGTCCAAGCACTCGCCTAAGTAATTGAAATCCTACCGAGTGGAGAGCGAACCTCCCACTCGGGGGCTTAGCTGCAGTCCAAGCACTCGCCTAAGTAATTGAAATCCTACCGAGTGGAGAGCAAACCTCCCACCCGGGGGCTTAGCTGCAGTCCAAGCACTCGCCTAAGTAATTGGAATCCTACCGAGTGGAGAGCAAACCTCCCACTCGGGGACTTAGCTGCAGCCCAGTGCTCGCCTAAGCCATTTTGACAGACACCATCGCGGCGATGAGCATCGTGCAAACCAGGCAGCCTCTGAGGGAACAACGAATAGCAGCCTCTGAGGGAACAACGAATAGTAGATCGGCGGATCAAGTCACGAAGACATTCAACGTCGAGCCATGTTCAGATAAAATCAAAAGATCCTAGATCGCAAATAAAAGTACTCGAGCTGAGAGCCCGACGGAGTTTATCAAATACATAAACCACTCGGCATCCCGAGGCAAATTTAAGGTAAAGCACAGCAGTTTTTTACTCTTCTGGCGGAGGGCTTGATGGCGCAACGAATTCGTCCAAGTCGATCCCGTCTGAGATTCGAGTGGCAGCAGCGATGAAGGTCTCCATGAAATCCTGAAAATTATGCTTCCTGGTATTGGCAACCTGGAGAGCGGCCAGCTTCTCCTCTCGCGCCTCCTTGCAGTGGACACAAACCAGTGACAGAGCCACATCAGCACCGCACCTAGCAGAAGACTTTTTCCATTCTCGCACTCGACCTGGAACATCACTTAGTCGAGTGACCAAGGATTCAAGGTCGTTCTGAAGGGTCTCTTTGGGCCAGAGTGCGGAGTCGATCCGCGACACAGCAGCTTTCAGTCGAGCCAGGTAGTCCACCACACCAGCGATACGGGATTCCAACCGGAGGACATTCATGGCCACTTCATCCTTCACAGGAGAATTGATAGGGTCCAGGCGGGTCTCCACTCGACTGGTCTCTTCCTCAAAATTCCGGCAGAATTCTGAAAGAAGTTTCGACAGAGCAAAACTGTAACCAAATGGTGAGTCGACAACAACAAGATTAATCGCACAAAGGGGGTTACCTTCAAGCATGAGGTATAGCTTCTTGGCAAGACCCCCAAGATAATCCTCCAAGTCCTTGTGCTTCCCCGCCAGCTGGCCGATCTTGTCGTTCAGAGTACTCTTGTCAGTCTTCAGTCGACTCGCTTCCCTATTGGCCGCGTCAAGAGCAGACTTCAGCCTAGCGTTCTCATTCTCAAGATGGCTGACTGAAGCAAGTTTCTCTTCAGCGAGCTTTAACTTCTCCGTAGCTGCCTTTTGCGCCTCCGCAAGGTCAAGATCTTTCTTCTTCAGGGCCTTCTCTAGTTCGTCTGCAAAGCAACAACAGACACAGAGTTCAGAACGGGCAGAGGAACAGAGATAGACATCGAGTCCTCACCAGCCATACCTTTTGCTTCATCCTTCGCCTTCTGCACGTTTTCCTGAGCAAACTGTAAATCAAGATTAAGCTGGATCTGCTTATCCTTCAGATCAGCGAGCTGAGCAACAAGCTCTCAAGACTTCTGCAAAGAGCCAATCGACAAAGGGTATCAAAGACAAGTTACTCCCGAGTGACTAAAAGAAAGAGCACAACACTTCTAAGACTACAGCCGAATCAAAACATTCGACAGTAGCCTCGGGGACTACACCCAGTGGGTGCACTCAGCGTGCCCCCACCGGTTTTCCTTGATTTCCACTCGACCCAATCCGATCAGTCGAGTGAGGAAGTTTGAAAGCATAAAGACCGCAGTCGACTGCCAGCAGTCGACCGTGGCCTTGGGGACTACACCCAGTGGGTGCACTCAGCGTGCCCCCACCGGTTTTCCTTGATTTCCACTCGACCCAATCCGATCAGTCGAGTGAGGAAGTTTGAAAGCATAAAGACCGCAGTCGACTGCCAGCAGTCGACCGTGGCCTTGGGGACTACACCCAGCGGGTGCACTCAGCATGCCCCCACCAATGAAAAATTTCAGATCAACAGCACCCAGTGGGTGTACAACGCAAGTGAAGACCAACTAACCTGGACGTTCTGCTGCAACGCCGAGCTGATGTCATAGGCCGCTTGACTGGCATCCCGAGCCGCTTTGGTCTGCTCCATCACGAGCCCCGCCTGACGAATAGCCTCCTTAGCAGCACTCACTTGATCCTCCGGGGTCTGGTAGGCGGCGAAGAACGAGGGCGGGTCGACCAGTGGGGGAGCAGTCGACGACGAAGGCCGGGCAGTCGTCAGTGGTTCAGCAAAAGTCACAGTAGTCCGGGCGGTGTTGTCACCCCCTTGGACCACCGCCTCAGCAGTCGACGCGGTCTGAGGAGCCTTGTCGACCGGGGCCCTCCGGCCTCTCCTCCTAAAAGGCCTGAGCGGCACTTCCGCCTCCTCCTCATCATCCGGAAGGTCAATAATGTTGGTCGGAGCTACAAAAGTTCAGAAATGAATATCCAATCGACTCAGCAGTTAAACAGTCGGATCGTGTCAAAGATTATACCTAAGTTGGAAGTGACGGCGTCCTCCATCATCTCATCGACATTCTGGATGGAAGTCTCGGAAGTAGCGGCGCTGCACGATTCCAAGCAAATAATTTGAAAGTGAATCGACTAAGAATCCGTTCTAGTCGACTCAAGAAAGATAAAAACAGTCACTGACCCAGAGATGACAGGGATGGCGACCCTGATCTTGGGCAAGGCCTTGGGTGGCTTGGTCGGGATGGCTCTGGGCTGCTTGGGTGCCTTCTCAGTTGGGGCCGGCGACGCGGTCCGAGGGCGCTTGGATGACTGGCCCACCGGAGCACTCGACTGACTGCGCTCCACAGCGGGATCCTGAGCGTTCTTGGAGCGTCTCTCGCGTCGAGGAAGGTCGACCTCCACCTCTTCATCTTCATCACCGGAGTCGTCGCTGGCCTCCTCCTCTACGTCACCATCAGATTCCCACTCCTCGACTTCAACTCCATCCTCACTTCCTTCGCCTCCACTCCCTCCTCCTTCAGATACTTGCTCCTGGTTCCCATTCGGCATCGAATACATGTCGTTGATCTCCTGCAAGACAACGGGCAGAGCAAGGATCAGTCGACTTATCGCAAGCCAGTTACTAGACGGAGTGAAAATTTCAGTCGGAAGAAGTAAAACGTACCTTGTCTGTCTCCATCATCCCATCAAGCGGAGCTATCCTCCTAGAACCCCTGGGGTTGTCCTTATTCCCGGTCATGCTGGTCAGCCAGCTCTCCAGTACAGAAGCCTCGACCGCCTCCGGGTGGATCCGAGTGGAGTCGTCGGACCCGGAATACAACCACATCGAGTGATCCCGAGCCTGGAGAGGTTGGATTCGTCGCTGGAGGAAGACTTCGAGCAAGTCCATGCCGGTCACGCCTTCCCGAACCAACTCAACCACTCGACTGACTAATACCTTCACCTGAGCCTTCTCCTCTGGAACCACTTTCAAAGAAGCGGGTTTCTGCACTCGGTCCAAGGTAAAAGGAGGAAGGCCGGTCGAGTGGCCAGGGGTCGGTTGGTCCTTGCAGTAGAACCAAGTCGACTGCCACCCGCGCACGGAATCGGGAAGCGTCATGGGAGGAAAACAACTCTTACCCCTCGTCTGGATCCCGAGGCCCCCGCACATCTGGATCACCTGCGTCCTTTCCCCGTCCGGGTTGAGCCTTTTAACCGACTGGGATCGGCAAGTGAAGATATGCTTGAAGAGGCCCCAGTGAGGGCGACAGCCTAAGAAACACTCACACAGAGACACGAACGCAGCAAGATAGACTATGGAGTTGGGCGTGAAGTGGTGGAGCTGCGCTCCGAAGAAGTTCAGAAAGGCCCTAAAAAAAGGACTCGGGGGCAGGGAAAACCCCCGGTCGACATGGGTGGCTATCAGGACGCGCTCACCCTCGCGAGGTTCCGGCTCCGTCTCCTTCCTAGGGAGGCGAGCAGCCTTGTAGGGAATGAGTCCCCCCTCCACCATGTCGTCGATATCCGCTTGAGTAAGGATGGAGGGCATCCAATCCCCCTGTAACCAGCCGGACGGCAGAGCGGCCCGCGAGGACGACCCGCCTCGGCCAGATTTCTTCCCCTTACCCTTTGCCGCGGCCTTCTTCGCGCGTTCCGCCGCCGCCGTCTTGTCCGTCCCCATTGTCTCGAACGAGGTCTTGGCCGAGCGGCGGTGTCGAGATTGCAGCGAAGAGCGAGGCGGAGGCTTACGGAGGAAGGGAGAAGAAAAACAAGGGCGCACAGTGAAAAAAAAATCGGAATCATTACCTTATATAAGGCCACACCCGAGTGGCTGATCAGTGGGCCTGCGCCCCCCAGTCAAATCCCGCAGCAGGCGCGCGCGCAGTACGTGGCGAAAAAGGTGGCCCGGAGATCGAGGCGCCCTTGCCTTATCCAGCCGATTCGCGCGATTTTCTCCGTCCGGTGCGCTTCCCAATTTTCAAATCCCGCAAGATCCGCGATCGACAGGACGGTTTGTCAGACGAAAAGATCCGTTTCCTTAAGTCTCCCAAGAGACTCGTCACGTAAACACACTCGACGGTAATATGAAACCACTCGACGGACATCTGAATGGATCAAGGCAACTGAAGAATGGGTTCCCACCGTAACTTCCATTTATCCAAAGACAGATGCAACCGAAGCATGGAGGTTGAGTCGGAAGCATAGGCTCGGCCCCATTCTCACTTAACCCCTGACCCATTCGGGGGCTAATGACGAGGATACGTACCTAGGGTAGGGTAACTTATCATACCTGAGGTACCCAATCAAGGACATGACTCCTACAATGAAAGACATTCTAAGAAGTATCAACATTTCAGTCGACCTGGTCAGCCCAGTCGACGGACACGTGCGTACTCGACCGGAAGCACAAGCAGTCGACCATGAAGACAGCCACTCGACTATAAGAAGACCTAAAGGCACTGCCTACAAACGGTCATCTCATAAGTAGCTTTTATGGCCTTCATGGTCCTTTATTACAGGCGTTACCAGTAACCCCCTCTCTTTATGTACCTTAAACTCCTTGTAACGTGGGCTGGCTGGGATCCTGGCGAACTCTATATAAGCCACCCCCCTCCACTAGGACAGGGGTTCGCAACTTTGTAACACACACACACACATAATCCAGTCGACTGCCTTCGGGCTCAGAGACGTAGGGCTGTTACTTCCTCAGAGAAGGGCCCGAACTCGTAAAACTCCTTGCGCATACAACTACTCCATAGCTAGGATCTTGCCTCTCCATAATTACCCCCCATTCTTACTGTCAGACTTAGAACCACGACACCTGGGTATTCCAAGATTGCCTGTTGTTTTTCTTTATGGACCGCCACCCAGGCTCAAAGGGATCATGAGATTATTCATACTAGAAACTTCCGTGTGCTGCCACAAACTATTATGGGCTCTAGCATAGTTGACTAAGTCGTGCGAACTCTTATAGTGGTAGACTAGCAGATGTAGGGGAAAGTAGGTGTGACGGTCTACCCATCATAAGGTGCTAGCGCTTCTGAAAGACTGTGTCTCAGTCATCCTTTTCTCAAACACCATGTGGTGCGAGAATCCCAACGGAAGCGGTTGAGTCTTGTGGGGAAAAGTGTGCAAACCTCTGTAGAGTGTACAAACTAATCATGGTTAGCCGTGTCCCCGATTACGGACGTATTGAGTATCTAGTACTTGGATTATCATGTGAATCTCATCATGTTACTTTAATTAATATTGTTGGGTTTTAATGATGATTACTTTAATTGGGATTGAGGATGCTGTCAACCATTCTTAATGTTTAACAACCAGCATGATAGTTAAATAAAATTTATTCCTTTGCAGTAGGGAAAAATTGGCTTTACGCAAAACTGTAACCATAGAGCTTTCCACCAGCCATATATGCATGTAGTATAGGCTTATTTCTTCCATTACTCTCTATGTGTTACATTGGCAGCATATTCCATGTGCTGACCCGTTTTTGGGCTGCAACGTTTCATGTTGCAGACTTTTCAGACGACGAGTAAGGTGCCTTTAGGTCGTGGTTCTATACTCAGTGATGCCGTTGGAGTTGATGGACTCGCTTATCTTCCAAGCCTTCCGCTGTTATCGTTATTAGTTGGCCTTAAGCCATATTTATTGTAATAGTTCTCTTTTGAGACGTTTGATGTAATAAGTGTGTGATTGCTACTCTGTTATAAATCCTTCAAGTACTGTGTGGTGTCAGCATTACTGATCCAGGGATGACACTGGAGCACAGAGATCGGACTATTTGAGGTCTGGTCGCTACAAGATGGTATCAGAGCACATGCTGACTGTAACATGACCACTAAGCTAAAGCCCTAGATCACTACTCTCTTCTCATTTCTGACTCCTCATCTTTTCTACTCTTTTAGGATGACGGAAGCAAGGACAAAGTTCACACGGCCGGATGAAGATACACCTTTTGGACGACACCTGAAGGAAGTCATTAAGTACCTGAACATCGGAATACCAAGCTTCACCGGGACCTACAACACCACTTTACCCGAAGAGGAGCGTTGGAAGATTCAAGCTCAAGTTCCAGGAAGGACGTTCGCGCCAGTTACGGAGCCCATAGAGTGTATTTTTAATGCACCAACCTGGAGTCTAGGAAAGAGCATGGCAGCTCACATCACCATGGGACGCATTGGAGAAGTCTACCAAGATGACCTCAAGGATACTATTTACCAGATTTGTGGGCGCCGAGATGAACAATGGTAGATAGTTAGTACCAAGAAGGATAGATCCATTGCAGCCTTCATCCAGGAGTTAAATCAGCACATTCGACACCAGGAGAATTAGATGTGCGCAAACATGATGGAATTGAAGAAAGCGAAGGCTAGAATTATCGAGCTAGAAGGAGAACTGAAGGCCACTCGCAAGGACTACATGGAGGAGATCGTCGCTCTAGTGAGACAGAACGGCGACCTAAAAGAGAAGATCGAAGAACTCATGGGAAATCCAGCACCTGGAGGAGAAGATGACGGTTCCACTTGCCCGGAGAACTACATCATCATCGACGACACCGATTCCGATCCTAGTGATGATGAC